>JAVLVB010000001.1:3967099-3977258 GCA_032876305.1 Orestias chungarensis | reverse complement strand
GGCACTGAGGTCTAGTGTTACCGTATCAAAGGCAACACTCAGGCGCCGAATAGTGGATCCACACTCCTCTTATACTGCTCTGCTCGTCAGTGCCAACCCGAAACACCTGGGAACCACGGGACTCCATCCTGGAGCCCCGTCACAGCAACCCCCGTGGCCACCTAGGGAACAGCACAAAATGACTCAACCTGACAATGTTGGTCCCAGGTCAATTTGACCCGGTGGATGTTTACTGATACAGAAGATATCTGAAAACCCAAAAATCCTAACAAGCAATGTGAATATTTCTTTAGTAATGCCAATAGTAATTATTTTATCAATATTTAGTGCAATGGTGTTACTTACCTCTAACAGGTAATAGTTCAGTTAGGATATAATTCACTTGTTTCTCATTTTAAAAAAACATGTTAAAATTTTTTTTTAATGTTTCACTACTTAATTACTTTTGAACGACCAACATATAAAACAATACTATAATGTTATTAAAGATGACCAAAGGCCAGTGTGCAGTCATTTGTTTGGTTTTATGTTGTCTACCCCCCCTTTGGTGCCATTGTAATCATTGATGATGCTTGGTTTTTGGTCCTCTCTTGTGCTAAATTCAGCATTTTTGTGTAGAGTACTCATGAACACAATTTTTTTTTCCCTTTTTGGGACAGTAAGACACCAGGGCTGTGGTGTCTGTGAAGGCAAACATGGAAGATTGACGGCCCCTGTTCTTTGTTACCGGAAGCTAAGCAGAGAGTTTAGCCACATTCTTTCGGACAGTTCTGACCATTGTGACCTTTCTGTTTAGAAGCTCCTGACCCAAAATATATTTTGAAAAAAAATTGTCCCAGGTTATTTTGTGCCCCATGAGAGCCTGTGCCATGATTCTTCTCTGGGGCTCCTCCAACTGGCTTTCCAGTGTAAACCTGCATGTTGAGTGCATAACTGGTGTTTGCATCACATGCTGCCCAGATTTTTATCCCATATTTAGCTGGTTTGGAAGGCATGTACTGCCTAAATGGGCAGCAACCTCTGAATGCCACCAACCTTTCATCGACTGTGATCTTGGGGCCTGGGTTGTAGAGTAGTGGAAGTTGCTCTACCCACTTGTCCCACACTGTTCTAATAGCTGCCAGCTTATCTTTCTCCCGTCTCTCGATTATCAAATCGGATTACTCTGGAGAAAATGTGAAAAGTCTCCATAGACATTGTGGCTTGAAATATAGCCCTGCCTGTTTCTGCATCCCACAGACTGGCTGTCGATTCATCCTTCGACTTATCCTTCGACTTACAGACTCCAGCCAGGATGAGGAGCCCCAAATAGGCATCCAAGTGTGTTTTGTCCAGCTCCTTCCACTTCTCCCCAAATTGACCCGAACAGTATCTCTGTGATATGAATATACAGAGGGTAGTTGCAAATATGTGAAATTAACCAATTTTTTATTATATGTTGATTACACTAATTAAGACAAGTAGAAGACGTTTCTTAGTGAAAAAATACTTTTAACTCTATTTTCTAGATCTTCAAACTTTAAAACGGGTCAATTTGACACGTAATATTAAGCATAGATTTGCACATAAATAACAATTTGCACACAAGAATTTTTAATTATATTTATTGACTATTTTTAGTGATCAGCAAGTAGTCTTTTGTTCTTGGCTCTGCACAGCTGCTCCTCATTAACAGGTGAGGTGGTTGCCTGTGAAGGGAGGATAATTGTTACTGAGAGCAATGAGCTACTGGTGGGTAAAACTCAGCAAATGTTTGTGCATAATCTGTTAAGGGTGGGGTGCTAAAAATAAGTGACTCACCTGTCTTTTCTATGTCCTCTCCAGGGTGTTTGGACAAAAACTGCCCTAGGGTCTAGACACCATTTATAGGTTCTGGGAGAGGCCATTGGAAAATGTGTGGGAGAATTGTTTATGGGTTTTGTGGTGTTTCATTATGGTGTACTGATAAACCATAAAATTTCTATGAAAAGTAAATGAAAATGTTTGTTACTTGGTAAAAAGTATTTTATTTAAATAGCCGGAGAATGGTGAGTTGAGATTGCACTGTGAATTGAGGGTGGTTTGGTTCCGTCACAGCTGGGACTATTTAAGGCTGTAGTTTCACCTGTGAAATGTGATTAATGCCATGAGAAGAATAAACTGTTATACCTGACTCTGCCTCAACTCTTCATCCTCACTTTAAAATTTGGCTGCAACAGGCCGCCTTGTTACTTGACTCTTATTTGATTCCATATCTTTCAACTTATTTTGCAATCTGCACTTAATCACTCCACATTTTATTTTTACAAACGTTTGTGTTAAAAGTGTGGGAAACAATGCTGACTTTTATTTGTAATTGAAACAGAGCTAAATGAATTTTAGCAGGTAGAGATTGGCATTTATTAGGAAAAACTGTTCCTGATTTGCTTCATCAGATTATTGTGTCACCTGCTGCTTATTTTGCACTGCTTTTCCTATATGTAGATCCTTAGAGCAGCACCCAAGATGATGTTACAAAGCTAGGACTTGGTATGAATTAGGATTTCGAATTTATAAATAAAAAATATGTTTTTTTTTTTTTTGCAAATGTCTAAAGAGAAGCATAAAATAAACTTGAAATGCAGTTCATAAGTTCTGGGTTACTTGCTACAGGTTTCTTAAAATAATTTGCTACAACTTACTATCACTCATTCCACCTGACAGAAACACATGGATTCTGATTTAGACGCCCCCTTGTTACAGAGATCTTTGTCATTATTTCGCATAATATTTAATTTGCTTAGTAGCATATATTAACTAAAATAAATTTGTCAATTTGAAGCAAAAATATGCAGACAACGTGATGCCGAAGCGTATGTATTTTATGGACTGGATAATGTTGCAGGAACAGATCAAAACACCTTTCTTGGGAAGATAAATAGATGTATGAAATACATATTTCTTGTACATTTTTTCCAAAAAGTAGAAATTTAAATTCAGAATGCTACTTATGTCTTGCTTGTTTCGATGATTTGTAAAAGTTTACTAAAACTTGCAAACCAATTCCAGTTCATCAGTTTTCATCAGCTATAAATTAAGCCAGCATGCAAAATATTAATTTACAGTCTGCCCTGTTGTTTGCATTACAGTAACTTTCTGGGAAGAACATTCATACATCCTCAAGAAGCATTGCCATTAATAAGCTGTAATTACAATTTTCAGCAAGACTGAGCTTGTGTTGCCATAATAATGACCCCCTTTCAATCTGATATCAATTAAATATTACTAGACCTTTACACCATATTTATTTAAGGATTATAATTACTCTCAAGATCTTACAAGAAAATCAAGCCGGCTTTAGTGCCTAGCTTTTTCACCCGTTTATTATCATTTGCTTAAGTTAAAATAAAGATACTAATTTACAATATTCCACAGCTGGAAACTGTGAAACACTGTAATTAAGGTATGTGATTGCTGGTGTCCATAGAAACACCAACGTTTTCAGGTTGTTAATCTGTAAAATTTAAACAATTTAACATATATATTTTTCTTACAGTTCAAGGACCTGCATACATTTATTATGTCTATCACATAAAATCCCACTTTTGTCATTGTAATATCACAATTTCTGTTAAAGAGGTAAGAAGTATGTTACAAGCCATTGTAACTCTAACAAAGTTCCTATTTTGTTTTGAATGCATGTAACAGTAAAGTAGGTACTTTAGGCTCTGTAGACTGAATAATAATTTGAAAAGAACTAATATTTCTAGAGAAGGCTGAAGCTGTTTTACCCTGCTACCATCTGGGAAACTATATATTCAAGTTGCAACTAAAATACAGTTGTAACTGCAGCCATACAAGCAGACTCAGTAGCCGATTTTTACTCCATGCTGTCAAAGTACTAAATTCTTCCTTTTTCACTACCGTAATACAAATAAACAAACCCTGATAAAGGTGCTCATTGGGTACACCAACAAAATACTTTTTTTATTAGAGGCCAATTCTTGTGGGGACTTTCCATTGATATCCATTCATTTCATTTCAGTTTGTATAGCCTAGCACTACAACTATACCCAACCATTACCAGTACATGCCTAACCCTAAATCTAATCCTGACTCAATTCACAACATAGCCATACACCTAACCCCTAACTCAAAAACAGCTTTTGTACCAGTGGGGACCGGTATTTTTTTTTAAATGGTCTGTTCTTCAAGTCCCGGCCATGGACCATTTACTGCACACCTCCCCCTTTCTCGTTGTGCTCCTTCTGTCTAAGTACTGTTGAATAAAGTCCACTACTGTCAGAAAAAAAAAGTCCTAGAAAGCTTCCTGCAGCCCAAAAGCAATGGCACATTTATAAACACACATGTGGGGTCTGCAGAGTCTTGCAAAAGCACTGAACACTGCTGCTTTGACTTCAGGTCAATTTTGCTTCTTTTGTCGCACAAGCAACTCCAGTGTTATTTAAAAACTGACGCTCTTTGCCTGTTTACCGGCTATTAGTTATTACGTTGCCCCGCCCCAATCGCTGACTCCATCATGTTGAACCGGTTCTTTCCTCTGGCCCCAGAAAGAGTTGGTGTCAGCTAAGCACCTAACTCTGGCTCTGGAACTAAACCCGCGCTGGAACCAGCTAGGTGGAAAAGGGGTACACAGAGGGCAAACTAGTTAATTACATGATGACCATGTTGGAAGATTTTCATCGTATTTGAGAACATCCCTATAAGCTTATATAGGTAGTGCAGTTTGTACAGTTTGTGCCTAATTTCAACATCTAGAAACAGGGGATCTTACCCATCATCAGAACAGTTACCCCCCCCCCCACCAGAGATATTTTTCACTGTGAGAAAAACTAAATATTTCCTTTTCTGTTTTTGTTTTTATGTTTTCTTGATAGTCATATATTGGCAACACCCACGATGTAGAAGAAGGGTCTCTTATTACAAAAGAATGAAGCTCTGCTTTCCAACAATAAACTTGAAATACTGTATGTGGTGGAAAACTAATAACCTAAACACACCATCCATAGTGTGAAAAATTTGCTGGCATTATCATGCTGTGGGGATGGTTGTCTTCATCATTGATATTGGAAATCGATGGAGAGTAGAACTCATGCATAGAAGGAAAATGTTTAGAGAATGCAGATGAATTACGCCTAATACTGAGGCGGAGATTCACACTTCAGCAACCTTATCTCCAAATATACAGCGAGGGCCAAAAGTAGACTTAAAATATCAATGTAAATTTATTTACACAGCACATTAAAAATAACAAGTGTTGAACAAAGTGCTTTAGAATTCAGTCAAGAAAAACAGTTAACCTATACATTAACAAAACACAAGAACACACTGACAAGATAGATGATCAGTGCTAAATACCATGTAAAATAAGTAGATCTATTTAGCCTCATATTCATCTTTGGTCAAATGGCAAGCTGAGTAGAGGGGTTTCAGCATAGATTTAAAAGATTCAACACTCTCAGTGATCTGCAAATGAGAGGATGAACTACTGCAATGGTTTAGAGCAGGTTCTGCAAATCTCTTTTCACCTATACATTTCAATTTGGATCATATGGTATGTAAGATACTCTCAGTGGAATCTAGATATTGAGGAGATTACATGTATGAGACCAAGTATAAGACCAGGACATTTACATTTCTAAAATTAGTCAGAAGAACCTCAAAATCAATTTAAAAGATTTAGATCAGACTACATTTGTGTGTTAGAAAGGTGTACAGAATTACCAGATCTGAAGTTGAGAAAGTGGAAAGAAGACTTTAAAGCTGAAGTTCACAAATTTTACTCTTGCAATCTGACTTGAGTTTGACATATTTGCAAAAGAAAAAGAAAAAAAAAGAGGAAGAAATGCCTATATTTATATTTGCAAAACATGGTGGAAAAAAAAAAAAAGAAATAAATATATACCGAAAACTCTGCAATGAAACATAAAAGTCAAATAAGGATATACCAAAAACACAAAATTAAGCTACCTTTTACAAGGGTGAACTTCAGAGCAAGTATGTTGCTTTAAGACATGAACAATAAAAATATTAAAAAACTGATGCAATATTAAGAAGGGAAGAATTGAGTAAAGTTTTTCTGTTTTCTGTATTTTAAAATGCCCTTGCATGTAGCTTTGTTGATTCTCACCTTCTAGCAAACAAACAGACCTGAAGCATTTCTATGTTTCATTCCAGTTTGATCAGAGCAGGAATGGACAGGATGGAAGAAATATACCAAGTTTATCGCTAGTGTTTAAATGGTCCTCCAAAGTATAAACAATTGTGCTTTCTCTGCATTTTTCTCTTCTAAGACCATTTTTGTTCATTCCCAATGGGATTCCAAAGGATTTACATCTTTACTTCTCAAATAGAGTGGAAAGGCAAAGTTCTGTCTTTTGGCTGAAGGCCTTTGCAGCACTTACTTTGTCAGCATAATTCACTGTCATTTTAACAGGCAATCTAATGGTGCTTCCGAGGCTAATTTTCAACAATCGCTTTACTTCAGTCATCCCAAGACACAAGGAAATCGCCATGTGACACTAAAGAACATTATGCTATAGGCGTTTATCATTTTGAAAAATAAAAATCCTTCCCTGCTGGCTGCTTTTGTTCTCGAAAATAGCTGGTGCCATCAATGACATTTATGAAAGTGCATAATAAAACACTGATAGCACAGAAAAGCTGCACTTTTATCATGTTAATGCTATGTTGCTTGCAAAAATAAGAATTGGATATGTTTTATCTGTTGTACAAATACACAACTGTTACCCTTTCAGACACACTGGACATACTTATTGTACACTTTTACTGTGAACCTCATAGGACCCAGTTTTTGCATTCAATAGTGCAAAATGTTTGTGGCCTAAATTCAACAATGTGATTTAAAGGTTCCTTCGAAACGTAAGAGCATATACACATAATAGCATCACATAGTTGTTTGCTTTTTTTAAACTGCACATCCACCATATCCAATACCACTACTGTAATTTGCTGCATTGAGATACAGTATAGTTTTCATGCCAAGTACAAGTACAATAAACACATCATGTTTAAAAACAGTCTGATACGATTTGAGCTCAAAAAGCGTCCTAAAGTGCGAGAAGAAATTACTCTCCAAATCAATACCCTGCCTCTAGTCACAACAGTTAATGGATGTGTCATTGCTTTGTTGCAACATATGTACATATATTTGGCATTTCATATCTGTAGTCTGTTTAAACATGTGGCATGTTTCTCCACATAGTTGCAGTTCAATGGATACATTTTTTTTTTTTTAAGTTACATATAAATGTGAAAGATGACTGTGCATGCAAATCGAGTAGAAGAGCCATTTCCTATATACTCAGAGGGGTCAAACTAGATTAAATTCTCTTTAATACAATATTTATGCTTGTTTTGAACATTATTAAGTTGCTATCATCAGATGCAAATACCTTAATAGATTTACTTTGTGCCTTTATTATAATTGTTAAAAAGCCGTTTGAAAGGCATATCTAATAAAGTGGGTGGTAATTGTAAAATATTACCATGATTTCTTTCACAGAACAAAAACATGAAACATTTTTATTTTATTTTCCTTTTTTTAAGGAAAAGTGCAAACCCAGTTTCAATATATTAACATTAAAGAGTGATTTAAGTTGGACCAGCATTAATTCATTTATTTTAAAGTGGTTAAAATCGCTGAGTTAAATAAGAGAAATTCCCCAAAGAAACTTGTTTACAACTCTCATCTGAAGATGGATTTCACTTCAGATTAAATAAAGCATGAGAAGCTCAAGGCTAAAAGCTCAAAAACATTTTTTTCCTCGTTTTTTCTGACTCAAGATTTTATATGTATCTTGTTAATTAAAAGCTGACATGGGAGCAAGACTGTTTATTTGTTATTTAATTTATGCAGTAAAAATCTTCTAAAGGGGTGAAAAGAGTATGACCTCTTTCCCGTGTTGCATGGTACAAGGAGTTCCACTCTGATAAAGATAGAACAACACTGGAGCAATGCAGCCTTTAGTCAAAGATGGATTTGGAGGGATTACTGGCTTCTGTCTGTGGGCTGAACTGTGTCCTGTTTTCCAACATAAAGTCCCTTTGATATTGCTCTTACTAAATTGCCTGGTGATGTCAGTGATGTACCACAATGTGGTAACCTGTCCAATAGCTCCACAGTTTCAGAGAACCTATTGTGTCGTAAAGAAAGAACATAGCCCCCATGTCCTCCCTCTCTTCTAGCAGTTGAGTTGACTCCAAGTCAGTCCTCCTCTCTGTCTTCCTGGGTCCATCCCTGAGCGCTCAACTGCCTGTCCACCATTAAACATTCCTTCTGGATCAAACTAGAGAGAAGCTGTTCTTCCCGAGCCACTAGGCCAAACTCATTCTTGTGGATTCATCTACCACTTCCTAGTCCACTCCTCAGTCTTTAGAACTGTTAAAACCTTTTTGCTTACTCTATATAATCCTCGTTTTGTCAGGGATCAAGTAAGTTGTGGATCTAAATGCAGATGGCACAGTTGAAGTTGGATAAATAGATGATTTATTTTAAGTTTGGATGATAAAAACAGATACCAGGAAAACAACAGAGCACTGAGAGCGAGTGATGGCGAGGCATGGAGAGGTGCAGCATACAGAGACTGGCAGGCAGAAGACGTCGAAGAACAAAGGGAACTCGGAAGGAACTTGGAAGTTATTTTGCATCAGCTCGTCCAGGTTTAGACATTTCTTAACTTTCCTAATCTTTTCATACCATCTGCTACATAAAAAACAACAAAAAAAAAAACAAGACATAAGCAGCACTCTCCACCGTCCTGTTGTTTGACATGTACAGAACTACAGACGCAGAGGAGAAAAGGATGGAAAGCCAGTAGAATAAACAGAGAAAAAGTAGTCTTGGAAAAGACTGTAATAGAAGGATTTAAGAAGATTACTAAACCATTCTTATTTAATAGTCAAAACGTACAAGAGTCCTATACCGTTAACGCAAATCCAGGAAGTCCTAAAAAAGTTAATACCAGTAGACAGATTCTATAAAAAGTTTGTACAAAACAAATGGCACACAAGAGTGGAATGTTGCTCTGAGTAAATTTTAACAAAAAATTATTATGAGGAGTTACATTTTCAACATCTTTTCAGGCTGCAATCTACATATAATCCAGAACTCTACTCCTCTATGGGGACACTATCTTCACAAATTGGTTAATTTATGATTCTATTCTGCTATTTAAGATAAATAATAGTTCTGTTTTAATGAAAACAAACTAAATGTACCTGAAATAGAATAGAATAGAATAGAATAGAATAGAATAAAGCATTGCTTTATTTACTAAGTATATTTTGAAATGCAAGAAATGTAGCTTTGATTTTAGTAACTCGCAGTAAACAGTACCAATCACAGTAATACAGAAACACACACATACATACAATCATACCTCTAAACCTTATGTCACATGAAGTTAAAATTATTCTGTACTAAAAGTGTTGAGTGCAACAGTTAAATGGTGGTACAGAGTATGGAAGATACAGAGTTGTAGTGTAAAATTATGAGCTGGGCTAATACAAAATGTATCACAAACAGTCCAGAAAATGCAATGATGTAATTTTAACTGTTCAGACGTGTAATAGCATGTGGGAAGAAGCTTTTTTGTAGTCTTGTCATCCTGGTCCACATTTGACTGAAGTGGCGTACTAAAGGAAGAAGTTGGAACAGGTGGTGACCGGGGTGTGACATGTCAGTGGATATCTTCTCTGCACGCTTTCTGGTTCTGGAGTTGTTTAGCTCCAGTCGTGTGGGCAGCTCAGACCAATAGTCTTTTCTACAGACCTGATGATACACTGAAGTCAAAAAATTTTATGTTTGGTTGCTGACATGCCCCACGCTGTGATTGCCTTGTTGATGACAGACAGGCAGGTTGAGCTTCCTCAGTTGCTGTAGGGAGTACATCCTTAGTTGGGGTTTCTTGATGATGCAGCTGATGTTATTCTGCCACTTCAGGCTCAGTGTCAATGATTAATGCACAATATGTTGTAATAAAAGAAATCTGCCCAAACGTTTTGAGATGCTTTTTCTTTTTTTCTTTATTTATTCAAAATCTTACTTACCTGTTAATCACCTACATATATATATATATATATATATATATATATATATATATATATATATATATATATATATATATATATATATATATATATATATATATATATATAT
>JAVLVB010000001.1:3956904-3966999 GCA_032876305.1 Orestias chungarensis | reverse complement strand
CAAAAACCCCACTGTGCCCCGAAGCCCTCTGTTCCAGCTGGAACTCAGCACTCTGCGACAGATGCCACATTAAAAAGCCTTTCCTCTCCCATCATTGTGCTTCCAAAATCCCTTCACTGTCACTTTGCTTCAGTCTTTCAGTAGAACTTGCACTGGACTATATGTGTAGCCATTTGTACTCATTAACCACCCAGGTCAGAGTGTCAAAGACTCGGGTTGTTTGAGTCATGCTAGATATGCTTTTGTGTTAAAAAACAATTCTTCTCAAAGTGTCTCTCTGAAGTGCTGATTTTTCCCTCATCTCATCTAGGCTGAAATTAACCATGCATCTCTTGGATGTAATGGTGGGGTAATTTTGTTTTGGTGTTATGTTTCTCCTGAGAACTGCTTAATATTATACAATTAGATTTTATTACAAAACAATAAAGCTATGCTTTGGTACCGTTATAAAAAGAGCTTTAAAAAAAATATTTTTCTCTATCTAACCCAAACTACTTTCCAGTGAAATATTTTCAAGGATTCAAGGATTCAAGGAGACTTTATTGTCATTCAACATACATGATGGTACATGAGGTGGAACGAAATTATATACTCACGGTACTGTTCCACCCAAGAGCTAATATTAAAATAGATAAAACAAGTTAAAAATAATAATAAATAAATAAATAAAATCGAAGTAAAGTAAGTAAAATAAATAAAATAGGAATATACGGTATTAAAGTGCGGGTATAGTAAAAATTTGTAGTCCGTGCAGCGGTTTGTTCAGGATGAGTTCAATAGTCTCACAGCTTCAGGAATGAAGCTGTTTCTGAGACGGGTTGTTCTACACTTGATGCTCCGCAGCCTCCTGCCTGAGGGGAGCGGAACAAAAAGTGAGTGTGCTGGGTGGGTGGGATCCTTCCTGATGCAGGTGGCCCTCTTCCTGCATCTGGAGGTTTAGATGTCTGTGGTGCTGGGGAGGCTGACTCCAACAATCCTCTGTGCAATCTTCACCACCCTCTGCAGAGCTTTCCTGTCTGCAGCAGAGCAGCTTCCATGCCACACGTTGATGCTGGAGCACAAGACGCTCTCCACCACACATCTGTAGAAGGAGGTGAGCACTGAGCTCCCGAGTCCAGCTCGATTGAGCCTCCTCAAGAAGTAGAGCCTCTGGTGCGCTTTCCTGACCAGAATGGAAGTGTTGTTGCTCCAGGAGAAGTTGTTACTCAGGTTTACACCCAAGTACCTGTAGCTGTTGACCACTTCCACCGCAGATCCTCCCATGTGCAGGGGGAGGTGGGCATGCTTGCCCCTTCTGAAGTCCACAATCCTCTCCTTGGTGTCTTTTCATTAATGCAGAGGTTGTTCTCTCTGCACCAACCCTCCAGGTGTTCCATCTCCTGCCTGTAGCTGGACTCATCACGGTTTCGGATGCATCCAACCACTGCTGTGTCGTCTGCAAATTTCAGCATTCTTTCAGCAGAGGGTATGGCGAGCAGTCATATGTGAGCAGTGTGAACAGGAGGGGGCTCAGCACACAGCCCTGAGGGGAGCCAGTGCTGAGGGTGATGGTGGGGGAGGAGATGTTGTGAATCCTCACAGACTGTGGCCTGTTGGTCAGGAAGTCCAGGACCCAGTTGCAGATGGAAGAGCTCAGTCCAAGTGAGGAGAGTTTCTTAATCAGAGTCTGAGGAATCATGGTGTTGAACGCGGAGGTGAAGTCCACAAACAGCATACGGACGTAGGAATCCCTCAGCTCCAGGTGGGTGAGGGCAGTGTGGACCACAGAGGAAATGGCGTCCTCTGTGGATCGATTTTCCCTATATGCATACTGGTGTGGATCAACAGTGACATTGATGGTGGCTTTGATGTGGGTCTGAACCCGTCTCTCGAGGCACTTTGTGACTATCGGTGTGAGGGCTACTGGCCGATAGTCATTTAGACCTGTCGCTGCGGAGCTCTTTGGGACCGGGATGATGGTGGCGGTCTTCATGCAGGTGGGGACAGCTGCCTGGGTGAGAGAGGCGTTGAAGATGTCCGCCAGCACGTCTGAGAGCTGGTCCCCGCACTCTCTCAGCACCCGTCCGGGGATGTTGTCTGGGCCAGCAGCTTTCCGGGGGTTAATCCTCCTCAGTGTCCTCCTTACTTCTGCTGGAGTCACACTGATGGGTTCTTCTCCTGGTGTGGTCGTTATTCTGGTGCTGGGGAGGGTGTCAGGGTTCTCAAACCGGGCGTAAAATTTGTTGAGAGCCTCAGGCAGGGAGGGGTCTTTGGGGCATTGTGCAGTTTTAGGTTTATAGTCTGTCATGCACTTGATGCCCTTCCACATGCTCTGTGGATCCTGGGAGGAAAAGTGTCCCTGGATTTTCTGAGCATATGCAGCTTTTGCCCTCTTAACTCCTGCAGTCAGCTCTCTTCTCGCCCTCCTGAGCACTTGTGAGTCACCAGACCTAAACGCAGCATCCCTGGTTTTCGGGTAGCAAGTCACAGTCTTGGTGGTGGTGACATCCTCCATACACTTGCTGATGTAACCCAGAACAGCAGATGTGTAGTCCTCCAGGTCCAGCTCCCCCTCACACTCAGCAGCCTCTCTGAAGACCTTCCAGTCTGTGCAGCCGAAGCAGTCCTGCAGCACGGCGTCGGCGTCACTGGGCCACACAGTGATGGTCTTCTGTGTGGGTCTGGAGCGTCGCAGACGGGGATGGTAAGCAGGCACCAGCATGACGGAGATGTGGTCGGAGACCCCGAGGTGGGGGCGGGGGAAGGCTCTGTATGCGTCTTTTAGGTTGGTGTAAACACGGTCCAGCGTGTTATTTCCACATGTTGGGATGTTCACATGCTGCTTAAACTTCGGCAGGCAGTTCTTCAGTTCTACGTGGGTAAAGTCCCCCGCTACCACGTAGAAAGCCTCCGGGTGCTTGTTCTGAAGCGAGCTAATGTTGTTATAAAGCTCCTTCAGCGCGATGTTAGCATTAGCATCCGGCGCTATGTAAACAGCAACAACGAACACAGCAGAAAACTCCCGAGGCAGATAGTGAGGTCTGCACTTCACAGTCAGCTGTTCTGTCGCCTCTGAGCAGTGTCTGTGTTCCAACACGCAGTTTGTGCACCAAGCTTGGTTGATATAGACGCATAGTCTGCCCCCGCGGGCTTTCCCGGAGAGATGGTTGCGGTCCGCCCGGAAGAGCTGCCGGCCGGCGAGTTGGAAGGCTGAGTCCGGCATGGTGTCGTTCAGCCAGGTTTCTGTGAGACAGATCACCGCGCAGTTCCTCATGTCCTCACAAGCACTGATCCTCAGCCGCAGCAGGTCCAGCTTGTTGTCCAAAGAGCGGACGTTGGACAGGAAAAGTGACGGAATCGGGGGTCGGTTAGCATTAGCCTTTAGCCTGGCTAGCACTCCGCCGCGCTTCCCCCTCTTCTGCCGCCGCTTATATCGCCTCCGCCGGCCCTTTGTTTGCAGCGCTCTGCTCCCCCACGCCGAAGTCCGGAGGAGCTGTAGTCTGCCCAGCTTTGCTCTGATGTTATTGTCTAGGTTTTTGCAGATCAAACTGTCCTTAAACCTACAAAGTTCAGTCCGTCCATAACTCATACGCATAAGGCGCATAAGTTTGGGCTCGGAACCGACGTAAATACTACGTAACTCGGGGTGTTCACTAGGAGCGTGACAAGCCGCTGCACTACTGTGCGCCGCCATCTTGTTTTTAAATATCAATAGATGTTAATAGCTTTCCTTTTAAATTGATGCCATGTGCTTATCCATCTAGTTTTTCTGCAGCTTGACTGTAGGCATGACATTTGACCATATGTTCTGAAAACGTCTGATCTTAAAACCTTTCGTAGGTGAATGAACCTGAAAAATGTCCTATAGTCAAGCTTTTTCAGCATGGGTTTCATGGAACCTTTTTAAAAACTGAAAGCAGATTTTTCTCCAAAGATGCTTTTTGAGTCATACTTGCTGGCTGCAGCGAAAGATAGAAAACAACAAACAGGCTGAGGAAATGTATAGATTTTATGCATTTAAAAAGAAAATACATCACCAAAATAAGATAATACAAGAAATAAGTGTTGCTCAAGTATGCTAAGTATATGTAAGACTCAAGAGAATTAAGGTGAATCCAGTGTGGTTTGTTTCAAAGAGACATCTAGTTCAATCCAGTTGGACGGTAAACAAGATCCCTACTAAACTGTACACACAAGCACTTAAGGTCCAGGTAAGCACCCAATTTCTTTTATCAATAATGGGGATGAAGCAACACAAACACTCTAGCTGGATAAAATACCAACCTTTTCTTCTTACAGCTTTTGACTGTAGGGGGTGATGCTTTGTTATATATCCTTCTAAACACTTGAGTTATTTAGTTAAAATTTAAAAGAAGACAACAGTGTTTGATGTGTTGCAATAACGCCAATGAGAGTTCTTTATAAAAAAAAGGAAGTCTAACACTTTTCTCAATCCTCCTCATTGAAATGTACATGGAACTTTCTTATCTGTAAGTTAATCGACTAAGGGTTACTTTTTGATTAGGGTATGTATGAATATTAGTACGTCATGTCTGTTAAGTTATTGCTTTACAAAGAAAATTTACTCAGACACTAATATCAACCAAAATAAAATGTATGTATTAATCTTTGATTTAATAACTAAAAACAAAAAAATTAGAGATTTACTTGCAGTTGGGTGTGTAAAGACGATCATGTGGTAGTTAGTTAGTCATGCACTTGCACAAATGTGGCAAGAAGAAAGCCATTGTTGAAAGAAAACCGTATGAAGTCATGTTTGCAGTTTGCCAAAAGCCATGTTGGGTGCACAACAAACATGTGGGAGAAGGTGCTTTGGTCAGATGAAAAACATTATGTGTGGGAGAAAAATAACACTACACATCATTCTGAACACACCATCCCCACTGCCTAATATGGTGGTGGCAGCATCTTGCTCTGCAGGTGATTATGTTCAGCAGGGACTGAGAAGCTGATCAGAGTTCATGGGAAGATGGATGGGGGCCCAATCTTGGACAAAAACATGTTGACGTCTCTAAGACACTTGATACTGAGACGGAGGTTCACGTTCCGGTGGGACAACGGCCCTAAATTTTAAGTTGTGGCTATAATTGATTGGTTTAAAACAAACATCCTCATTCCTTTTAATCGCCAGGTCAAAGTCCAGACATAAACCCACTCACAGTCTGACTGAGCTTAAGCCATTTTTCAAAAAAATATTGGAAAAGATTTGATTCACTAGACACAAAGCTGGTAGAGACATACCTTAATAGCTTTTATTTTCTTCCCCATTGACTCAGGGAGGACTAAATACTTTGTGTTCGTCTTTAGAATAAATTCCCATTAATTATGTTTACTTTTACTTTGGCAAAATATGGAAACTTAGATAAAATGTATGTAATAAGAATAAAATAAGATTTTTAGATAAAACTATTCAAAGAAGGAAGAAAATTGTATCAATGTTTTAGGTTTAAATTGGAGTTACCTCTTCCCGGACATTTCTTGAAACTGCATTACAAGAAACCAGCATTGTTGCTTAATTTGCTCAAGATGGATGGGGCCCAATACAAAAGATTAAAAATGTGGATGGAAAGTTTGTAACATGTAAAACTGCTTTGTAGATGTTTAGTATTGTCAAGAGTGTTTTGCATGAATATCAGTGTCGGTTTGTCAGCACTTTACAAACGCAAACAACCCGCTGGACATGTATGCCAATGTGTAATAGCGGCAGTAGTTAAACACTACCAAGCTGGCCAGAACCACACGTTACTGGTGAATTTGCCTTGCCACCGTCCCTCAACTGCAATACTGTAGGTGAGTGAGAGCAGGGAGAGAAAGGTACAGGCTTACAGTCTCCCCTTAAAAAAACACTCGCTCTAACCATGATTGGCCAAACCAGTGAATTCACCACAGTTCTTAGACCAAATGTATTTATTTATGTATTTTTTTGAGCATTTGTCAATAGAATGTGCCCTCACTGTCTCTATAGAGAAGAGGAACTCGTGACCTTCTGCTTAAAAGTTCCTAAAAGGAAAGTTTTAAAAATGAACATGCCTTATTGATAGGTTTTCTACAGTGAATGTTTTAATAACTTACTCATACTAAATAAATGTGCTGTTTTTTTTCCACTTTGTTGTGTGTGAGGTTTTGCTACCTCACTGGTAGAGGATTTTGTTTTGCATGTTTTTTGCACATGATACTTTACATGGGGGGTTGTAGGTGATTAACAGAATTTCAAGTGAACATAGGCAGCAGAAAATGCCAACCTAAGCATTCTTGCTGTTTCTCATTCTTTGTGTAATGGTCAGTGGTTCAAGTAAGAGTTATTTGTCAGTCAGTCATACCCTATTACTAGCCAACAAACCAGCTTAAGGTCCAGGTAAGCATAAAGCCTAATTAGGCATGCTCCTGCAGTTCAAAACAGATGTTGTGCCCCAGCTTTGGCAGCATGGAAGAGCCTTAGGCAGGCAGCTATTTTGGGTAATTTTGTAAACCCAACAGTTGCTCCCCAGGTTGATGCTGCCATGCTGAGGTGCAGTGCAAGGCGACAGAGTGGAAAACAGACTGAGCCTGGGCAGCACAGCCCTGCAGGTGTTTGTCATTTGGAAATTCTCCAGCTGACAGGTGGTGACTGTGTTTGACTGCTCCCCGTGTACCTTATACAGGTAATTAGCCATTCAGCTCAGACATGCAGAGTGAGAGTACATTCATTGACAGATATGTGTATTATGAAGACTGGTTTACAGAGGGTATGGTATTTGTGTGCAATTCTTATCCAAGTCGGAATGTGCTTGATTAAAAAGCTTAAGGGTGGAATTACAAACAATACAACAGTAAAAGTGACAATGGAAAACAGAAGAACAAATATAGGTCCGTATCTAACTTTTTTGAGCTTTTACTTTATTATGCGTCACGTTATTCTCATCTTGATGACACACAGAGGCACAAAGGGTATAAAATAAAATTTCAGCTTTAAAAGGTGGCATTTACAGGTATATCAGCTATATTTCATTAAACATAAATGCTAATAGATTATTTTGGCTGCATTGCAAAATTTGTAGTTCAGGTTAATCGTGACTTTAACAATAATAACAAATCCCTAAAGTTAAAAAAAATAAAAAATTATAGGAAAAACTGCCAGTGACTGTTCAGATTCTTTATGTCCTAATATTTCACCACTTAATACTTCATACAGATGCTTTCCCCAAAATATGTACACAATTATTATTTTACCCTTCATAAAAATGCAAAATATTCGGCCATCCAAATTTAATTTTTAGACACTTTTTGCTCTCAAATATATTTGCTGTATTCCAGTCATCATGTCCATTGTTTGTTTTTTGTATTTTAAAGGAGAAAAAATTATCTCTGAGGGTTAATATTATTTTTGCTCTGTCAAAAAAGGACCACTAGTCAACTTCAGTTCATCTTATGCTTCTTTACTTGTTATCCAAATGTACATATACTGAGATTAAATACAAATGATATCTCATTCGCTATTCAGCCTTTTGTAAACCCTCCATTGCTTCATGAAACCAATGACCTCTGTAAATCAGTGGTACTAATGATCTATATGAGTCCTATAGGACTATTTTAATAATGATTTCTCAATAGTCTTATTAGCCGTCTTAAACTTTGTGAATAGGCCTTTTCTAATGTAAAATATGTAATCCAGTACTGTATCACAGTGTGGATTAAAAGTTTTATAAATGGTCCAAGGCATAGCAGAGGTTGAGTCAGTGAGGGTTGATGGGCAGTAAATGAGGGAAACGAACCTATGTAAATGGAAACCTGGCTCTTGCTGCTCTGCTGGGAAATCAGGTGGCCATTTGAATATTCAGCCCTAGGGCCAGCACACTAATTCCCCTCCCCTCAACATGCCACACAAGGAGAAAAGAAGTGACAAAATGGCAAAGAGCGCACAGACATGAATTTGCATTTTAATGTGCCTGTCGGAATCACTTTGGATAAGAGCTGTGGGGGTGAGGGACCATACAACCTCAAGGGTCCCCACCAAACATCCTATAATAGCCACCATCCAAAAGAACAACATCCTGTGAGGAGGGAAGTTGTTACTAATAGAAAATAAGGACCATGGTGAAAGTAGGACTTGGCAGGTTTTAGATCCAAGAATAAGTTTAGACTCTTTAAGTCAGACAGGATTGCGGGTCGATAGCACAACATTAAAGCAAGTAGATGGCCGCATCCATCCTTCCGTTTGTCTTTTGGTTCACACACCAGAAAGCAAACCGATGCGCATTTAAGCATGCAAACACACGCTACCTCTACGTTAGTTTTGCATTAGCAACCTTAGGAAACTACGGTGTCGCGTAGCAGAGTCGGAGCTAGAGGCCGTGGTAGCACCAAACCCCTTATTGAAATGTACATATAATGTATATACTACACACATTTCATTGTGGGTTAAGACAAACTCATATTTGTTATATATCAAATTTTAATTCCATTAAAATATATCTTAGTCTGAAAGGAAAAAATATACAATAAAAATGAATTAAATAATATGAAATAAATGGACTTTTTTTGGGGAGGGGGGGGTTAGATCCCTTAGGATTGGTCATGTTTTTCAGCAACTTGGACGTTGAAAAGTGCTGGCACCCATGTTTTAAGTGGTTAGGAAGCAGGATTTTTTGTTTTACCTCCTTAGAAAGAACAATATAAACACAGACTTAACATAACTTTTCTACAACCCCGTCATTCATTTACATTGATTGCAATGACACTTTCATTAAAGTGAAGGCAATTTAATTTTTCACCCTTTGCAACAAAGTAACTCCAATGTTTTTAAAGTCTTGACAATTTAAAGTCGATATGGTTTCCTTTATCTCAGGAACTCCTTAGAAAACATTGACATACTAAAGGACAAAAAAAAATAGCAAAAGAGTAAACAAAATGTTACTCTGACACTCCGTTATTGCTATTTTATGTCTTCAATCATTTTGTCATTTGCTGAAAGGTGAGGACAGTCACATTTAAGTTTATCAGTTTAGTTTTATCTCCTTTTGTTACAGAAGTGTCTCTGTCCCTTTATTAATAGGCATCATGCCCTGACAAACACAAAGACACAATGTGACAGTCAAAGGATTGTATTTTACTGCCCAAGAGCAGACATCTAGGTAGCTAGGCTCGATGTCTGCTGATGAGAAACAAGAGTCACCCTACAGAGATTTTATTGAGCCTGTGTCTCCTCTTTGTCAAAGGTAAATCTAGGTCCTCTTAAAAATAAAGGGTAATTAGACTTAGTTCTTCTTGGATTACAAGCAACTGTCTCTAAACATTTAGCCTGAGAATTCCAATAAGTGTAATTATTAGCTGTATAGCCGATTTACATCTAAACAAAACAATTATTCTATTTTATGTTTAGAACTCTGAGGACCCAAAATCTCAGCTAGACACTGATAGTACAATTCAAAAAATTTCTTAATAATAAATCAGCAGGACAACAGCACACCACCAACAGCAGGTACAGAGGAATCTGAACTCACCTGAAACTAAGAGATTTAGTGAAGTGCAGAGAGAATCCTAAACACCAGTTAGTCCAAGGATGTTAGAGCGGCAGTCAACAGAGACATAACATTACAGATGATTTGGCAATACAGAGGATCGTTTCTCCAATCTAAACAGTTGACAATTTACCAACTCAAAACCTATGATAGGTTAACTGACGTGGGTTTAGGCAGTACTCCGTCGTCAATGTGGAGAAACAAGTGAATAACAGACAGATCCGAGAGTAAGACAATTTTCGGGCATCGGGAGAAATTTCAAGAATTTCAAAAATTTTGTACTTTTTGTCTGCCAGTGATCTATTTATAGAGCCGGAGCACAAGGTGAGTTGAATGGAAGCTGATATGGAGTGGGTGAGAGCAGACCAGGTTGGATGAATAGTTAATCAGTCCAGGAAGCAGAGAGAATCTAAACATTGGCAGACTAAACAGGCCGTATTCAAAACCTTTTATAAACCAGCTGGTAGATAGTGTGTGTGTGTGTGTGTGTGTGTGTGTGTGTGTGTGTGTGTGTGTGTGTGTGTGTGTGTGTGTGTGTGTGTGTGTGTGTGTGTGTGTGTGTGTGTGTGTGTGTGTGTGTGTGTGTGTGTGTAGGTGG
>JAVLVB010000001.1:3896515-3929653 GCA_032876305.1 Orestias chungarensis | reverse complement strand
AAAAAAAAAAAAAAAAAAAAAAAAAAAAAAAAAAAAAAAAAAAACTGGATAAAAAAAATGAAAACAGGTAAAATTTAACAACAGGTTAAATATGATTCAGGTTTATATGCACTGTAAACCCGAATAAGTAAGCAGAACTTAAAAAAAAGTAAGGCAATCAATTGCCTCTCGTTTTTTGAGTTCATACACTAAAAGATTTGAGTATATCATTGCATATATATTTTGAGTTCATGTTAAGCGTAATTTTTAATTATCAATAAATTAGATTGACTAATTAAGCAAACTCAAAAAATTTATGTTTCTGCTACTCAGAATATTTTATTCATTTGTCTAATTGCAATAACTCAAGAAACGTAATAATTTCAAGCATAAAAAGTCGAGATATTTATGCTTCAAGAACTTAACATTTATTAGTTTCTCCAATCAATGCTTTAATTACTCACAACTCAAAAAACATAGACCTGTTACAGCTCAAAATCATTTACCTCCAAACTTAAAATATTTGTGGCAACTGATTGCCTTAAAAATAATAAGTACTTTTGATATAAAAATCCAAAAACAAAGACAAAAAAACATAAAATGAAAAGTATACTTTTTTGTATTCAGATGTTTAGTAGAAACAAGTCTTTTAGGAAACAAATATCTGAAATTGAAAAAATTAAAAACACAAATAAATAAATCAACCAACAATTAACACGTTTACTTCCAGCCATTTTGTTTATACTGGTACTAAGAAAAAAAATCTTTATGTCCCAAATAGCTCATAAACATTTAATACAACATTACCAGGGGTGCATAAGCAAGTCTTGGGTCCTGAACATAAATTTGACTTTAGAGAGATTTGCCCACTCCTGTCCCTTTCAGCACAAAATGAAACAAACACAAATATTATTGTTAAATTCAGTTTAACAACTAAATAGAAAGACAGTGTGCTGTTTGGCTGAAAACCCTTGTGGAATGTTCTCTAACAGAGTGAGCCATCAGAACCCACCACTCATTCTAGATCTTGAGTTAGGCACACAACATAAGATCATTTTTAAACGTCTCCAGTTTGGGTGAAAGTTTAAAGTCATCAAGACCAAGCAAGATTTTTTGCGTGAACTCAAAAGTGTTTTTCAGTCCTTTTGATAGCTGAGATGTAATGCGTAGATTAGGCTGAAGATTACCACAAAAGCATCAGCAAGCCTGGGGAGATTGACGACCACATCATCTTCTACGACGACAAGAAACTCTTGCTGGATGGTAGTGAAGTGGGCTTGTGGCATCATCACAGACGGTTGTAAGGAGGACTACTGATGCATCCCCAGGTCTGGATCATCCTTAGCATCCTTACAATTTGAAAGGGAGATCATATACTTATTACATTTACAGAAACTGGCTGTGGCAATTTTGATTAGTTGGACGTCACATTGACAACAATAATACACATGTGTATCAGGAACTTTGAACAACTCTGCATAAGCATCTGCAGTCTTTCCAGTTTTGGAAGCTTTCTGTCTAAATAAGTTCAGACGATGAGTGAGGCGATCCAGCTCAGTTAGTTCGGTTAGTTAGTTTAATCGTTGCATGTACGTGCATTGAGGAAAGGACAGTAGCAGCAATTATTTATTACATGATGAATGAAATTCGGCAATACTACACACAATGTATACACATATAAACAGAAAAAATAAAAAAGTTACCTAAATTAATTAATTAATTACATTTGTTTAGCAAAGATAAAAACAGAATAAAGCGTTTACTAATATCACCTCAGACTGCATATCAAGAGCCTTGAGCAAAGTTAGGCAGAAAGTTAATCTCTGCACACATCGGCTTTTTGATGTTGGGGTGTGAAGGTTCATTATCAGGTGTTTTCCAACTTCCTTTCCCAGCATTTACAACAACCTCCGGACATCCAGCCCTCCTCATCTTGGTTGTGTAATTGCTCATTTTAAACTTGATGCTGTTCTTCCAACCTTTCCATCCATTCTCAGGCCGAGCTTCTTTTGTCTGAAATGTGCATATGCAATCATCATGAAGGCATGGCGGAGGGCTAATTTTAAAAAAGTGGCTGTGCTGGAGTCTGCAATGTTTAAATAAATGTTCTAGTGGTAAAAGCTGTACACAACTTACAGTGCCAAGTCATATGTGTTTCAACAATCTGAAAAAACACAAAGAATATTGTAATACGTCCTGTATTACAATATTCTTCGTGTGTCATGATTTCAAACGATCATACCCATCATACTAAAACTGTACAACAATATACACAAACAGATTAAAACAAAGTAGATGTGCAGTATGTCTGTTAGACTATTCAAAGCATTTTATTTAACAAATAAGTCAACGGTGGGTAAAGTTGGGCTGGTACCATCCATTAATTCTTATCAGAGCTATAACTAAACAAACAAAATATGTATTTTTTTTTTTATTTAACCAGCTAATTTAATTTGCAGAGAATATTTTTTACTCATCCCAAGGCACAACGCATGAAGTTAGCTTCTGCTTTCACTCACAACACTGACAGAGCTCAACCAAAGATTTTGGGTTCACCGCTACTTGGGATCAGTCAGTTTCCTTTAAAAATACATGCATCCTACACAGCTGACTGGAAGAACGAGTTTGCCTGCTAGCTTGCTAACCTAACGGTTAACCGTTTTAAATTTCAAAAGCGACTCACTTTGTTCATTGTTGAAGACCTCCTTGACTTCCCCGGATTCGTTGATCTCAGGGCAGCATATTCAGGCGTCTTGTAATGTTCAATAATAACTCAATGTCCACACTGCTTATGAATCATCTGAGTCCTCCTGCAGGAGGGAGAGCTGAGACCGCCTGTGCAATGGTTCCCTCAGGTCTGAGCTCTTCCCCTCGCATCAGGCTGTTTTATTCAAAATTAGGGAGTATACAGAGTCAGATAAACATTCACATTTGATTTACACAAGTTGTTTCAGATACTGTTATTCCCGCGCCTCGCTGGCCTTGATTAATCTACACAAAGAAAAAAGGGAGTGAAGTTTCGCTCCCTGGTATCACATAGTTTAACTAAAATTTTTAACTGCTGGAAACCGACTGATGGTCTCTTTCCCATGATACCTTCATCCAGCTTTCAGAGAGAATAAACAGGCTTTATCAGAAATTGTATACCTCTTGTTATATGCATACACTTCTAGTATTAAAAGAAACATGAATATATGAAAGAAACAGGAATATAAATGATTACCATTCCACACCAACTTAAAAATACATTGAACCTCCAGAAACAAGTATTCATGCAAGTTTTATGTGGACTACTTACATTCACAACAGGGGCACACAAAGCAGAGCTGAGTGTTACCCTTTGCCAATGTCTACCGCTCTTTTCCTCGGTTGGCTCCAGTCTATCTGCCTGAAGGGGAAGTGAACGCAAATACCAAATAAAATATGTGAGCGGTTCAGGGGCAAGCGATTTATTTTTTTGATTTAAAAGTAATTTATTAACCAGCCAACATTTTAACTGGCACGTTGCAATCAATGACTCGAGCAGAGGTGGAATTCCGAGAAAGAATAATTTATTAAGGGGAGGAATAATGAATATAAACGGAACTGGAACGTAAACAGGAGATAGGGCAAAGCGGAAACGGAACAACGCGGAATGTAAACAAACAGAGAACGGACGCAGGAACTAAAAACGTAAATAAACATTACAATCAAATAAACAAACCTATTAAAGAACAAAGGAAGGGGGAAATAAACTAACAGACAAAAATAACAACAATAGTAAACACGACGGGGAGAAGCACGGGACACCGGAGACTACAGGAACTGAGACGCTGAAAGTAACAAACCGTGAACTACAGGACGGGACCAGGGGAGATAACCAAATAAAAAGAGCCAGGACAGAGAACTCAAGCTAGCAGAAGAGGAGGCTTACAGGAGACGTGAAGGAATCTACAGGAGATGACGCAGAGAGACAAGGAGGGAAATCAGCAGACGATCCAGCGGTGAGTGAATGAATGAATGTGGCTTAAGTATGGAGGAACCGGGGTTGGATTGGTGGAGAAGATGATTAGATTATTTGGAACAGATTGTGAATGATGGGAACAGAGAAAACACAGATGAGGGAACAACACACACACACACACACACACACACACACACACACACACACACACACACGGAGAAAGAGAGAGGGAGAAAACAAACACTCAACCAAACTAGATAATAACCTAAACAAAGCAATAACTAAATATAAATAATGAAAACAACAACAAACTGAACTAAACCAAAACAGGGATCATGACATTAACATGCAAACTATTAACAATGAAAACAAAAATAGAAAAATGAATAAACGTATATAAACGTGTGTGTCTGTATGTGTGTCTGATGTTTAATATGTAAAAATATATTTAATGCAAGTAATTTATTCTTAATTCGTCCCTAAATTGATCGATTTATTTTTTTCTTTCAAAATAAGATAAAAATTCATGTTTGATCTATAAAGATTTCAGTAACTCTGAGTTAATCATTTTAAGTAACGGGTACATGAAATATAAAATGTTCATATTATTCAAACATTTCAAGTTAAATCAACTCAAAAGGAAGGAAATAGCTCCTGGCACTCAACATCTTTAAGTAAGTACAACTTTTAAGAAAATTTTAAGTTCACACTACTTAACACAGTTACTTATTTTGAACATTCAGGTTTAGTGTGCATAATTTTAGTTTAACATTTGCCTAGAGGAGGTAAACAAAAATATTCATTTGTCATTTATGAAACAGTTTTTAAAACAAAAAATTGTTATTTGATTTTTACCTTTGTTTCCTTTGCTTAACACACAGCAATTTCATTGTGTTAGGATTTTGGTCCTAACACAAAGCCAAAGGTTTTTTCCATGGTTAAATTATTTTAATAACACGTATACAATAAAGTAACAAAACATGACACATTAACATACTGTTAAGGAAATTTTGAAAGATAAAGTGAAGCTAGGAATGGCTTGAAGTTTTTAATATATCTTAGATTTTAAAAGTACCTTTCTGGTATCTGAGGGAAACTTAGATACCAGAATTTATAAAAAATAAAAAAACACAGACTGAAAGTGTCTGTGATCCAAATGCAACTCTAAGTCTTAATGTAGCTCAAAAACAAAACAATGAAGTGGTATTTTAATTTCTTCTTACAGTCAGCTGTTGTTTTAAACAGGCTTTATTACAGCCTGGCATGGTTTTTAGGGTGCCTTCATTAGCTACTATGCAGAAGGTAAACTCTGTAAATAAACAGGGTGATTTCACTGTTATTTAACAATCAGAATTGAGCCTACATTGTTGCAGTGTTTGTGTGTTAGGAATAAGTTATTCTATAACTCCCCTGGAGAAAAGGATTGGCCAACAAATACAGGGATGAAAGGATTTAGTAAAAAGTCAGCATACACTAAAAAAAAGAAAATACTGTGTTATTTTTGACAGTATAATGAAGAAACCAGCAGTTCACATCTAAAAAATTGTAATCAGCTTTCTGTTCCTTTAAAGATTTTATGAGACTGTGAACTCAAATTGGAGGTCATGAAAGATCACCGAACAATTTGAATATCAGTAAATTAAACTGGCATTTCGGAAGATGGTAATAATCCCAACCTAAATGAGGTTTACAAGGTTTAATGTGCGAGTAGCAAAGCATCTTAATTACAAGACCCCAGTGCATTAAATCAGTTTCACCAGAAAATGCCAAGCAAGTCTGGTAATTTGTAATAAAATCGGGTTTAGATTTGCTGGGGTTTTAACATCCTCTGTTTATTTAAAGTAAGCATTACAAATTTACTTCATCCCATCTTTTAAGGGAAGGTAAGGTTTCGGTTTTCTTCCCTTAACAAAATAAATATTCTGTGTTTAATTAACTTATTCTTGACGTCAGAAATGTTAACAGAAATGACCAGGTTGGTGTACACGCCAGCCACTTTGTTAGGTAGACCTATTTAATTGTTTTATACTATGGTAAGGAATGTTTGAAAGTAAAATGAGAAGACAACTTAATAGTAAGTATTAAAACAAGGAAAGACCTCAAGTCAATAATTTGGAACATTGTTGTGTGTTTTGCTATGGGCTCCTCTAAATATTTCAAAAACTTCTGATCCAATGGGAGTATTACCCACACAATTTCTCCAATTTGCAGAATATGCCCCAAAAAGAGAATATACAGTGAGAAACAGTCATATGAATGGAAATGTCCGAATGTTAGAGTTCCAAGGAGAGCAAGCAGACTCAACCATGAGGCTCCTTCCAGCAACACTTTCCTCAGTTCTACCCTACACATTTCATTTTTTTTTTCCACAACAATTTAATGAAGGGGTTAGTCTACGGGGTCCTCATATAGTTTGGTGGTCCAAATATATTCATCCACACATGCTCTCTTTTCCTTATGTTTTCTGTGTAACTTACATGAGTTTTCCGGAAATACAAACAACTCCAACAAGGACTTTTGTTGGGTTTCTTACTATCTCTTTGTTCTTCTAGGTTGTAAATTGCAAGACAAATCTTTTCCTATGATAATGTGATACTCTGTGTAGGTTTTTCTCATACAATAATAAAGTACAGCAGTTATGATGTAACAAAAAATAATATATTTTTTATATGAAGGTTTTTGAAAAATTCTGTATAGCAATGAAGGTTTACCTTTTATCACTTGAGTGATAGTATACATTGATTTAACGTTTGCAAGGCTGCCTCAATATGGCTCTACATCCAGCGGGAAAAACTGTGAGCCACTATGCTTTAATTATATTTAGTAGCAGGAAAGGATTCTGTAAATCAATTCTAAACTCCTGGTATCTCTGTGGAGTTTATCTTATAGAAGGTTTCCTTGTGGATTGTATCAATTAAGCAAACAAAGAGTATACTGCCAAAAAATCAAAGCTGGAACGAACAATAAAAAATTTCAGACAGGCAGCATTTGCTTGCTCTTCTGTTAGACCTCGGAGACATAAATAATAATTCTCATGAAATCCAATGGCTGGTTAATGAGTTTTGTATTTCAAAATTGGCTTCTGTAAAACAATTTTACAGAATTTATAAGCATTACAAATTTACTTCATCCCATCTTTTAAGGGAAGGGAAGGTTTCGGTTTTCATCCCTTATCAAAATAAATATTCTGTGTTTAATTAACTTATTCTTTACTTCAGAAATGTTAACAGAAATGATCAGGTTGGTGTACACGCCAGCCACTTTGTTTGGTAGACCTATTTAATTGTTTTATAGTATGGTAAGGAAAGTTTGAAAGTAAAATGAGAAGACAACTTTATAGTAAGTATTAAAACAAGGAAAGACCTCAAGTCAATAATTTGGAACATTGTTGTGTGTTTTGCTATGGGCTCCTCTAAATATTTCAAAAACTTCTGATCCAATGGAAGTATTACCCACACAATTTCTCCAATTTGCAGAATATGCCCCAAAAAGAGAGAATATACAGTGAGAAACAGTCATATGAATGGAAATGTCCGAATGTTAGAGTTCCAAGGAGAGCAAGCAGACTCAACTATGAGGCTCCTTCCAGCAACACTTTCCTCAGTTCTACCCTACACATTTCATTTTTTTTTTCCACAACAATTTTATGAAAGGGCTAGTCTACGGGGTCCTCATATAGTTTGGTGGTCCAAATATATTCATCCACACATGCTCTCTTTTCCTTATGTTTTCTGTGTAACTTACATGAGTTTTCGTGAAATACAAACAAGTCAAACAAGGACTTTTGTTGGGTTTCTTACTATCTGTTTGTTCTTCCAGGTTGTAAATTGCTAGAAAAATCTTTTCCTATGATAATGTGATAATCTGTGTAGGTTTTTCTCATACAATAATAAAGTACAGTAGTTATGATGTAACAAAATATTATATATTTTTTAGATGAAGGTTTTTGAAAAATTCTGTATAGCAATGAAGGTTTACCTTTTATCACTTGAGTGATAGTATACATTGATTTAATGTTTGCAAGGCTGCCTCAATATGGCTCTACATCCAGCGGGAAAAACTGTGAGCCACTTTGCTTTAATTATATTTAGTAGCAGGAAAGGATTCTGTAAATCAAATCTAAACTCCTGGTATCTCTGTGGAGTTTATCTTATAGAAGGTTTCCTTGTGGATTGTATCAATTAAGCAAACATAGAGTATACTGCCAAAAAATCAAAGCTGGAACGAACAATAAAAAATTTCAGACAGGCAGCATTTGCTTGCTCTTCTGTTAGACCTCGGAGACATACATAATAATTCTCATGAAATCCAATGGCTGGTTAATGAGTTTTGTATTTCAAAATTGGCTTCTGTAAAACAATTTTATTGTATTATTTTAGTCATGCTGCAGTAACAATTCTCAGTGAGATCTACACCTTTTCTTTGTTTTATTCCCTTCACTTCCTCCTCGGAATTCTCCGGGTAAATTCCACATTGTTTGACTTCTTTTAAATCTACCAATCTGCCATGCAGCAACTAGTTTATGCACATACGAAACAGCTTTTTCTTCAGGGCTAACAACTGGTGTTTCCGAGCATTTTAAAAAGTGTGAATCATAATCATAATGCAAATGTGTTTGTATTTATGAAATCCACCAGTTGTCTGTTTAACGGTTTGAAATAGTTACATGCAGGACGTGTGGGTGAGGGCTTTTCAAGTAAAACGTAGCAACTATTTGTCCAATCATAGACTTCTGGATCTGTCATTAAGTCTCCTTTTAGTTTCCGGAACACCTGTAAAGAGTTGCCTTCATGAGTCATTTAAAGCATGGGTCTCCAAAGTCACCCCTTAAGGGCCAGTGCCCTGCATGATCATTGTGTCTTCAGAATTATTATAATTTACCGAAATAGTTTATTAGGAAGTCTTTGCATAGTTAGATGACAAGCTGAGGAGGTAAATCAGCTCTTTGAATCATCCTCTAAAACTTGCAGTGCATCACTCGTTTAGAACTGGAATTGCATATCATTGTTTCAGGTAAACATAAAATTTAAAGAAGGAGCAGCTCTACTCTAGGCTTCCTACTATGTTAACGTAACGCTAAACGCTCCCAAAGTCATGTAATGTGGCAAGAGGACTGTAAATATGTGTAAAACATAGTTTTACTCAACATTTTGACCTTTTCGTAAGCCAACATCATGTACATGTTGTTAACGGTACGTGCCAGTAAGTAGCAGAATGCTGTAATATATTTTAGCTTTAAACAATTTGATATTTTTGAAGAATAAAATATAGTTGACAGTTGACCAACTTTTTTTTTTTTATCAATGTTGGACATGCCCAAAATTGGGACACCAGGGTGACGGTGGTTAGGGTTAGGACAATCTAGACCTGTCATCATGGTAACTGTTAAATGATGTTCTTGAGTATCATTTAAACTAATATTTCTTTCACTTTTGTGTTGCAAATGTAGAGAGCACACCCACTACAAGTATGAGCAGTTGACTTCATAGAAAAGAAAGAGAGCTTTGGAAGCTGAGACCTCCTCTCTCACACAAACGACCTTGTTAAATTTTTGAATCGTATTCTATACCACATTTTATTCACATGAAAAAGTTAAATAAAGAAGACAAAGGGAGAATAATTTTGGGTTGTGTTGCTTCTTTTCATGCGTACTATAAAATACTTGTACTTTTAATTTTGATACTTAAGTATTAATCTTGTGAAAAATTGTACTTAAGTACATATATTGTGAGCTACTTTAAGACTTTTACTCAAGTACTTTTCTTATATGTGGCTTTAACTTTTACCAAAGTTTTTAATTGTGGTATTTCTACTTTTACTTAGTTACGTTTGTAAAGAACTCTATATACCTCTGATAATTTCTAAAGTTTGATAGATTATTGCATTTCTGCTCGTGTTAGTTTCTTCCCACATACAACATTGTTCCTCTTCTTCTCTACTGCACTGATTGCTCCCCTGACATAATTTGAAATGCTGTATCTGCACACATTGTTCACCTTTTTATTGTTTGCTTTAGAGTAGTCCAGGCTTCAAAGGTAGAACCACACCTTAATGAGAAAACCTGTCTTCTGTCTGAAAAGGTGAAGGCTGATTTAACAAGCCCTTACTTTAATAAGCCCTTACTCTTCCACTCATTGTGACACATCATATATGAATACATATTGTTCTCCACTCTGTATGTAATAGCTCAATCATCTGGAACAGAATTTTGTTAAAACTCTTGTTTTAACAATACTACTGTGGTTTACTTAATTTCCAATTAGAAGGAAGTCAGTGTCTTTGCACATTAGAACATATGTTTTGTACAGTGGTTCCTATATTCTAGTTTGAACACAGTGAAATGCACTTAAGGGGATTTAAATTTGACAGAAAAGCACCTGGAATTGGATGGGCTTAAATTGGGAAGAACTGAAAGACAGGACTGACTTTGGCTTGCTGGTTAGTGGCCAGACATGACACTCTTATCAAAAATAAAAGCACTACAACTCCAGCATCTAAGGCCTGAGTACTGCAATGACATAAGAATCTTCTCAATACATCTATGATGACACATCTATGACATTGACATATGACATTGACTTTAGTTGTTCTTTATAAGTTTCATCAAAAAACATGAACAAATATTTAATTTAAGCCTCACTTCTTGATAAACCAAAAAATATTTGTTTGACTCTTGAAGAACCATTGTTGTATTGCTTTCTATTCAGATAAGCTTAAATCTGTGTTTGATAATAGATAATTGATGTCACATAATCTTAAACCTCACAGGAGATCAGCCATTGTCAGGTACTATTGACTAAACCTTTTTTGTTTTCTAAGGTCAGAACTGGTTAAATCAAGGAATCAAGGAATCAAGGAATCTTTATTTGTCATCACATCACATGTGGTACATGAGGTGGGACAAAATTCTAATCCCCCGGTCCAGTTTACACCCTGATAGCAATTTTAAATAATTTAATAAAATATAATAATATAAAAACTATGCGAGAAATAGGATTTGAGCTACACAAAATCTACAATATGGACACAGAATCTACAATATGGGACTTCGGACATAGCAGCATTGAGGATCAGAATGCAAATATATAATACATTATAAATTATAAGAACTATACGAGAAATGTGATTTGACTCCACAGAATATACAATATTGACACAGAATCTACAATATAGTACTTCGGACATAGCAGCAATCAAAATTCGGAGTGCAAGTGACATATTAATTGACATTTTAAAGGGACATTTTACAGTGAAACGTTAAAGTGAACCATTACAGTGGAGGTAAAGAGGAGGTAACACTGATGTGCAGCACCAAGACGAATGTATTGGAGAAATACATACACACACGTTTTCCCTGATACTCTGTACTTTATTTTTGGGAGGTGTTCAAAAAATTAGAATTGATCAAGTTTATAGTGCCCAATCTCAATACATGGGCTGCTAGTAAGAACCCACAACACTTATGTAGAGATTGTAGAGAATACCCACCTTCCCTCAAATCAAGTTTTTTTTTTGTTTTGTTTTTTTCATAGCAGAGTTTTTATTTGTTTGATAACACAACTATTCAAGTATCTAGGGAACATAACTACTTGGATAGTAAACATGGAATTGTAGGATGCAATTTTAAAGGTTTTGTAAGTGGTTTTAGCCTACATATTTATTAATTCAATATAATAAATATTCACTATTTAAAAGTTATATTTTCTTAACCCCTATAATAGAAAGTCCACTGATGCTTAATAACCAAGACACTCAAATAATAATCAAGATCTCTGTGCTCTTGCGTGGCCCCAATGTCCTGGACCTTGTGCTTCCTGTGCTCGCACTGGCCTCTGGGAGGGGGGTGGCTGTGGCCCTCTGTACCCATGGCTGAGCATAATTCATGTAATACCTGCATCACAGTGTCTGCATGCTCACGCGCAATCACACACTATAGAGTTCACAACACTTTAACTTTGCCGATGTGTTTATTAATAACACCAAGTTTGCCTCATGTTTATTTGTGTGTTATGTGCCGCATACATTGCTGTCTTTGCTCTGCTTTCTGCTAATTATATCTCCACAGGTATGATTCATTTCCATTTCGCAGTTTCCCAAGAATGCTTCAGGAGCGATCTAGTAGCAGCTAGTTTTTGGGTTTCTTGGTTTTGTTTGTTTGTTTCTGTAATTGTTTGTTTGTTTGTTTACTTGTTTCCATTTGAATATTGGTCTGTGTATATGTTACCTTTCACTCTGTGCACCCACCCCTCAGTCATGTTTAGCTTTAGAATGTATATAACACCTCAGAAATCAATAAGCGATTAAGGTATGGGAAGCAAGGGAGTCTCTATATATTTAGAGCCTCACTTGGAAAAGAAAATCTGTTAAGCACAACTAAGGCAGCCAGAAAACTCATTTTGCTAGCCATGATGCTGAACAGGACAAGGGAAAAAAAATAAAAATAAAAACACAAAGCTTTGGAATTTGCACTATACCACCACGTACAACCCTGCAAACATTATATTTTGGGTGAAAGAGCATTTGTAGAAATTACGCTTATTAATAACCTTATTTTCAATACATTTTTACGACCAATTCTAAATTGCTAAATAGTTATAGTTGGTAGTAAGGTAAATTGCAGACACAGCTGCTCTGCCCAAAACAAGCGCTAAGTCTGATTTCTCTCATTTGCTTTCTTTCAGCTATACTATCTGCTGTTCATACAGACTAATGATAACGCTCAGGCTGAATTGATTACAGCAGTTGTTTGATTCCCAGCCATCCATCTGTTTTGCTCTCTAAATTTTCACTCAGCCAAGAAACTGTGGCTGCCTCTTCTATGGCACTTCTATAAACAGCGATATTCAATTTCCCTAGAGTACACGCAATCAAATTCACAGTTTTGTCAGGTCTGCCTCTGTAGATTTTAAGTTTGGCTCCAATAACTTCTTTTTGAAAAATAAACCTGGCCTACGCTGAAAACATTCTTTCTTAGAATTGTCTGTTTTAAGGTTTAAACCCTTCCTAGTTCATTAGCTGTCTTCTCTTTAATGTGTTTAAGAAAGACAAGCAGTGGATTAAGAGAAAAATAACATACCTATCAATATTAGACACAAAACCAGCTTCTCTGTGTCATCCCATGTAAATTTAGAAGCAATGTGAAACCTTTATTTTTTGCTAAGAAAACAAAAACAAAAACAGGATTCACCCAAAACATGTAATGCTGTTAAGCTATTTTATTTCTCTTTCAACAACAGTTTAAGTGACCTTCTCTGAGCTGCTTGCAATGGTAATTTCCTAAATTCGTTGTTTGCCTGTAAGTAATCTCTATATTTTTCTGTTCTTTCTGCCTGCTGTTGTGGGTTTTCTTATCAAAGTGGGAGAGAAGACAACTCATTAATAAGAGAAAGACCAGACTTTGTCTTTATAAGTTTATTCAAAGGCATACAGCGTTTGAGGACCCTGTCTCTGATCAAGTTAGAGAGGCAGAGCCCCGAACAGAATTTACAGACAGCATTTATACCAGTATGTGGGTCTAATCTCAAGGAATAAAATATTGGGAATATAACCCCTAGACCCCTCCCCGGGTCAGAGGTAGCAAAGTTAAGTCATGAGGTTACCCTTAACCTCATGAGGGAGTGGAACACTTTAAATTCTTCAGGTAATGGATTTAAAGCCCACCCTCTCTAAATAACAAAAGATCATATAGCACTAGTATGAGGGGTAAAAAGAAGGTAAGAGCAACAAATAATTTTCCCACTACTCTCCATTGTCTGGAAAACAAAAAAGAGGCAAGAGATAGAAAATACAATATTTCACAACTATTTGTCACACTTCACTATATTATTTCGGATTGTTATCCATTACAAAGAAATTCCCTTTAAGTTTTTTTTAATTATTATTTATTCATTAATTAAGGCAATGTTTTGTAAAATAAAAGCCAGGCAGCAAGGGTTTACTATAGCTAGTTTTCTGACCCAAGCAAAAAAACTATAAACTCCAAAAAAAGATACTATATCTGACTAAAAATAGAAATGTAGATTTTGTTGAGAAGGTTAAACCAGATTTAAGTAATACAATATTCTCCCAAGCTTTTATCAACTCACAGAGCAAAGTGTATATCACAACTGAAAACATAGAAGTCGATCCAAGATCTGACAGTGCAGGCAATTTTTACTATAATCTTCTACCATCCTATGGTAACCTTAGAGTTACCATAGCATATTTATATGTTGGAATCAAAGTTATAGACACTCTTCATCCAATCTGTCTGAGCTTAATGCATTTTCCAAAAGAGATGGAGCTAAAAGGTTACTCTGCAAGGCTGGAGGGGATCAGCCCCGGTACTTGAATAACTTCTAAACTGCTGTTAAAATATCTAAACTACCTATAGAAATATTTTTTCCATTTATATAAATATAAATTGGAAAAAAATAAAATATATAACATCTCTTAATCAGGGCTTGCACTCACTACCATATAAGGAGAAGTTGTCCAAGGCACCAAATGAATACAGCCAAAAACATAAATGTGGAGATGTCTGCATATAGGTCTGTGGTTAATCTTGCTGCCTCAATAGGCTGTTTTAGCTGTATGTGTGAAGAGGTTGTAGGCAGAAGTATCTCAATGAGAGCAAAGCCTGTGTCCTACATAATTCCGAATACGGCTAAAACTCAACTATACAGTCCCATTTCCTGCAGTCATAACTCCATGGAGAAGGAAAATTAGAGGAATAGCTTGACTTAGGGGCATAGTGGCAATTCCACCTAAAACTGCCAAACATAAACCCATTTACCACACATCTGCACCCCTGCAACCAGCCTTGGCAATCCCAAGAGTTGCTGAGGCAGAGAGCCAAAAAAAGAGAAACAAAAAAACAGGGAAGCTTTATCTTAGTCTGCTGAAGTAGCAGAACACCTAAGGGTGTGAGAAAGAGCGCAGGGACCGAGGACTGCAAATAGGGTCTGTCACATCACCATTTGCAGCTTTTCATAGCTCTAGCATGTCCGAAATTCATGAAGAACGGACGATGTGGACTGTTGATATGAAAGGGAGAGCCAGAATAAGACTGGAAACAGGAATCAAGCAAGATACTGATGAACTGCAATATTCCAGTGCTTCAAATATAAAGTATATTACTCAATAAAAAAAGAAAATATTACATCTTATTTTACTGACACAACTTACTTTTGTTCTTGCAGCAAAGGGAATGTACATGCAATGTTAGTAATCTGGAGAACTGGTAAAGAAAATTAATCAATTTAAAAAAAAAAGGTCCCTTGTTAAATAAGTTCAAAAGCATCACATCAAGTGACACATCTTCTATTATACGTGTCACAATGACATTCTTTCCAAATCCTTTGAATTAATAGGAATGAATAGACAACACTTTCTTTCCACCTTACCACCTTTTCGTGGTGTGGCATTCGGGTTAATAGTCCTCTAGTAAAATAGTCAACAAGTGTTTGGGCACAGTGGAGCTGTCTTGCCTCCCAGGAAAGTTGGAGCATTGTTAAGACAACCATGGCTTTGTCTAATTACTTCCTCTCTTTCTACCTCATTTATTTACATTGTGAACCATATAATTCATCACCTTTCAAACATGAAAAACTGTGTAAATGCATGCTAATTAAGCTCTATCTAAAGGCTTTTCCTTAACGGCTCAGTAACTCACAAATGGCCGTGTGGATTGTGTGTATGAATGTTGCTTTCATGTATTTACTTTCTTTCTGTCATGCATTGTAATTCCATTGTATAATGATGGAGGTTCTGTGTCATTGATAGCAGGTGTTGGTGAAATAATTTATGGCATCTGTATCTTTTGTTCTACTTCTTTGTCATAATGAGAGGAACCCGAAAAGACGAACTTCACTCATTCAGCACTGATGTCATACAAGGATTTATAGAAAACAATTATACAATGGACTATAATTTTAATTCCTCCCCAGACCACGCCACCCCAAACTCCTGTCCTATGTAAATGTTCTGTATTTCTGGTATTAGTGTTTGTGTCTTTGACACAAAACCAGCAAGATAGGCTTTAGATTAGGAGGAGTTATGAGAAAATATTGTTTGATTTTTATGTTATTTTATCTGTGCACATGTTGTGGGGATTGTTCTTGCCAACAAATGGCAAACAAACTCTGACATGAAAACAATGTTAAAATTTTAAATTTTTTCGATATTGTCAAACTGTTCTTTCGGACTTGTTGTTTAGGGTCTCAGTCTTCAGTTTAGAAAGCCACTGTGCTGCAAAGTATAGTTGCAAAACTGATTTAAATTGCTGAATAACCTCCTCAGTGTTTCATCAAGATTGGCAGAGACATGTTAATTTTTGTTATCGCCACATAATCCATTTATGAGCTGTTGTTTGGATGATAACAAGTCAAATTGAAGAACTCACGTCTTTAGTATAAAACAAAAATGAAAATTGTGACAGCCAAAGTTTATGTAATTTTTGTATTTTTTTTATTTGTTACATGAAACTGTGGCTTGTGGGGTGTACATGTGAGAGAAGCTGCTCTGAGTTAAGGTACAGAGGTCAGTGGTTCATCTGAGAGCATGTCCCTCTAAGGAAATGGCCATTTTCATATTCATTCTTTCTCAGGTGCTTGGGAGATTGATTCCATAATGTCTTTGCTGTGACTGAATACACTATTTAATGTAGGTGTGAGGTCTGAGTTGAGTGAAGAATGAATGCCAATCAAGTTGCAGAGCTATTCTCCAAGGACATTTACATTCACACCCTCGGATACTGCTCTATTATTTTAGAGTCATTAGCAGAAGAAGGACAAGAGCAGTCAATTGTGCTTTTGCTTAACCTTGCCTGGTGAATAATTCCATGAAATCTGCTGTATTGTTTTGTTGTACAGCTTATTTCCAAAGGCGAATCAACAGTGAAGTCATTTGAGCAACTGGCAAAATATTTGGTACTGACAGAGAGCCGGGAGGTTTTTAAATGTCACCTTCTCAATATTCCGGGGATGCCGAGGCTTTTTAAATGGCACCACATTAATGATGTGAGATTAAATGCTTGGTATCAAATAGAGGCGGCTCCAATTATGGTTTGTTCAGTTTGACTGTGGTGTGGCCTTCAGACTCCCTCCATGACAAGCAGCTCATAAGAGTCACGCTGAGGTGGCACGCGGCAACTGCTGTGAAAGTCTCGCAAGATAATATTCACCATTTCCAGCAAGCTCCTTGCTGGCACAAAGACTTCTTTTGTGTCTTTCGGCTCTTGATCCAACATCAGTGACCAAATTGAAATCCTCTCCTCTGCAGTGACCTGAAAATATCTGGGGACATTAGATAGGAGTGCTCACTGCCTCAAACAATGCCACAGAGTTCAGCTGTGATTCATGCTGAAAACAGATTAATTTCTCCACAAATTAACTGCTAATTCTTCTCTTATCTGTGCCCCAGACTCTCATTGTCTACTAGGTGCTGTGATTTCCCTCTGACTTTGCTGGGCATGGTTACAGGCTGTGACTGGTGCTATCCTTCTGTGTTGCTTTTTCCTATCAGTCTGCTCCACAGAGATCTAATAGATCTCCCCTATGTCCTGATTTTCTTCTCTGAAAGACATTTGCAAGCTAATTTGCCCCCCTTGGCTGCCAGAGTATTTAACAACACCGTCCAATTCAATTAGATTCAGGAGGTTAAACCATGTTACTCTCAAACTGCTGGTACAGTAAAAAAATCTAAAAAAAGAAATCTGCATCTTATAACAGCTATTTAAAAAGTGCAAGGGATTGATCTTTTTTGTGGTAAGCCATCATCATTTTCATTAATGATGTTCTTGTTGCTATAAACAAGAAACGGTAAATACAACTCAATCAGAGGTAAACAAGACAACTACAGCACTAAATAGAGTACTAAATAGAGAACAAAAACACAGACCATGACAGGTAACTCCGTGTTTTCACTATATTTGTGGATGTATGAAATTACATCCTAAAAGTTGGCTTAATTATGAAAGCTTTAAAAAAAAGAATTACTCGCCGACAAAGGAAACAACCTATTTTTCCAGAGCTAAGTCAAATCCTAGAGGAGAGTTTTCTAACGAAACGATTCAATAAAGAACTTGCCCGGCTAAACTTTCCACTCTTAACTTAACAGTGCCTAACTTATATAGGGTAATTTACTGCTGTGTCTGCCATTTAGCAAACTTTTGAAAGGACACCTTAAAAGGACATGAATTCATTCAAACACTGCTTATCATTTATTCATGAAAAGTGTGCAGGGAATTCAAAGGTTTCGTTCTTTTCTTCAAACCCTGCTTATAGAGAATGGTATATCTCTGGTAAGGCAATAACTCTTTATCTAGCTACTGCACCTCATTTCACATTAATGAGTGAACAGGCCTGTGCACATACAGAAACGTATTTATGTTACATGGTCACCCACACAGAGGGGCAAAACGTTATAGAATGCCTGCCCAGTGTCAGACACAAGCATCAGTATCCGCTCACACACATTGATCTGAGCTAAGAGTAAATGGGTTCATTATGTGCAGCAGGTCTTGATGTCTCAAAGCACATCGACCAAATTCCTGAGAAAAATCTTGCCCTGTCGCACATGATGATCCCTTTGGGACTCTGGTGTCTCTATAAATATTGAGGTAAGACACAGGTGAAATCTTCTTTGTAGTCAAAAGTGACTCATGGTGAGATTGACAACGACATTTGGCTTCACCTGGCAGTTTCTCACCTTTTATAGCTTTATTAATAAGCCAAACTTATTAATCGCTCAAACTCCCTTAATACTGAGATAATGTGTCACATCAAGTTTTTTCAGGAGCCATTTTTCATAATGATTATGATAGCCCGTCTTGAAAGGGGTGGCACGGTGCACAGAGAGCGAGGGTCGCCGAGGCAGAAGCCAGGGACAGCTGTAGAACTCTAAATGAGTATGCTAATACTGACTGACATTTCCTTAAGTGATAAAACTTGGTCCTTGGTCCAAATATGGAGCTGTGTGTAAAATAGAAGAGCGAATATGGGAAAAAAAATATTTTTTTTACATGGATTTTAGAAACGGTGCATGTGTGTATGTGTTTGAGTTTACATATATAAATAATTTGGTTTACTTTAATATTTATAGTACATAAATTTTTACTTAGATTTTTGCTCAGGCTTTTAAAATCCCAATTGAGATTCATTTGAATTTAAATGAAGTGAATATGTTTGTTTAGACTGAAATTCATAAAATAGTTTTGGAGCGACACAGCCAGTAACGACATGAATCTAATGGAGAATCTGTGAGAGAAACCTAAAAATTGGGCTGATAGCAAGAAAATTTGCCAACTTCAAAGACCTTAAGCTCATCAACAACAAAAAAAGATAAAAAATGCTAGTGCAAAAAGCTGGTCATCAAATATAAGAAGAGTTTGTATTTTTTGGTCATTAAGGTCATTAAGAGTTAAAATTTATATTGAAATAGTAACAAATAGGGATGCAGCGATACCACTTTTTTCCAAAATGAGTAGTGTACAAGTACTTGCATTTGAGTACTCACCGATACCGAGTACTTACGCCATTACACATATAGTTACTTTGGATTTTTTTTATTTTTCCACAAATATTGTTATTTGAACAACATTTTCCTATTATGTGCAAACATACAGTACAAAAGCAAATTTAACAAAATTGTCAAATACTGAAATGATTTTTTGCGTTACTGAGGACAGCGACTCAGTGTAGCGTGGTTTTTGTGTCGGCAGGTTTTTGGGCGCGGAGCTGTCTGGGGGAGAAATGGTTGTGGGCGTGTGTGTGTGGATCTCAGGCGCGCTCGCTCATAGTTTCCTCTGGCGCGTGCTCAACTCTGACAAACTGCTCGCTCTGCTCGCGCTCGGCTCTGTGTCTGCGCTCGCGGCTCTGCTGAAATTTTAGTGAGTCTGAGAGTATGAATCAAGTTTTTGTATTTGGAAGGAATTATTTAATTGGATGAAAAAAGCCACTCTTTGATTAGCTAGGAGGGCGGCTCATTTGCATATAATGTAGAGTTGCGGACGTGGAGCCGAGCGCGAGCTGAGTGAGCTGAGTGAGCAGGCGGTTTGTCGGAGTTGAGCGCATGTCATGGCACCTTTGTTCGGGCACGCTTACCTGCTATGCGTGCGCACACTCTTGCGGTTGTTGTTCCTTCAGTTCGCTCTGTGACCGCGGACCTGATGGCACAGACGTCACGCCATAAGGCCCACCCAGGCCAAATAGTAAGGCTCCGGGTTGTATCGATGTCGTGGTATCGGTGGCACTTTTATGAGTACGAGTTGACTACTTATCGGGTATCGGACCGATACCCGATATCAGTGTCGGTATCAGTGCATCACTAGTTACAAATACATTTTATATTTAATTCTATAGATGTCAATGGGAGTGTCCAAACTCTCTCTATGGCGCTGATTCTAACGTTAGCTTCTAATGAGTGACGGTGGAGAAAGCCAATCACATAACAGATCCAAACTACAGAGAGCCAATCAAGTGCTGGTGGGTGGTCTAAACTCAGAGAAGCGGGCTTCAGCTTGAGCAGTTGGATTCCGCTGGGTCCTAGTGCTGACAATTTCGGTGCATTGTTTTTGGACAGTAAAAAGTGCAGGGGACCAAATCGGACATTTGAAAAAGTTCAGGGGACATGTCCCCTGTGTCCCCCCCAAAAATTACGTCCGTGTGTGTTATATGTTGAAATTAAGCCATTGCTTTATCTCCAAATGTAAAATAATCAGAAACATAAGTAATATCAATGCAATAATAATATGAATAGTATAAAATTAAGAATAATAAATCATGTCCAGGTTGCCACATATGGTTTTTTATCTTAAATGGTAACACATTTAGCTACAAGAGTGGCCTGGGTTCAATTTACAGAACATTCCAACATTTTGGTTTAAAAAAGTTCAACAGTAATTTGCAACAATAGAGCAACAACAAAAACATGCAACAAGTAACACTTAGATATATAAAAGTTAAAAAAAACTCGGCCTAACGCTGCAGGATGCTACGGAAATTGCTACAGCGCAGAGGAAATAAAGCTGCAACCAATGCATTCCTGATAAAACCTAAAACGGCGAGGATGTGTGAAGGTTGGCAGAGAGAAAAGTTAAACAGGAAATTTAGATGTTAGTTCTTCACTGATTCAAGGGTGTAAAATCTCACTCTATAAGGGGTAAACTCTTTTGTCTTCAGATTAGTTTGTTTTTTTCATTATTTGACAGATTTACCTTCTAACCTTTGCAACTCTCTAAAAAAAAACTGAAATATACTATTTCTATTCGGTTAAGGCATGGGCCAGCTGGAGCTAACGACGACGTTTCCTAAAAGAAGGCAGTTTTAAAGATGGCTAAAAACTAGAGAAAAATTGATGAGGGATAAAAAAAATAAAAATAAACAGAGTTTAATACGTCAATGTCCCTCCCACACATGTTGCTGAAAAGCAGCATTCAGGAACAATAACGAGTAACTGATACTTGAATGATGATAAAAGGAGTAAGCCTTCCCCCCATCCCACTAACAGCTGAGCACTGCTGCTAAGCTGTCTCAAAAGGTGCGCAACACCTATTTTTTGTTTACAATACACCATAATCTACCTTTCTGCATCACTTATCACTTCAGTTTACAACCAGCTAACAATGTCTGCTTGTTTCATTCTATAAAAAGCTGAACAATAATATTGGTGCCTGGTAAGCAGCGGTACCTGGATAATAGACACCTGTTATAATTTTACTTCATCCTTATTTTATTAGTAGTTTATTTTTTAAACAATAGATGTTATTGTATCATGTTATAAACATCTGTCAGACTAGTACAAAAACAAACAATAAATATCACCCAAATACTTAATGATATAGATTAAATGACCTGAAACGAGGTAACCCAAATGGTAACACAAACAATGAATAATTAGATGAAGTCACTCTTAAGGCTTCGTAAATGTATGTAACTAAAACTATGTGCAAAAGATTTTGTTAAAAAAAGTACAGGAAATAAACACTATTATTGCTCTCATTTGACTTCTATTACCCTGGTCGTCCCTCAATAATATGCCCTTGGGGACCCCCTAGTGGCCTTGGGAACCTAAGCCGGAGCTTAGTTTGCTTATGCCTTGGGTCGGCTCTGGCTATAGGAGATATTCATATGGTGATGAGAAATGAAAATTGTTGACTAATAAAACACACTGCAAGCACAAGTTGAATCCATTAGTTGTCTGGGGAACTGAAGAAAGCATGTTTTTGTCCTCCGTCACCCCTGATGATTAAAAAAGCTTTTTCATACGTTGTTTCATCTGGCTGACAAAATGCTGTGCATATTCCACACACACAAAAAGATATTAATCATCATGTCATGCTCTTAGATTACGGTCAGCAGCGGGGAAGTACAACAAGAAATGGAGAAGCCACAAGACCTGAAGGAAAAGATTAAATATTCCTTGGTCACACATCAATGCAAACTCACCACACATACATTCACAAAGATGCTGTGTATTCCTTTACTTTATTTCAGGCCAACAGATTTAGGAGCTTAGCATCAAATCTCTTCAGTACATTGACAGATAGGGAGAGCAGAGAGGACAAATGAGGGATGTAATGATGTTTCTCTTTAACTACAAGAATGACTATAAATCACAGCAGACTTCACACCTGATTAAACAAGACAGGAAGAGTTTACCCCCTGATGTGACAAAAAGTCACAGCCCTGCAGGATTTGCTTTTTAGTGGTGTATCTTTGCTTTATTAATAGATTAGCAAACAAGCCTGGGTAAAAAGGGTATTACATGGATCTAGTTTTGTCCCATTACTTTCAGAATCAACGCCTCATGAGTTATGTTTTAGTATAATGGACAGGTCGAAAGTTTTAATTCTGCTTCAATGTCTTCTTTCACAATATGTCTTCAAGCAATGGGGTATCTTATATGGATTTGTGTATAGACATGTGTTACTTTAGTTTGTGTTATAATTTTTGACAGAAAAATAAAGTAAATTAAACAAATCATGGTAAACATATTTGTGTAATTGTTCAGAATAGTTGTTCCAAATATAGGAAAATCAAAGTAGTTTTGACCGTCTGACTAACAAATGTAGTGCAATCTGTATTCATAATTTCTCAGAAAAATAAAGTAAATTAAACAAATCATGGTAAACATATTTGTGTAATTGTTCAGAATAGTTGTTCCAAATATAGGAAAATCAAAGTAGTTTTGACCGTCTGACTAACAAATGTATTGCAATCTGTATTCATAATTTCTCAGCTGAACTCCAAGATAAGACGAGGTAAATAAACGGATTAATCCTGTAGCACACAACCAGGGCCATCTCAAGTCAATTTGCAGGTGCAGCTCAATAATGCATTTTACAATGAAAAGGTAGTTCATTTTAGTAATTCAATTTACATTGAAATTCTGTTAAATTGATAGCAAAAAGAGGGACATGAGTCAATTGCTAATTTATCATTGCTTTGCTTATGTAAACATTCAGTTTCTTCAAAAAAGTTTTACTCATTTATTACTGAGTGTGAGCATGCACCATGCCTTCATGAGGAATTAAAAATAGATATCTCCATAGATCTCGTCAGCAGAATCATTTTTCTACAATTTTGCATCTGTTGGTTAAACAAAAACACTAGACTTGACAAAACACAAGTAGAAGATTATTACTGTCATTAAATGCAGTATTCAAAATCCATCCCCATCACAGCAGCGCTATTAGAACTTGTCATGGACATAACAACAGAGCCTCTTTTAGTTTAACTGGGTTTGTTCTCAAACTAAGCCCATCAGCAATTTCTTACACAGTTTCTGTATTTTCGACAAAACTCTTTTTGTTGGATCTCACATGTCAACTGCTGAAGTAAAAAATAAAATAAAATCAGCGACCATCTTTTGGGCCTCTTCCTACTCTACTATGGTGTCCATTTCATTCTACTTGTTTATGCAAAAGCTCTGGGCATCACAATTCTTTATTTATGTTTTGGGGATCAGGTTGTAGCTCTGGTATAAAACAGGTTTGGGCAGTCCCCTAATGATTTAGTCACATGAGACACACCTAAAGCTCATGATGATTACCGGCTGCATAAGAAATCCAGTGTCTGAATGTTAATCAATGTGGTAGCATCAACGGTTTGCACAAAGTCTGTGTGTATTTCCTGGTGCCCCCACATTAATTTTTTGCTTCACTTGCTTAAAGGTTTTTGCTCTAAGTGCCCTTAAGTTATCACTTTTTGTGGAACCTACAAGTGCCTCTATGTTACTTAATGGTCTTCAAGTTTACGTTTGGTGTACCGCTCCTCAGTTCTACATCTTCAAGCTCACTACAACCTGTGGACCCAGGCAAACTACACCCTTTGTGTTCCTCTCCATTCCTATACGGACCTCCATCAGTGTGACCGCAAACTCTACAGCTATTCAACAATCGAGATCCCTGATCATTTCTCCCCGGCCAACATTTACCTTTCTACAAATAAGCCGGCACTCCTCATCCTGCTAATTTACTGTTTAAACAGCTCCTAACTGTTCAGTTTCTCATTGACCAACAAACATTATTATACATTATCGTTATGTATGTGTGTCAAAAGTCTTTCTAAAACAATGATAGTATGAAAGTTCAGGGGGTTTTATATGGAATACATAGAGTGAATCATGAAACTATATATGAAATCTTTTTGATGAGACAAGATTGCAGAAATTCCAAAAATAAACACTCTTCATCACTCACTATGCTACAATTAATAAATAAACTCTTGGCCCTTATCAATTCAATATACTAAAAATATCAAAGGGGTAAGGCTGAAGATAAATAATGAGACAGATCCGTTTGCAAATGATGCAATATGGTTTCATCAACAACTCAACTTCATAACTCTAATGGAATGGTTTTCTTTTTGTTTTGTTTTTAAATAGGAGGATTAGTCTGGATGTAAAATAAGATAACAGTTTGACAAGACATTACATCAGAAGAGCCAAATAAATACGTTTGAGTAAACTACACTAAACACAAGATCAACAAAGTATTTTGGTGTAACAATTAGATTAAATCTAAATCCACATTTGTACGTAAAGCAAATTTTTATGAAATCACCCATATAATAGACAAAGTTATAAGAACATGGCTTATATTACTACTAGATTAGGCTTTAAAATTATGATGACAGTTGTGGTTAAAAGGGGTACTGCAAATGTTACAAAAAAACATAGGAATATTGCAGAACCTTAATTTTAAACATATTAATTACCATTGCATTTGAAGCAAACAGATATTTAATTCACCTGCAGTGGTTCACACCTTGTGACTGAGTGTGATGTGGCTTTTTTGGTGATTTTTTTAATTTCATTTATTGCTTATTTGATTCTGTCTTCAGAACTAACCTTTGCATTAAAAGTCAAGGAGAAGTGGATTGTAGTCTTGGAAAGCTGACAGGTGGAACTGAAAAGATGTAAACAAATGTTAATTTCTTCCTGGCAGCCCTATTGATGTAACAGCATGCAGACCACATACAACCCTTTAAAACTTTGTTTACACCGCACAAAAATGCCGTACCTTGATTGTGGTACTTAAGCTCTAGGGCTTTAGTTATTTTTGTTAAATGCAATCCATCCAGTTGTATTTAATGGCATTCCCAAATTCTTCCGAAACTCTTGCCTCACCAATCCAAGATGCGTTTCTCTTGGTTACTCAGTATCTTTTGGGTGCGTTTGGAGTTCCACTTAAATTAAAATAAGGGGAAATGAGCACCACTCATACACAGTGGTATACTATTGACCTTGACTCAAAATCAGTTGTCAACAGCAGACCTTTAAAGACCTTTAATCGCACCTGCACATTTTCCAGTGAGTAAGAAAAAGCAGGTAACTTCAAATCAGTCTCTGCAATCTCTGTTGCTGAAGTATTCGTATGGGATTAGGAAGGTTCTCGATGACAGCAATAGGATTCGCCCCAAGTTATTTAAGGCTCTAAATAATGTAAAGATGTGTTTGTTATTGTACCTCTACAACATTGAGTGGACATGGATGAATGTTTTTCTGGGTTGGCAGACCAGTTCTGTGTGTTCCAACCACCAGGGATCACTCTTTCAAGCCATCCTGGTAAGGTTTATTTAGGGGTTCTGGAGAAGACGGCCTGCCAGAGAGTCAAACTTCGAAATCATGAAGAATAATGTGGTTTTTGCTATGGAAGATGGGTTCACTTTTTATGTGGTTCTGGAAGACTGTATGACAATGTATGACCCCAATCTGCCTATTAATTTCCCACTTCATTTTTTCTTAATTCATGAGCAATTCCCAAAGATATTTATATTCTTTAAATTGGGGCAACATTTCCCCCCGACCTTAGGACAATATCCTGATAAGAAAATTATTTTACTTTAAAGGTTTGGTGCACTTTTACCTCTTCAGTGTAAAAATTACACAAGGCCCTCAAACAAATGTTTTGTTTTTTTGTCTGTCTTCTTTTAAAAGTTACAAATTCAAGTTAATAAAATCGGATTATGTTAAAAAAATGTGTGGACGAGAATGGAAAGATTTACTATTTTATAAATGGTTTTGCATTACCTGAAAACTATCAAAGTAAATGTAAAAAAAATAAGTATAAAATAAATAGAAAAAAATATATACCTTTGAGAAGGCAGTTGTATTCTTTGATAGTAGCATTCCAAAAATATTGCATTTGATTTTGATAAAGCTAATGTAGCAGCCATCTGTTATATTGAATTTATTATAGTTGAATCCCTGAGGTAGGAAACCCACAGCCTGCAATTTGGGAATGCAAAAAAAAAAAGTGTTTTTACACCTTTCCCCAAAATTTTAATTTTGATGGAGCTGAAGAAGGAGGATGTGTGTGAAGCAGAGTGGGATGGAGGAAAGCAGATGAGTTTTAAGGGAGAAACAAATGGGGATGAGGAATGGGCTGTCGAGCCCTGGGTTCAGCTAATGGATCACACTGCTTTCCCTGGAGTGGTCTGGTCGCCTTTTACTGAACATTCTACTACTGCACCATAATTACGTGCAGTGAGGGGATAGGGATAAAAAACAGAGTACATATAAGTTTCGGCAAAGGCTCCTTTTGTTGTTTTGTATACAAGACAGATAGGGTTAAACCTAGAAAATACACTTTAAGGCATATCAACAATAGAGTGAGAACTTCAGGATAGACACGGTAGCCAAGCCTCTTCCAGGAGGGTGCCAAAGCCAAACAGAAAAGCCTGATCACTTTTAACTTCTTTAAACATAAAAAAAAAATGAAGAGAGATACTTAAATCATGTAAAAAAATTATGTTTAAATGCTGGACATTCACAAGGATCATTTACCTGTGGAGCATCTTGGAGTCAAGTTGTGTTTTCAATTAGTCCCTTTTACCTTCTGGTTGAACATCATGAAGTCCAATGAACATACCAAAGAGGTCAAAATAAAGTTGTGTGCCACAGGATTAAGTTTTAACCCAAATAAAGATTTTCCAAGCTTTTAACCTCTCCCTTAACACTGTTGAATCCATCATTCTGAAATGGAAAGTGGATGACACAACTGTAAATCTATGAAGACAAAGCCGTCTATCTAAACTTACAGAACACAACAAATATTTAGAAGAAGTTACTTTGGTCAGACGAAACAAAAATGTTATGGTCACATAAAGCAGAACATTATATGTGGTGGAGTTCTAACACTGCACATTCCACTGAACACACCATCCCCACTGTTAAATAGTGTGGTGGCAGCCTAAGGCTCTGGGGTTGCTTAAGAGAACATCTTTGGAAGTCTGCAAAAGCTTTGAGATTGGAGTGCAAGTTCCAGTGCCAGTAGGACAACGACCCTAGAAATAAAGCCGGGGCTACAATGGAATGTTTTAAAACAAAACATAATCATATGTTAGGATGGGCCTTTTAAAGTCCAAACCTAAACCCAATCAAGAATCTGTGGCAAGGTCTGAAAACTAATGTTCACAAATACTCTCTATCTAGCGATTGACTGGGGGAAACTGATCACTATTGTACACAGCACTTTTAATTTTCTTACTTGTAAAACATGTTTTACATCATGTATATTTTCTTTCCATCTCACAACTGTATACCACTTTGTGACTGTCTTTCAAATAACATTCTAATGAAATATATTTATGTTTGTGGTTGTAATGTGACAAAATCTGAAAAAGGTCAAAGGATATAAATAATTGGAGATCGCACTCTTGAATCCCATTGCTTAATTTTAATTTTACTTCTAGATTCCAATCTCCTTGGGCCAGGGATGTCAAAGTAATTTTCAACGAGGGCCACATCAGCATATTGGCTATCCTCAAAGGGCCAAATTTAACATAGAGTAACTATAATCCCTGAATTAATCACCTATTCAAGTTAAAACATTACAGTTACTTAGAAAAAAACAATATGTTTGCATGTTGTTCTTGTATGGGTTCAGATATTTATGGCCTCTATTCAAGTTCAAGTTCAAAACATTAATTGACACATTTTGATGTGGTTTCACATCTTACAAGACCACCGAGTCAGTAGACGGTGCTCCTGTGAGTGAATAAACAAACAAGGAAACTACGATGGTCTCTGCCCACGCATGCGCAGTCAATAATAAACCGCTGCTAGCAGAGCAAAGCACATTATATTAACGTGTCTGTTCATCGTCATTCACAGGTACTGTTATATATATAAAAAAAAAAATTAACATTCCTCAAGATGTTAAAACGAATATGAACTGTCAGTGACTTGTTTAGTGACGTTTTGAGAGTCCGAAATGTGAGTTAGTTGAGTTAAATAAAGTTTGCCCCGAGTAGTTTTTCATTGTGCTACTACAGAGAGCACACGGGACACAGCGGTGTGTGTGTACATGCACGCGCGGGAACGGCGCGTCCACTTTATCTTCATTGTGCATCGCAGCTAATAGCTAAGAGTATGACTAAACATTAAATTAAGGAGATGTATTACTTTTGTTATTGTTTAACGATGATTATTTTCACCAGTTTTAACTGGTGAAAAAACACACACAACACACACAGAGACAGATAAGCACACACATAAAACTTTATTTTATGTTTGGTTTACTGAACGCTATTTTTGTATTTTGTGGGTTTCTACCAGCACTTGTTTTGAAGTATTGTGAACCAAGAGCTTTATTTTTGGTTTACTGAACAGTATTTTGTATTATTTGGGTTTCTAACTGCTTTTATTTTGAAGTATTCTGAACCAAAAGGTTTATTGCATTTTGAGCCATATTGAAGTGAAAGAATGTTGCACTTTTTTTTGATATGGAAGAGTATTTTGATGTTATTGTAATATTATTGTTATTTTTGAGACAAGAATAGTTTCACATTATTGAAGTGAACTGTAATGGTTGAATTTTTTGATACTGCTAGCAGAGCAAAGCACATCATATTAACGTGTCTGTTCCTCATCATTCACAGATCCACAGTGCACACTGCCTATTATCGTTTGTGCCGACCCAGATACCCACATTCTGCTATAATAGTAATAATAGCAATAAATTTGATTAGTACAGTTAAAAAACCTACATAACTGCATCAGTGAAGGATCAAACTATTCAAGTCAACCAGCATTACCCGCTGTTGTTGTTATTTTTAATTTTATTCTCTTCGGAGGTATTCTAGACGTTCTTTAAGTTTTACCCTGTCTCCGAAGTCCTGGACAGTCCTGGATATTCCTGGCAGCAGAGCAGAAGGTCTTTATAAATGGCCTTCCAAATGGTGTGGTTGAGAATGATTGCTACAAATTGCCTCTGATAACAGGGGTCACCCCACATAGAAAGTAAACTAAGAGTTTCCTCTCGACTCCAATGCCTGTTTTTTTGCCATGCACAATCACGAGTTTTGGAAGCAGCCATCTGGCCATCTTCTTGCAGCACATGACACTAATGTATGTTCCGGCAGCTTTCACATCATATCCGGGCCTTAATGTCAGTAAATGCGAGTAAAACACAGACTTCGCTTATCCTATGTGAATGCGCCACGTGAAACACAGAGGTGGGGATGTAAATTACAAATTACCAGGTCTCCCCAGGTAGTACTAATCCCGTGCAAATAGGGCTATACTCACATGAAAACAATTATAATCTGCACAATTTCTTTGACAAAGACATCTCAGCAGAGTCTTTATTACAAAAACTTTATTAACATATGAATACGAATGTTACAGTTAGGTTTTCGACAGCTATCTTACTCCATACGCGCCTCTCTTAAAATTAATAACTTAAGCCCATTTTTTATTTCATAGTACACTATGTTTATGTTATGCCCCTTTCTGACATCATAATATACTATGTGTCATTTAAGATCGTATCTGATGTCATAATATATTAGTTGTAATATAATCTCCTTTCTGACATTATAGTATACTATTTGTGTATCTTTTAGAAAACATATTAATGCTATATGCATACGTAGTATAACACAATAAAATGTTTTATCACCATATATATTATGTGCATAGAGCTCCACTCGATATTTCCAAATATTCAATTGTAAAAGAATCGGTAAAAAGAAAATTAAATTTCTATAATTTTTCCTTAAAATTTTTAAAGCTGACAATTAAAAAATGTATAATAAAAATGTACTAACCATGCTCTTGTCCCTAATAATTGGAATTCCTAAATAACATTAAAACTTTTACACACATTTTACACACAGGTTAGCTTTTTAATACTTGAATTTTTCATCTTCCTACAATTTCTATGTTTAATAGAGTCTGTAAGTAATAAGACCTACACTACATTGATTCAGAGAGCTACATACAGGAGAGTGTTCCGTGAAGTTAATTCTTTAGTAATTTAAAGGCAAATAGTCAGTTTTCTGATTTTATGTCATTTACATCAGAAAGGCAGATTAAGTTTAATATGTCAACCCAAACAAAGCAGCTGTTTTCAGAAAAGCTTTGTAAATGGTTTTAAAATTATGTGTTTCTACCAATCTCTAGAAAATAGTAATGTAGTCTATACTTGAGCTGGACATCATTTCGTAGGTTCATGACTTCTATTACTACAGTAACAACACATAAAACCTCTTACAACTCACTAATATCCAAATCCAGAAAACGATTACCTCCAAAGGTCATACAGGGTTCAGGTTTTAAAAGGTCCCATAATCTGTTTGAAACATCCTTTCCCAACTAAATGCCCCAAACTCCATCTTCTACACCCTCTTTCCAAATACATGAACGTGCTGAAATCCTGTATGTTGAAATACCTGCTACATCCAACAGTCTCTCGTCATATTTTAATAATTTGGCATCCTCACCACAACCCAAATGTCACTGAGCAGGGATTTAACCTTTTTAATACCCTACCAGGGCTTAGCCATGTCACACTAACAAATATATATATATAATATATATATATCAGTACTTTGGGAAAAGTATTTTAAGAAAAGCCTAGAGCTCCAAGGCTTCTTACCTTTTAATTGAGTATATATTCAAAATATTATTCAGCTTAATAAGTTCAAGTTCATTAATATGTTCCAGTTGACACTGTATGCTAGAAAAAAAGCTTAAAGTTAAAATTTAGAAGTGGTGGTACTGCGTACCAGTGTGTCCCTGCCCACTTCAAGCAGTACTTTAACCTACACTCTATTAATTAATTAATCAATTGTCTGTAGCCACTTGAGTTTGACTTGACAAGAATCGAAATAGGGAAGGTGAAAGTTAGTGTACACTAATATTAATCTGTTTTAGTGTCAATGATGAAAAATATGAATATCTTCTTGATCCTTGGTCTTTACAGTTTTTGTCAATATAATGTCTAGTCCAGGTGTTCTTAACCCAGGCATGTGTAACACCGTCGGCTACAGCCAAAACATTGACGCACATTTTCTTGCAAAAGTGGTGCACATTTCAATAGGCTAAGGGTTTACAGGTGTAAATTCATAAGCTTTATTCTAATAAGGCTGTTGTAAAAACAGAATTAGAGTAGTTAAATCCACACTGGAAATCTCAGTGAAGCGATAAGTGATCAATAGGAACTGTACCTTTAGAGACTGTTGAATCAAACATTTTGGTATGGTTCCATTGAAGATGTGCTTAGAACCCACAAGGATTGTTTTTAGGGTATAACAACATGTTTAACAAATAACACTTGGGGATACTGATTTTTGAAGTTATTTAAACCAGGCAACTCCTTGAGATTTCAATTAATAACGTCTGCAACGTGAACCTGGGTTTGTCAGATTGTTTAATGTAATGTGTAGCTTATTGTGACCAAGTGAGGACTGTTTTCTAGCTAATTAATGATGGAAAAACAAATTTATTTTTCTGTTTGAGCTAAAAATCCAGTTAATTTTCATTGTAAAAAATAAAATTTGGTATTTATTTCAACCACTGACCCTAAAATTTCCCTGCCATCTGTGGTGTAATACCAGTAAACAAGTTGTTTTATTTGAAGCCTGACATAAAAGAGGACTAAATGATAGTGTTTTATATTTTATATTTCTGTCACGTTTACGGTTCACGTCTTTAAGTTGCATTTTTCAGACATTGTGAAGTAATTAACTAATTAAAAAGCACTGGGTCTGGACTGATTCAGAATCAGTGGTAAAGCTCGCAGCACAACGCAGTTTTGAAAACAATGAAGTGCACTAGTTTATCATAGCTGGATACTGTTGACTTCTAAACACATGTTTTGCTCATTATAATATAATTAGCAGTAAAATACATAATCTTGACAGACTTCGGGTTATGAGAGAGTAGTTGTGAACACAACAGCTTCAGCCCAATTTACATATGTATCCCATATAAATAAGGAAAAGGATAACAGAAATAGATGTCAAATTACATATTTCATCCAAATAACAAGTGTGCTTGGAGAGAAACTGTTTAGTTGGAGATATGTTATATTTGAAAATAAAAGTTGACTTAAAGAAGGGCAAACTTATATTTAAAAAGATGTGGGCATGTGCACATTTGCAGAACTATTTGCAGAACTGTTCAAGAGGAACTGTTTTACCTTGTAATACTTACATGTACTTCACGTGTTGGACAGATATAATAACTCCAACAGAACTGATTTTCTGCTGTGGCCTCAGCTATGCTTTATTCACATTCCTATAGTTTCAACCTGTCCCTCTTCCTATATGCATTCTTTTTCTAGTGCCCCTTTTTGAACCCCGGTGTTGTTTGTTTGTTTGTTTGTGTGTGTTTGTATCTATGTGTGTGTGTGTGTGTGTGTGTGTGTGTGTGTGTGTGTGTGTGTGTGTGTGTGTGTGTGTGTGTGTGTGTGTGTGTGTGTGTGTGTGTGTGTGTGTGTGTGTGTG
>JAVLVB010000001.1:3863044-3878095 GCA_032876305.1 Orestias chungarensis | reverse complement strand
GACTTGGCACTGAGGTTGAGGGTTACCAGATAAAGGCAACACTCAGGCGCCGAGTAGTTGATCCACACTCCTCTTATACTGCTCTGCTGATCAGTGCCAACCCGAGACACCTGGGAACCGCGGAGCTCCATCCTGGAGCCCCGCCACAGCGACCCCCGTGGCCACCTAGGAAACTACAAGAGAGACTCAACCTGACAGTTTCATTACCACCAGCGTGAATAACAATCTTAGTGTATTTACGATTATCCTTAGCCAGCAGTTTGAGGTATGATTTTATGTTGCCTGTTCTGGCCCCTGGCAAACATTTGACCATGATTGCTGGTTTCTCTAAAGCAACGTTTCTGACTATGGAGCTGCCAATTACCAGAGTCTCTTTCTCAGCGAGTGTATCGATGGGTGGCGAAAATCGATTTGAAACTTTAACAGGTTGGTGGTGACCCCTAGGCTGGGTATCTGGGACTATGCTTTCTGCGTACTGTCACCCAGCCAGGCTGCTTTCCCAGCTGCATGGGAACTGCTAGAGGATCACTAGGGCAGACTGTACTTGTTGGTTACCTATACGGATCTAAGAGAACCAACATCCTATTAGGTGGCTGTTCATGATGTTTAGCCTAGTAGATCAGTGTAAAACGTTAGGGTTATATAGGTTAGGTGGTGTGTGGTGTGTATAGTTAAAACATTGTAACAAGAAAAGAAAATCACCACCCTGTCTTGTTGTTTTTTTTTTTCTCATGTCAATTCAGTATCCTAAATAGCTGTACAAAAGCTGAGCGTTTTGGGCTATGTATCCCAGCAGAAAATATTTTGTCATACCTGTGCTATATACAAGTGAAAGAGTGAAGGTCTTACCTTATATAACCAGTTACATATCATTACAAATACATACTAATACATTTTAAAAAGATTTTTTTTTTATCTTGTGAATATTAATGTCACATACGTCTGATAAATTGACCAGAGCAGAGCTGGAATACGAGAAGATAATAAATGTATTTAAGGAATGAATAATGACAAGAACATGCAACAGTAAACCAATAAATAAATGGCGCGGCGGAGGAATAAACAAACCAAGGCAAAACACGGGGCAGGAACTGAATGACAACAAAGAATAAACTAATAAGCAGACTACGATGGGGGCGCGGACACCAAGAGGCAACAGAGGAAGTGTAAGAACGGTTCAATAGACTAATGGGGGCGAAACGGAGGACACGGAAAGGGAGGTAGAGATCAGCCCAATGAATACGGCGAGCAGAAGGAGAATCTTACAGAGGCTGCAGGAAGATGACAAGAGGCTCGGAGTGAAAGACAGCTCAGAGGAAGGCAGGTCAATCGAGGGATGAAGACAAGAGACAGGTAAGGGGAGGCAATGTAATATTCCAGCGAGTGGTGGATGAAAGGACCAGGCTTAAATACTGCGGAGAAGGAGGTGGAGCAGTGGAGAACATGAAAAGTAAGATCCTCTCCAGTAAATGTCTACCAACAAAGAACACTACTCACCATCTCTGTTGCCTTGTTTCCAGTGCTCCCAGTTTCCCGCACTGTTTACTCCGTTCCAGTTCCAGAATCCAGTTTCACACTTACTTCAATAAACAATATTTATCTGATTCTTGTCTTCCTGAGAGCTTCCTGCTTATGTGGGTTAAACGGCTTTAAACAAAATGACAGAATTCAACCAAAACTGCCAAATCAGAATAGGATGTGATCCAAATGGGTCCCCTAGGAACTATCTTTAGATGTCCCAAACTAATATAAAACCATGTTTTCTGACAAGCACAGACTTTATGTCTTTATACTTACGCCTGAGATTGAAATAAAAGTCTATTAATCTTCCCAAATGTGTGTCTTTCATTGCTGATTTCACTTTCACAGGACATCACAAAAGTAAGTTCCGGGGGTCCCTTTTTATTTTTTCCATCCATATCGTTGCTGGCTCCGTAGTAGAGCTGGTCAGTGCCAATTACTTGATAACTGCGAAGTTTTTTTAGACAAAAATTTTAAAGTAATAAATAATCAAGCTTGTTTAGGCTAAAATGTTAACGTATTAAATAATCAAGCTTAAGTTAATGTATAGAATTTCTTTTATTTTCCTAATGTAAAGGGCTTGATTTTGATTAATTAACTTCTTCAGCTTTTAACGGCCACATCATTACAGCTGCAATTGACCAGAGAAGCAGCATTCAGTTGTTTGGGACCCTGTGATGGAAAGTGTAAACAGGCTCCAAAAAAATAAAAAGTATTTGCTAAAATATTTGTTATAATTTACATTAAAATAAATGTAAAAGATCCAGAAATGAACTATGGGTGCTGTGGCTTGGAGCAGTGGTCATTAACAAGATGCCTTTACTGTAGGTACTTTAAAAAAGAAAATAAATGCATCTCTTTTATCCATTGATGCACATTCTACATCATTGACATGTATTTTCTAATAACCCCCTTCTTGACAATAAAAGTTTCTACACAAGTTAAGTAAGAGATTTCCTGGAGTTTCATTTGTTCTATCTAGTACTAGTATATAGTTTTTTTTATATTTCTAGACAATTGGTTGACATTTTCTTCTTCCATAAAACAACAATAAAAATGCAAGATTAACCATTTATTTGTACAAGACCATACTAACAAAATCAACACGGGGTAAAATAATTGTAAAATTTTTGCATTTAGATTTGATATCTAAAAAGATTTTTAAAAAAAAATTAAATTGCAAACCATGATTTGAAACTATAAAACATCCTGTTCCAAAAGTTTGAACAGTGTTAACAGGATTTTTGAGGACAAAATGTTCCTGTTGCAATTAAGGGTTGGTATCAATCTGTTGTCCAGAAAAATAAAAGGACAGGAATGGAAACTGCAGCTACTGTGAACAGCACTCTGAACAAAAATCACAAACTTTGGCCATAAGAGATAGCACCCGAGTGATCCCCTCCAGTCAAAGCTTTATTAACATCGCACTGCAGGATTTCTCTAAGGGATGCATGACCGAAGACAAGCCCTCACTTTCATCTCTCACTTAAATGAGAAAAGGCCAGATAACCATTCAGCCCCTGAAGGTCTCGGTAAAGATATGAGGTCCTAGTTCTAGTAGTAATCTTCTAACATAAAGCTTCATGCCTCACTGCCTCCGGATCAAGGACCACTTTAATAAGTCAATATACACACTGTTAAACATTGTGTACAAGTTCTGTGTTATGTGATTTTCTTGTGGCAGATTTAACGTGAAAGTAGACGGAGGTTTTGAGGGATGATTGTGAAATTGTTCAGCTGAGCTGTGTTTCATCACAGTCTTTATGAAGTACTGCTACTGAAGGAGTTTGGTTAATTGTCGGAAATAAACTCCTTCACATTAAGAAGTCCTGTGGGGGAGTTCTACATGACTTTAAAGCTGTTCTGAAAAGTCAAAAAGGTGATGTGCTGAATGTTTTTCTGCACACGCAAACTGGGATCAGCATGCTCTTACCATAGTGGTATTAACTTTCCTTGAGAACTTTCTGTTCAACAATGCTGTTTTTGTACATGACGTATTTGAACTCTGCCTCACAACCGCTGGGATCATTAAACATCTCTCTTGTCTGCTATCAACCGAAGTTTTAACTGGATTTTTTTCTGACAAACCTGGGCTCCTTTATGCAGAAAAGGATTTGCTTAAAAGCCTTGTGACTGCTATGCCTCTGAAAACCTTTATTCTAATTTGAATCTTGTAACTTTTCTTTTTTTTTTTTACCAAAATAAATCCAACATACAGTTGTGTTTTTAAAAACACATGTGTGCCCATTACAACGTTCAATAACAAAATTTGTAAAATTGTATTTTTGGACAGCAAGTGTTAGTTCAAAGGTATTTTCACTGTTTTGCATCTCTGCTATATTGAGCCTGGTAAATGTATTGATGCTTTCATACGTTTGAATTGTACTATCTGCTTGTACTCACAACTGAAACAATTGAGTAAGGGTAAGTGAAAAGTAGAGTTAAGAAGATTCGTAATTCAATATTTGATTCTAACACCTTCATAAGGAATAACTGCACTCCATCCCTCGGCTTAAAGAGATAAATAAACTTTAGCTCGATAAGAGGCTCAGCTGTTAAAGCATAAGGAGTACTTTAAGAAGAAAAGAAAAAAAGCTCAATAAGCCTTTGTTTTATTCGTGTATCAAAGATGCATTAATACTGAATCCCTTTTAATCTGATATGGATTGTTTTTTGTTGTTTTTTATTATTAATATTTGGTTTTTTTCATTGCTGACACCTTTCTTTAGAAAAATATTGAAGCACTCTAAAACTGTTAGACACTTCAGTATTATTGTTTTTAAAACGTAATGATTAAGGACTTTTTCAAAAAACTCTGTTAAAAGTTAATAATGTCCCCTTTTACTAATGAATTGGCAATTATTGGATCATTGATTTAAAATGAGAACAATAAAGTCTACCTAATTACAAAGGCCAACATGGTGTAGCCCTAAAGATGTTGACAGGATTGATACTTTTCTTTCGATTCTTTCTATAAGAAAAGCAATGAATGCTTTTTACAATATATGAGTACGTAAATGTTGGTATCACAAGCTATTTTGTGATAAAATCTCATGGCTTAATGTAGCCTTGTGTCTTGACATAGCCTATTTAATAATTAGCTTTTTACTGCAGTAACATGCACTCAATTGCCAAAAAAAGATTTATTTCCAAATAAAAAAAAATATTATCATATTTGTTTAAGTCCATTTCAAATGTTCCTCTTCACTACTGGATGGAGAAAAATAATAATTAACCAATTCAGTTTGGAATAGGTTAAAATATGTGTTTGTGATTACCCTGACCTTTAGATCCATCTATAACATCTGCCATGTTATTCGCTGATAAGTAATTTCCGTTAACGAACAGTTGGACAGCTGTACCGAATAAAGTGGCGGGTGAGTTTAGTTGCTATGCGGTAGACATTTCATTCAAGATTAAAGTTTTATTTGATTCAATTACTGTCAAATGTTGAATCAAGGAATCAAGGAATTTTATTTGTCATCACATGTGGTACATGAGGTGGAACGAAATTCTAATCCCACGGTCCAGTTTACACCCTGAGAGCAATTTTAAATAATATAATAAAATATAAAGAAATATAAGAGAAATAGGATTTTGACTACACAGAATCTACAATATGGGACTTCGGACATAGCACCAACGAAAATTCGGAGTGCAAAATTTGCTGTAGCAGCGTGGATAGTTAATAAAGTGACATATTAAAGTGACATTTTAAAGTTACATTTTAAAGTGTGATATTAAACTGAACAGTGCCGGTTAAATAATAAAGTATTTTTCATTTGTGATTGTCCTTGCGTGTTTTTGAGAGTCTCACAGCTTCAAGAATGAAGCTGTTTCTCAGTCTGGTGGTTTTGCACTTTATGGTCCGCAGCCTCCTGCCTGAGGGGAGCGGGACAAAAAGTGAGTGTGCTGGGTGTGTGGGATCCTTCATGATGCCGGAGGCCCTCTTCCTGCATCTGGAGGTGTAAATGTCTTTGGTGCTGGGGAGGCTGACTCAAACAGTCCTCTGTGCAGCCTCCACCACCCTCTGCAGAGCTTTCCTGTCTGCAGCAGAGCCGCATCCATGCCACACGTTGATGCTGGAGCACAGTACGCTCTCCACCACACATCTGTAGAAGGAGGTGAGGACTGAGCTCCCGAGTCCAGCTCTTCTCAACCTCCTGAGGAAGTAGAGCCGTTGGTGCGCCTTCCTGACCAGAATGGAAGTGTTGTTGCTCTAGGTGCGGTTGTTACTCAGGTGTACACCCAAGTACCTGTAGCTGTTGACAACTTCCACCGCAGTTCCTCCCATGTGCACGGGGAGGTGGGCATGCTTGCCCCTTCTGAAGTACACAATCATCTCCTTGGTCTTCTTTACATTAATGCAGAGGTTGTTATCTCTGCAGCAGCCCTCCAGGTGTTCCACCTCCTACCTGTAGACTGTGGACTCACCACGGTTTGTGATGCATCCAACCACTGCTGTGTCGTCCGCAAACTTCACAATATGACAGCCTGGAAGGATAGGCGAGCAGTCATATGTGAGCAATGTCAACAGCACACAGCCCTGAGGGTTGTGTGCTGAGCCGTCTTAAATTAAGACTGAATAATTAAATGTGTGGAGGGATTATTATAGTGGATTATACCTAATTAAAGATATAGGAGAGGATCTTCAGCTCATTCTCATTTTCGCAACACTGCGCATGCAGCACCTCACCTCACCTCATGCCCCCTGATATCGGGAGCACGCACGTCCTCAGCGCATGCAGTCTGTTTACATCTGCGGGACCACAGCCTCTGGCGCCGCATCGGACTTATTACAGAATTGATTGCTTTTACAGCAATGAATTAGCTGCCAAAAGGTTATTTGTTCAAGACAACGCTTGTACAAGAAACTTTGACAGTAATTAATGATTATCAGTGGTAAATAATCACGCCATTGGGTAGTAATTCCCAAAACCATTAAGCTTTTTATAAATTGGTAATAGAGATATATCCTAAATAGGTGTAAGCTTACAGTTGAGTTTGTATATTTAGCAAAGCAGTTAAGGTTTTAGTCAGCTATGCTAATTAATCAAGATAAGAAAGAACTTTGGGAGCTGTTGAAGAAAATGAACCATGACTTTAGTGTTTCATCATGATTTAGGTCTTCTTATTACCAAAGTGCTGAACCTGTGGGAATCCATTCATGGGTTTTGCTCTGACCACAGATATCTCAAAGCTCCAACTGGATTAGGTTCACTGAACTATTGGAATTGAAATGGTCAGAATTGAGCAGCGATAAAAAAGTTTGTATTTCTCAGAAGGCATCTTCCAGGCCCACTGGAGGCAGAGAGTGCTGTCGGCGTGTGGAAGAGATCAGAGAGCAAGAGGGATCCTTCCCTGCATCTCCATTGTTGTTCAGGTAAAGCAGATCAAACAGAGCAATCCCCGCAGAGCTTCCTGGAAAGTGCTTACCGGGAGGCTATCGTAGGCAGGCCCAAAAGGGAAGCATGGCATATGGCCTTTTGAAGATAGTGATTTGAGATTAGAGCATATCCCGAATCAGAAGGCATTGAGAGGGGGTTATACAGTGAATGTGTTGGTAAGACTGACATTCAACAGAGAGGCACAAAATCCTCACACAGCAGATTCAAAGTAAACAGAACAAAGGTGAATAGACTTAATATGAATCTTTAGCAGCATTGGGGGGATAAAAATCAGATATGTAAGAGGAATTTGATAAAGCCTATCCTTGTTTTTTGACTGTAAAAAGTTAATTTGTTTTAAATTACTTAAACATAATCACCTTTTTACCATATTAAAGCTACGCAATCAGTTCCAAGTATATTTCTAATTAAACATTTGTTTAAGTTCCATTAATTTTGAGTCTTTCTAAGGAGTGTCTCTGAAAGCTGCCACCTACATTAGCGAATCCACATCGTAACATAAAAACTGCTTCATTCCATTCTGATGGGCCTAATTTAAAGGCATTTCACTTGACCGGGACTTATTACCACTTGCTCTTCTATTAAAACCATGTCTGGGCGATATTCTTTCTGATAAAATCTTAATTTAAATAAGAGGCTTAACAGGCCTACAGCCCCTTGTGGGCTTTAGATCGACGAAAGGAGTGAAGAAAGGAATATATCTCACAGCAGAATGCTTGATTAAATAAGTGGCAAGTCTTTGCAAAAGTGAGTGAGATAATAACTTTTTTTTGTCTTGTAGGTAATTTTCCCTAAAGAACAATCTCAGGAAATGAAAAAGGAGAGACTATAAAATTTTAGAATTAGATATTTGTTCCATTCATCATTCTGATGAGCATGGAACAGAAGAAGGTTCTGGTGTTTCGGAATGGTTAAGTGAGTTTAATTCATGGATTTTCCGAAGCCCAAAATTAAGATTACAGCGATGCCAAGGCTTGATGGCAAACAGATCTGTCCCACTGATCGCAGCCAACGGCTCAACAATCCATGCCGAATATGTCTCTGTGTGACGTGTGTGTGTCGGTGCATCTATGTGCATTTGATGTACGCTGTCATACGTGCCCCTGGTGTTAAGATCATGGAGACTCAGTGTCAAAGCAGACAGCTGATCGGGGGCTGGAGTAAACACCTGAATTCAGTGTTGTCAACAGCCAAGGTGAATCACTGCACACGTACGTCAGATTGACTGAAAAATATGTGCTGTGAAGGAACAGGGTTTTAAATCTGAGCATGTTAAGTTTGTCACATTGAATGTTTAAAGGGTTTCGTTAATTCTAAAAGTTTTATCTCGTTTATTACTTTCCCACGGTCCCCTTTTTCTGAGTCTGACTGACATTCTGATTAAACATATTTACTTATTACTTATGATTTAGCCATGACGTTACCCTAATTCTTTTAGCATAGATTTTTCTGTTATCACGTCATTGTTTTTTCATTACATACAGTATAACCTACAATTGTGGAAAAAACTTTAATCAATCGCCCAAAGTCAACTAACAGTACAGATTTTTTTCGTGACAATTGATATTGTTTTATAATTCATGACAGATCAGATGCATTGGTCAAATTTATTTTAAGGAGCTATCATGGTTGAAAAACATTAGGTTATGACATGGTCACAATTTCACTGTACCTTTTTTTTTCTTCTTGCGCAGAATTGCTTGACCGAATTGTGTATTCAAAATAAATAATCTGAATGGATCGTTTATATGGCCACAAATGTTATTAATCTGATCATGACAGGAGTTAACATGCACCAGATGTTATTCGAATAGAGGCGCTGACATCTGCAAAGTTGTCAAATCTGTCTCTTCTGAGCACTCACGGCAGATTTTACTGCAATAACAGTTCAGATGTTATTGCAGTTTCCCACATCCATGTAGGCCACATATGTGCAGATCAGTTTGTTCCGAACAACTGATCCGAAAAAGTGCTTATATGCTCTTTATATTAACAATTAGCATAAACCAGGTCTTTTAATGGCATTACAATTTCATTCTGAATGAGCTGAATTCTAGAATAAAATATTTAAGTTTTTTTTATTTTTGTTGGCTGATCAGTTTGATAATGTTTTTCAATTTAAATATAACTAATCCATAAGTCTTTGTTTCTTTTTTTTTAAATAATCAGGTAACCTATTTCTATGAAAGTTTGATTTGTCTTTGATGTGTATGGCAGTGGACATTTAGCTACATACATACGTTCCTCTCATCAGTTGAATTTATTATAACAACCTTCATGTTGGAATTTATTATAACTGAATATATCTCTTATATTGATTTATTCAATCATAAAGTTTGCCTATAAACTGGATCTGATTTCCTTGAAAGGAGCATTTACAAATTCAGTTATTATGAATTGATGCTATGTAAATACTTGAAACTGAATTCAGTTGTTGCGGTTCATTCAGATGAAACTGAAGATGTGCTGACATATTGTTGCTAGAGATGAAGCACCTTCTCCAACATCCTTTAGATACAAACCACATGTTTTGTTTTATTTTTTCTAATTGTTAGAGACGACGCACTTTAGTTTTTTGCAGATTCTCTGATTATTTCATGGTCTGACCTTGAGGTGAACTTTCTGGCTGCTGTTTTAAATATTGTTAGTATTTATTTCTCTTTACAGAACGATGCCATTTCAACTATTTGAAAATACCCTCATTACCTGACGCAAATTAATGAATAGCAAAAGTTTCTAATTGTTCTTGCAAACTCCCAAAGGTCTTGTTTTTATAAAGATAGTCAAAATTGCTACTAAGCAGCAGCTGAATTCTACATTCTCTACTTAACCAGCTGCATATTTGATATCACTTTAAGGCACGTTGCAACTACCAGTTGAACGGAAACCCAAATGTGACCCCAAATTATATCTTACGCTTGTGGCGTGTTGAATGCTTATGTTTCATCTTAAAAATTATCCATAGAGGCCAAGGAAGGAACTTTAAGTTTAACTGCAGCTTTCTTTTTTTAATGAGATGTAACAGAAGTAGCAAACATGAGATATATAACTGTTTAGGATTTTTTCAAGAACCAGCAATTTGTTGTTTCCAATGTTTATTTATGTGCTTTGTTTTCAGTGTGTATGTGATTGTTTGGATTTATGTGATATATGAACACTTAGGTGTGAATGTTTATGTATATGTTTGTATTCAAACATGTTAAGGTAAATGTAAATGTTGGTGTATTTGCATGTGGTCACATTGCTTGTAAATATTACATTCAGTTTTCAGCTTTTTTTTAATTACCTACTCACTATATAGCAATGTTTCTGTTCTGAGCTTTCACCTTTTTGTTGTGCTTATTAATAGTTTTCTTTTATATTTGTGTGGCCTCAATGTACTTAAGCTATAGGTTACCAAATCAGATTCGCATTTTAACAGCTGTGGACTTTCTGTATTGCCTTTATCAACAACCTATAGAGGACATTTTGTCCTGCAGGCCAGATTTATGAAACACTGGTTGGACTTCATATCAGCTTTACTTATATATTATAAAATATAGGAGTAGGGACTAATTTAAGTCATGAGACTTTCATAAAAATATGCATAATGTGTTACTGTAGAACACAAGTGTCCTAACTTTTTCATCATTATATTCAACATGGTCCAGAAAGATAAGAGGGAGCAGCTGCATATTTTACTGCATGGTCCTCAAAGTTGATTTGACTATCAAGTATAATCTATGTTCAGTCACACAAGTGTGGCAAAAATACATTGTAAGGATCATTAAGAAACTTCATCTGTTACCGTCTGACAGCTCAGTCAAGTCAACTCACACATTGTTTCTAAAAAATTGTACTTGCAAGGAAAAAAGAAGATAAACTTAGTACTTATGTTTTGATGACAGTGAAAGAGGCATTGTCATGCAACACAAGATATAGAAGACATATCAAAGCTATAGAGGAAAAATTATTTTCTTTGAATGCAGTCCCAGATTGCTCTATGTCTATCTGTTGTACTTTGTATTGGCTTATGAATGTTTTCTTTGCTTTCCATGATGACATGCATATGGAAGTATTGAATGACATGAAAACTGAATCTTTGGTAATGGTAGGTAAGCAAGTCACCCTACCTTAGCAATATTACACATTTAAACAAAATAAAAGCCTGTGAAATGGAATGGAAAAGCCTATGAAAATTTGAGTTGTAACTTCATTGTCAGGCTCCGGAGATGATTGCTGGAGCGGAGAGGTAACGAAGGCAGTCACTGAGGTGTTGGTGGAGCACAAGGGATGGCTGCAGTCTGGATTTTGATTTCTTGAAGTTCCTTTGTTCGTAGATGGCTTGTAAGTCTTCTCAGGAAATGAGGATAATCCAACAAGGGTTTAACCTGGTAGGCATACATGAGAGAAAGTTACTCGGGACAAGAGGAGACAAAAAGGTAAGGCAGCTTGCACAAAGCATGCGACTAGGGAGAGAGACAATGAGAGGCTAGGAAATACCATGCTAGGGTAACCAGCAGGCACTGAATGACTGCAGCCAGGCTCCTCTTGTACTCCACAGCGCTGATTGGCAGGATTGGCAAAACGTATGGCCAAGGTGCTGCCAGCTCAGCAGCTCCAGCAAGACAGCAGCCTCCGGAACACCCCTTGTGGAAAGCAGAGGAAGAATAACAACAAGACCAGCCAGAACCACTTAATTTCCTGACACCATCGGGAGTCTTCTTTACATTGTGCCATAGGAAGAGGACACAACAGACAAGTGGAATAAGGTTCTCTGGTTAGAAATGACCAAAATAATGCAACACATGCTAGAAAGCAAGAATTCGAAATGTAGATAAAGATACATATATTACCCTTCGATGAAACATGATGGCAGCATCATTCTGAGGTGTGTATGCACAGGGAAGCATTCAGTTGCTATACTAATTTTAAATTTCAAGAAAAAAATGCATCAGATTCATTGTTAAAATGCCTCCCAAAATGCTAGACACTGCTATTTTTGTAATAAATTAAATAAACAAGCTATTTACAATATAAATCTTTTGAGTCAAACTTACATTTGATTCACCTATTTAGTTTAAAACAGAGCAGAATTTATTGCTGTCACACTCAGTTCAAACCCAATGGGTAAAACATTGCCATGCAAAGTCTATTTGATCATTACCTCATAAGCAAAACAAAACAGAAACAGTAAAATAATACGTTGTCAATTGTTGAACAATCAGCATGTTTTATGTTAAGAAAGGAACCACAACATTATGTGATCTTTGCAGGCTAACTTCACATGCCTCTGTTGAATCTGGTGGACAAATCGGTTGGTGAAGTTCTATCATCAAATACAAAGAAGCAATCTTCCCTAAAATAATGGAGCTTGGAATGAATGATGGGAGCAAATAAGCCATGAAAGGAAATAGATGTAATCATGGTTATGGTTTAAAATGGAAGCTGAGTTTGTGGTCAATGTAGAGTACAAATATATATTAGGAAATCAGACTCTGTGTGCAGCTCAGCGAGACCTCCTCAATGACATCAAAATAATGGGATCCCAGAGTTCAGTAATAGTTTCTGCACAGTGAGAACTCCTTTTTTTTCTTCTTCAAAATATGTTTATAAAAGGATGGCTATTTGCCCGCTTAGAAATTCTCCAGCAGTTGGTTTTGTCTAAGATGTTAGTTTAACAATACAGTCCTAGACATTGACAGATGAAAAATGACTTAATGAATGATTTTTGATTTTTTGATCTTGCAATTTGATGACAAAATGCCAAAAGAAATGAAAGCCTATCCTTCCTAACGATTGCAATTAAGTTCATAGTCAGGAGATCGTTGAGGAAGATTCCCACATGGGCAATTTGTTATACTATCTTCATCTGATAACCTTTTTTTCTGATATTTTTCCTACAGTTTCTCTTGGTTCCAAACTGGGTGGTAAATGAGGATCTTGTACATTTCCTGAGAGAGCAATTCAGCGAATGGCTTTTTAATCACCTTGAAAATCACAATATTCACCGCAACACCCACTCTCCTTTTACTTGTATTGCAAAATGTTATTATTTGTGTTAAACAAGTTCATTGTTTCACCTGCCAAAAAAGCTTATTTACCACATACCTATGCTACACTATAGCACAATCACCATCCAGCACCAACGTAGTCTTTCATTTCAAACCAGAGATTGTAAAAAGAAAATTGACTTGGTAATTTGTTTCCTGAGAAGGAGAAACACATGAAAACTGTTGCCTGACTAATAAAGCTTGAACAACTAACAAACTTTCAGTATTTCTAAAGAATAAAAATCAATCTAAGTCCTGTCTCCTTGTATTTGACCATCACATCACTGCACTGGATTTGAAGGACACCTAATGCAGACTTTTAGAGTACTTTTACAGAATACCCTAGGAATGAGGACAAAAGCAAACATGTAAAAACTTAATAAAAGCAAGACTCCAAAAAGGTTTCTTAATCCCCACCTCAACACAATAAGAAGACTGTGGCCTTGTGTTTAGATGTGAAGGACATTGTGGAATGGGTTCAGGAAGTGAATTTTTATGTAGTGAGCAATGTCACACAGGTGTTCTAGCTTTATGGCCCAGTGCTTGCACTGCATGATCATCCATAATTCATCTTGTGGTCCTACACTTGGCACAGTGCCTCTAAAGGGTAGGTTCGGTTCAGAGGGTGTGGGTGAATGGCATAAACAGTTTTATAGCTTCTGTCTCACTTTGGTGGGTATTTTTACACTATAGTATCCTTGTTATTGTGGGTAGTATTTGTTCTTTGCAACTACTCTGGGAAAGGGGATTCCAGGAATCTCACTGCCACCAGTGAAAAAATTATGTGCACCCTTGCTGCTTCCATGGAAAAAAAGGAGGACAATAAGCTGCTGGCCCAGAACTTAAACCGGAATAGCCAGAAATAATGAGTAAATCGATTAAATAGTTTTGAAATGCTACTAAATTATTGTTGTTAACTGATGGACTGGTGATTTCAGTTTGATTACCTAAATTATGCAGGTGTGTTGTATTATAATACCAATATATAAAGACATTAGTAATGTGTTAAATGAACCAATTATTTCTCCCATCAATCTTGGAAAGACAGGTTCCTTAAAAAATGTTAGGTCAGCAATTCAACAGTGAGAAAGAATATTCTCTTGTAGAAAGGCAAGGCAAGGAAACTTTACACGTGCAGAATATCTTCAGCAACAAGGCAATCCAAAGTGATGAGAAAAAAAATGTGTTTATTCTTATTTTATAGGAACTCAGTGTTTTAGACAGTTTTGCAGTTTTATAAAGGTTTACTCCAGTTATAGGAGCATTAAAAAGGCACCAGAGAACTTACTATGGCCAATGCAAAACCCCAAAATGTCAAAACCCAATCAAGAGGTTTATCTCTGACTCTCAAGCCATAACTGACATGTTGAATATGAGCCCTTATGACAGGACAAATGTGGAAAAAAATGGCTACCAAGTAAAAGCATCTTCTCTCTAAAGATTACCTGACTCAACTTTTCAAACTCTATTTGAATAAAGTACAAGATTTTTGAAACAATGTCTTTTAGACAGATGACACCAAAATAGAAATGTTTATCATACAGGAATATATAGGAATCACACCAACTGTCAAGCATGCTGGTGGAATGGAGATGGTTTGTGATTGTTTCACAGCTACAGGTCAATATGACGTTTGCTAAGATCAGCCCTTGTTACAAATCAAATGATTTATTTGCCTCAACCCACAACATAGCAGTGGAAGAGACTCATGACACGACTACTGGATAAATGTACCATGATTGTCACTAAGTCTATCACACACAAACACAGTCATACAGGAAGAGCCACTTAAACTTATTTCTCCCTATGATGATTAGTTTTCTACATGACCAAAATGGCATTAATGGAAGTTTTATTTTTCCAGGATTATTCAACTGTTTGGATGATACACCTGTCAGGGGTCGTTTCTGAAGGACTCGAGCAGAGGTGGAGTTGAATGAAGAAATGATTTATTGTTGGGGATGAATAATGAACATAAACAAGAAACTAGACACTAATAAACAAACACCACTAATAACACGGGAAGGGAGGAAGTAAACTAAGACAACGAAACTAATAACTACACGATGGGAAAGAGACAAGTGAACCCG
>JAVLVB010000001.1:3805119-3854909 GCA_032876305.1 Orestias chungarensis | reverse complement strand
ATTCCTATTCCTCATTCCACCTGTGTCAATATACTCACCGTACCTGTCCTCACTCTCAGAGGTTCCCGGTCTCCCACGTCAAGTCCTCCGTGTACTTCCGCCACTCACTGCCGCTCACACTCTACCATTCACCACCGCCGCAGAATCATCGTTGGACCTTCTCCCCTTCCCGTGTCACTTCCCCACAATAAACATCATTGACCGTATCTTCTGAGTGTCTCTGCTTATGTGGGTCAGAAACCTTAAAGCCAGCATGACAAATATAAACTCAAATACCTGCCAATTCTATTCCAAATTGTTACCACACTGTCCCAAACTAATTTTATTAAAAAAATATCTCGATTTTTATAATGCCCAAAGTTCCAATTCACAGTGGATCTGATTCCAGCATTTACCAGTCAGCTCTGATTAAATATAAACTATGAGCCCTAACTTAAAAAAATGAACTCCTGCTGGTAAACATTCATATGAGTTTCATATCTAAGTGTCTTACAATAAACTATGAGTATATTATAACAGCTACTCCAAATCATCTGTCAAAGTAGATGAATATGACCCAAAGAGGATTCCTACAAAAGTCAGACAAAGAATACATTTTCATTATGAAAATCAAAGGCTAAAAGTGAAGCTTAGAGATGGCCAGTATTCACTTGGAGGCTGTTTGTTTGTTTTTTTATCTGAGTAGCTGTTAGCGTTTTTGCCCCCTAAGTAACTCCCCCCTGTTTCTCAAACTAAATCCAAGTAAAACACTGACTACTAATTAGTACATTGCACAACAATCCGTCCATAGAAAAGCTGAACAAATGCCTTAGGGTACAAATGTAAGATCAGCCTCCAATTAGCACAATTATGGTCTTAATGGCGGTACCTTTGGGTTGAATTTTAATTAAGATATGAGTATATCCGCATGGTCCATGCTAAGCAAACAGAGGCCAGGAAATAATAACTGGCTTATCGGGACCTTCTGCTCACCAAGGCTTGCACTGTGTATTTCAGGCAAAGGCAATAAGACCGTAGGCATGAGACTGAGCAACAGCAGACATGCTGGCATTGCCACTGCATGCTGACAGGTGTGTGTGTGTGTGTGTGTGTGTGTGTGTGTGTGTGTGTGTGTGTGTGTGTGTGTGTGTGTGTGTGTGTGTGTGTGTGTGTGTGTGTGTGTGTGTGTGTGTGTGTGTGTGTGTGTGTGTGTGTGTGTGTGTGTGATAGGTGGGTTAGGGAGATGTGTATTTGCTACATTGTCAGGTGCATTTTTACAACCAATACTACAGTTTTGGGGACCGACTCCTTCTTGTTGACCTACAGTAAGCCTGGTCCCCCAAGGGAAATGCTGTTTTTGAGTTAGAGTCATAGGTTATAGAAATTAATGGAAGTCAATAGAAAGTCTACAAAAATACAGGAACACAACTCCGGGGGCTGGGGGGGGTGTCTGTGTGTTAGTATGTTTGTGTGTGGTTGCCAGTATCTGCTGCGTGTAGGGGCGCAGGTGAAACTGATGACTGTACAAGCCCTGAATGACAAGTGAGAACACATCTGACATGATCTGGGGAACATGAAAAAGTAGATTTACTTATTGCATAAACACACGCCTAAATAAGAACTGAAATTTGCTAAATGTTAATGAAAACAAGTGGTTCACCAAGCTGAGGTTAAGAGATGGAGCAGTTTCTCTATTCTAGGTTTTTTTTATGAATTCTTTCATTTTGCTGTTTTTTCACCTTTCTCTATAATAAAACAAGGTTTTGTTATAATATCATATCTATAGTGAAGTTGTCATTTGGTATATCATATACTAAATGATTAAACACAAAAATGTTTACTGATATTTGATGTGTAATATAATAGTAGATCACAAAAAAGGCTTTTGCACGAATCTGAGCAAAAATATTGAGTAAAACCCAACTTTAACAGTAAAGTAATGTTTCCTTTACTGTTTTTTTTTTCTTCCTTACTTTTGCCTCTGAAAAAATTCCTCCGTTGTTGCTGTAAAGTCTTCAGTAGATCTTCATTCTATAGCACAGAGATTGGCTGTCACAAAGTCAGAATAAGGGATAGATGGTCCTATCCAGGAGTCTTTAGGCTGAGATTAGTCAGAAAGCTTGAAAGAGGAACCTGGGGACAACAGGTAGAACTGATGACAACATGGTCAGAATGGAATAGATGCTGTTATAGTTTCAATGCTGCAGAGCAAGCAGCACCCAGATTATTAACTGCTTGGAAGATGAGATACATTTTTTGAATTGTTAATTGGGAGCTAACAGCTGACTTGAAAAAAAACAATTAAAGCAGAAACTGTCCCTCCATTTGCCACATTAAAAAAAATTTCTAAAGCATGTGAGTGTATATTCAATGAGTGCACAGTGGCTGCTTAACATTTCCTTCTCTAAATCAGCTTTAATGTGTTAAATACGAGAGAAAATGACGACGGGTAAAAGTAAACATGGGATCTAGTCTAAATAAATTTGGTTCCCATAACAATTTCTTCTAGTCAATTATCCTTATGCATGTGCATAAACCTCTACTCTCACCTTAGTTCACCTCTCTTCATTTACCTTGTTTTCTAATTGAGCAGGTCTGACCGGTGGAGGCAAGCCTTTTGCAAAAGTCTTTGAACGTAATAAACGAGAACCTCACTGTAAATTTCCTCAACAGTTTTCCTAGCTTCTCTGACAAACCCAAGTACATTGGCAATTGAGATTCAGTCAGTGTAAACCCACAGACTTTCTAATAATCTTCTCTCATCCGCACATGTACTTTTGGTTTGCCTCTGATAAGGCAGCTGAACCAGGAATCAATATTTGACGGATCAATCTGCTCAATGACCAGGGAGGGATAAGAGGAGCCACGCAGTGGAGAAGGTTTTGAAGTACCCTTAGGGCACTAGGCCTTGCTAATGAAACTTAGACACAACTTCAATTGCACAAACTTCATGTTAATTTTACCACACATTATCCAGTAAGAGATTTTCTACAGTGAAAAACAGTTTTTCTGTGCGTCTCAAATAAAGAATACCAACAACACTATTCTGTTTTTTATTTAAAGTAACTAAAGATGCCAAAAAAATTTCAAAGGATCTTCGACAGAATCTCATCTATATAGAGGATGAATGACTGATTAAAAAAATCAATCAGTCATTACCTCTCATATAAGGATGAGTATTTTGTAAACTATGCAGGCCTACAGGCTGAGAAGATGTGCTTACCAACAAGATGAGATTTATGTGGGGACGCTTTTGAAATTCTACATTCTTCACTTCATGCGTCCACAGAAAGTCTAAAAAGGATCCTGAAGCTAACGTGATTTTTGTTCCCTGTACACGTTTTTTTTAATAAGCCAGAGCAAAGCTACAAAGTACGATTATCCCTCAGCCTGAGGATATGCATTTTTACACCAATTACGTTTTTCACACAACGGGAATCAGGGTTTTAGGAAACTAATTCAAAACAGGTGTGCTCCCAAAAAAAGAAGAGGACCTCAAATGAGATTTCAGTGTTGTATGAATTTATCAACCATCTGAAGCCATGTAAATGAATCAACGCTGCCTGAGGCAACGCTCAAGTAATCCACCTCTCTTCACAGGTGAGACTGGTATGTAGGAGGCCAAAAAACACCTTTAAGAAATCACATAATTGCCATAAAAAAGCATTTACCTGAGTAGAAGAATTGAATATTAAAAATAAAGTAAATGTACATTAATTTGTGAATCCTTAGTTTTCTGCTGAACGTATAGTTTATATTATATATACATTATATTATATTTTATATTTATATTTGATAGCAGTTACTGATATTTATGACATTGTATGGAAAATCCAAGGCATTTGTATGAGGACCCAGAATAGGGAGCAGCTCTGCTAAAATCCCGCTTTCACAGCACAGAGATTAAAATACTGATGCATCTGATTCCTTTGCACACAGCGTCTCCTAACGTAACAAGTGAAAACACTACAGGTCATGTAGCTTTGGCAGTTTTGTGCTGCCATCTACTGTTAAAAATTACAAACTCCAACAAAACAAACCCATTTCAGGTGAGGCTTGGCCTTCAACAAATGGCTCATAATGCGTAACTAAACAGATGCAAATTAGATAAACGCGAATTTAACGTATATGATAAAGAGTTTAGTCCAACAGTATTATGGCATTTGAGACCTACATGGACTTGGGCAAATATTAATATAGATATAACATTATCAAATATTAAGGAAGGAAATATAACAGATATTTACCAAGAATTCAATAATCAAATGCAGAATAAATATAATGATTATATGCAAATTTATAGTGATGGTTCAAAAGACCCAAATAATGAAGCAACTAGTGTAGCAGTAGTGACTCCTGGATTACAGATTAATATTTCAAAAAGAACATCTAATTATCTGAGTATATATTCAGTAGAATGATGTGCTATATTATTAGCTTTAGAATGGGCAGAGGATACTAATATAAATAAAATAATAGTTTGTAGTAATTCATTATCGGCATTGTTGAGTATTGAACAGGAACACACAAAAAATCCTCAACATATATTATATGAGGTTATGGCTGTTCATCATAGAATATGTGAACAAAACAAAAATGTAATATTATTTTGGACTCCGGTATTTTGGGTAATGAAAGAGCAGATAGGTTGGCTAAGGAGGCTATTAAAAAAGTACTTGTTGATATGCCAGTAAAGTTATCCAAATCTGAAGGTAAAAGCAAAGTTTGGAAAGAAAGTAAGAAGATATGGAAAATTTGGTGGGATACTGAAATAAATGGAAGGCATTTATTTAGGTTTCAGAATACAGTTGATGTAGTAAGGATTGGAGGAATAAGCAGGAGGCAGGAGATAATAATACATAGAATAAGGACCGGTCACAGTTTGTTAAATGGAACCCTTTTTTAGATGGGGAAACATCTTACTGGTTTATGTAGTTGGTGTAATAATGTGGAAACAAAGGAGCATGTGTTTATTAGTTGTAAAAAAATATGTAAATCAAAGAAGATTATTAAAAACGGAAATTAGGTTTTAGTACGGAATTGAAATTTGAGTATGTGGTGGATCAGTTAAAGAGTATTGAGGGGAAAAAGAAGATTTTTTGTTTTTTTTTTAAATACTGGGATCATTATCAGAATTTAAGTTGTAGATATAATTAAATAGATGGCAGTAATGCAACAGAAATGGATGCAAGCTGCCGTTAAAATCTAAAGAAGAAGAAGAAGAAAAAGAAGAATGAACAGGCGGTGAGAACCTTGTGTGTTTTTGCAACCTGCTGAGTTTCTTTGCTTATGATCCATGAAGAACGGAAAGAAACGTTTAACTAAGGTAGAAGCTTTGCCTGTGTCCAAGAGGAAGAAGATGGGTAAGTTTAATATTGAACATTTGGGCTGGTAGGAATAAAAAGGTGTATGTTTAGACAAAAAACACATCTTAACAACTTTTACTTTCTGCAAAAAAAAAAAATCTAATTCTTTGATGAGTTGAGCTTTTATCATTCATCCTTTTAGATCCACTGGTGCCAGTCCAGCAGCAGTGAAGCTCCATCGTCTGCCTGTGATTTTGCAAAGCGAGTCAAAACCCTAAAACAGCCCACAGCCAGACAAAGGTCACCCCCTGGAAAAGCCTCCAAACCGGGTGGGTAACAGTCGCATCAAAACTAGCGTTCTTGTGCTTAACTAGCAAAAAAATGCAGCAGCTTTTCGTGTGTTTGTCTTTGCTACCTTTCAGGTGATTCGGCAAACGCTGCTAAAACCATATCAGTCTGTGATGCAAGCAGTAGAAGGAGAGGCTTGAAAGCTCCTCCAGCCAATCAGAGAGCTCATTTCACAAAACCCCAAAGCCATGGTATGATGGGCACCTACAGCAGAGACTCGTGAAAACAATTCTGTCCTGTTTAAAGTCCTGTAGATTCACGTCTACTTTTTCAAACTTTACGCAATGTTTAAACAATGAGAGGAATGTGAGCCTTTCTGTTGCGTTATTTCCTCTTCAGTAGATTTTAAATGGGAGTTTATATGCATAACTGACTCTTTTGAGCCTTATATCATGTTTAAATATCATCCCCTCGTCAAAAACATACATTTAAACATAGATCATCCTTCTAGTTTTAGTCCCCAACACAAACTGTAAACGGAAGCAGCTTCTTAAATGGACAGTAGCCAATTTCCTGTCGCCAGGTTCGGCTATAATGCACAGTCTTAAGCTTTTTATATATAAGACTTTTGAAGGTAACACAATTACTTAGTTATCTTGTCCATATGTACTTATTTAAAAGTCAATTTGTTTTTTTTGTTTTGCTTGTTTTTATCACTAAAAAAATTATAATCTTATCCCTATAAGTGTCACATCTTCGGCTTGATCTCTACTTTTGACATTTTCTGCGTTTTCATTTTGTCGTTTCTTTTTTCGACCACAGGTTGTTCCAGATGTTGCGTGCTTGAGGAGGAACTCAGACTGCAGTCAGAAGCAATGCAACGACTGAAAGAAGGTATCCTGTGGGGTTTTTTTTTATTATTATTTTGCATTCTAAGCTAACCCACTACTCGATTTCTAAACAAAAACATTAGTCAACTACCAATAATAATTACTCTTCTGTTTTAAATGTTTATTACTGATGGAATTATTTCTTGCTTTTTTATTCTCTAGAGCTTCTCAAGTAGGAAAATCGGGACGACTGAAGATGTAAGACATGATGACTTCAGTGTAAACAAAGAACAAATTAATTTTAATTTGTCATTAGGGAATTTAACTAAGTAAGTAATTTCATTCTTAGAAATCAGTGAATTAAAAATGTACTGTTTTTTTTATTTTACGGCACTTCTCGGCTGCATGTTTTAAATTCATGAAAAGAATAAAGATTCAACATACACCTAATTTGAGTTTTGTTTTTTTTCTTCAGTGTTTTTTATTATCACTTTATACTTACGAAAATGGATATATTTATATATTCACTACTGTGCTGGTCATTTTTATAGTCAATGAAAACGACAACCTTTCGCTAATCTTTCATAAACATGTCTGCTACCTGAGGTTTCTGTTTGTATTGTTCCTTTCCGCTGTGGCCTTGTGCCTTCTCAGGCAATCAGGAAGCTCTAGCCAATAAGTTAAATTTTACTAAAATACATAAATTATGATTAAAATAATTTTAATTATTGTATTAAGAGTTTCACATTTTACTGCATGTCAACTCCTTTTATCAAAGTTTATTTTTTCTGATATTTGTTAAATTGATTAGTGGACTTCTTTAATTATTAAATTTCCTTAAGGTTATAATATTTATGCAATAAAATTCCACTATGTAGATGCACTAAATTTAATGTATCTATAAGATGGTTAATGAAGGTGGCTGTTGGGTTGCAATTTTTCTTTACAAAAAATCTGAAAAGTGTGGTGTGTGTGTGTTTCTGTTTCTATTTAATTCAGGTTTGTAGTTTGACTGGACCGTTCTGACACATTAATATGCTTTAATCTAAACCATTTCATTGTAACTGGAATATTTTTTTACGTTGAAAGTTTAAACCTTTCCTGTGTCAAATATTTTTATGTAATACATCTCTTATAGGTGTTTCATGTCTTTTTTTTTTTTTTTAGCTTTCCATCTGCTTTGAATATTTTCTCAAAGTATTACAAAAGCCTATAACTGAGACGTGTTAAAAACATGATAGCTTTTAAAATTTACAATTTATTGGTTCAAGGAGTTTATAGAATTAAGACATGATAGCCCAGCAGAGCACCAAACGGTTATAAACTGATGATGAAATTGATGTTAGGTTTACTTGGATAAAGAAGGTAAAAACAAACTGGATTACAAAAGTTATAGGAGATAAAAAGGAAAGGAGGGAGGTTTTTTTTTATAAGATAAAGCTAGAATTATTTATTTCTTTTACGAAAATACAAGAAGTAAAGACAATATTCAACTTTTTCATACAGTTTAATCTGATCAATTTGCTACTCTTGATAAAATGGTTGAATTACATTTTTAGTCAGTGCATTTTGCAAAACTGATCCATACACTATAAGCTGAACATTAGTTCTGTTGCAAATTTGAATTGACCTCACTGCAAATTTGTGCTGTTGTGCGTCAAGATAAGTCTTAAAATACTAATTTAAGATCCTTAGTTATGGTAAAACTAAACATGAAATTATGAGATATCAATCTGTTGCTGAGATACCATCTGGCTGTCTGCTGGCCTGCCTGCCTGTTTGTCTAGGTTAATTAAAACCCATGGAATTAGGCTACATGAGTCTAAATGTAACCAGAGATATCCTTATAAATCAGTGCAATTCAAATATTAAAAATTTTATAGACCAAGTTAAAACAGAAATGGGGGAAAAAACAAACAACATGGGCCTACTTTCGAGCTACATCATGTTTGTGTACAAAATTACAAAGCCAATCATCCCCCTAAACAGAAGATATAGAAGGCAATAAAATACATAGCTCCATTGAGCCTAGCAGACAATATCACAGAATTGGCTCATTAAACACACTATACTGCTAGAGAAATACACTTTTTCTTTGCAGTTTGTGGAGACAATAAATCAGAATTACCCTTCAGTGAAAATTCATATACCTAAAGGCTCTTGGCTCGAACAGCATCCAGATTCATTTGTTTGGCCTGGAAAGTGTAATTGAACTCATAAGTCAACAAGCCTGGGAAAATGTGTTCAGTATTGGAAGTATACAAAGAATTTTCTTTTTAAACTGAATTGATGTTAAAGTTTTTTCTGAAGTAAAACAATAGAGATATAAATCAAGGCAAAACAAACTGTTATACACATTGTCAATCTTTTTTTAAATCTTGACGCTGATTTCACAGCAAACTTGCGCTTCGGGATTTGTCTCAAGACAATTTTAAAAACTTCAGTCATGGTAAAAATAACATGTTTCAGCTTTAGAGTTTTAAATATAAGTACCAGAACATGTAAAGAGGATGTGATAGGCCATTTCAATTTCACAAACAACAGATTCAATTCCTTTTACTGAACAGAAAAGAAGCCAATAAGGAGACACAGTGTGTGTGTGTGCCTAAACCTATTTACATCCTTCCTGCCTCCCTGGAGAATAGAAAGGAAGTGGCAGCAAGTATAGAAGCAATTTTTAACAAAAAAGGAAATATGGAAAGGCATCAGCTATATTTTTAGATAAACAAAATAGGTTTTCACAGGCCTGGGAAGAGATACAAGGTCATTTGCAAACAATTTGTCCATTAAAGTATTTTGAAGTCTTTTGCGAAGAATACTTCATATAGGGTGGATTTGGCTTGTGTGGAAGGCCTAAAAGAGATATATTTTCAATTGCAAAGTATGGTGGTGGAGCTATGACAAGTCTTTGTTTCATTGTTTACAGACAATCAGATTAGTCGTGTTGTCAATATGAAAATGTACTCTGGAGGGAACTTCTGTTGTAAACAATCGCTGAAGTTCTGATGACAAGTATTGTAAATCATAATTGTTGGACATCCATGGCTAGAGACTGGACAACATTCACTGGAGTGCTTTATCTGTAATTTGTTGACAGATCATGTTGAAAAACAGAAAACGTGCAAATGGGAACACAACAAGACCTCATCAAGTAAACACAATTCTGACATAATTGCACCAGAGTCTACCAACACCTACTGAAGTTTCTGGCTTTTGAGCAGCGAATTCTCCTCCACATCACAAATAATGTCTTATTTTGTGATGCAGCATGAAAATATTGTATTAGTGTTTCTTATCTAGCCTCTACAGGCATCTGCTACAAAGTCATCACAAGCTGCATACATGGCAGCCACAAGGGTCATCTGTGGCTGGAGGTCCTATAATTTCCATCTCCATACGGAGAAAAATGGGCTTAAACCCAATATTTATAAATCTCTCTGCACTTTATGTTTTGTCCCAGATTTTTTAATGATTTTGGGTCAAGAACACATACATCTTTACCTTTTAAGTAAATAAATAAAATGCTAAACACAGAGGATCTATTTTAGTACGTTGTTAGAGACTGTGGTATAGAGTAAATGTTATTTCGCTATGAATGTTATTTGGTCTTTCGCGCTTGCCGTACAGACAAATAAATACTTGTTGGACCGGAAGTCCCTCCCTTTTTCGTCCCCTCTCCTGCTGGCTGAGTGAGTGTTACATTCTCGAACTAGCAAAATCACCAAATAGATCTTCATCCATCCTCCTTTTCTAACATATCTGCCTATTTAAAACCACCCTAATCCAATTTTGTAGCCCTTTGCTATGAGAATAGTGTAAGTATTTTTGTTTCTACGGTTCATGTTCCTCTGTAAACTGACTGTTGGGTTTATCTTTGCTTTCCGCAGCACTCAGTCCGCTCACAAGGCAACATGGTGAGGATTTTTATCACATTTAAGAGTATAAAAAGCAGTGTTTAAAATGTCGTTGGTTATAGTTGTGCTTCCTGTTTGTGCATTGAAAGTTTAAAAGTAGTTTTGGTGGTATTTGCGCAAGGAAATACGCCATTAGCACTGAGGGTTAGCCTTAGCATGAAAAGGTAGCATTAGCAACTCATGAATTCCCTAATGGGCCCTGCATCACGTTTTAGTGTCATTTTAGAGCATTCAAGCTTATTTCCAAGATCTTTTAACAGCTTATCAGTGAATACTAAATGAGGTTTGACCTGGGGTTCTAAATGTTAAAGATGTTATTTTAATACGGCAAGAAGTCCAAACATCCCAGGCTGAAGTGCCGGTGATGCATTTCACAATCTTGCAAGAGTAAAGGATGGACCAAGTGCTGGGTTTTGGTTTTCTAAAGAAACTTCAGTTCCACCGGTCCACTTACATGAAAAAAACTCACTCAGGTTTTGTGCTTCCAGACATACTGGTGTTACTAGTAGCTTACTCTGTTTGTCTCTTTTATTTAGCCCCGCAAGATAGAAGAAATCAAAGATTTCCTGCTGACAGCCAGGAGGAAGGACGCCAAGTGTAAGAAAAATACATATAAACTGAATATTTTATAATGTTTGGACGCTCGTAGTAAAGTGGAAGTTCAGGCAACGTTTTTGATGGGCTCAAAGTTGTAACTAAAGAAGGATCAAAATGGTGTTGACATTTAGAATTATTATATTCAGAATCTGGGAAGGTTTTCTGTCAATCGCTGAAAATCTAATTAGTTTCTTTGACTGTACTTAGAATTTCCATTTGTAGTAAACAAGTCCAGCCTATCAACTCCTTGTGCCTTTTTGCTTCTGTTTGCATAATGCAGTATTTTGAGCTTGTTTGGAGTTTTTTGTTTGTGTTGTTTTTCTCTATCGCTCTGGGTGTATGTGAATGTTGTATATAACTGGATAAATGTGGCTCTATTGCGAAGTCTTTGAATGAAAGTGTGTATCACTTCAAACTTACTTCACAAAAGTCCACATGTTCAATTTTGACTTGTTTATATGCAGATTTTTCTAAAACTTGCTTAAGTTTCTTATTGGATTAAAAACCCTAAATATAATGTTCTATAAGCCTTCTTGCAATGTTGACACTAAAACATTTTTTTTTAAATGTTCCTTCCAGCCGTAAAGATCAAGAAGAACAAGGACAATGTGAAGTTCAAGGTGCGCTGCAGCAGATACCTGTACACGCTGGTCATCACAGACAAGGAGAAGGCAGAGAAGCTCAAACAGTCCCTGCCACCAGGTCAGTGACAATGACGTTAGGTTATAGATTGGCCTTGGTCCCAAGAATACCAAATTAGATTAAAGAAAGCGAGAACTCAAAAGTTTTAAACATGTCTTCTGACAAGCTTGTTGAGAAACCTAAAGCCAGACATTTTTAGTCTGCATTCTTACGTATTCACACAATGCCTAACCAATAGGTTTCAGAAAGGGGAAAATAATATAAAGCCTAAGGTATTATTGGAAATCTCATTATGCTTGCTGAACAGGAAAATAATCCCAAGTAAACAATACATCACTTACCCAATAGGGTAAATTAATGTTTTCTCAGTGTAATTGTAAAAGTTGTTAAGTCTCATAAAATGCTGTTAAAAATCCTGCTGGGCCATATAGTGCTGAGGACGTAACCTCATAAATCCTGTAATGTAACTCAAATTAGTCGAACCAAACCGTTTCTGCTGCCCTCAGGTCTTTAGGAAGGTCATTCCACACGTGGAAAATATGCCTCACTGTGTGCGTGTTATAGACAAATTAACTTATTTGAGTTATATATGGCTTATGTTTATTTATTTTTTATTGAGTTTGATTTTTTGTTCTTAGGAAGGGGGAACCTACTAGTAACTGGTTGTGATATACAGTACAAAGTGAATAAAATTTAGATTTTTGGTAGTTTTTTGCCATCCTTACAACTGGTCAATTAAAGCCTGTCTGTTGTCGTTGTGTTTTGTTTTATACAAAAACTTGTTATAACCAAACAGGGATTTTTACTTGTCTAAAAATAAATGAATTGAAGTAAACACAATTTTTTGAAGGTGGGTAGTAGTTGAAAAAATTCCAACTACAAATTTTTCTTGAGCTTCAGATTTTAAGGGATGACATTTTTAAGCTTATTTTAAATGCAAATTAGATGTGTTGATGTTTTTTACCACCTGACAAAACAAAATTTTACATTTTCCCTGGAGAAATTGGCCAAAACCTTGTCATTAAAAGCATAATATTTTCTAACATATAGTTTTATTCTGTTGCAGGTCTGGCTGTCAAGGAGCTGAAGTAAATCCAAGATGTACAGATAATTGTAATAAAAACTGAGGAAAAAAACAATCCCTTTTGTGTGATTCTTAAGGTTTTCTTACATATTCTTTATATGTAGATCATGAAAATATTTCCTGTCACTTTCAACAAGATTTAGTTCGATTGTATTGATGTATGTGGCATTTAAAACTTTCCTACAAATTCTTCCAAACAGTATATACATTAAACTAACCTTTTAAATGTAATTACTTAAAAGGTGCTTGTTTGTAGACATTTTATGTGGCTTCTGTAATATGATGGTATTTACAGATCCCTAAGCCAAAACGTACTCCATACTCTTAAGATGAATTGAACAATTACTGCTGAGTTATTACAATTTGTCAAATGCGCTTGATTAACAATTAAATGTTTTTCATTATTTTGTACAACAACTTTGTTTTTGTGTTGGGCTGTCTGCTCATGGAAAGATTACAGCAGGCTGTAGTGGTGAATTACAAACTTGTCAACCAGTTTTCCGCACCTTGACATTTCTGAGCAGCCAAATTTTAATATTGTGAAGAATAGCTTAAATCATGCTGGCATACAGTGCACAGCAAAAGGATCTGGGGGAGGAATTTCCAACACATTTGAAAGCTTGTTCTATTTTAGATGTGCCTTAGAAGAGAAGATGAAAAACTGTTTTCTCTTCAATCTTTGTACAACAATATTAGTATGGTAATTTAAGGTTGTATATGGGTTATAATCTCAAATATTGTCTTAAAAACAACTGCTCAATTTAGCAAGATGCCAAATATCAGAACACTTGATCTCAGCTTTAATGTGTGCAATCAAAGGTGTTACACAAACTTAATATTGTAAAACTCAAATATGGTTGTATTAAATAACATTTACATATCTGGACAGCATTCTCAACTAAGATTAGTATTTTGGCTGATTCTAAGTGCAGTCTTTCAGGTGTAAACAACTTAATTCATAAAATCCTTTATTAGTCCCACAGTTGGGAAATTCACATATTTCAGCAGCAAAAGGATAGCAAGGCACAGAACAAAAAACAGATAAAATAAACAAGTACTTTATGCACAGCTTAAAATAAAAATAGTACAATATGTACAAACCATTGTCTTAACAAGTGTAATTGCACACTGCCTCTTTATTGCACTAATATTATTCATTTCATATATTCAAGATCTGTGGTTTGTACTCTTTTAACACTTCAGCTTAATGTACTTTAACCTAGCCAAGACAAAAAAACAAATGTAATACTGACGCTAGAAACCTGTAAGTAACCTATTTGACCACTAGATGGCAGCGCAGTTACGAACTCCACCGTATCCAGCAGAGCAACCGTATTACAGCAAAAAAGTAAATTCCAATGGCTTAATAACTACTCACCCGCAATATAAACTTAGTTACTCTGTATAGATTAAGTCTGAAACTCCTCCAGCGTGGAGCCGAGCTGTGCGCGCTCCCGCGTCGCCTCTCGTCCCTCTACTAGCGCTGCGCGCTCCCGCTGCTGACTGTGCTGTTTGGAGCAGCCGTGGGTCGGACTAAGCGTGGAGCTGGAGAGACCCACGGAGACCCGAGCGTAGAGTGACTAGATCCGTCTGAAAGGGAAACAAAAAAGAGATCCTCCGGGTTTGAGTTTGCTTCATCCTCTGCTGAGCTGGATTTCTCTCCACTGGAGTTGCTGGTTAAACTGGGCATGATTTGATCCTTGTCTTTGTCTCATGTGAGGCTTGATTGAGATCTCGGGGCTGCAGACCGACTCAAGGATTTAAATAGAGAGAGTGGTTAATTATCCATACTGCAGCCCAACTTTTTTGTTGTTTTTGTTTTTAATCCCCTCTCCTGGCAGAGATGTCTTTAACTCGCGTGGATTACATTGCTCCCTGGTGGACTTACTGGCTTCACAATTTCCCCCACATCAACCTGAGATTTCAGCCCACTGATAAGAGCTTCCAGCCGGAAGATGAGAACTACCAGCAGGTCAGAGATGAAACAAGGAGGGGGTTCTTTCACTTGGATGTAGATGTTTCTGGGGGGGGGGGGTAAACAACACTTGCAGTCGCAATGAGTGGATGTTCCTTTACTCAGATTATATGCTACAGATTTCTCTTAGCTCTAACTTTCTACTTTGTTCAATGTATTGTTTATGATGAATTTCTGTGGCATATTAACATAAGTTTGGTTTGATTTCTGAAAAATGTGTGTGTGTGTGTGTGTGTGTGTGTGTGTGTAGGCAAGGCAAGTTTATTTGTATAGCACATTTTCGTGTACAACACAATTCAAAGTGCTTTACCTGGGAAGAAAAGAGCAGAAAATGAAACAATAAAATCAACTTTGGATTTAAAAGAGATATAATAAAACAAAAATAATAATAATAGTAAAAATATTCTCAGTTGCTATATGTACAGTTAAATAAGGCTGTTTTCAGCCTGGATTTAAACAACGGCAGAGTTGAAACCTGTCTCACCTCCTCAGGAAGACTGTTCCAGATTTTAGGAGCATAAAACTCGAAGGAAGCCTCCCCTTGTTTGGTCCTGACTCTGGGCATCAGCAGGAGGCCACTACCTGAGGTTTTCACAGTCCGGCCTGGTTTATATGGCTCTAACATGTCAGATATGTACTTTGGGGCTAAACCATGAAGATACTTGTACACAATCAAAGCTGTTTTAAAGTCTATTCTTTGAATGACAGGAAGCCAGTGCAGGGACTTGAGCACTGGACTAATGTGGTTATATTTCCTGGTTTTGGTCAGAACTCCAGCAGCAGCATTCTGGATGTTTTGAAGCTGTCTTAAGGCCCGTTTAGAAAGCCCAGTGAGCAGGCCGTTACAGTAGTCTAACCTGCTAGAGATAAAAGCATGTATAAGTCTTTCTAGGTCTGGTGTAGAGACTATTTGTGTGTAGGGGGTTTGCAATTAACCTTACAACAATACTGAATGTTTAGACTTTGACTAGACCGCTAAAACTGACTCACAAAAATGTGAAGTTAAAAACAAGAACATGCTTTGCATTTAAGCTTAAAAAAATGACATCTGAATGTTTTGGTCTGTAAATGGGAGTTTTCAAGCCTTAGCTTCTCAATTTAATTCAGGTTACCTAACTGTTTCCCAACTGACCACTTCTCCCACGTAATAATTTAATGACTAGCTAAATGGTTTCTTAAAGTCCATTGTTCTTTCTTTGTTACATTAAATGTAGCATTATTAACAATAAACCTGACCCACAGGTTCTTTGAGACTCGCTTATTTATTGATTCAGACCTAAAAGCTATTTATACATTTAAACTGAAACCTTAAGGAACATTCTTAAACTTCTTATATTATTGCAGCAGTAAAGAGCATCAAGCCATACTTGTGGGAAAATGCTGGCGGTTGCAGGAATATTTTTGAATAACTACAGCTCAGACCGTGAATATTTTAAGTTTTGTGAATGTTTAGATATATCTGTCTTTAATTTAATGTTAAAGTTAAGGCTCGGCTTCCCTTGATGATAGTAGTTTCATCCCGGTGAGAATAAGTGACATTTAAATTCATCTCTGCGGAATATTAGCCCATAGAGTCATCAGAACTAAGGTTTCATGGCCTTCTAACCTTCAGACAGTTTTGTTTTTCATATTAATTCACAGGAAGTTTGGAAGTAAATTATAGTCCAAAGGTGACAAAGCCATAGGAAATTGACTCCCTGTAGATTTTTTTTGACAATTTTGAGGCAGAGCAGACCTCATATAGTCAATATTTGCTGAAATAAGGTGAATATAGAGTAGCTATCTGCAGTGTAGGAAAAAACTATGTGTCTCACCTGCTGCACATAACCAAAAAGGTACAGTAAAAAGATATTGTTTTTATTCAGAGAGTCAGTTTGCTTAGATTTACAAAAATCTTATGTTTTCATAGTTGTCAAATATTAGAACACGCTATTTAAACGAGAGCTGAATAAACTAAACTCGAAACCCTTTACATCTACTGGTTGTGCCTCTAATGGCTCTATAAATGTGAACTACTATCTAAGTCCATCAATCACTAGAGAGAAATGTACTATTGATAATGCAATGCATGCATTTTCTGCACAAGCCAGTTACTAAATCTATTAATGCCTCAAGTCATCCTTTGGGCATTATATCCTTAAAGTCTTTTTTAGGTGTAAAACTCATGAACTGACACTCTTGTTAAGGGATGAGACAGTCTGCAAAGATTTTGCTTCGTCAATATACATATATTTTTTAATATTTACTTCTTATATATTTACAAAAAATCTATATGCAAAACAATTGGAAACCTCAAGAGAAAGGATAACTTACAGGTCTTTTTTTAAAATAAATTAAAATAATATCTCATTCTAAGAATTATTAAGAAATTAAAATAAACACCTGAAATATAGAAACTCTTTGTTGTAAATCTGTATAATTAAAGAATATACAGATTGTTAAATTGGGTTAGTGGATAAATGAGTTTTGTCACTGATATTACATGGAGTGGAAAAACAGAGGATTTCTTGATTCTTTACACTTAAGCAATATTTTGTGTTCTGAGTAACTTGGAAAGAATATTTTCACATTCTCTTATCTGTGTTTAAGGTGCTACAAACTATACAACTGTAAAACAAAAACCGCATCCTTATATATGAATCACTAAATTAATTACATTGTGGATCCTATATTTGGCTGCAGTATAGTTTATTTTGAAATAAACACTTTCAATTTCCCCACAAAATCATTGGTTCTAGTGTTTATTACTCAGTAGTTTAGATTTTAAGTGATGTACGACACATTTATTATTTCTTATTAGGAATGTCAGTGATTTATTGTGTGTCCTTCACATATCAGTTGGCAGCTCATCTAAATTGGATTTTTGGCAGTTTTGGCTGAGTTTGGAAAGGTGCAGCATGGGACTGAAAAAGGAATTAGGTTATTTATCTTTTCGTGCTGCTGGTTTCAATTCTCAGATCCTCTGAGACGTACATTAATGCCTATGGGGTTTAGCTTGGATGAGTGGTGTCTCAGCAGGTGAAAATAACTTCTCTGTGGAAAACAGAAAATGCCAGCCAAGTGCAAGACTTCAGTCAGAGATGCTCAACTGCTGGTTTCTCAGTTTATATGACTTCCTATCACATCAAACCTGGCTTCATGTGTCCGTTTACCTGTCTAGATCTTTAGTGTGGCTTCTGCTTTCAACCTTTTGTCACTGATGATATTAAAACAGGAAAATAGAAAAGTCATATTTTTAGATAGTGATGTTTCTGTACATTTAAGATACTGTTAGGTTCCTATTTATTTAACCGTTTGTAAGATTTTCAGCTGAAGGAGGCTGACTTTGTGACTGTCTCTATTATTTTCCGGAGGTTGAAATCAAGATGGAACCTTCTGGTCTCCAGCCATTTCGGTGACTATATCATGGTCAATAGTGTTGAATGCTGCACTGACGTCCAACAATACCAGCACTGTCTTCATAGTCCTTATGATATTACACATGTGTGGCGAGGACAGAAACCCGACTGAAAAACATAATTGGTGGGTGTAATGAAGTTATGCAACTTTTCAAATACAACTTTTTCAATCAATCTGCTGATGCATGGGATGTTGGAGATCGCCCTGTAATTTTGCAATGGTATAAAACATTTTCTTTTGGTGTCAGTAGTCATATATTTAGTGTTTAAGCCAACCTTTGTGTATTTTTTTTAAGTGTAAATGCAACTGTCCTGTAAAGGTATAAGAGGTTTGAAGTACAGTTAACCTTAAATTACAAATAGTCAATGAAAAAGCCAAGATGTCAATGAACTTTTAAAGAGGCATCCACAGCTGGGGGGTAATAAGTTAATAGATCAGCTACAGGTCTGAATTCACCATCCTAACCATAGTTAGGTCCAATGGCTCGATTCAAAATGTGCTATTCACAACACACCATTAAATGTTATTTAGCTTCAGTGTTTAGCAAAAGGTGTTTCTGCATATTACTTACCCAGTTGGGCTTAAAAGTTTTGCCAAAAATAGCAAAAAATGTTAAAATGTATTTAGGCCTTGTCTGTGTGGTCTGATCACATACAATGTGCTGTACATGTTAAAACTGTTTTTTTTTTATGATCTGACTTGAATATTATTTTATACCAGGGGTGCGCGAGCTACTTATAAGTATTCCCTTATCTGAAAGACAAAACTGACATTAATTCAATAAATTTTAAGCTATGTGAAATTAGAGTGTCTGCTTTAGAAAAATATCTTAATAACCACAGAACCCCCCCAATAATAGAAGCACAATGTCTATTTATCTTATATTATTTAAATAATTTCTATTGTATATTATGTCTTTCTAGGATGAAGTATATCTTAATTGAATTAAAATATAATCTATAACACATATTAGTTTGTCTTGCATAACTAAATCTTAGTTATGCAAAAAACAGCTGTCCACTGTGGAATCTGCATATTTTCCCCAAGGACAAGCAGACGCGGATAAATCTATAAATACATGCATATATGTATGTATTCAGTAGGGTTTGGTGCTGCCCCGTCCTCAAGCCCCTCTAGCTCTGCTTCTTTTAGGAGAGACTGGGAGACTCGCTACGCAACGCCGTAATTTGTAAAGGCGCCTAACGCAAAGTTAACGTAGAGTTAGCGCTTGTTTTGTGTGCTTAAATGTGTATCAGATTGCTGCTCGGTATGTGAATCAAAAGACAAACGGATGGTTGGACGCGGCCATCTACGTACTTCCTTTAATGCCTTGCGATTGACCCACAATCCTTTTGCGATCGACATATTGGGCCCCCCTGTTTTATACAATAACATCAACTTTGTCTTTTTTTCCTGAAGTGACTAACTCTGGCATAGATAAGTTTCTACATTGTGTATTGGCAAATAATTCAGTTAAATGGAGCCAGATGTCAGCGTCAACTGACTCGTCTAATGTTGAGTTGGTTCTATTGTACAAAAACTGCTGAGTTGAGGTTTGTTTGGCTGCCACTTTGAATTGTATTGAGCTACTGAGTGACGGCTGCAACCCTGAACACATCACATGCTCAGTCAGAGGAATTGTAATTGGCAAAATGTCCTGTCTTGGATTCTCTCCATTAAATTTGAAGGAATTTCTGAAGTTACAGTCCTCCACTGTTCTATGTCAACCTCTACGTGTGTGTTGTGTGTGTTTTTTTACTCTTTGAGGCGGTGATGTTAGTAATGTAACATCACTCTGGGGATTTTCTCTAATTTCTGTCTTCTGACAATAATTAGGGTATATCCTTTTCATCTTACAGTCACATATTTAGGGAAATTTCATGCGGCTGCCTGTTAGTTTCTAAAGGAAAAAAAAGCCACTTTGTTACCAAACAACTCTCATACCATCACACAGAAACTGTTGCATCGGAGGATTATACATTTTTCTACAAGTTGTATAATTGTTTACTTAAGGAAAACTAAATCCTGATACACGATAATTGTTCCATACAAAGAACATTAGTCTCTCAGTCTCATGTTTTAGTATCCCTCCATTGCATAAGTCCAATGTAGAAATGTAGTTTTTTGCTCCATCACTTCTAGTCCTGCAGTGTGAGGGACAGACAAAGAACGAGACCTAAAAAGGCTCGTCCAGAAATAGAACAAAGGCCTAGTTTATTCTGGATTTTTTGTGTGAGCCTGTTTAGGCAGACATCATGTGTGGGTCAGAAGGTTCCACTTCCTGTTTTGTGAACTAGACTTCTTGCTCATGGCATGGACCAACTCACCTATTTTACACAATTTTTTTAATGCAAACATAACGCAACGTTTCATGATTTTGTGATTGTTGAGAGATGTCACATTTTAAGTAAATGTTATAACATCTGAAAAAAGTAATATTATTTGCTACAAATGTCAACATCCCTAATAAAAAATAACCCCACATTAACTTACTGATTCGGCCTGAAACAATCTTTAATCTTCCATGTGAATTCCCAGAGACCTTTAGACTGTCCCATTTACCATATTTTGATACTTCCTGTTATCTGTTTTGTGGTCCTGTCCATTATCACATTCACTGAGAAGAAACGCATTTGATTGAGTCCAAAACAGGAGCAAGACTTACTTCTAGGTAGTCTTTTACTGTTGGGTGTTTTCAGCCTCTTAAGATTTTCTGATGGTCTTTAAAACATTTTCAGATTTCTCCCAGTTTTCTGTCCAGTCCTTGTATCTCACCATCAGGGCGTGTTTTGAGGTATGTGCTTATAAAACGAAAGAAGCAGATGGATATCTTTTTTTTAAAATCATCATGCATTAAAGAAGTTAGAAAGAAGGCCCTGGAAGTTATCCGACACAACACTTAAACCATATAAACACTCGTACTTACTGTATAGTCTCTGATATTTTTCACATCGTGAATATGAAATACACAAACTTGTTTTCCACTGTGAATTCTACAATAGACCAAGAAAAGGTACTGCACAGTTAAAACACATTGTTTTACATCCTTTTATGAATAAAAATACAAAAAAGTGGGTATTCCTTATATGCATCCCTTTTCTCTCTTGACACAAAAATACAGCAGAGGGTAACCAATGAGCAGCATACAGTACAACTGTAAACCTACCAAGACATGGTTGTTGACATAAACCTTGAAAGCCTGGATAGGAGAGCTTTAGAGAGGCAACAAGGACTTTGGTAATTTGAGGAAAGGAACACAAATCCACAGCTCCAGTAGAACAATCTTTCACAAGGGCAACTATTAATAATGTATTCAACAACCATGGTTTTAGTGACAATAGAGAGGAAGTAACAATAAAGCTGTTGTTGGGACCACGACAAAAATGGAAGAAGGCGCTGTGGTCTGATGAGACCAAACCTGAAGTATAGTGGGAAAACGAAACCTCCAAATCATTTGACTATAGAGGAAACATGCCTTTGAGATGTTGCTTCTACTGCAATGATACAGAAAGTGGTTGGAATTGATAGGAGCAAAGGTTTACCTTTCCGGTAAGGTACTGTCCAGTCCAGACCAAAATCTAACTGATAATCTGTTGTAACACAAAGGGCAGACATCTCATGTATTCGATGTGTATAGCTGGTGGCGACATACATGAAAACATTAGCAACTGCAACTTAACGTAGCTCTGAGATTTTAGTAGAAACCTTGGGGGATGTCACGGAAAGCCAAATAACTGAAAGAGGTTCACTCCAAATGCATGTAACTGTTTCTTTACAGTGCATGCTGAAACACTGCTCAGTGTTTTTAGATCAAAAGAAAAAAAAAATACATTAGGTTTGTGGATGTAAATTTATTTGCAAGTGGTAGTAAGTGGATCAGCACACTCACCAATATGGAATGAGATAGCTGTCAAGAAGGTATGAACAATTCTAACATCCGTATTCGTATTTATATGTCCATTAAGTTCTTGTAACCAAAACTCTTGTTTTATGTGAGTATGAATCTAAAATCTGTGACTGAAAAGTCTTGTGAATACAACTAATTTCTACAACTACGAACTTTTCCTTTTTCTGTGGACACGAATTCAACTTTGTGGGTACGAGTAGAAATTTTTTTATGACAATGTCACAGGGCGGAATAATCGGTCCGCAATCTCATCAAACACAGCTTGCTCCAAATTTAAAGTTTGCGGAAGGAGGTGGAGCAATAGCCTCAGGTGAAGCATCACGGGTAAGATCATTATATAAATAAATCTGCTCCACCCAGTCCACTGTCTTTCGCTATCTTTAAATTTAAAGCGGGCTGTGTTTGATGTGATCGCGGATCGATTACTCCACTCTGTGACGTGACTGTATCAATTTTAAACTTGTCCCCACAAAGTTCAATTCATGTCCACAGAGAAAGGAAGAGTTTGTTGTTGTAAAAATTAGACTTGTATTCATAAAACTTAGCACTCAGAGAACTTTATTGACATAAAAATACAAATGTTAAAGTTATGTATACAGCTTTTTGACAGCGATCTTACTTTTGACTGTCCCAAAATATGCACCACGTCAAACCATTGATCACAAGGAAGGTTCTCCCCTAACCTCTCCCTTGTTGGCCATGCAGCTTGAGAAGGATGCAAGACAATTGAACGACCTGCAGACACATAGTAGCGTTCGATTATAGAAGGTGCACGCTCTTTTAATACCCTTGATTGTTCTGGCTCAGAGAGTTTTCCTACAGTCATTTTCTGGAGAAAGCTGTCCGGTCAAGTGCGTTCAGACAATCTGGGTTCCAGACCTTTTGTTGTTTTCTTTCACTTTCACATGAGTTTTTTTTTTCTGCCCAGAACATCTTTCCCTTCACTTTTTCCTTCGCTGTTTATCAGGATTCCTCCTACCAACTTAAATGGACAGGATCCATCCCTCTGTTTCGTTTGATTGTACCCACATTTTGAGGAGGGTAATCTCTTTCAAATGTATAAACTAAATCATAATCTTCATCAATGTTCGAGATTTATTTTTAGTCAGCAACTAAATGCAAATGAAACAACTAAATTTAAATGAAAAAATTTACGTATTATCTTTTCAGCTATCAGAAACTCTTTGATTGCATTAGTAAATTTACCAATTCTTATAGCTGCCTCCAGAAAAAATAAATCCTAAATCTGTCACTTCTAATTCTCAAACTCCTTTTACCACCTCTGCATCCCTCTTTAAGCCTTGATGACTAGGTAGCTCATTGTTATATCAGTGATTCACTTCAGCTGAGCTTTCCCAGAACAGATTTTTCTTTCTCTTCTTCCTGTTTTAGTCCTACATGCATACATAATGCGTCCGTGGTTTTCACTCTGGCTTCTCAGAAGGTCATTAACTCCAATCGGTCTTGATGGTACTCGAAGGCAGTTGGCATCACCTGATTGGCTGGATTTAGGTGCTCAATACTAAAAAGGGATTCCACAACCAACATGCTGATCTGACAACATTCAGTTCACACCACTCCATTGTTTGTCTAGCTTTGATGACAGAGATTTTCATTTCTTTTTCTTTATTCTGTGTCGTAGTTCAGGCCATGTCGTAATTAAAGCAGGTCAGGTCAACAGCACGCGCCAAATTTTCAAGCTCCACAATATGGGACAAGTGGATTTTAGCAGTCACATTCCACTGCACTTTAAACAACAATAAAATCTGCTCTTCCCCGGCAACTGGGGGTTGGGTTTCCTCAGTTGTGTGGGTGCACCATTAGCATCATGACCCCTTGACTTCCCTGAGGGAAGGGTTGCGGGCTTTGGCGTCAGAAAGGGTGTCAAGCAAAGAAAATGATGGGCTTCTCTGCACTCCAGAAATGTTGAAAGTGAGCGTGGCCTTTTAAGAAAAAGCAGGAAGAAGGCAAGGGTGTACAAGGGTTTTTTGGGACAGAAAATTGTTTTGTTTTTTTATTCAGTTTTTTTAAGAAACTAAAACAAGAACTTAATAATGGAAAAGAGTTTAGTAAAACTCTGGTGTTTTATATATATGTATGTATGTATGTATGTATATGCTCAACCCACCTTACATTACACTGTTTTTATGAAACTAAGCTATTCTTTTACTTTTAGGCTACGGTGAGCATGTGTTTTAGATTATAGCTGTGTTTCATCCATCTATCCACAGATGTATTGGAGGTGGGGTGGGTGACAAGCTATTTATTTTTATTTATAGTTAAATGGTATACGTAGCACGCTACTCGTCTCTGCATGAGCCCTGTGAGAACCGTCACGAACTGACTGAGTCAGTGTTACAATGTCACAGAGACCAACTGTGCCTAAGCAACCAAAGCAACGTTCACTCCTATTATTCTCAAGACAGTAAGCGTGTATGAAAGCAATTTATCAACATCACATTACTATATGATTTAATTAACTACAGGGTTTATTTACAATGCAGCAAAACAAAAAGTGTCATTTGTAAAACTCTAACAGTAACCACCCTTCCCACTGCTGTTCTGCTTCCAAGCTCATACTACTGCACTGAGAACATGCCTATTTATTTTTAGTTGGCTTATGTTGGCTTATGTTGGCTCCCTTTTTTTAATGACCTTTTTTCCCTTTAATCACATTTTAGGTTGTTAGGGCTGGTCTTCAGCTTGCTCACTGGGTGTTAATGCTCTGCTGAATATAATCTTCCTAGCTGGGAGCTGTTCAGATTTTAAGACCTGGTCCTAGATCAAGCTCTGAAAGTATCCCTCACAGCTTATGAACCATTGATTGGAGGCAGGATGGATCAATACTTTGATGTTACTTTACACAAAGTTCGTTCCCTATATTCTAAATATCTATTCTTGTCTGGTACAAAAAGTAACTCTACATTCAAAGTTTTGTAAATTCCAGTTATTCCTTATCCTGGTTCCATTGTTAAGTCGTTCTTTATGTTCACAAACATATGAACAGGTGTACACAATAAGATAGATGGAAAGTGTTGTTTACAGTGGTGTATTTAGAGCTTTTGATATACATCAAAATGAAGTTTGCATTACCATGGAATGTATAAACATTTAAAACATAGTAGGGCCGCATAGTAAAGCTGCATCAAGACCTTGGATAAGAAAGGCCAGGGTTTGTATATTGTTTAAATTCTGGGTTCAAATGAACCTAAAAGTATTTATAAAGACAAAGGAGAGAACCAAGGTCAAGATTTTGTTGGATTTTAAAGGTTTGAGCTGTTATCCACTTTTCAAAGAAGATAATTCTTTAAAATTTAACAGGGGATTGGGGCTTATACCTTCAGTTGTGACGGTGATTTCATGTGACTGTTAAACTATCCCAACAAACTGTGTGGTTGAATTTTTTTACTGTCTGTCCCTTTTACGATTAGGCCATGCCTAAACCTCAATAAAATGCTTGGTTTTAAATGACCTACTGTCCGTTCCCCTTTAACACCGTGTGACAAAATGCAAACCAAAGCTTGACAGCGTCTTCTGTATTCCGGCCAATCTGAACGCATCGTGTTAGAAATGGTCTAAAGCCCTGGGCGGTTCAATCCAGAGCAGAAGTGTAACAAAAATGGTGGAAGCAAGAAAGTCATTTTTGGTAGTTTTATTTAAATTTAGTTTTGGAGATTACCTCGAAATGATTCCGTTCCAGCTTCATTTTTTATAGACATCAAAAACTTTAATTAAACTTTAGTCAGTGGGGGCACAATTGACTATATAAAATTTTTGCTACTGCGCTGCATCAAGGGTAAAATAAATAAATAAATAGATAAATAAAAAAGTGAAATTCCATATACATGTTTTTCTTTATTCAGTGGAATAAAAGTTTCTGCTGCCCACTGAATTTGGCATTTAAGTTGCTCATTGTCTTATTTACTCAGTAAGTGACCTGACACCCATTTAACCCTCTTTATGTTGAAGAAATGTCGCTGTCCATTTGAGCTCAACACACACACACACATGTAATACACATACAAATTTACACCAAAAATAGGTATTTCTATCTTCACTTGGACTTTGCATTCACTTTCTTTCACGTTTTTTCATTTATCTCTATAGCCTTGCCCTAACACTTACCCATAACCTAACCAATTTACAGCTTAATCAGAAACCCAACCCCTAACCTGAAAAAAGACACAACGTCTTGTTGTGGAGCCTGGGCATTTATTCCCATAAAAAGCACCTCAAAACTTTGTACTTTAAAAAAGAAAAGATAGGCCTTACAAGGTGGAAAATGCTTAAACACCCTCATCACACACTCAGATTTACATGACATTTATGCATGAAGTGCCTGCAGACCCTCCCCACCTACGCACAGCTGTCTGCAACCTGCTGTTGGAGGAGAACATTTTATCTTACTTAGATAGTATTTAGCACATCTTTATGTTTGTGGACTTCCTCACTTAGACAACTTACTCCTGCATTTAATATGCACACGAACAGATTGATGTGCACTCACTGTTTAGTTATCAATTATGTTTCCCAGCCATGGGTTTAAAATTGATTTTCAATAACTGCCTAACATTAGGCATTTACTACCTATTGATTTGTATCTGCTTGACCTCTAAAGGATCCCTCAATTCTATTTTTGTAAAGTTATACTTACATAAGGTTGTATTTATAATTCATAATAACTCATTGAGTAAAACTAAAGCACCAATATTGATCTGAGGTTATTTAAATTTATATTTAAAAACAATAAATATTAGCAAAATGTTGCGCTAATGTAAAACCTATTCCATCAAACTGATGTATGAACAATAATATATTATTTGCCTATTCTAAATTACATGTTATAACTTACCAGCTTCAGTTGTTTTTGTACTGTTCACAATGAAAAAGTTCTCTATTTTACAAAAGCAATGTTTCTGCTAAGATCATTTCAAAATAATCAACATCTCTAATCGGTGTTTTATCAGAAATGAAACAGCTCCTATTTTCTGGGAGATATATTCTCAAATTATTCATTTTTAAAGTCACTTATTGCAGCTACGAATGTTCAAGCCTCAAGTCTGTGATCAGTAACAATGTATTTATATTAGGAGCGGAGGCTAAATTGCAATGTATGGACCAAAGTATTAAGGATGCGGTAAACATATCGGCAGTTTAATATTAACCACAAGATTTAACCACAATTTAAAACAGAAAACATGATTACAGAGCTCACATTTGTATCCATCTCTGGGAACATTTTTCTGTAGAAAATACGGATCATTCTTTACTAGTGGAATGTTTTTTAAACATAGAAAAAACTTATAACAAAACGTTTGGAATTTTTTGTTATGGACCAGTGAAGCAAAATTGGTCAATTTCAGTTGCCAGCTGATTTTCTCAGTGCATTTAGAGGTTTGCTGCGTTTCCTGGTTTTCACAGTGGTGCAGCCATTCATTAAGAAGCACTTACTCAGGTCATGTTCTATCGATAACCATTTTTTGTCTATAATGCTCACATATAAACCATTTTAACATATTCCTCCAATAAATTTGTAGTTCTTGTCCAGATCCAGCCCTTCTTCATTTGACTTTCACATCTCATGCCTGAGTAATCTATTCCCCTGGTTCCTTTCTGGAATTGACAATGAAGCCAAAGAACTTGCATTAAAGCTGCACATACTCTACTCAGCACTGAATTTTTCTTTCTGTGTCTGAAGGAGTAACCAGAAAATTACATCTTAGGCCTGTTTCACGCAGACTGGTAATATGGAGTGAGTAGAAGTGCCACAAAAAACAAAAAAAAAATCTGTAAAAGAATCTAATTAACTAGGAAGAGACTTATGACAGATTTCTTGGCCAGTACTGATTTACATCTTTTAAAGAGTGTTTCCCTGGTACAAAATAAATTCTAAAAAATCATTTTTAGACTCCTGCTCAATATTTAGATTCATTAAAGAATGATAATTTACAATATAAAGCCCAAGTTTAATACTTCATTAAAACTGATATTAAAGTAAAGGGATTTAAATAAAACTACATTGGTTTTGTGATCGTTTCCCACTTTCTAGCAGTTTTGCAGAACCAGTTTTCTCACCGACCACATAATATAGATTAATTATATTTTCAATTCTTCATTTATGTTAATTATAATGATTTAATGATTATATTTTCATGGGTTATTGTTTGAAAGTAGGACCTAAATGCAGACACAATTCAAAGATTTTAATAATGGAAAAACAAAACTTACAAAATCTACATGAAGAGAAGGGGACATGGAGCACTGGCAGTAATTAGAGTAATCAGTAAAGAACAAAATAAAACCAGTGATAACAAATGCTCAGGGAAAAGAGGATGATGACATTGCATTCAGGTTAGCTAATTAGGGTAAGTGGGATATCAAGGAATCAAGGAATTTTATTTGTCATCACATCACATGTGGTACATGAGGTGGGACGAAATTCTAATCCCCCGGTCCAGTTTACACCCTGATAGCAAATTTTAAATAATATAATAAATATAAAGAACTATACGAGAAATAGGATTTGACTCCACAGAATCTACAATATGGGACTTCGGACATAGCAGCAATGAAAATTGTGCAAGTGAAATTTTAAAGTGACATTTTAAATATCTGAGCGAAGGAGCAATTCAAATTCAAAGCCACTTTATTTATCACAAAAGAAAAATTAAATGTTGTCAATACTTATCAAACTATCCATACAGAGTCATAATTGATGATGATGGTGTGGACAAGAAGGATCTCCACGAACAGCCAGTCAAACAAATAGACTCAGCGGATGAGAGTAATTCACACAGAGGCAGGCCTAGAAACAAACAGAACTTCAAAACAACAAGAAAAAAATAATGTAAAAGAACAAACAGAAAATATTCAGAGAAATTAACACAAGAAAAAGTAGGAAACAAATGCAAAGAAAACGACCAAGACCAAATATTTTAGATTATTAAAATTATTATATGCTCAGAGAGGTAAACTAAATACAGGAAGGCATTTGAAACATAAATTAGAAAAATCCAAGAATCATGACAAGGACATTTGGGCCTAATAAAAAGTATGTTTTATACTAACATAGAGACTATTTTCAACAAATAAGCCTTTTCAGAATGCATATTTCAATTTACTGAGAAGTAGCTGCAGAGCGAAATCTTTATACAATACAGATCCTATTTGGAACAAAAAAAGAAGAAACCCCCATGGTTGAATTCCTAAACCTTGGAGCTTTGCTTAATGTCTTGTTCCCTTATCTATCCGCTAGTTCCCTTTATAGATTATTGTGAATAAAGAAAACGTTAGCCTCAAATTCTTTCCAAATGTTCACGCTTTATTGAAAATGTATTATTTGTTTTATTGCCATCAAACATTCCGACTCTGTTCCCTGTAACTTCCATTAACAGTAAATTAGAGCTGTAATGTAACAGTTTGGCTAAGTAAAAATTATTTTGTTCCTACATGTGGTTTGTTGTTTAATCCTTTATTTATTTAATTTTAACGCCGTGGTGTAATACAGTTTGCCTGTCTGCTATGAAAGGTAATTTATTAGTCATGTTAGATGCAGTGGTGATATTTTACTGGTCAGCTTGAGTATACAAGAATCACTGGGAGAAAAAAAGCTCTTTAAATGACCCAATCCTGGAAAGAAATGGGAAAGGAGTGAGACCATAGAAACGTCCTAAAGGAAAATAAGGACGAACTGCCACACTTTTCAAGTCGGATTGAAAACTTAAACGGATAAAACTGTCAGATTTGCATGAAATAAAGAACAATTAATTAATTAATTAATACATTTCTTTTTATGTTATTTATCAAACAAATAAAATACATTAATATTAATCGTTACCCAGATTCGCCTTTTGGCAAATGCATTTAGTTTTTAATAATTCATCCTTTTATCTATCCACCCATTGGTGATTCTGTTGTTCTAGTGTTTTAGGAGAAAATAGATGCTCTCTTGGCTGAGTGCTTTAGATGTTTGTCTGTAAATGCGTTAGTGTTTGTCATATTTTACAGACGGCATTGTATTAGGCCATTACAGGATCACTCTCCATTTATCTCACCGTCCCATCTGTGCCTATACTCTCCCTCTGGCTTTCATCATACCTCTGATGTGTCTTTGGGGATTATAGATGTCCTCTGGGTTCTGATCTGACCCAGGTCGGTGTTGCCTCATCATGACTCTTCCTTTGCCTTCTTTGTGTGTATGTGTCGTGTGGTAGGGTGTGTGTGCTATTGTAAATTGCTTCCTTTGTTTACAGAGTATTTTCCACACTAGCTTGCTCGTTTGTTTACACACGTTAGTTCTTACAATCATCGATTCTACGCTCCCTTTGACAGACAGTGTAACAATGATTAACCGTACGTCCTGCAAGCATTCTGCATCTACCAACAGCTTTTGCCTCAGCGTTTTCTGACATAGGTAAAATCTTTTCCACATGTCTGTTTCCAAAGTTTGATGTTGTTTGCAACTTCTCACATTTTGCCTCATTGTAACTGCAAACCTAAACCCATTGTGTTTGGATGTTAACTGTGAAGTGGAAGCAAAAGGACACATGATCTTTCATTGTGTATTAAGCATAAAAAACTCTGATCAACTTTGTTGGACCCCATCTTTTTTTTTCTGGATGTCAATACAGTAATTTACAGAGATTTCTGACACAACTAGTGTTTTTCATGCCAAAAGCCTCTTCTTATCATTGTACTGCTGCTTTTCTATAATTATGTCAATCACCTATTAGTGTTCTGCTGACATAAACGTTTAGGTCTGAGCAGCAAGCGTCATACAGTTTTAGTTTTCAGTAAGACGTTTCTTGCTCTTTCTGCAAGAAGTTAGCCCGTTCTCCAGCTTCCTAACTGGATGCTATGTGTTTTTGTATTGAGATGGACTGGAGGGCTGTCCATGGTTTACACAACCTTTTACCCGTTTAAAGAACATTTATGCAGGACCTGAATTGCAGTCTATTTATTATTTATGTGACTTTTGAAGATTTTATTTAGGAAAAGCAGAGTAAAGGGGAACTAAAATATAAATGGGTCCCACATTTTTCGGTGTTTGTGGCTTTTAAAGGTCATCCAGGGGTCACACTAGTGTGTCTTTTTGGTAGATGGCTTAACAAAACATTTAAATTACTAATCTTCAATAAATAAGTTGTGTAGTCATCAAAGGGGAAGCGCAACATGGTGACTATGTCTTGTAATGTCATGTTTTCTCTGTGGACATTCTCTCAGCATTTTAAGAAAATCTATGCACTGCGCAACATTTCATTCTTCACTACAGGATTGGGACGATAGAGAAACTGGGAGAAACACTTGGAAAAACCAAAGTGGGTTTAGGTAGCTATTTGGATTATTTAGCTACATCTCATTGCATTATAAATACTCATCCCAATGCACCCTGTCATGTCTTTTTTCTAAACTGGATCCCTGTTTTTTTACCCCTTGTTTTCATTCTTCCTACTGCCTCAGCATTACGTCTCATTTTTAGCACGAGTTACACACCCTCCCCCAATAATTATGTCACCACTGCCTTTGTGCTCATCTGTCCCTTCTACTGAGGCTGCCCCGTTCTCAGAGACTGCTCAGCGAGGTCTTCCTTCCTGCCTTTCCTGCATTGTAGCCTCCGGCCTTTCGCATACCCCAACCCCCCCACACACACTTGTCTACTGAGACTGCAGAGCGGAAACAAAGAGTAAGAAGACAGTAGAGGCTCCTAAATTAGCAGCCTAAACAGTGAAGCCTTGCTGGGAATTTTTTATCAAAATGTTGGATGGAGGGATGGATGGATGGATGGATGGATGGATGGACAGCTCTTTGGGTCCGGAGTCCCTGCAAGTTTTACATGTGTTCCTCATCCAACTCCCCTGAATGAATCAAATGGTAGAATAACGTCTTTAGTATGCAGTCAGGTTTTTTAGAGTCCTGACGATGACCTGATCATTTAACCAGGTTTGTTGAGGCAGAGAAATATCTAAAAGTTGCAGGTCACCCAACCTTATGGCCTCATTTGAAGACCTCAGATAAGGACAATGGAACAGAAAATAAACGTAGAAAACATTATTTTTCCTTATTAGTTCTTAGCTTTCTCTGCTCCGCCAAAGTTTTCTGAGATTGGGTAAGAGCTTTGTTTACTCTCTGCTTAGTAAAAGATACATGTTTTAATGTGTTTTTTTTTTAAGTTGTTTTTTTTGTTTTTTTTAAATAATGGAACATTGGAGTACTGGATGGAAGCTATGGTTTGGTTTTGTGTGTAAGTGCATGCGTTTGACCATCTGAAATCACTATGTGCATCCCATCGCTGAATGGGCTCTCCATAATTCAGAGGCTATAATTTTAGCTCAGGACTACAGAAAAGAAACAGCAGAAAACAGATGTTGTTTTTTTATGTTTCATAACTGCTTTAAAAAGAATAAACCTAATCATGTTTTTTGTTTTAAGCATCTTGTCGACTGATATATATCAAAACATTGCCTATAAATAGGTTTATTTCGCCTTTGGTTTGAATATTTCTAATCAGGTATGTCAAATGTGAACTGTTTTGCTTTTCAGTTACCCATTGCTCTGCCTGACAGCAGACAAATCACAAGACAGAAGCCCGGCAATTTAAAGTAGCCTGTCACATGCTGCCTAATTCAAATAAACTGTGGTAAATCACTCTTGCATCCGTCATTCCTTCTTGATGTGATAGCATCAGCTAACCTGCTTTAAAAAGCGGGTGGCACCTTATGAAAACCCACTTGACCCCCCCATACATACTTATTCTCCCTATTTAAATAATCTGACACTGTCTACGACTCAACCCCCTTTCCCTGACAATCATATTATCCACATGAGCCCAAATGCTTTTTTCTTTCTTTTCTTTTTTTAACTTGCTGTGCTTATTTCAGTCACACTCAGCTTATGCTTTCAAATTTCATCATTCAAAACCCAATTCACACCCAGACACATGATGAGACAAGGAGCTTCGCTTTCTGTCTCTGTCTCACCTTTCTCTCAATCCACCTGTCTAAAAAAAAAAAAGGGCCTAATAAAAGGTAATTTGTACAGTTTTTTCTTTCGAGACACAGAAGGATTTATAAAACAAAACTGTTAAATCTTCTCAACCCTTTATTCGCTAGATCTTTTAGGGATCAACTAACATGCCATTAGCAACACTAGCAATGATTAGATAAAGGCCCTGTTTAGAAACCGTTTCCAAAACCTTAACGCAAGACAAAAACATAAGTAAGCACTAGACAGGGTGTAGCGCACATGTTAGGCCTGCGGCACACGGCAAAACTTTGTAAATGTAGTAATCCCAAGATGTGTCTTCGCAACCTAGGGCTTTTACAGAGGTGCATGTATGATGTGGTGCACAAAAACTTGTGCATCTTCTCAGATGGCGTACATTTCCCCACAATGAGCGGATTTTGCTTTAACACGCCAATAATCTAAACCTGTGCAGCAGCACAGACAGAACATGGAGGCCTGCCTTTGTTGTTGTTTTGGTTGTACTGTGTCCCGGCCTGAGTGGGGAATCGCAAGATGACGCGACTGACATCATCATATCTGAATGTTTTCAGATTGTATTTATGCAGAAATGGTTAGCATTACATTTCTAAAACCTCTCACTCTGGAGCCAAAACGCTATTATCATGTAAACAAAAGGCCAAAAAAGCGCAACATAAAAAATTTGTCTTTTGTCTTTGTGTTGTGGTATAAGCAGGAGGTTGACATATAAACAGATTTGTTACAATTTCCAGCTTGCTTTTTTTTACCAAGAAAGCAAAAATAATTTGCCCATTCGCTTGTTCGCTTTTAGTTTTGCAGGATTTCGAAATATGGCAACTCTTTCCTCCTTCCTTCAGCTTCCGCTTTAGCTTACATGGCTGTTTAGGATTATCAGTTATGGGTTTTCAGGTTGAGGTTGACCTGCTGCTTTATCATCAGATAAAGATTTTTCTTTATTCCTGAATTGTAATCGCACCACTCGGGATGCACGAGACATGACATCACAGACAAAGAGCAGATGGCTCAACATCGCAAGGATTTCAGACAAACTAAAACGGAAGAGGAAGCATTAAAAAAACAAAAAACGTGAGACCCTGAGCGTGAAAAAGCCCATCTGCTTGCCGATTGATGGTGAATTCATTTGAGGCTGTTACAGTCTTGTTGCTATTTTGGTCGTTACACTCCGTTTCACAGAAGGCGGGATGGGGGTTAATGGTGACATAAGGAGAGAAGTGAATGTTAGAGGAGGATTCTGGATTCCAGAATTCCATGATTTGTTACCAGCGCCGCCTCTGACATCATAAAAATCAACTGCTTAGACGTGTTTTATTATTAACTAATTATCGGAAATGCAGACAAAGTTTCTGCATTTCGACAGATTTTTTGCAGATGCTTTACTAATATTTTAATTTAACAAATAAACAATTTAAATTACCTTTTGTTTCTTTACAGAGCTCATATTTTGATGTGTCATTGTAAACTCAAAATCAAACATGGATATATGTAAAGCTTGTATAATGTTACATCATGTTATTTAATACAGAAGTGTTATTTTTTATAATTTTTTCCCCTGTTATTTCTCAAACAAATACATTGTTGTACACGGGAGGCTTCCTAAAATGCAGAATGACTCTCCCCACCTTCTGTGTCCCCATTAATCTCTTTGCTTCTCTCCCTTTTACAGTCTCTTATATTCCTGGGCTGCGTGGCGGCAGCAGGACTCGGCCTTAACCTCCTGTGTTTGGCCATCTACCTGAGCTGTCTGTGCTGCTGTCGCAAAGACGAAGACGAGGAAACCAAGAAGCCAAACTCCTGCTGTGTCACCTGGTCGGCTATTGCTGCAGGTCTAATCACATGGTGAGAAAATCTAATGAATGTATTGTTTTCTGTTTTCTTATTTTACAACTTGTCAAAATTTGGGTCCACAGTTACACTATCAGCATCCCTTTTTATTTTTTATTCTTTTTATTACTTTTGATAAGTTCAGTCTTTGATTTTCCTCTGAAAATTCTCTTTGAACTGTAAGAAATGGTGGGATAACATTTCTTCTTTGAACATTTTCGTTGGCCTAGGTTTTGAAAAGGTCACACAGAATACACTGAAGAATAGAAGTGTGGACTTGTGTTTCGTGGCATTTACGGATTAACAGACTCCAATATTAGGGCTCCAGTATTGCCCCATTCATCTTCCATCAAATTTTACCCATTTATTTTAGTGAAAGGTGTCAAGAAAACTGGTATACTGTGTGGATTTGGAATTGTTATTGTACTTTTCATCAAGGGAGAGAACAATCATTTCCTATTTTCTAAATCATATTGAATATAAAAGGGCCTAGAAGAGGTATTTAGTATTTTTTTTTGTGTCCTTTGTAAACATTATTGAAATAACACACATGTTATGGATGGACAGTAATAATGACTTCCTTATTAGTCTCTCTATACTGGCTACTGAAACCTGTCTCTGTGATTTAATTCATGCATCCTGTTTGAATAATGTCTGAACAAATTATCGAATTTATGCTTTTCTGCAGATACAAAAAAATAGGCAGATGTATAGAAAATGAAAATAGGTTTTTAATCCCCTATCCTATTGTAAATAATGTTTATCAATCTATGCATTCGTCTAAGCATGGATGGATGCACGATCACCAAATCCAACTTGAGTTGTCTGTTCTTGTATTTACAGTATAAGAGCACACATATTCGTTTTTTGGTTTTTTTAAAGATGGAGTGCAATGCTGGTAATAAAGTTAAAGGAACACACGGACTGATTCAGCACTAACATCAGCAGATTGGGTCTGTGGATAAGATGGGAGAGCACCAAGTAGATAATTGAATTTGTTAGTGGGATAGAGAAGACTGAATCATGTGACAGCCACGCTAATCAGCTGGTGGGAGGTATTAAATTAAAACCGAACAATTACGAGAAGTGTGGAGTTTTCAGCTCGTTCTTAAACACACAGATGTGTGGGGATATGTAAAATACTCTAAAAACCCTTAGCACAACTGTCTAAAGAGAAAAATCTTGGCGTATCACCAAATCACTTTATTTATTCATTATGTTTTTGATATTTGCCGATATGAAGTCAAAATGTCCTAATTAAAAAAATAAATAAATTTTAAAAAAACGCTTTATATTTCCTTATAAAGCTTACTGTGAAAAAGTTAAACCCAAGAACCCAGATCCATTGCTATTAACAGGAAGCCTATATAAGATTAATACTAAAGACTGAATCGACCACAAGGAAATAAGAACACAATTTTCAGTTATTTATTAGAAGAAATTACATTTTATAACAGTGACCAAAATGTTTAAATTACAAATGCATGGGGAATTCACCTAAACTAAATAGGTTAGAAATTAAATTGTACATATTATCCAGAAATGTCTGGTGCTGAAATAGAGAAAGGGTTCAAGGTCTTTGAAATATGATATGAAAATATCTATTCAGTTTGATATGTAAATGTGTGATTTGAAAGAAACATATTTCAGACTTAATTTACATATGAATGTATAATTTTATTATTTAAAAATAAAAGTAAAACAGATAAATTTAGCTTTAAAAAGTTGAAATACATTTTTTTAGTTATTTTATGGCCATTGAAATAATATTGAACATTGCTGTGTAATACATTATTTTAATTTAAAAAAACTTTTTTTGTTGTTGCTTAATAGAACATATTTATTCTTTTAGGGTTTTTGCACTTAAAGATTTGAAGATGACTGCTGTCCATGCCAAGTTAATGAGTGTTTATTATGTGCAGTTTATTTATTTATGTTTGTTACTTAAAATGAAGAATGTCCCAAATGTGGAACTCTTTTCGTCTTTAAGGAGGCATACTTCAAAAATCCAAATTAAGAAAGTGAAAATACAGCTCAAAGCCCAGAGTAACTCTGGATATAATACGTTGATTGGAGCCAAGTTTGATGTTACTCCTAAAACAAGAAAGTCCTAAAACTTTGGTCCATGTTGTGAACCAGAATATTTCCTAATTTGTTATGTTACTGTTGAACATGTAAAAGTGTATCTAACAGGAGTTATATGATTGGATTTTATATGACAGCCCAACATAAATTGGTTCATTTTTGATCTTTAAAGGAAAAGAATGCAGGTTTTCTCTTTTTTTCTTTTTACAAATTAGTAGTTTAAAATGTTTCCTCTGATACCCCTTAATTAAATTCCTCAGCACCTCATGCATAATAGAGTCCAGCTTTGTTTAAGTTAAACACAACCATATCTATTCTTTGAAGCTCTCAGATGTTTTAAGAGAACAATATTTGGCAAACAAATAAATTACACAAGTCAGGTTAGACAATATTTTAAATAAATGTGTCAAAACAGAACTGCACAAGTACTGTTGCACTGAAAATAGCATCCAAAGGGGCATTTGGGGGGGAACCACCATTATGCTATTGGGATGGTTTTCTTTAATAGTGACAGAGAGGTTAAACCGAATTAATGATTAATGATGATCGGAAATAAATACATTTAAGGAAGACATTCTGTTAAAGGCTGATTGAGACTTAGTTTAAATCGAAACATATGGGCGTCTTAAAAATGGTCCGGGCAGTTTGCCCTATATTCAACAGACAATTGGTAGCAAGGTTTCAACATGTCAATTAAACACATTCTCCACTACGGCTGAGCTTTTTAGGCAAATGTCTCAGACTCTAGATTTGAGAAGCAAGTCAGACATTCTCAAAAAAAAGACTTGCAGCATTAATTTCAGAGGTGGTTCTACACAGTTTTGTCCAAGAGCAAATGAAGCCAAATGCATAATTTCTTGCACTAACAATTATTCCGATCCGATCAGTCAATTGTGATGTGAGTATTGTAGACAACGATATTGCAATGACGATGTGTTTATGAAATATTGTGCAACTGGAGCCTATGGCAGTATAAACAGAGACAATGGACCACAACATTAAACCAAGGTGGGCTACCTGAACATAGAAGCACAGCTTAATATGAAGCTCTGCAGGGTCAAAATTAACCTCAATAATAAGTGATTATTTCTTGAAGCGCTGACTCAGATCAGCACATTGTTTCTCCTCAGAGGATTTAGGATAACTTCTAATTGTATATTTGTCTTTTAGCAAAAATTAATTCATGCAGTTGCAATTTCAAACCTGAATTGAATTGAATCTGAGAACAGGATCAGCATAATTTGAAGAATGAACTCACTGGAATTTGACGCAGATCTGGAAAATTTTATTAAAGCCGGGAATGCTTCATCTGTCTTGGCTGGGACAACATGAAGAACATGAAAAAGTGACAAATGCCTTTAGACCTCAACAAAGCCACTTTATGATTTTCTTTACATCAGATCTGTATATACGAAAATTGTAATAATATTTGTATATATAGATCTGTCTGTCCAGTGATCATGTGGATTTGATGTAGACAGTATAACATGAGCCAAAGGCATCATGGGTCAGTTTCCTTTAACTTCAAATCTTATTGCGTCTCAGTTAGGCATTAAAACAATGGACTTCTTTACTGTATTTTTTTTAACAAGTTGTCTTGAAGCAGTAAACTGTGGAGAAGTCAAAGGGGGGTAGTGTCTGCTGGGAAAGTGGAAAATGAGTTCCTCTATGCTCAGAACGTCAGAAAAAAAGGTCCCAGGTATGCTGAGGGTTAATATTTTGTGGTGTTAATGTGTAATGGTGTGTACCGTCCCACTTAAAGCACTGACTGCACATGTAAGTGTCTTTTGAAGATTTTTTTTACTTCACTGTGTGCAGAAGGAAAGGTCAAAAGTGGCCCCAAGTCTCCAGCAGCCACTAACAGCTATTGTTAGTTAACTTTCAGCCAGATTCACATGGTCTGCTATTAGCTTAACTGTTTGCCAACAGCAGGACATTAATACTTTTTGTTTGCATAAACACTATTTAAAAAACGTTCGTAACTTTGATGGATTTGCAATCTGTATGCATTATACATAATGCTTTATTTTGGCATATTCTTTATCATATTATTTTGTGAAACAAAACTGTTTGAGACAGTGTGTACTTCAATCCCCAAAGTATTTTTTTAAATATCAGTCCCTGGCTCTATTAACCTCAGGTGATCTGCATCCACACATCTCATATGTTTAATGTAAATGTATTTTATGTAATAAGTTAAAGAAAGTTCTGCTAAACACACAGTCACACTTACGTATATTTACACAAGCGTATATCTACGTATTTATGACACATAAATATAAAGCATACAGGGCACACACACGCACACAAGCGTCACACACTGGGTTGCGCATGCATGCACGCACAATGGCGCACACGTTTTTGTCAATAAGCATCCAACACGCACGATACTAATATGAGCATGTCTGGGTTAAGGTTTGTTACATGGAATGTGCGTGGAGCTGGGACAAGAGAGAAGAGATTGAAAATCCATAATCGATTAAAGGATCTACAGGCAGATGTTGTTTTACTACAGGAAACTCATTTACCGAACACAACAGCTGTTGTTTTGTCCACAGCTCTGTTTCCTCATGTATTTGCAGCTGGATACAACTCTAGACAAAGAGACGTGGCCAGTTATATTAACAGAAATGTAATTTTTATTATCAACAGTAGCACTGCAGACCCAGAAGGCAGATTTATGATACTGATTCATGATATGAAATTATGTATTGCTAATGTATATGGTCCCAATGTTGATGACCCCTCATTCTTCCATTCTTTTTTCACATCACTATCTGATCACTCAGATAACACACTCCTCATAGGAGGGGACCTCAACATGGTTTTTTGACGCAGCTGTGGATAGGTTCAATAACACATAGATTCAGCGTAACTGGCAGTCCACTAAAATTATTAAACAATACATGAACAATTTTGGTCTTTGCGATTCGTGGCGCTCCCAGCACCCCTCCCTTAAGGATTACACTTTTTTTTCGCCTGTCATACTCAAGATTAGATTATTTCCTAGCTAGCAGCACTCTACTGAGGGATATTTTAGAAAGCAGAATCTACCCCATCACTGCCAGTGATCTTGCACCAGTGTAAATCACTCTGATGAATAAGAAAATCAAGCCACCTTCTAGGAATTGGAGATTTAATATATCATTACTTAAAGACTCTGAATTTACTAATTTCTTTAGAAAAGAATGGTCTACAAATTTGGAAAATAAGGATCAGCCTGGTATATCAGCCTGGACTCTCTGGGAAGCCGGAAAAGCTGTAATGCGAGGCAAAATAATCTATTTTTCTTCAAATAAGAAAAAAGTATAGAATTAGAATTTAAAATTAAACAGTTAGAGAATGCCTACGGTGCTTCTCTAGAAGAACATTTATTAAACAAAATAAGGAAACCCAAATTGGAAATGAATGAAATATTAGATCAGAAAACAGTTTCTGGTTTAAAGACTTTGTTTGGAGAATTTTGAACATGGTAACAAATCTGGAAAATTTATAGCAAACCAATTAAAAATGAATAAAGAGAAAGCAACTATCACGTCTATCAGAGACTCAACAGGATCTGTTACCCATGATCCTGATACAATTAACTATATTTTTACAAATCTTTACAAAGACTTATAATCATCATGCAATGATCCATCAGATATAAAACTTGAAGAATTTCTTCTCGACATTAATCTTCCAAAATTACAACAAGAACAGATCAAGATGTTAGACTCTCCTCTTTGCGTTGGTGAGCTCCATGAATCCTTACTACAGTTTTCTGATAATAAAGCTCCAGGACCAGATGGTTTCCCAGCTGAGTTCTACTAGGAATTTTGGACTATGCCAGAACCAACATTCTATAGGATGATATCTGAAATCAAAGAGAAAAACAAAGGTCCCTCAAATATGAATTCTGCTAATATTATTTTGCTCCAGAAACCAGGGAAAGACCCTATACTCCCATCCAGTTACCGTCAAATATCCTTGTTCAATGAAGATTTCAAAATAATCTCAAAAGCTCTTGCTAGAAGACTGGAAAAAGTAACACCTCTTTTAACACATCCAGATCAAACAGGCTTCCTAAAGGGTAGACAGTCTTCCACTAATTAGCGACTAATTAATATTGTAGACTATTCTACTATCAATAACCTGGAAGCCATTATTGTTCCATTAGATGCAGAAAAAGCATTTGATCGTGTAAAATGGAAATTCCTGTTTGCAGTATTAGACAAATTTGGGTTTGGTTCATCATTTATAAACTGGATGAGAATTCTGTATAGCTCTCCAAATGCTTGTGTACAAACCAGTGATCAAAATTCTCCAACCTTTAGTCTGCAGAGATGCACAAGACAAGTGTGTCCAATGTACCCTTCACTCTTTGCACTATTTATCGAGCCCCTAGCAGCTGCCATCAGAGAAAGAAGAGATATAAAAAGGCATTCAGTCCAAAAATATTGAACATAAGATAAGTCTATATGCGGATGATGTATTACTTTTCCTGCAGAACCCACAGGTCTCTAACTAACACTATGGCACTAATTAACAAATTCTCTGCAGTTTCCGATTACTCAATTAACTGGTCAAGGACTTTTTACTTACTGTGGAAGAGTTAAAAAACAGTTTTTGAGGGAATACTTCTGATTTCCAGTCCTGGTTTCATGTATCTTATCCCTACACCTTTTTGGGACTCACCAAATGGTTCCAGTGATCACCTGATCGATGGTATTTTGTGTGGTTGTGCTAAAATTGAAAATGCCTTTGCAAACCTCTCTTCATTTTTCCAAACCTGTATACCTAGTGTTATGACACCCTTAGAATTTGTCATCTTTTAAGTAGTTCGTAAAGTGTGGGCATCCCTGTATAACATTTCAACCTGCTGTATGTCCTCTTATGAAACTGAGCTCATGCCTCTTAAAAGCAGTGATTCCTATTATCTACATTTTGCCAGTTTGCTGTTTTCTCTATTTCTGTCCCTAAGAGTTTAAATAAACCGTTGAATTGGGCGGTTTATCTATAGGTGGTAAGTTCATTAGACAATGTATTTTGTAGTACTTAGGTAAACACTTTCTGTTGTTCTGCTTAATCAAAAGATAGGTTTCGTTACTGTTGTTATCGTCTCTGCTGGATCAGAGACTTTGGGTGAATTTTACACCAAGAGTCTAGGTGTTAGGAAGGCTTAATTAAGGTTCTCCCTTCAGTGCTGACCTGACCTAACTCGGCCTCTATCTAGAGCATTGTTGCCCTATGGAAAAAGGATGGATTTCAGCAAGTTGAGTCCTCTTTGTGTTTTCACTCTATATATGCACAAGTGTTGGCAAATCTTGATAGCATCTGATGATGGCAGTATCGTTTTTCTTTGTTGTTTTTTTCTGTTTCTTTTTTTAATCTTATATCCATCTGTCTCTACAAAATGTCATGCTCTGCTCCTAAGTAGGGTTTTGTTTATGGTAAATTCCAGCTGATGTTATGAGTGCTGTATTTGCTGTGCTTTAAAATTCAAACATCAGGTGGTTTAAAATGCAAACAAATTTTGGATTAGAGCATTATTAACACATCAATGTAAATAACGTTCACATTTTATTTGAATTTTCTTGGGGGGGTTATTGAATCTTGCATGAAATATATATAAGCATAATGGTATAAATCTGCATTTTAAATTATCTTGGGGAAAAAAGGATTAGGTTTCTTAATTGGTACAACAATTTTAAAATGAACTGTAAGTTAAGGTGTATTGCAAGGCAAGGACACACAGGTCAAAGCAAACTCACATCTATTAACAATTCAGAGAGAAGAGTTAAGCAAATGTGAATGGGACGTATAGGAACATCTGGGGTCTTTCCGTACAGACTTTGCAGATAGACAGGGTTTGTTCACACAAGTTTCTTACTGTGAGGCAACTTCTCTGTGGATATGGAAGATGTATTTTGTCAGCAGTTGTAGCGCTGTGCTCCACTCATTAATTAATCAAACACTCACCTGTCCTTTTACCTCCGTTATCTGCAGCATCTCTGTGGGTGTGGGTTTCTACGGCAACAGTGAGACCAATGACGGCGTGTATCAGCTGACCTACTCCCTGTACAATGCTAACCACACCCTGGGGGGTGTAGACAGTCTGGTAAGTTCAACCCTAGATACCTTATATTAATACAGTACCACCTAAACAATAGTTTAAATGTCTTTACAATACATCTAGAATAGACAGAAACCTCTAGATATATTTGAAAAATCTTAGTTTCGATCTACTCACAGACACTCCAATACAAAAGTCTAAGAAAATATGAAATCTCAGAAGACTCAACTTAGTATTCCTTTAAATGTTTTTCATGTTTTTTTTTGTAACTTTGACCTGCTGTGCACAAATTGACAGCCTCTCAACACAAAAAGCTTTCCTCCGGCCACTGTGGCCTCAGCGGAAAACCAAAGCATCGCACTCAATTCTGTCTGACTTGTGTGGACAAGGTGCTATTTTTACTCAATCATCACTCACACGTCTGAGCGTAGGTTACAGCTTCAAAATAACTTATAAAGTGGCAGTGTTTTCTTTAAATCTGTTTTCACAGTGCTGTTGCCTATAAATATTGCTAAAATCTGTATTTGTAATTAAGATCTGAGCTGTTACAAAGCTCTTGGAATTGAAGATCTTTCATTGTATTGTTTACAGAGTAATGAATGAGGTCATAAACACAGAGTTAGGAAATATTCAATATGTAATATTACACAGTTTAAGTCAGACCAAATTCTTTGGAACTGAATTTGAAATACTTTTATGCCTGAATCAGAATTTTCTGCTGGGAATGTGAGATTATGCATTTGCAGATACCATGTCCCAGGTTTGATATGCCATTTAACTTTAATACATATACAGTAAAACTAGCTTGTATGTCAAATCAGATTGTAAACTACCACTCATCTTAAGGGAACTTTAGCATTTGTTTCTCTTTCGTATACTGTAGCCATTAGGAAAAATAACCCAAATTGTTAAAATGAATAAAAGGTAGATCACACCTCAAAGAAATTGCAATAGGCTATAAAAAGGCCGTGTAGCTATTTATGAATGTAGAAGAAAAAAATGCTTTGAATCATTTGCTTGTACGATATTTATATTTTCCTCACTGTTGATGAATGATTGGTAGTTGGAGGAAGTTTAGCAAGCATTTGAATTTTGCTAAACCACAGATGTAGGTAGTTGACCATCTTACCGGTGGTGTAAATAGCTACCAAATGGTGGTCTATGTTCACCTGGTAATGCTTATGGCATTACCAGGTGTCCCACTTTTGCCTCAAATAGTGTCGAAGACAAAAGGACTTTCATACATGAAAACCGGCTCTGCTTTGGGTGCCTGAGGAAAGGTCACGTGACCAAGGATTGTAAGAGACAACACACATGCAATAAACGCAGACGTCGCCATCCAACCTGCTTACATGAGGAGAGGAATGAAAGACCTGTGGAGACAACAACAAATAGCTCCACTTTGAAGAAAGAACGTGCAAGCCAAGAAAAACACAGTCACGTTCCATATGTCAACACAGCATGCTTCTGCCACCACCAGTATTGTACCAGTACTTGTGCCTTCATTACAAAAGCCACACAGAGAATACTAACATATGCAATGCTGGACGCACTAAGTGACTCAACGTTTGTGTTAGAAGATGTCATTGACAGACTGAATGTGGATTTCCATCCAACAAAGCTGATCATGGTTTACAAGTTCGAGGACTTAACTCTGAGAGTCGCATCCAACTACATCAAGCTTACAGCAGAGATTTTATCCCAGTGGACAAGTCTTCTAGCCCAACAAAAGAAACTGCATTAGTGTGGCCTCATCTCAGAAACTTGGCAGATAAGTTACCACCCGTTCAAGACTGTGATGTAGGACTTTTCATTGGATACGACTGTCCAGCCGCCCTAGCCCCACTTGAAGTTGTAACGGGTGACAAAAACCAACCCTTTTCACAGAGATCAGAGCTAGGATGGAGTATAATAGGCTCATCAAACCCCCACCTAGACAGACAAGGAAGTCAAAGCTTTATGCATCGACTTACAGTAAAGTTACGAAGATAAATATGTGTCCCAAGATGATGTTAATTTTATACAGTTTCTCGGTAACATCATTCAGAGGGATGACGGGCATTATGAAATGCCTCTCCCGTTCAAAGGCAGCGTGGAGCTGCTTACATGAGCTGCTACCATACAACAAAAGACTAGCCCAAGTTCGTCTGCAGTGTCTTAAGAAAAAATTAAAGACCAACAAACAATACTATGAGCAATACAAAACATTCATGGAAGAAACAATAAATAAGGGTGATGCAGAGCCTGCTCCTACAATACCGGAAGGAGGAACCTTCCACATCATGGCATCTACCATCCCAGAAAACCAGATAAGCTAAGAGTCGTTTTTGACTGTTCAGCCAAATTCCATGGTGTTTCTCTTAATGACACACTGCTTACTCGGCCTGATTTAATCAATCCTTTGTTAGGAGTGCGATGTCGCTTTAGTAGAGAGAGCATAGCAATAATTTTTGATATAGAAAGAAGTTTTTTCCAATTTTCTGTCACTCCTGAATCCAGGAATTATCTTAAATTCCTCTGGTGGAAGGGTGGCGATTTGGAGAAAGAACCACAGGAGTACAGAATTACAGTTCACCTTTTGGGAGCTGCTTCATCTCCAGGATTTGCCAATTTTGGGTTAAAGCATCTGGCACAGCAACACAAAACTAACTATCCTCAAGCAGCCAGATTTACTTTTATGTGGATGATGGCTTAGTTAGTGTACCATCAGTTGAGGAAGCCAAGAAACTGATCATTGAGTCACAAGAGTTGTGTAAAAAAGGAGGCTTACGGCTTCATAAATTCAACTCATACAAGGAAGCTCCTCTCGCGTGCTTGAAACCTTCGGAAGTAGCAGCAGCAATCGAGCCCCATGGTTTGGATCCAGCCTCATCAGAGCGTGCACTCGGCATTCAGTGGTTGATAAACAATGACACCTTTGTTTTTAACATCAACTTAAAGGATCAATCTTCTACCCATCGCAGCTGCTTGTTCATCATCGCTTCGCTTTATGATCCTCTTCATTGCTCTGGTCATCCTTAGTGGAAATCTTATTCTTCAAGAGCTTTATCGCAGAGGCATAGGATGGGATGATCTAAAGCCACGGTGGGAGAAATGGATAAATGATCTACTGAAATTGAAAGAGATCTCGATTTCCAGATGTTATCAACCCCCTGACTTCGACAACATTGTCAGAGTAGAGTTGCACCATTTTTCTAACGCCAGTTGTGTAGGATATGGTGCATCTTCTTACCTGAGGTACATAAATGACAAGGATGAGGTCCACTGCAGCCTTGTGATAGCAAAGGCAAGGGTTGCTCCATCAAAGATCATAAGTATCCCAAGATTAGAACTTGTAGCAGCAGTGATTTCTACAAAGGTCAGTGTTATGCTAAGATGCGAACTTGACCTGTAGATTGATCAAGAATTTTTCAGGACTGACTCTCTAGTTGTACTAGGAGACATCAATAATGATGCTCGCAGGTTCCACATATTTGTTACTAACCGTGTTCAACTGATTAGAGATAACAGTGATCCTAGTCAGTGGAATTATGTTGAAACCTCAGAAAACCCGGCTGATTATGCATCCAGAGGCCTTTGTGCTTCAGATATTCATTCGACAAACTGGCTGCAAGGACCAAGGTTTCTTTGGTAGCTTGATTTACACCTAACGCCCAGCATTCCAACAGAATTACTTGTCTGTGATCCTGAAGTAAAGACAATTTAGGTGCTTGCAACTAAATATCAAAAGCAGTAATGACATCCTCGAACTCCTGAATCGATTTTCCACATGGACAACACTTCTCAAGGTGGTTGCAAGAATCAAGAGACTGGGTACAAGGCAGCAACATGGCGAACATTTGACTGTTGACGAACGTGAATAGACTGCGGAAACAGTAATTAGGATTGTACAACAACAAGCCTTTCCAAATGAGGTAAAGATGCTTGAAGGTGAGAAGAACATTCCAAACACCGGCGCTCTTTTCAGTTTTGATCCCATCTGGTCCGAAGGGCTTCTTTGTGTGGGTGGGAGATTAATGCAGTCATTTCTCTGTTTTAAAGTCAAACATCTAGTGATACTACCCAACAACAGTCACATTACCAAGCTGATTGTGTCTCACTGCCATGCCAACACATGCCATCAGGATCGAGCCCAGACACAGATGGAGCTTAGAACCAATGGCTTCTGGGTCATTGGTGGGAGTAAGTTGGTGGCCAAGCTGATACGCGATTGTGTGTTTTGCAGAGAACTTAGGCGGCCAACGGAGAAGCAGAGAATGGCTGACCTTCCTAAAGAACGTGTTGAATCCTCTGCATATTTCACGTATAGTGGCATTGACTGTTTTGGCTCTTTCATTGTGAAGAAAGCACGGAAAGAGTACAAAAGGTATGGCCAAATTTAGAAAATGTCTCTACTCTAGAGCTGTCCATATCGAAATGCTCGAAGACTTGTCAACTGATTCATTCATAAATGCACTGAGATGCTTTATTAGCATTAGAGGAGCTGTACGACAACTGCACTGTGTTCAAGGCTCTAATGTTGTTAGTGCCAGGAACGAGTTCACACAAGCACTGAAATAATGTGACATTAAGTTACTGGAAGTTTACTTGACGGATAAACAGTGTGAATGGACAGTGGATGGAATCAATGATCCTCAAGCATTGGAGCCCATAACACCGAACCATCTCATTATGATGAAATCTAAGGTTGCTCTCTCTCCCCCTGGAGTGTTTGTCAAAGAGGATCTATATGCCACAAAGAGATGGAGGAGAGTGCAGTATCTCATTGAACAATTCTGGAGTCGCTGGAAAAGGGAATATTTGTTGAACATTTCCATGAGACAGAAATGGCACTCAGCTCAGCGCAACCTCAAGAAAGAGGACATTGTCATTATCAAAGACGATAATCATCCAAGAAATCAGTGGCAACTAGGTCGAGTGGTTGAAACTGTTCAAGGCAGTGATGGATTGGTCCGTCGAGTCAAAGTTCAAGTCGGAGAGAGAAAGTCAAATTCCTCTTCTAAACCATCAGTTATTGAGAGGCCAATCCAGAAATTGGTTCTTCTGTTGGAAAATTAATGAGAACAGATTAACAACTTTTGTACATTTAATTTGCTCCATGATAGTTTATGCAAACATATTCATTTAGTAGTGTCAAGAAATTCTGTTCAATTGATTTACCCTTTATATATTACTTTGTTGATTCGTTGTGACAGGATTTGGTGGGAGTGTAAATAGCTACCAAATGGTGAAATTCTCCTTCTTGTTCATTGGTCCATATTTAGTCGTTATCATTATTTATATTTAGTTATTGTTTTGTTTAGGTGATTTTCTAGTTGGGTTGAGTCTTTGTTTTCTCCCTCGCTGTCTGCTCTCTCTTTCTCCCTGTGTGTCATGATCTGTGTTTTGTTCTCTGTTAGTTTGCTGTTTAATTTGTTGTAGTTGCTTTGTTTTACTTTATCATTAGTTATTGTTTTCTTTAGGTTATTTTCTATTTTGGTTTAGTCTTTGTTTTTGTTCTTTCCTCTGTTCTCTAGTTTCAACTTCTCTGTCCCTCTTCTCTCTGTGTTTTCCCTCATCATTATCACTCACATCTGTTTGTAATCATCCCATCATCATCTCCACCACTCCACCTCCTGCTCCTCAGTAGTTAAGCCCGGTTAACTCATTCACTAAGCGCTGGATCGTCTGATTTCCCTCCTCGTCTTTCTGCGTCATCTCTAGCTTGTTACTCCACGTCTCCCAGTAAGGCTTTTCGACTCTTGCTCGCTGTATTCGCTGTCCTGGATCTTCTCCATCGTTATTCTCCCCTGGTCCCGTCCTGGTATTTACTTTGGTTTTTGTTTTCTTGTAGTCTCCGGTTTCCCGTGCTTCCTTCCCCATCTTTTCTCCCCAGTTTCCTGTCTCAGTTTATCTCCTCCCTTGTGATTATTATTATTATTATTATTATTATTGTTATTTTGTCTGTTACTTTATTCCCCCTTCCCGTGTTCTTTTGCTGGTTTGTTTATTTCGATTGTTTTATTTATTCACAATTTTAGTCCCCGCGTCTCGCTTCAGTTCTCTCTTTTGTTTACGTTTGTAGTCCCGAATCCCGCTTTCGTTCTCTGTTTGTTTACGTTCCAGAACATAAATTGCCCTTGCTCCGATTTATGTTCCATTAGTTATTCTTCCCCTCAATAAATTATTCTTCCCGCAATTCCACCTTTGCTCGAGTCATTAATCATAACCCTTACAAAAGGATCCCAAAGAAAATCTTTAAAATAGTGCCCTTGGACAGCAGAATGAGGTATGAATATGTGCAATTGTGATTTGTGATAAGAAATGTTATTTGTTTACTTAAGAAGCAGTAAAACGTCATTGGTTTTTTTGTTTAAAAGGAAACTGTGTATGCTGACGAGTTAAAGACACAACGTAACAGCTCATCAATGAATGAGCTGACTTTGGGCTAAACTCGATGAAACAGAATTAAAGAAATGTCCCTAATCGACTCTCTTTGGGGATAAATGGCTGCGATAAAGAAACATTTTAATAAACAATAAAGTAAATTCTTGCTTTAAAAAAGGTTGTTTTTCTCAGTTTTGTACACCAAACGGTTATGTTTTTATTTGCTTTTCCATTGCTTTAAGTTTAACTTAATCAGTTTAACTCTGAAAGTAAAATTTGCTAGTATGGTACACCCAACTACATACATATTGTCCTTAAAGCTAAGATTATTGTCAATTAGACTAAAACTGACACAATGTTACATATATAGCTTTATAATGTCCCAATTTGAATTGATAAGTATTTTATTTTTTACAATCTGAGAACAGAGACATAAAGTATTTGAATGAACTTAAGTTTACTGTTGATTTAGCCAAGAATCAAAACCAAATAGACTAAGAGCTAATATTACAACCAGATCCACTCTTTTGGTAACTGTTTT
>JAVLVB010000001.1:3770719-3794858 GCA_032876305.1 Orestias chungarensis | reverse complement strand
ATATATATATATATATATATATATATATATATATATATATATATATATATATATATATATATATATATATATATATATATATATATATATATATGTGTGTGTGTGTGTGTGTGTGTGTGTGGTAAATATATGCTCATTTGCAATTTTAACAATTTTAATGACTGTTTTATGCTTTTTATGCTTTGTAGTACTATGTGGAACAATTGTTAGTTGGATTTGTTCTTGCTAACTACAGAGAAAACGTTTTTGAGAAGAAAACATGTTTGTTGCTGAATAAATAAATCTGAAATTCTGTTCTGCCAGATTGTGTTTGAAAATCTAATCCAACACGGGTGGCTGCATGGTTTAAAAAAAAATTCAGTTTCTTCGTCTGTTCAAGAGGAATTCAAATTAGCTTTTTGCTGTTCTCTCCATGGTAACCTGTCCTGAAATAAAGACATTTTATGTTTATGCAGCAGGAGGAATTCACAACTATTTAAAATCTTTAGTTTGTCATTCTTCAGTCTTATGTGGGGTTCTTGACTTTTCCTTCGTCTTGTTGTTGAGCCTGTAAAAGTCGAAGCCAAATTTAGGGGATATCCCATAAGAGAAATAAAGTATTATTCCATTTAAGGTCAGAAATACTGTAAAGTAACCAGACTCATTGATATTAATATTATAGCTTGGCACCTTAACATACTCATAAGGGATGCGCGCAAACTGGATCAGCTAGATAGTGTAAATGATTATTCTCTTTTCTTCACTAAGTAGCTATAAAGATAACATTAGGTATTAAGAGCAGTTATTAAGACCAGTTTCTCATTTCTATGTATATATTGAGTCAAAATAATCTAGAAAATGAAACCTTTTGGGATTAGTTTGTCTAAATGTACATGCAGTGATTTTTATAATCTATTTTCAATTGTTTCCTAAGTTTGTAACTAATTACCTAGGAAAGATGTATTGTGTTGAAATGTTGTATTCCACATGATTAGTCCTTTGAATAGCTCCATTTACTAAAGCCTGCAATATATCTCTTCTTATATTTCAAAAGGTTATTGTTTTGTATTTTTGCTGTCATGATTCATTTAGATACCTATGGCAATTTTTTAAAGTGGAAAATTTTAAAATGGTTGTAGATTATATAAAAGACTCTTGTTTCCCTAACATACCCATAAAATGCATAAGGAATGAATGAAACATTTTTTATAGAGTACTTTTCAAACACTAAATTTTTCTGAAGAGGTAAAAATTCATTTCATACACCAAATCGCCAGTATGTGCGAATGAATTGCCTTTATGGTGAAGCTATTGTTATAGGTATGTTTTTAACAATCTTTTACCTGTAAATATGTAAAAAATAAAAAAAATTGGAAAAATACACACCATTGCCAACTGATAGAGAAAGCCCATAAGTTATAAAGATCTGATTTGTAACTTTAGGAAATTCCTATTATTTAACTTTCTCTCCTGTCTGCGTGTCAAGGTGGCTTACCTACCTGCTGATTCTGATCCTGGACCTGATCATCTGCCTGCTTGCCTGTCTGGGTTTGGCCAAGCAGTCTCGCTGGCTACTCACCACGTGAGTCAATATGCACTTTAAGACTATTACTTTTCAATTTTTTTATGTCTAGGGAGTTACATTCAATATATTAATCACATTTTAGGCTTTAATCAGTTCCTTGTGTATTCCTGTTTACTGTAAGCCTTTACAGTACTATTCTGAGTTGTAACATCTGCTTTTATCGGGGATCGGAAGAAAGAAAAATGAAACCAAAATATCCGACAGATGTCCACTTTGGAGTCTGTATGTCCCTGATCTCCAGGGAAAGAAGTACAGCCGAGTATGTGGGGGCTGTCAGGGGGAAAGACCAAATTCTCGGTGGTCTGGTCTAAAATGAATTGTAGATTATTGCAAAATTTCATGAATTGCAAAATTGCAACTTTTGCTAAATAAGGATATCATGCACTATGCCATATATTGACAAGCATTCAGACAGCAACGTATCAAAGCAAGGTCAAATGCTGGATTGCCTCCTGCAGTAATAAGAGATAGTTTTTAATAAACAAGGATATTTGGGTTGAAGTTCAAATTAATGGAATACTGGCCCGGGTACAGCTGGACACATTTTTTCTCTTCTATGCTACGCTTAAGTTTTAAACAAATATAGAGATTTAAAAGAAAGAAAGTTAGCTTCTCTTTCAGTTTAAAACACACATATTATAATAAGGTTGGTTAATTACATGTAATATGCATATGATATGATAAGTAGACGTTTGTTTTACTTTAAACTGGGGCAGATCACATGAGCTTGCTTTGGGGTTTCCTTATCTTCCCATGGGAAATATTCTGTGTACAAGGGAGTTAAGCCCTGGATCATATCCATGTACAAACACGGTTCAGCTTGCCCCGTCCTTTTTGTGACCGTTTGCCTTTCAGTGCTGCCAGCAGGAGGCTGAACTATCTCAGAGCCGTCTCAGTGGCTCTGCTCTACAAATTAAACCAGAGAGCTGTGGGGAGATGAGAGCTGGGCCACTAGATGTTATCTACAATATAACTTCCTCAGGATTGTTATTCCAGTTAAACACTTGACCTTCTTTAAATAGATATAGATGTGAATTACAATATGTTTAACAAGTACAAACATAGCAGATGTTGGGAGTGTTGCATGGTTTTAAAGCTTAGTGTTGTTCCAACACCTTGGATTATTATTGCACAAGAATGCAATGCTAGATGTTATGTTTAGTTTTTATGTTTAGCCTTTATTGTTCATTTTATTGTTAGGAAGAAGCTCTCAAGAAGACACTGTGGTTTAAACACAATCGGTTTGAGTCTTCCGCCCTTCTCAGTCAAAGTGGGCTGAAATAAACTTGTGCTACTAACCACAAAGACCCTACCCCTCCTCCCACTTCACCCTTTAACCCCGACACAAACACATGAGGCGAGTTAGTTTCAAGAGTGCCTTCCCTTCCCTGCGGAGGATCTTCTCCAGTGGAGTGGAAGTGGTCAGAGGCAAATTACACTCTGGAGGGCTACCAGCTCCTTGTGGTGCTTTGAACCGGCTGACTGGGTGTTACTGTGACACAAAGAATAACAGCTTTAACAGGAATTTATACTCATAATGTGAAACGGGGAGGGACAACCAACTTTACTGTAAACTTTATCTGTTTTTGTGGTTACCTCCTGTCCTGGGCTGTTGATTAAGCACCGATATAAAACTGGCAGGTTAACATGTGGGCAGATAAGAAACCTGTGGGTAAAACGAGTGAGAAATATTACCTGTTTTCGGATCTAAGCTTTAGAGATCAGAAGTACGTCCCTAAACAGAGTAAAATCCATAGACCAGTCAAAAGTCATGACATGACTAACCCTAACCCTCTGTGAGAAGATTAACACTTCTCTAGGGAAAAGGAGCTCTGTGTCAGTCACCTCGAGAGTTTACACTGCGAGACATCGTCCACTTTATATGTTTGATTAAAGGTCACACAATTAAAGTAAGGCAGGCCACTTTAAGTCAATTTCTCTATTCCTCTAACTCACCCTTATATTCTTGAAAGTCTAATTGTTAAGAATAGCCTATTGTAGTTGTAAAACACAAAATACTGTACATAACAAGCATAGTATAGTAAGCACAGATCCAAAGCTTTGGACTTAATATTTCTAATTTAACCGCACTTTGAACTTCTTCTAAGATTTAAAAGATTAAGTGGTTGGAGATCTTGAGGGATTTGTAATTTTCTTACTACCAGGCTAAATCCAGGTGAGGTTTTTTTTGTTTAAAATATGTGTTTTTGGTTGCTCCTGAAAGCACCATTTGCAGGCAAATTTAATAGTGTATTGTAAATTTGATACTTTTTTATGACCTTTTTAAGCTATCTAAGCATCAAAGTGCAGAATAGAGGAGTAACACTTCTTCAAAATTCAACGGGTTACCAAAATGTTTAACTATAGCAAAAAGATGTATAAATAAATAGGTCATAGGGTTTGAGACAGGCACTGGTGAGAAAGAGATATTATAGAGCTTTAGCAAATTAGTTCACCAAGAAACAGCAAGACACCAACATTTAAAGAGATTTTTTCAAACAAAAAGAAGATATTAGGTACTTAAAATTCCTATTTCTTTATGTAGAACTAAAAGCATTAAATTTTAATTTTTTTTGTTGGCCAAATACTCATATATCCACTTAATGGATTAATCCTAATCCATCATCACGAGGTTAAAAGCTTATAGAGAAACCATTACATTTCTCTCCTCCAGCCCATTCTGCGGAATCAACATTTATTGCTTGGCCAGAAGAAAATATGTATTTCCAGCAATTTCAGGCTCTGTCCCAGGGTCTCCTGAAAAGCCTCCAAAGGAAGGTCCCCTAGAGGCATTCTAGTCAGATATCCGAACCGACACAGCAGATAACTTTTGATGTTGAGCTTTCGAGCAAGTTCCTTTACAGATAGTTCTTTTTCTCATCCTTTTGCAGAGGCTGAGCCCTGCTTCCCTGCAGAGGAGCCTAATTTCAGTTAGTTGAATAATTATTTATTTATCCCAATGATAAATGGAATATAAGTTACACCAACCAAGTATCTACAATGGATTTTTGAGAAAAGGTAATAATGTGGATCTCCAGTAGCAGACAATCAGGCAACAAGTCTGATAATGCCCCTGACTGAAGGCCAATAACATTCTCGTGACTATGATGACATGCTAACAGCCCAACATCCTGACATTTTACAGTATTATGTCTTGGATGACACCATATGTTTTGAAAGGGTCCTTTTGAAATCCAGGTGCTTTTACTGAACAGGGAATGTGCAATGCCTCAATCAAAAAACAAATAAGAAACCAGAATTGATTGTTGTTCTAAGAATAAACAGATTTTTCTGACCCCCATAATCAGAATCATGTTCTTCAACACTTTAAAATTTTATTACAAAGTTTAAAACCATCTCTAGAGATCTCAAATGCTAAAATGTAGGTTCAACTACTTTGGTTCAGCTGTAGTTACAATAGAGTTGTTTACCACCAACAGTGTTTTAATATTTGCATTAATGGCTGAGTGACTAAATGTAGTGTAAATTGTGTCTTGACATACAGACCAGTTACCATTTACACCAGCAATTAGATTTCAAACTTGTAATACACATTTTTCTAGATTAATAAATACTAAGAATGAAAAATAATATTTGAAAGCCAGTGTGCGGTTTAATTGTGACTATAGTCTCTTCAGTCTGCTGGTGTGAAGAATTGTAGTGTTTTTTTCTTTTAGTAGAGCAGAAATGTTTTCTAATGTGATATAATTCCCCCTGACTTGTGTGCATCCACCATCATCATCGCCGGCCTTACTCCATGGGCCCCTCTGTAACTTTTTCTCTGGATCTGTTTTGCTTGAGGTTTATAAATATTTTTCTGGTATTCTGTGGAGGTCAGGGAATTCATTTGACTACCAGAGCACAGGATTGAGTTGCACATCATCGCTCCCTCGCTGAAGACTGAACCTGATGGGACTGGAAGAGCAATCTGAGGACAGTTCTTGCTTTTTTCCACTTAGTCACTCAGTGTAACTCTTGTTTAAAGCTGGTTTGATTCTTCAGTCAGGTAAAGCATTTAATGGGTAATCTGGCGTGTAGGTTTGTAAATATATATATATATATGTTTTAAATCCTTTCAAGGTAAAGGTAGTATTGGCATCCTTAAAGCCTTAAAACAAATAAATAGTTAAAATGACTTTTAATGAAAGGGTAAAGAAAGTGCAACAATGGCCACAGCTTTCTCTGCTGGCTCTGTGGAGCCTTATGTAATATTTTGTTGCTGCCCACTGCCAGTCAGCTGTGTGAAAGAAAGCTTCTAAACCTATCTCTGATTGGGAATATTATGACTGAACATAGAAATTTGTAAGCCTAAGGTGCACCATATTATTATTATATTGTTAATACTTTTAAAATTATTAAGAATCCTGGGCTTTATTTAAAAAACTAAAACTGCAAGACTGGTTAAACATTGATTTACAATGGAAATAGGCAGTCCCATCATTTCGTATCTCATTGAGTACCCGGGTTCATCAAAGGCTTTGATATCACACAGAAGCAGGGACATAAATCCCAAACACAAAGACCTACTGTCACGCCATAAATCGCTGAAAGGACCTGGTAATAAATCCATTTCAGCAACATTCAAATTGCAAAACAGCAAAGTCTCATGTTATTATTAGGCTCACAAAAAAATTAAAATAAAATGTCCATAAAAACAGTCCCCTTTAGAGTTACAATTTGAGTAATAGTGCACATTACCTTTATGTTACAAAATTATTCCATGCCGCTCAATGGTTCACTTTTAACATAATATTATTGTCACACACAAGAAATACAACTTTGTCTACACATTATGAATGAAGTCCCATCCGGTACAGACCAGAAGTAGGTTTTCAATCAGCACTCAAGTTTTTATTTTATTTTATTTTTTTGTATTTGTAGGATCCTAAGCTCTAGGGGTAACACATATTAACAAGCAAACAAAGGCTTAAAGAAAGAAAATGATACAGATTAGAACACATTTCAACACACGCTCCTTTTTTCAAATTTACTATAGTTACCAAAGCATAAAATAAACATAAAATATGCTAAAACCATGCACCTATGGCCTGGTGAGTGGATTACTGTACCGCTATCAGGTAGTGTAACATCCACTCAATGTCAGCAAACCGGAGATGCGGCACAAGAAGCCAACCGAAACTGAAAAACTTGGATGGATACATGTGTATTGAAGTTTATATTTTCGTGCATCTTTGGTGCTTCATAGCATAGAATTGCAATGAGAGGGGCTATTGGAACAGAGGTAGGGGGGGCTCAATATTACACTTCTAAATAGGTGGTCATACTGCTAGTCAGTGTAATAGCTAGTAATTTAGCTTGTCTTGGCTTGATAAAGACTTGATAAAAAATTAGTTTGAGATTTTTCTCCCACAACTATTAAAAACAAAAACAAATCAGCTCTAAAGCAAAGGAATCAAGGAATCAAGGAATTTTATTTGTCATCGCATCACATGTGGTACGAAATTCTAATCCAACGGTCCAGTTTACACCCTGAGAGCAATTTTAAAATAGCTACAAAATAAGAATAATATAATAAAATATAAAGAAATAATCAAAGCAGAGTAATAGTCAGATTGATGCAAACATTTTAGCAGTAAGTAACACAGAACAGGACCTACAAGTTCATATGAAAGTGAAATACTACTGCCACCTAATTATTTTCCATATTACTGATCTCAGTTGACCTTTAGGTATTATTCAAACTATAGTTGCCGTTAGTTTAAATCCTATCTGCAAATTTGTTTATGATGTGAGTCAAGAATGGGTTATTGTTTACTGAGGTTCTTGGTTCATTTGCCTTTGATTTAACAAATAAATCAGTTCATTTGTGCATTCGTTCAGCATCACGCTGCTGCTTTGTGTCCATGCAGGATGATGGTGTTTGGCGTTCTGACACTGATCCTTAGTTGGACTTCTCTTGGGGCTGACCTCGCTGCTGCTGTGGTGAGGTTATTTACTTCCTTCCTATCTGACTCACAAGGCCTACAATGGCCTGTTTACCGCTTCCAAGGTCAATCATAATGAATGGTTTTATTTCTTTAGTTTTTAAAGGAGTATATGTAATAATTCTGGTTACGTTGATTTCAATATTTATATTTTACTCATATTTTCATTTCTGCTGGTTTTCCTCCCTTTTTATCAATGTAATATTTTTATATTTCCATGTTTTTCCTGAACTGTTCCATCAGCTCACCTTCTTGCTGAATGGACATCAAAAAGTTGATCATTTTATTAGCCAGATCAGACCTATATGCCTTGTTTTCTAATATTGTCTTTTGGCATAGAAATTAATTTATAGAACAATTGAAAGTACAAAAATATATTCAAGATTCATTCAAGATTAATTTATTGTCATTCGCATCACATTAGTGTCATGATTATTTTTAGCCTGAGCGGAGTGGATCTTACTTTGACTGGAGATGATGAGTGCCTGGTAGAGGTGAGCGGGTTGAGGGTTTGCTGCTGATCTGATGGTTTAGGTTGTTCTGGGGATTGGCTGGAGATGAACTGGAGAGACTGGGGTACGCAGACAGGGCTGAGCGTCTGAGGAGTGGAGACCAGAGTGACTTGAGCAGGATCAAGAATTCCTTCCACAGTGGAAACTGAGCACCAGGATTCTTGAAAAAGGTAACCGGGATGAGCACAAAGAGGAAAAAATTACTAAGTGGCAAAGAGAAGGTTCTGAGAAGCAAAGAGGAATATTTAACAATGAGGAAACTGAGAATCAACGAGGAATCAATACTGGCACTTAGGAGCAACGTTACCGGTGAGTAACTAACACTTGGGCAGAGTGTGTTTGGTCCATGACTCCTCTTAAGCAGCTCCAGGCAATCAGCAGATGTGGAGCACCTGTGTGGGGAACACATGTGCACTGGAGTGTTCCATCAACATGGCACTGATGATCCCCAGTGGACAACCTAGGAAAGAGCACCGGCTGCAAAACACCTCAACCCTGACAGTACCCCACCTCAAGGACCCCCACCTCGGGACCAGAGCCATACCTTGTGACCAGGTATCGCACGGCATTAAAGAAAGTAGATATTTCCAGCAGACACAATGCAGAAGTGACAAGGGGGTGCGGTGACCAGCCCAAAGGCGCTGCTTGAAACCAGCTACGCCGGACCAGATTCAGCCATGGACCCTGCCAAACATCCTGCATATATCCAGGCACCCAGACACAGAGAACTACAGACACATTGGCTGGCAGAGGCACCAAACACCAAAATTGTGATAGCGTAAAACGGGCCCAACTTTTTGTAGTGGACCTAGGATGGTCCTGGGGGGGGAGGAAGCCCAAGGCCCACCTGACCGATAAAGCCCACCACCACTAGCTAGCATAGTGCGTTTATCGACAGTAAGAGGATCAGATCTTTCATTTGTCATTGACCTGCTATTAGTAAGGATTGGTTGGGCAAAAACTCTACCAATATTCAATGATCAGACATACAAACGAGATTGCTCTTAAGACTATATTCTGCTGGTAAGAGACTAACTCAGCAAAAATCATGCTTTAATCTAAATATTTAGGAGGGTCTTGGATATATGACGGTAACAGAAAATACTTCTTGGTGAAAACACATTATCCACCCTCTTTAAAGCAGAATAATAGACATCTGAGAAGCATCCATACAATAAAAGTCATGCTGAACTTTAACAATGTAAAACTCTTAGTGATACTTTATTTATGTTCTTTTTCCACTTTGATCATCACCACATTCCACACACCACACCCTCCACATTGAAATGAAGTAAAATTATGGTATGTACAGTTTAAAGACCTTGCCTTCGTTTTTATTTCTGAGGATCTTTGTGGGTGGTAGCATGCTGTTTGACATACATTTTCATATCAGCAGCTGACAGACTCATACATTACTGGTTGGGGATATTGAGATTCTAGGTGTTCTGTAGTCTACAATTGGATTATTGCTTGAAAGGATTAAAAAAAGCATAATGAATAAACCCCTTTAGAGAATGTCTTATTTTGGGCTCTGTGTAGTCAGAACTCTGCATTCTCCTCTGTCTTTTGGGGAATTCTCACACACTTGCCCCACTGTTGGAGAGCTCCTTGGCATCCTGTACTTGGGAGATTCAGCTTACTTTATCTCATTGAAGTGTTTGGGGCTCATTAGTATAACCCCCAGAGAAGGTTAAGCTAGATTCAGTGTTTTCGCCCAGGGCCCTGGGGACATTTAGCATTCAGAATTTGAAATGAGACTGCCGCTCCTCACTTTTATTGTTTTTGGCAGTGTAGCTTTCTTGTTTGCACACTGCAATGTGGTAATAGTTGATGTGGTTGAAGATAAAACGAGATTCTGCTAAGATATTGGAAATTCAACTGTAGTAGTACTATTTCCTTGTTGGTATTACGTAGTATCTAGTATTCGACAGCATGCTTTTCCTGTTATAAACAGCTGTTCAAAAGCAAATATTTGTTAGCAGATCGACATAAAAATCAGTATTTTCTTTAGAGGTGTAGCTTTGTTTCAAGTTCACATGTCTAAAACCTGTTTTATTTTTGTTTTATTCTCTTTTTTTCAGGGCACAAGTGATTTCTGTGTATCACCTGACAAGTATGTCATGGGTCAGACAAAGGGAATCATCACTGCTGGTAAACTTCCTTGTTTATAAATTAATTATGCTGAAAAAGCTATACATTTATCCATCCAAAAAGAGTCGTAACATAATTGTGTTTTACCAGAGCAACAAATGTTCACGTTTTCTACAGATATCGTCCACTACTACCTTTACTGCAACCAGACTCTCTCCAACCCTTTCCAGCAGGTAGGAATATCCAATAATATTGAGCAAAATACAAGTATTTTGTAGGCCTACGTTCTAATAAAGCACCTTGACTAGACATTAACCCTAAATTGTCAGATTGTTAGAAACTACCTTCATGCTTTTGGTTTCTTTTATATGTATAATTGAATTTCTTGTATGCAATTATAATTTTTTTTTACAGCTTGGAGAACTGCGTTTAGTAACAATACCTTTCAGTAGTCTTTTTCAGTCTCTTACACCTGACAAAGTAATACAGGCCCACTTCCATGTACAACATCCCCCCATAATATTGAAGTTTGCAAACATTTGTACCTGCACATGTGTTTTCCATCAAGTTCAGATCTGGACTTTTATTTGGCGATTGAATCCTTTAACAATATTGTCCGGTTGATGACACAGTTTCAGTCAAGCTTTAGATGTTAGACCGGTGGCCTCATTTTGATCCAGGAAAATGTTTAACACAATGACTACAAAGTGTCCAGTTTCTGTGGCTGCAATGCTAACAGAAATCTTCATCGCCTGTATCTGACACTTGGTTTGAGTTGGTTGTGCTGTTATTCTGTGATTGGTTTTCAATACCCCTGGTCACATTTGCCCAATAGGGTTGTTTGAGCTCAGTTTATTTAGATTTAACATTTGACCCACATTTGTTTTGCCATGTTTATTTTAAGAGAATAGGCTCTCTAGAGCTAGCTAATTGCTTTCAATCTAAGGCCTATTGAGTGTAATCAAGCAAGGCATCTTTTTCTGAGAGTTCCGAGGTCTAAGCTTGAAGAGAATTATTGGGACATATAGTGCTTGTAAGATTGGCAGTTTAATGTCACTTGAGAATTTAGGTTTATGAATAAGAATGTTTAGGCTGACATACCTGTATAATCCCGTAAAACCTAAATGCAGCCTATCTAAGACAACAAACTATTCTGAAAGATGTCAAAAAGCAACAAATTACATCATCATATGAAAAACATATAAGAGACAAAATTACTGAACTCTTATCAGTTTGGAAATTCTGACATTCCCGTTTCTAGACTTTTTAGTGCCAATATCAGCAAATCAGAAAACAGTAATGAACCCAGAAGTGTCAATCTATCAAAAGTACTCTAGAAAGTCACAAAGGAAGCCAGGATGACATCTAGTGCCTGAAGGGTTCAAGAATCTGCACTAAAATCTGATTAAGAGACGGGGTAACAATTCAGCAAAATCAGAGCCAAGGCTGAAAGGATCAAATCAGAGTCAAACTTTTCCACAGGGATGTTAAAGACATACTAATGCCAGATGTTTGGTGAGAAAGGTGACCTAATAAGTTGTGTGATTTAAGGGGAACTTGCTGTTTCTTAATAGATCAGTTGAACTCATCAAATAAAACCTATGTTTTGTAATTATTCAAGGTATATCTGATTTTACAATGTTTTTGATGATTTGGAACATTTAACTGTGGAAACAAAGCAGGAAGAAATACGTAAAGGGACAGCTTGTTTTCATGGCAAAAGACAATATACTGTATAATAAATAGCTTTGAACTTTGAACAGTTCATTCATTCACGACACCTTAAACATTGATATATGCAAAGGAAAATGTCTATATATCTATTCAGTCGGTTTTATTTTTTTAGTTCTTTACCCACTACCGACCTCATTTCTCTGTCCCTCAAGCTTAATTTTTGTCAGGCTCTTTTTTTCTGTTTCATCCTGTCTGCCTGAATCATGTCCCAAACTCGGCTCACAATCACAAGACATTCATCTCTTTCTCCTAGATTGTCCCTTTTTCTGTTTCTCTTGTGCTTCTTGTTTGCCGAAGGAGGCCTAAGCAACACGAAACAACCAAGGCAATGAGTATGAAATTGCTTGTTTGATGAAACAATTTGATAGAGCAGATTCAGGATTTCATGGGCATATCACTTAATATCCTGAGCCTAGTTCTGCAAAATCTGCCTCAACATATCCCAGAGCTTATTATGTAGCTCTTGACATGCTGCTCAAAGGGCAGACAAGCATCACACACCTGGTAAACAAGCTCTTTTTTTCTGCCCCACAGATCACAACAGGGTATAAACCTCATAAGCCAGTTGGCCAGATTGGCCAAAAGACAACTATTCCCTGATTTGATTTTTGATTTTTATTTCCCTTTTATCTGTTTCATTTTCTTGTACCTCTAGCCTGAAGTACAGTGGCAGTGCCCCATGGGTCTACTCATCTTGATACATCATTGCTTTGGGCATCCCTCTTGTCCTCATCCTCTCTTTTTGTCATACCCTCTTTTTACGGTTTCCTTCTCCTTCTCCAAACTTTCATCATCTTGGCTTCTTTAGTTTTTTTGGGTTTTTTTCCCGTCAGATCAGTTTTTTTCACCTAAAACTGAACTGCATATAATCATGTTTTGTGGATGTAAACTAAAAGCAAAGAAATAGAAATCACATAGAAACAAAAGCAAATACATTTATAGACAGCCAAGGTAATTGACCAAATGCTGTTTCAATTTACCATTGTGCCTCTGTCCTCGGGCTCCGAAAGCATCCTGTGTAGGTTGGGTGATTGTATTTTTATTTTTTTTAAAGATTTTATATTACTAGTTTTATGGTTACGCTTAGATATTAATTTAAAAAGCAAAGTGGATGTGGATGTGGCCTGGAGGGTTTTGTGCTCAATGTGGACGATTGTTCTGCCCCCTGTTGGTAAAAATATAAACGTACAAGCCTGCTATTGAGCTCATCAGATTCATTTTTCTGATAGTTTAGTAATTAGTAATTTGAAGGCATGTAATCCGTTTCATTGATTTATCATGTAATATGTAATACTTACTGTTCACTATATATTTATTTTCCATAATATGAAGAACACAAGTCATGCACTTTGAAGCTTTGCACATTTTGAAATGTTACATATTTTATTAAAATGTGACAGACTTGAACCATACGGTGGATTGTAAATAACACAATACGTTGTTTTCTTTCTTTATAAATATAGTCTGAAATTAATTTGTGTTTATATTTCAGACAGTGAAACAAGTTATGTTAAAAAAAGGTGAACATCTCTATTCAGTATCTGTATTCAGTCTGTAGAATATATTTTTTTAATGTAGAAAAACTTGAACATTCTACATTACTGCATTACATTACATTACAGCAGTAATCTGTCCCCTGATTGAAGTTTGGATTTTAACTAGGCCCTTCTAGCAAATGAAAACTGCTTTGAATTAAGCCGTTTCATTATACTTCTGGCTATTTATTTCTCATTGGTACATTAGCCTTAAGGTTAAAAATAAAATAAACAGTAGATACTTCATTTAGCATGAAGGTTCAATTATTCTAAACCAGCACCTGAAAGCTTGCTTAGCTCATATGTCCAAACACCTTACAGCCGATAACTATTGATGAAGTGTTTGGATGATTCATTTTTAATAATTTAGCCTCCCTAACCTTGTGAAATAGCCTTGTGAAGAGCTCATAAATGGCTGTTTTGGGCAATTCACAATTACTCAAGCAAAAGAATACCTTTCTTTATCCTAGATGTTACAAATGGTTTTTAATAGTGATTAAACTTCTTTTATCTATTATCTATGTAGTATCTAGTCAGTCTCTATTACTCTGCTATTCCTCATTTGCAGTCCCTTCACATGCATTTAAATATATGTTACCCTTTACAGCCTCTGACCATCTTCCAGAGGTCCCTCACCACCATGCAGATCCAGATCCAGGGTCTTCTGCAGTTTGCTGTGCCCCTTTTTCCTACAGCTGAGGTACTGTTGATAAGCTGTTTTATCAGAGGATTGCCGCCATTCAAATAATTGCTTTGGTATTTTCAACAACTTTGTCTCTCAACACAGAGGGATTTACTAGGTATCCAGCATTTGCTCAACTCCTCCGAGGCGAGCCTGCACCAGCTAACAGCTCTGCTGGACTGCAGGGGGCTCAACAAGGTTTGTTTACCACAGCCTAATTGGCAGCACGGTTTTACAAAGTAAGCTAGCTTAGAAATAAGTGGTCAAACCGGATTTGCAGGTGGACACAGAACATAGGCAGACAAAACAAAAAGATCATAAAGTGGTAATGTAGTCTAAACTTTTTAGAGACCAGCTGCTGTTTTATTTAAAAATGTGATGCAAGACTGCAACACCCCTAAAGATGAACTTAATATAAATTTTTGTAATGCATGAATGTATTTACCTAGAGGCGAGCAAACACATTGAATGCAAATTACTCTTAGTTGTAAATTCAAACATGGTCTCAGGAGAAAGGGCAGCAGGGACCTGGCTTTCCATTGGTTGATCTTCATGCTCTCCATTTGACCTTTTTAGGATTACCTGGATGCAATGGTGGGGATGTGCTATGATGGCGTGGAGGGTGTGCTATATCTTTGCCTCTTCTCTATCCTCGCTGTCTGTGCCTTTACTGTCATGCTCTGTGCCATTCCCAGGGCTCTGAGACAAATCGCCAACAGGTCAGTTTGATTTTAGGCTCCCCCTACCTTTGAACATGCAGCACAAATTTCAGTTTGCATCCCATTCAAGTGCATCATAGAAAATTGGAAAAAACCTAATTTATTTCAGCACTCCAATTAAAAAAGGGATATTCATGTATTCCATCCATCCATCCATTATCCAACTCGCTCATCCTTGTGGGGTCGCAGGGGTCTGCTGGCTTATCTCCAGCTTACAATGGGCGAGAGGCAGGGGTACGACCTGGACAGGTCGTCAGTCTAATGGAGATAAATTAATGTATTATCTTCAAAATTACGATTAATATATTTTGAGTTTTTATTTTCTACAATTTTGTCTTAAAGCTAAAGGAAATTAAAATTTTGGTTCTATTCACCTTCCAGATTTAGGTTTAAAAGGTTTTTAAAAACATGTTTGTACCACTGCATGAAAATTTAGGTGTGCAAGTACCAAGTCAAATCTACATAGATTACATCATAAAGAGTAACAACATCTATGTTGGTCTTTTATATTATAGCAGACTTAGATCAAAATATATTCCAAATCAGTAATATACTTTTTTTTTTTAAGTGTGTACATATGTGCATTGAAAACTGCAACAGCACTGCAGAAGAATATTAAAACACAAGTATCAACAAAAATCAATGCCTTCCAACTCACGTAAATCCAATGAATGGTTCAGTTCAAGCTAGGGACGAATCACTGAAGATTAAAAAGTTGCAAGATCATTTCTCTGGAATTGGGCATCCCTTATCTAGACAATTGCTTAACATAATTGACAGTTAAATCGATATTTATTGGACCTCCATAACTTTTTAATTACAATTTTATGTTTTTTGTTGTAAGCCATAAAATTCTTCATAAACTGAAATAAATACTTGAGATTCATCAGTGTATGTAGATATTGTCCCTATATATGAAGTGGGTCTAATTTGAAATTGATTTCCTAAAATAACTAAAGACTGATATTTTTAAATTAAAGTGTACTCTACCATTGTGGAACTGGTTCTTTCTCTGTTCTCTGGTTTTTATTTATTTTTTTGTCTTCGTGTAGAGAACGAGATTACGATGACATAGACGAGGAGGACCCTTTCAATCCTCGGGCCAGGAGGATAGGCTCCCAGAACCCCAACCAGGCTAACCTGCACAGCTTCTGCAGCTATAGCAGCAGCATGGGAAGCCAGAACAGCTTGCACACTCCTGCACCGACTGTTTGCAATCCCCCCATGTCTGAATACATGTGAGTGAAAGAAGGCAGAAAAAAAATCTATGTCGCAGGGGTGGACTTCCTTATCCATCATAGTTGTTTTATTGAGCAGTTTTTATTTGTTTTTCCAGGAATCAGACAGCTCTTTTTGGAGGAAATCCACGCTATGAAAACGTGCCTCTGATAGGACGAAGCTCCCCACCTCCCTCGGTGTGTTGGGTCCCAGAGACCAAGTCTTTTATATAATGTTGCCTTTAAACCACATTGATCAGCTAATTTAGTAGCTTAGATAACTATATTTTACTTTATTAAAATAGAATTTAATTGTAACATCTTTCTTGCTGATAGCATGTAACTATGGGTTGTCCAGCCTTGTGGCAAGTAGCTGTTGGAAATATGTGGATTTATATACTTGGTTTATGGATTACTGATTATAATTTGTTTGGTAATCCTGATCAAAGGATAATTTTAACAACACTTTTACCATCCAGTGTTTATTTAGTAAGACACTGCGCCTTTCTATAGTGTGAATAACTGACAGGGACTTACAGAAAAAAAAGAATAAATGTAGTTAATATATAATTTGGACATACAACAATTTACTCTCTCCCAGGACCCTTTCTAAAGGAAAAGGTCTGAATTCTGTAATTGTTGTCTCTAAACATTTTCCTCCTCACTGATTTTTTTTCACACACTACTGGCTTAGTCCCTCCTTTTATATCAAAGGGATAAAAATAGGACTGTTTTATATGAAAGTTTCATTAGGCACAAACTCATTAAAAACATCCCGAAGCCAGGTTTCCTAGGCTGCAATCAGAAATGCATTTTATATTGACTTCTATGTCAGAAAATACTTTTTAATGCTGGTGTTGTGTGTTTAAATATCATAAACGTTACAGAAAGTGGTACTGCATATTGTGTTTATGTTTATTTTTTACTTTCTCCTCTATTCTTTTAACAAGGCATCAAATAGAATACATGATTTCTGCTTAATTATGTGTTCCATAACTAACACCAGCAAATAGTACTTCAAACTTTCTCCCATTTATATTAATGTGCAACGCCATGCTGTCATCTTCAGCTAACTGCTTCTTTTATATATTTTTTTATGCGCTTGTCATATTTGTGTTTTTTTCATTTGTATATCCCCTCTTTCTTTGATCAACTTTTGAAGATATACTCTCAGCCGTATAGAAATCCAGTAAGTCTTTTTCTACTTGTCCCCAGGATTAACTCTGTCCCACATCCTCTGTTGTGCATTATATCCACCTATGTGTCACTTCATGTCACTCTGGTTCCCTGTGCAGTTTTTCTTGTTTAGCATGGCTTTCCACCCCACTACTTCTTGTCCTCATTTCAGAGAACTTATTTCACACAGCCCAGGGTTATGTCCCCCCTGGTGATCACAGGGGGGTAACTTTTGCAATGCATGCAGTCTTTATTCAGTTACTGGGATTAACAATTTGTCCTGAGCTTACTATGAGCCTCCTAGGCGGTTGCATCTCAATACATTAGATTTTTCTTTTCAATTTAAACTCTTAAATTAAAAATCTTAAAGTAATTTAGACTGATTATGCAGAGAGGTGTAAAATAAATAGATATATAAACTGTACTAAATGTTTGGTCTCTATTGATTTGGCACTACTTAATCAAATCCAGTCCTAGAAAGAAACCACACTGCAACTTTGGTATGCATCCCTTCTCCAACACAACTGAAACAAATGGCTTAATCCTTTTCTAAGCAGTCCTTCACCTCTGCAGGTGCCTGGTTATTATCCATGTACCTGATTCAGTTGTAGTACCTCTCCAGGACTGGACTTGGGCACCCCTGCTCTAAGGACTATAGAACAGGCAAGGTGCCAAGTATTGCTGTAAAACTAAATTTAGCGGAATAATTAAGTGCTCTAATATTTCCTGGTCAATGATTTACTGACATTTGGATTGATAAAACAAAGCTGCAAATAAAAAGGCACCCTAAATCATGGCAAATATTAAAACCGTTCACTGGACATCGAGCAACTTGGATTCTGTGCCTCTTCTCTTTTCCTGAGCTCTGCTGCCGTTTTTCAGATGAAATGTATACTCTACATTCCCTCTATTTTCTATTAAGTCCTACTTTTAAAGCAACCAGCTTATTTAACATTGACTGTTTGTGGCTTAACCTTATTATTGTGAAATGACTGTTCAACAACTGTCAAGTCAGCAGTCATTAACATGGTTGTGTAGGTGAAAGCATAAATCTAGCCTGACTATTTTTATTCAACAACTAAAATTGGGTCACTTTTTAAAGATAATCTAATTTATTGAGAAACATCTGAAAAGAACATTAACATTTATTAAATGCAAAGAGTATTTTCTTTGAGTGAAACAAGGTCAACAGGTAGAATTTAAGAAATGTTCCACCGAAAATGTTATCTTTTGCTGACTTTATGTGGACATAATGTTTTCTCTGTTGAGGCACCAGATATTAAAAGCTACTATTATCTTTCCTGAAGAATCAAAAGTTCAGTTATAGCTGAGAAAAAAAAACCTAGAACTACTGTGAAAACGAAGCTGCTGCTGGTGTCTGGAAAAGACTCAGCATGACATAAGATAGATTTTCGGTGGACCGCTTTTATATATCCGTTCTCCCCTCTTGTTCCATTATGAAAACCTCCTTCTGCTTTGAGCATACATGTAAAATATTCTCTTTAAATGTCTTTGTTGATGTTTCATGTACAGTACTCACCTACAATGAGGGCCACTTACCTCTCCATGACTGAGGAGCAGAGCAGACACTTTGGAAGCGACTTCCAGGCCTAGATTTCTTGATGTGTGCAAGGAGGGAACCTGCAAACGCGAAGCAGCTGTCTGACGCATCACATAGGACAAACTTTAATGTCTTATCAGTTCAGAAATCCGGCCTAAGCTATGTTAGGCCAATGGAACAACAACAATAAGAAAAATCTGTGATATTTTTTGCTACAGTGCCTTTTAAACAGTATTCAATCCCCTTGACATCGTTAGATTTTATCCCACTACGACCAAAACATTCTATATCCATAGTAATGTAAAAGACCAACACAAAAGTTGTGCCTCTTTATGATGTAAAACGGAAAGTTCACGGAGTTCAGATTTCTTGCAAATAAAAAATCTGTAAACTGTGTCATGTATTTACATTTAGCCACCCTAATGCAGCCTTTCCCTGCAATTAATTGTTTCTCCACTCATTTTTAACACCCAGACACTGATATATTTAACAGCTTTTTCAGTTTTGAGAGTGTCTTTGAACATTCTCTTACAGGGTCAAGGTTTGGACTGCCACTGGGAGATTCTAACTCATAAATATGTTAGAATTGCTTTTATGTGCTCCATTCCACTTTAGTTCTGACTGTATGTTTAGGCTTGTGATACTGCTAAAATCCGAACTTACCCCAGTTTCAAGCCTTTTGTAAACTTTTAATTGGTTTTATACCGAAGATAAGAGCTCCATTTAAAATTCCCACAGCAAGATGCTGCCATCACCATGTTTCAGTCTCAGTTTGGTGTTTTCAGGGTGAAGTGCAGTGGACTTTTCCCTGCCACACAATAAGGATTTGCATGGTCTCATATGAGCAGCACCTTCTTCCCCATATTTGGTGTTTCCCTCACGTGATTTGGGATGAATATTAAAAGGAACCTCCTATACCTTTTTTTTCAACAATGGTTTATTCTGGCCAATCTACCATAAAGGGCCTTTTCTGGAACTCATAAATAACATGTCCTGTCAACAATTTCATGGACCCTAAATAATGCCGTTCTCCACCAGCTGGGTGATCAGCTTGTAGTTGTACTATTTTCCTTTACTTTTCCTTTACTTACTGCCTTTAATTCAGGTGTATCAAGGGTAAAAAAGGCTAAAAAAAAAGTGCAACAGACCTATTTATGTTCTCCATTTATTTATTTTTTAAATCTTTATTTTACCTTGGAAATCTATAAGTCAACTTGCTTTCACTTAAAACCGACAATGTTTTTTTCTTTGACATAATACAGACAAACAGATACAAACATTTTGTTGTAGTTCTATCAGATTGAATGCATTTGTAAGGCACTATATCTAAGGGTCCTAACTGAGACCTCTTGACACTTGACAGATGTTTCTTAATATTACATGAACTGTGCTATAATTCTTCTGCTGTTCACTGGATATTTAAGGAAACATTTAGAAACATCCTATATGACTGGAAGAAATGTACATTAATAATTTCAACTCAAATCTTGTCGCTCTGTGAAGCTTTTTGTCGAACCGCTCATTCCCTACATCCAGTTTTTCAAAAGCTTAAACCATTAAGTGAAGCCTGAAAAGAAAAATGTTATGTTTTTTTTTTTATTGTATGCTATAGAGCTAAAAGTTGTGAAGCACAAACACAGCACAGGAGACACTGCAGCAGGTAATGGTGAAGGAGTTTTTTTTTCTTTATTCTTAAACGAGCTTTACGTTCCTATAAAAACTTTTACAGAAAAACTACCGTGAGACCTTCGCCTTTGTACATAATGTGTAAAATAACATGCTGTTCTTGTTTTTTTATTTAAAGTTCTTTAAAGTGTTTGCCTTTTTATGTTTATTTTTCTAGTTTTTCATGGCAATATCACATAAGATCACATTATCTATTATTGTCTAAAAGGTCATTTATTTTTACTGTGCATATCTAATCCAATACAGGTCATAGCCAGATAAGCTGTGCTGCTCTTGCTATGGTTGTTAATAAAAACTTGGTAGTGTTTTTCTTTAAAGTCAGCCATTCGAACAGCACAACTTTATTGACTAATTTTTTGTAATAATTTAATACAGACAGTGTTGATTAATAGTATTTTTTGTAGCATGTTACACTGTATCGGCACTCAGAGTTGTGCTTAATTTAGTGTGTCCCAAAATTGAAAGTCTAATTGTGAGTTAAATAAACCTGTTTAAATACATGAGTAAGGAGTCTTTGTTTTATTGTGGGTAAGTAAAAAAAAATGTATTGCTGTGCAAACATTATCTCTGGAAGGTTTTACTGTTTTTACCGTCTTAAATTAATTCAGACTGCACATTTACAATATTAGGTCAATCAGAACTAACCAGTTTATTCATCCTGGTTTTTGTTTTATTTTTTTTTCAAAACTCCCATTGCCCCTGTATTAAAATGGTCACACATCTTGATGCCTCCACCTCCATAACCTCTGTTTGTCAATACCTTTTTTTTTTTTTTTTTATCCTCAGCTGTAGGTAGTAATAGTTCTGGACAGAGATGAACTCCTGTAGCTGTCTGAGTCTTAGTGATTCTTATTGCTTCATGGTCTTGCCATAATGCATTCTGTTTTAATGTTATTATTTGGAAATGTTGCTTGTGCTTTTGAGGTTTCATCTTTTTAAGATTACTGCTATCATTCTATCCCGTCTTGATGTGTATCCTCTTTAAAGCAACACTAAGTAACTTTTCAACCTTCATAAAATATTTTCATAATTTTTGTGATTATACGTAGACCTATAGCTCATTTCATGACACCACTGCCATGGCCCGAGGGGGTCTGTATAGAATTAACTAACACTTAGGAACGTCGAAGAGGGTGGCAGTAACCCTGACACACAAAACAATTGTGCTGACTGCTTTACGACACATGTCACTTCTTCTGTTTTTTATTTTCAACGGCATCATATAACATTGTTTCCCTACAATTAGATTCATTAACTCATCACTATTCATCCTTCGCACATCCACTGGAAACAAAAATGCACTTCAATCCAACTGCAGACGACTGGGAAATCATGATTTCATGATGGTAAGCGCAAGTCCTCATGGGGAATGCAGTCTTCTTCAGGCAAAACCCTACCATTTTTGTCCATAGTGGTGCCAAAATCAACCAAAACTGAAACTCCTTTAGTGTTGCTTTAAGTCCTATTTAGCTTCCCTTTAGTGTTTATTCCCCTTTTGTCAGTATGCCAGCTTGCTCTGTTCCACGTCCTTCTTCCAGCTTCTGTACATTCATTGTGTTTACCTGTTACTGTGATCAATAAACATCCTGAGAGTGTCTCCTGCATTTGGGTCAAGAAGTCAAACCGAACAGTGACACCGTCGAGGTGAACCATAAAGTTTTTAGACTCTTTTACTACGTTCCCTTTCTTCATCTTCAGTTTCATTGTATCAAAAGTACTTAAGAAATCAAAAACGGTGAGCTAATGATCAGGAAGTCATCCATTGTACTGGAAACATCTCCCGGGTCCAGCAAATATTGAACAGGTCTGCACATGTCAATAGGGCTCTAACGCTAACACCCTCTGGACTTGCATTTATGGGATGATTTGGTCTATATGCCTCTTCACCAGACTGCTCTTTGGGTGTTTCCTGTAATATGAGCATTCAGAGTTTAATGTTAATGTTTTCACTTGAACTGACTGTCTGTGTCAGGTTGAAACTAAACTGTATATTCTGTTCCATCCAGTAGATGTCAGCAAAATGTTGCAGAAGTATTACTGAATGAACTTTAACTCATTCATTTCATTCATTAACCTTGCTTTGTGTGGAGCCCTCTCATTAATAAAGAGCAATACATCCCCCAAAGTAGTCGAGTAAAAGGTCAACCTTTTCATCAGCTTCATATAAAAGGTTTCAGGTATTACTTTATTATATGTGAATATTCTTATAATATTCTTATATTTATATTTATATATTTATAACAATTTAAATAAACATGGCAAACCAATTGAATGAATGTGGTTCAGTGACAAAAGTTTCAAGTTGCACCAGATGCTGATGTGACCCTGGGCACTCAACGCCAAGTTGTCTGAATCTGTGTATCATATGTATGACTGTTTGTGTGTGGGTGTAAATCAAGAGCAAAAGCACTTTGAGGTCAGTTGCTCTATCTACCAAATACTACAGTAGTAACTGTAACATACCTTACTTGGTTTAATTGTGAACACAGCAGTAGTTGTTCTGAGTTCTTATGACCTCCTGGAGAAGTCAGTAGACTCTTGCCGGATTTTCTGCTTTGCGTGAACGTTCTGTACAGTTTTGAAGCATGTTTCATGCTTCCTTCATCTGTTACTAACAGTATTTACTATGATTCACCTCTGACTAAAAGCCTTAGATATCGCCTTCTATTCCTTTTCCAAACCTGTTTTTGTACTTCTTGAGATAAAGTTTCTTTTTTAATTACACCTACTTTCTTTTGTCAAGCAGGTCCTATTTAATTTGGGTGTTTGATTCAGAATTGGATGTGGCTGTTTTAGAACTTTGCGGCCTTTATAACCCAAAAAGTCTTTTTTGTTGGCCCATCCTTTAAAAACAACCAGTATGTTTTAATTTTTTATATCAATGATTGAAAATTAGCTTTATTTGTCCTAAAACGAGTATGTTTTGACATAATGCTATAAAATAATTTGCACAATTTCAATCTTTTGTATTTGCACATATGTTAAGAAATATCAGAAAAAAACTAAACATTGGTTCTTTAAAGTGATAAGAGTCAACTAACCCCCCAAAAAGTGGTTAATTAGAGTTGGTATTTATTTAACCTTAACTATTGTATTTTCTCATTAGATTGGGTGGGTGAAAAAATCCGATACTTTTGATACTACATTATTTGCTTATTATACTTATTCTTATGATTTCATAAAGCCATCTGTCTGTAAACATGGATCATTTTCATATTCTTTATTACTTCAATGAGGTAACGCTTTTTAAATATAACAAAGGAACTATTTGCCAAAACAATGAACGAGACAAAAAAAAAAAAAACATGGTTTATTTTCATCTGAGTAAAAACATCCCACTGTTTTATTTTCCAATCGGAAGTGTGCAACTATTGTTTACAGTAGCCGTGGCTGCCTTGATAACGCCCGCGTCTCCAGGGACGACGCGCACAGACGAACAAGAAACAAACGCGCACAGACAGAAATCCAGCAGCAGCAGGCAGGCAGTAAAAAGGAGGAGGAGAGGGGGGCAGAGCAAGTAGAAGTGCTGCTATCGTTACATGAATCACTCTTCTGCTCCATAGGAGGAGGATGAATCTCCCTGCAGTGTTTCCCAGCTGCTGCGCACAAACCCATAAAGAAGCGCAGCGTCGATTTACTTCAACGATCCTGGAGGAGGAGGATAAGAGCGCCTGTTAGGAAGGAGGAGGAGGAGGAGGAGGAGGAGGAGGAGGAGGA
>JAVLVB010000001.1:3755124-3765862 GCA_032876305.1 Orestias chungarensis | reverse complement strand
ATTGTTTACCTTGGGCTGAATCCATGTGCACATTCAGGTCCCCTGTTATGACCAAACAGTCAAAATTAGTGCATACAATTGAAAGTAGTTCAGTAAAATCATCAATAAAACAGTTCTTTGGAGGTTTGTAGATGGTAATACAAAGAATGGAAGATTGTTTTGTATCCATTTTGAATGATACATACTCAAATGATGAAAAGACCCCAAATGCTAATTTATGGATGGGTATATTGTCCCTGAATATGGCACACATGATCTTGATGAGGGCGGGTCATCATTCCTGCCTTTTAGTGGAGGCGGTATCTCAGAGAGCTCCTGGAGGACGTCATCTGGAGGCGCAGGTGGGGGCTGGGGAAATCTCTGGGCTGCGTCACATCCTTATCCTTATCTTCATGTTTTCGCTTCATTCTGTCCTTGGTAGCTGGAGCAGAATGGGAACTAATATATTAGCTTCAAACAGCCTGACTCCAGATCTATTGAGGTGGAGACCATCTGCCTTAAAATAATGTCTGCGGTCCCAGAAAAAACTGAAATTGTCAATATAACTAAAGGTGTAAGTGGCACACACACCTGACAGCCATTTGTTTAGACTGAACAGCCTGCTGAACCTCTCATCTCCTCTCATTGGTGGTAGAGGGCCACTGATGAACACGTCACCATCCAAATTATTAACTGTATCTAATAGCTTCTTGAAGTCCTGTTTCAGCACCTCAGACTGCCGTTTCACAGTCTCGTTAGATCCCAGGTGTAGAACAAGGGTCTTAACAGTTGGATGTTCAGCCAGAATTTCCACAATATTGTCTCTCACATCGGATACCATGTCCTTTGGAAAGTGCAGTATTTTTGTACGTTTCCCACACACATCTTAAATCTTTCACCGCAGCATCACCAACAATCAGAGTCTCAGGACCACGCATTAGCTTCCCTCTTTGTCTTTTATTTAATGATTTGCTTTTTCGGTTTACCTTGCTGTGTGAAGAGACTTCATCCTGGTGAACAAGTGGAGAACTAGATTTCTGTGGTGGTGCAAATCTGTTTTGTAGTGGGATAGTTGTTTGAGTAGGAGGAAGCTTCATTTTTGGTTTTCCACTGACAGCTGCCCAAGTCTGTGTCCTGCAAACGACTGGAGTCGAGGAGAATTTTGGTCTCGTCGGTATTGCAGGCCAGCCGGTCGCATCGCAGATATCACCAGACAGGGCTGGTTCTCTCTTCTTCCTCTGAGATGACTTACTCTTCGGTTTAGCGCCGAGCACATTCCAGACATTACTTGTCTTGTTATTCAAAGCAACATCCTCCTGTTTGTGGTTGTATTTGCCCGTGCTGATTAGCTGACGGGTAGCAGCATCATCTCCAGTAAGAGGTAAAGTTGTATCGTAACCGCCATTTATTTCCACATTTACTTCTAGTCTTTGGATTTTGGTTTCCAGCATGTTGAGTTTCTGAAGGAGATTAGCGTAGTCATCCTCCGAAAAAGAAAAAGGAGGCATCTTGGTGATGAATTTTTCGGTTTTCGGAAGATATGCAGAGAGAAGCTCCATAAAGAATTAAAAAATAAATAAATAAAAAATAAAAAAGAATGAAAAAACACAAAACGCAGAGCTGAAGCAGGACAGATAAAGGGAAGGTCGGGAAACAGAGAAAAAGCATCCGCCTTCATAGAGAGCAAAGCAAGTAAATAAGACACCTTACTTCATGAAAGCAACACATTTCTTACCCTGAAAGGTTGATGACATACCTGTCTTTTTTTAAAATCTTGCTTTACTAAGAATAATTGCTTCTCTACATCTTGCGCATTGTATCAGATGGTTTTTGTCATTCTAATTCCAATAATGTATAAAGGACTGCTTAGATGCAACATTTGACTGGCTCTAGCATTCCAGATGTAATGCTTTCAAACTTTGCCTGCAGATCGTTTATTTAGCTCTTTGAATGGGCGTTTAATGTCCTAACCTGATCCTGAGCTCGTTGACTAGAATGCTCAAGTGTTCTTTTAAATGTTCAGCCCTTGAATCCAGAATCTGTTGTAATGCTACAACTCTATTAATAAACTGTGTTATATCTGCCTGGGTACATTTAATGTTCATATTTTACAATCAACAGCGGTTTGTTTCATTTGAAGGCACATTCTTATCATATTAAGTCACTTCTACTTACTCAAATGCAGCAATTTGTAATCGGTCAAATACCTTTATCACCTTCATTTTACTTATATGCTTTTTTTACTTTCAGGGTTGAAATGTAAAAAAAAGTGAATGGTAATACTACCAAAATATATAATTTATCCACAGGACACATTCAAAGAGAGCAAACTTAGATTGCATTATGTGAGCATGCAGAATGACTTTGATATCCCTAAGTAAAATACTATTATTTCCTTTTAGGACTCAAAATGCAATAAGGAGAGTTAAGCCTAATCTTAGTATGAATCCATTTTATGAAGGCTACGAAAGCTTGTTAGAGACAATTAATAAATAAATAAAACAGCCTTGTGAAGACCAAGGGACACAGCGTAGACATCATGGGTAAACATAGAGGAGGATGAGATAAAACAATATCCAAACATTTGGAGTCAGGTTAAAGCCACCAAAAATGTAGCGAAATTTTTGGAAACAACCGATGACCTGACAGATGCAGCCAAAAAGTGAATGGTAACTTAGTACGAGCTGCAGGGATCCCCAGTTCTGGCGTGAGAATTTGTACATACACCAGCTACTTTTATGAAAAAGCAACCTGAAAAAAACATTGTTGAAATCTATCCGTAAGAATGTAATTTGGCAGTTTATCACAAGGCATGTCTTTTTTTTACCATGTGCAATGTTACTTGTGATGAATAAATAACTTTGGAGACAGATGTTCGAAAGTAGTTTACAGAACAAAACCAGTAAGAAAGCTGATAGAAACATATCTTCTAAAATTAGCATCTTTAACTTCAGCCAAAGATGGTTTTAAATAAGTATCAGCTAAGAAAGCTTAACGAAGCCCTCCTGAAATACCTAGAATTTCTGCTTGTAAACTCATAGCATTTGAACGACCAGAAAAATATTTATAATAAAGAATGTTGTAATGCATGAATTATGTTAAAGATATTTGTAATGAAATCTGGTTGAAATAAGTATTTTATAAAAAGTCATACAGCTTTTATAGGAGGAATAAATGAAATTCTACCTTAACTTTTCTATGCAAATTGTTTTACTCTTTAAACAATTCACTATTAAGAGGAAATTACATAAAATTTCAAAATTAAGTAGATAAGTAGACTACAATCTTTGGCTTTTGTTGTATTCTCAGCAACAATTTGTGAGCAATTTCAAATTTTTAATTTTTCTTCTCTTTTTTTTTTCTTTTCAATAAAAATTGCCCTTGAGCAAAATCCGGAGTGTGTTACGTGTGTTAATAAGCAGTTGTGTTTGAATGATGGTTCACGTTTATAGTGTCTAACTGGAACAATGAAATTTAACAATGACTGAATTCAGATTGTTTTCTGCAGGTTGCCTTGAGGATTCGACCCCGTAGTGTTGCGGAGCAGGAGGAGGGGTCGACCATTGTGGGCCACAAAGTCGACGACCAGGTGAGATGGCTGTGATTTACTCTTATCTTTGTGCGCATGTGTGACGCGATGGGAGAAAGCTATTTTCTTTGTTTCCTCCTCATCCTTTCTGCCTGTCACATATCTAGAGTGATAAGGTATCTGTAGGGACCCGCTATAGCCAGACAGCCTTTTTTTGAGACTTGAATGTAAAGCTCAAATGTCACATTCGATTTGTGAGTGAATTCTGAATTTGAGAGTGACCTTTCGAGCAAGAAAAATAAAAATTCCCTAAACAAGCATCTGAGTCACCACTCTCCAAATGTCTCTGGTTAATTTGTATCTGGATGAAAAGAGCCTCTCAAATAACTTAAATTTATTTTGGGTTCAATCTTTGTGGCTGAATTTCAGAAATATAAACAAAAAGAAAAAAATCTTAAAGATTTGGTCATAAGATTGACAAATGGCAAAAAGACAACATACACTCCCTTAATAATTAAAGAATTATTTTATTGCCTATGTGTCATTTTTGTCAAAACACAGTTGAAACATTTGGCCCGAGCCCTAGATTTTCTTTTTATGTAGTAATGTTGGTTGCACTCTCTGTCTCTGTCTCTCTCTCTGTCTCTGTCTCTCTCTCTCTCTCTCTCTCTCTTTCTTTCTTTCTTTCTCTCTCTCTCTTTCTCTTTCTCTTTCTTTTAAACCAAGAAAGAAAACAAGAAAAGTAAGTCCTTATTAAAAATACAAGCCAAATTCCTGTTAAAGGTTAATGATACTTCAAAGTCCAGAGCAGGATGTACATGTTACATGCCTTGTACAATTTAAGACAATTTAAGGTTTTATTTTTCCATTTATTGATTAAGTTTTATTTGTATGGCACAAATATAAAACCTATTATGTTGAAAAAATAATGACAATAAAGGTGCTAGTTTGCTCAGTCAATTTATACTTTCTTTTTGTGTTTTCATCAACCTTTCTTCCCCACTCAAACCATTACATATAAGTCCGTTTTCAAAATTGTCTTTGTTTGTTAGTGTTTGTGACAAACAATGGCAACAATTTTAATGCTTAAATATTTTTAAGAGTTAATATTAGCTGTTTTATCATTTGATGGAATCGTATTACACTGTATTTTCATTTATTTCCACTGATTGTGTTTCTGATCTTAGTTTTTACCATTTTACTGACTATAAAATATGACGATATACCTAAAGTTTGTACGTGATATTTATCGTTCATTCAACAACATATTCTTAGACTATAACTGCCTAGACTATAACTGCCTATATATATATATATATATATATATATATATATATATATATATATATATATATATATATATATATATTCTGCTTACAAACTGTTGAGTTAGCTGTCTTTCCCATGATCATGCAGACCCCATAGAATTCCTTAAATAAAAGTACTTTTTTAATGGATTTGATTTAATTTGTTTAAAAAACTTTAACTCCACCAACTAAGATATTTAATTTTTTCGTATTGAAATTCCGAACACTAAAATGAAAAAACTGACTTGCCGATTTACTGGATTCCACACGCTTAACACCCAGTGTACTGAGTATGTTGCCTGTGATCTTGTACAACTGTGCCATGTGACCAGGTTCCATAAGGACCCATATTTGTCTTGAGGTTTACCTTCATCCAGGTCCCCATGGGGACCTCTTAGCAGCGTTTGGAATTATGATGAAGACAGTGCAAACGCTAATGAGCAGCTTGACTGAGAACCTGCATAGGTGTTACCCCACTCATCTCGGGCTGATTAGAGCATTCATGTGAAAACAAGTCGTTTTTGTTAGCCAAAGGAAAATCTGATATTATGACGCATACCTGCTTGTTGGTTAATAAAAGTGCCATGTGTGGAGTGGACAGGTTGTTAAATGACTGTGCTGGAAAACATTTCTCGAAACTGATTGGCTGAGATTTGACTTTGTTTATTCGATGTAATTTAATAACACCTTCTCTAAGCTACAACATCAGCATTTCTGCCTGCCATGACGTTACTTCAACAGGCTTCGACTCAGGGGACTAGAGCATAACAACAGGGAGGTAGTTATGGTGCTGACACCCACCCCTACCCCTCCCCTACACACGTAACATGGCTTTGTTATTGTCTCCAGCTCAAGTAACAACATCTTGGGATAGAAAAAGGCTTGTCCTCTGTTACCTGTGCGACATGTCGACTCCTAAACAACATAATTCATAGTGTAATTAAAACCAAAACCAAATATTTAAATCTACTGTATAAAAAAGACAACAATTTTTTTTAACTGTGTATACGATACTACACCTTTAATGGTTTAGGTCAGTTAGTATTATATATTTTTTTGGTAGATGCCAGAATATTAAATTAAACTTTTTCCTTTTTAAAAAGAATAATCTATTTATTAGTAAATGTATATTTCCTCATTATTTGGAATCATTCCTTCCACACACACACTTCTCCTCTGCCCAATATTTTCCTTAATGGGAATGCTAATAACCCTTAGTAACTTTAGTTGTGGTTGAGTGACTTTGTTGTCCTGAAAGCATTTCTCATTAAAAAGACCCTTTTCTGACAAAGCTTTATATTCTGATGTCTGTAGATGCTGCTTTAAAAAGTACACAAAACCTTCTTTTCCTATGATGCCATCTATTTCTGAGTACACCAGTCGCTTTTGCAGTTACATATCCATAAACATCACACTGCCTTGTTCGTGCTTTACACGTGAAACGGTGCTTTCGGACATCTAAGTCAAACAGTTAGAAAACTTTTCAGGCCATAAAATATTTTCATGATATTTTGTCACGGATAATTATGTTCCTCAGCCAGCTTTAGCCAGCCACAATCTTCACAAGGGCTTTTGATTTTTGTCTGAGTTTCAGTCACATTCATCTCTGTTAGGGAACCTTTCTCACGCAAGGGAAACACTTTTCCAAATATATATTTTATTTCATTAAGGGACTGCTAGTGAAAGTAGGACACCTGTCTACAAACAAGAATTCTCACTTTATGATAACTATATATCTGTTCTCTCTAAAGTTTTGTTTATAGCATGTTTGTTCTTCATTTAGTGAGTTAATTGGATGTTACTTAACTAAGGATAGCATTGCAACATAAGAAAATTAAATAATTTAAATGTTAGAGCAGGAAAACCTTGAAGTGATTTTTTCCTAATGGTTACTAAGGTAATTGTTAATACTGTAAACGTTACTAGTGGCTTCCTACCTTTGCATAAAAACATGATAACTTTAACATTCGCAGGGTTTTTACTTAAAGAAAAATTGTTTAACTCAATAGAGCCTCTGAAGTGAAGAAGGCAACATTTTTAAACATGTCCACAGTTAGTATTTAGTAACAAAAACAAATTTCTGACAAACTTAGACCAATAAAAATGGCTATGTATGCTTTTATACAGTGTATGTTAATATATTGTTCTAACTGTTTATCTCCAGAATGTCTGACACTGACAGTCAGGGTGAGTGGTCTCTGTTGTGTTATATCACCCCCAGTTTGGCACGTTCTTAGCAGAGGATTAGTGGATCTTACAATGCGCACTTATTATTGTGACAGGAGGACTTATTTTACCAACAAGCTTATTGAGGCTGTTACCACTTGAATTGAGGTGTGCGGCGTGGATGGTGGGGATTGGGGGGGAGGGTGAGAAAGGTAGCATTACCTTGAGCATGTATTCAGTTTGTAGTATTTTCCAGAAAGCTGAATACGTTTATAACATCTTCAATTTAACATTTCAGATCTCTATATTTAGATACAAACACTTGCGTATTATGCTTTTGTTATATATTCAGTAACATATAATGTTTTATAGCAATTGTGAGGCAGAGGACACTAAAAGACCATATGGCCTGGGGGTTGCGCTCAGACAGATTAGATGGGCTCCTGGTGGCTGACTTAGCTGCTTGAATGGGAGTAGCCATATCTAGCTGTATTGGCAGAAAGCAGACAACTCAAAGCTGGTTTAGTCTGCGGAGATGAGCTCATTGGAGGGATTTATCTCAGGTTAAGCCTTCTGCCACCTGCTCTTTTTTTCTCTTCCCCTCCCTCAACCACCCTACTCGTCCTCAAGGACCCTAGGCGCTTCATTTTCTTTAAATCTGTCTTTATATACCTCTCCGATTCAGTGAGCTTGAGGTAGTAGTAAATTGGTCAGGTGGTCTTATAAATTAGACATGCTATCTGAGTTTTATGTGATTAATCAATTATAATAAAAAACACATTTTACTTCAGTTTGTGTAAATCTGATATTGATAACGTGTAAAAAGTGTGTTTTTACCTTTACTTTGACTCAAACAAGTCTCAGACAATGTCTCCTTCCATTCCATAGAATGGTATGCAAAGAGGGGCGAAGCTGCAATTAAAAGGCTAACAATCTTACTACATTTAGGCCTTCATAGATAGAAGTTGGTCATTTGGTTTGGTGAATGAGACACCTGCAATCATTAAATCCCATTGGAACACACTGGTGGCTGTAGCTGCAATGTTACAGAAAGTGAAAAGGTAACCCTAACCCTAAGGGTTATGAATACTATAGTATGTAACTGTCTACTCCTCTGGCAGGTTGCAGTTATTTAGTTTCCCCGATTAGCTGTATGATGTTACAATCCTAAAAAAGGTTTTGTTATAAATGCATGTTTAAATGTGTTAATTTGTCTTTTCTGATCATGAACGATGTTTCCTACTTGGATCTTAAGCTTGTTTGCAACAGGAAGTCCACCTGTTCCAAACAGATGTGAATGCTTTTTAGTAAGTATTCATTTCCATGGAAACAATAGCACTTTGTAACAATGTTTGTTCTTCTGTTTTTTTCTCTCACACACTTACTCAGACAACCGGAAAACAGCTGCCAAATTATCATTTATACAAGCAACTGCAAGGATAAATGTGCTGATTGTGCATCAGGTTACAGCACTAAAAAGCATCACTGCTCTTGTCTGTTGGGTGATTCAAGTGTTTTATCACAAAATGAAAAGCATAGGCTTTAAGTAAGACCTTCTCCAGGGGTATTATTTATCACCATTTGCTGAAAAAAAGCAGGGTGGAAATGCATAAAGACAAGCAGTTCAGTTATAACCCTCTGTGGAAAAAGTTTTAGCAGGAATTTAAAAAAAGATGTGTCATTTTGAAGTCCTTATTACGACCACAGGTGAATTGACACTTTTTCTGTGTTTGTGAAGCACAAAGCACCTCGTGTCCAGTGTAGAGTTTCTGAAAGTCTGAATGCATGGCTGTCGGTGAAAGGAGATTCAAATTACCTTCATCTTAGAGCCTGGGTTGTAATTTGTCTCATTTAGTGAGCACTATTGTAAATTAGAAAGTCTTTGTACAATAACACAATTTTAGTAAAGTATTGTATTTTATTGACTATGCAAGTGCAATCCAATAAATTAGAATTCCTCCTAAAAGTACATTTACTTCACTAATTAAATTCAAAACTCATGTGAAACACAAAACAGAAAATAGTATTACAATGAAGATGTGACCAAAGTAAGCTCTGTCGGGCTTTGTGCTACTTAGTAAATATGTTTAAGCTATTTTATTTCTGCTAGAATGTATCACTAAAAGATTATTCAACTGTTTTATTACTAGTAACAAATTAAAGTAATGACTGTTTGTGTTTTTTAGCAGAAGCAATCAAACATAGATCATCCAGAGTAAATACCGCTGGCGTTTTTGATATAATTGTCTTAACACTGAATAAAAAATAAGGGATTACTAGTTTATTTATGACAGAATATTGGCTGCATTTTAATGCAAATACCCTTAATTTAACCAAATGTATTATTTACCACCCAAAATTAATATAGCAAAAACAATAACTTCTGCTGGTAGCATTCTAACTGCAATAATGTTACTATAACAAAACTTAGGAGACATGTTTCCATACCTTTTTGTCTGAGTTATTGTAGGTAAAGAAAATAAATATGGTCTTGTTCTCCTTTAGGACTGACTTCCTTAATATGAGATTGTGTTTTTTTGTATAGACAAGAGAGGGGAAAGTGCATATTGATTGACAAATTTAGTTCACCTATCTTGAAAAACTGGGTTAATTTGTTGACCCAGCCTTCCTGTCTGACTCTGTAAGTAGATAATGCTCAATCTCCCTGTTTTGCCATTCTTTTCCTGCCTGTAGAATCCCCCCCCTCCCTGTAAGTCTCTTTTGGAAAAGGCAGCGTCTGTGTGTACCTGTTTGTTTTTGTTTACCTAATCCATCTCAACGGCCTTCCTGCTTTCAAACTACTGATCTAAGTATAAGAGCGAAGCATGGCAACTTATTATGAGCCTCCTCTGAAGGAAAATGGATGCTTGATAAGCCCTGCTGTTTCATCTGATAAAAAACTCAAATTTCCACCTTTTCCCCTAGGGGAACTCTCTTGCCACAGCAGCAGTTTGAATGCGTGACGCTGTATTTTTGTCGTAAGCACAACATAATGTAAGTTGATTTAAAAACTAGAGAGCAGATAAAACTGTTGGGCTGAGTCATTTCCATAATACTTTGCCCTCAGCCATTCCAATTCACAGGGAGGAGACGGAGGGAACGTCCTCGGAGGTTTAATGTCTTCATGCTACGTCACTATCTGAGCAAAACCTCTTTATCCTTTTCGTAGTAAGAAGGAAATCTGAGTCTGTCTCTTCTGAGAAGAATTAAGATTTTCCATGTTTTTTTTTCTGTGGGCACCAATTAACTCTTAAGCAGGAAGTTTACATCATCACCGTAATCTTTAACTCCCTGCACAGATTATCTTTCAGATTCAAGTCCAGCCTCTAGATGGACCAATCAGAATCAGAATCAGAATCAGCTTTATTCGCCAAGTATGTTTATGCACACAAGGAATTTGTTTCCGGCTGTTGTTAGCTCTCTACAATTTACAACAATACAATATACAACAAGACTATGTAGACAATATACAAGTTTACATGTTCAGCAGAGTTTGCATATGTACAGAAAATATAAAACCAGTGTAAGATAAATAGTTAAGGTGCAGTTACAGTATTGTACGGCATGTATAAAGTGCAGTGTGGCATGTAAACAACAGTAAACAGCAGTTTAGTTTTTGTTATTAATAAGTTTGATGGCATTTGGAAAGAAACTGTTACAGTGTCTGTTTGATTTTGTGTTCAGGGCTCTGTAGCGCCTGCAAGAGGGTAGAAGGTTAAAGAGTTTGTGACCAGGGTGTGAGGAGTCTTTGATAATA
>JAVLVB010000001.1:3690205-3755024 GCA_032876305.1 Orestias chungarensis | reverse complement strand
TCTTTGTAATCTGCATCTGTCCTGTTTTGTGGCTGAACCAAACCACACTGTGATGGATGTGCACAGGACAGATTCAATGACTGCAGTGTAGAACTGTTTCAGCAGCTCCTGTGGCAGACCGTGTTTCCTCAGTTGACGCAGAAAGTACATCCTTTGCTGGGCCTTTTTGAGAATGGAGTTGATGTTGGCCTTCCACTTTTAAAAATAAATCTATAGTTGGGTTACATATTACTATAATAAAACTGGAAGTATTGTATGAGTTGAAACCCCAGAAAAAGCATTCACAAATTAAATCAGCTGATGTTCTTGAACCTTTTGTATTACATGCAAAAGCTGTTGTTTTGTGAAGATAGTTGTTTACATTTTTCCTCCTAGCAATCAAACGTGTTTTATCTGCTGCTACACAATGTGTGAAACAAAATGTATCTCATTCTCAATAAGATCCCATCCCATACTTGATTAATTCTTGTCTTATAAAGTTTTTAAACAATGTTGCAACTTTTTTTTTTCTGAAATAACTTTGCATGGATTTCCAAGGCTGCAGTCTTCATATGTGCAACATACATCAATATCAATCAGGCTCTAATATATGTTTTCTCAGATGCTTTGTTTGTCATATTATGGCAGACAATGCGTCTGCTCTTCTTTCTAGTGAGATAATCAAAAGAGTTTCAAAGATTTCAGAAGGCCAAAGTGCTATAAAACATAAAGAAAAGACTGAACTTGCATCGCTGTAGTTTAAGAATAATACAAAAAAAGGTTTTGAAGGGGTCTAGTCAAAGTCTAGTCTTTGGATTGGTGTCATATGAGCTTTAACAGGCTATTCATGATTAAAATTGAAATGTAGGTTAATTAGACAATATTACATATTCAAATTGCCCAAAATAACTTTCCCGTTGATACATTACAGTCTAAAGCTTGATGGCACTACTGTTTTGAGTTTTGAGGTCTATGAACGTTAGGTGTTATTTAGTTTTTTCACATATAAGGCCATGCTCCTTTGAATACTTGTTTTACATTAAGAAATGACAGAATTTGAATATTTATTTTCATTTTTTCTCTATCTTTTTTTTTTCTAGGGATTTATCACATGTAAGTGGGGAAAAATGCAAGAGATTTTCTAGTGGGCAAATGCTGTGTTTTTTTTAACACTGTACAAATATAACTTCTTAAACAAAATTTGACTTGAAGCAATAGTGTGCAAAATTCCTTAGTTTTTTTAGAAAATAAATGTGCTGGGGTGTTTAAAAACCATAAATTAAGAGTTTTAACAGTAAAGGATGTGAGGCTCTTTAAACCTGTTTCTCAATTATTGTTCAGTGCTTGTAGGGCTAACTTGGGAGGCTGTGCTTAAACAGGAATTCTATTTCGCAGTGAGTTGCCAGAGAAACCCGCAGTCATTCAGTTTCTGATGAAAATACATAAATATCTTTTTTATGCGCAGTCTTGGTGATTAACTGCCATGTCTGTTTTACACCTCTGACATTTGCACCATATAGAACAGAGATTAGGTAATTTACTGGTATTTATCTTAGACAAAAGCTGTTACCGTAGAAGTAAACTCCAACCTCTGAGAATGCATTGCCCAATAAAATAAATATATTACCTTTTATAGAAGCAGTTCTCAACCTTTTTAATTCATGAATTAACTCCTCGTCCTAGAGTGGAGTTGTAATTTTTGGTTGTTTGTAACCAGCTGACACATACATAGTCCAGTTTGATATATGGTACATCCTGCAGACATCGTAACCTTTGTTTACATCCTAAATTTTCATTTTACACTTCATGTCAGTTTGACTTGTTTTGCAAAATTTTCTTTCAAGAAAATCAATATGAAAACTATGAGTAGACTAGAGTAATAGTTCAATTTATGGAGAATAACTTCTAAGAAGTTAAAAATCCTTTTTTATATTCATATGACATTTAAACTGTCACTAAAACTTGAGGATAACGCTGTGTGTTCTAACCTAAATGTTGCTGAAATGTTAATGTTTTACACTGGCATTTTCCTTTCTGTTATGTCTGATTGGGTAAAATGGACTTAAAGGCTGGAAATATCATACTGTCTCACATCAATATGTTATTACTGTTTCTGGAAAAGAAGTGTGATGTTAACTTGACACTGCACTAAATGGAGAATTGAACAGCTTGTCACCTCCATCTGAAAAAGGGGGTCATTACCTGATTCAGCATGTTTTATTCTGCTCTTCAGTCTATTATACCAAACAGAAGATGGTTAGACTGGATGAAACATAAAAGCGAGGGTGATTTACATTATCATATTAATGGAAGAGCTCACATTTTAGGTTTATGTGCTCTAAAATCTTAACTGTATGTTCATAATGGATGACAGCACTATTCAAGTATAGAAAACAACCAACTGCTCAGAAAACCATATAAAGCTAACATGCTTTCAGCTAAGTTAAGTGTCGTCATCAAATTTCCATTAGTTCAAGTATCCTGCATTAAATTTCATTGTTTTATGTTATGTGTTATGTTATGCATTTCCTACAATGCTAACCATGCAATTAAATAAATCTAAAATAGGCATATGTCTTGGTCTAAGTCAAATATCTCTAACTGTTTTTTTTAAAGCCAAAAAAGTCCAAAATGCAGCAGAACTGAAAGCTTGTTTCTGTTTAATGGACTTTATTATCACTTTACCTTCAGCTAATTTAATTAGAAAAGCGCCTGAGTTACTGAAAGTAATGATCAATGTCATGATCAGCTATGTTTTTTTTCCCCAAAAAGGTAATTTTTATTTTATTTTTTATTTGTTTGTTTTTACTATAAGTGGCAGGAATTGGCAGTAAGAATTAGTCGTGTAATTCTTTCCCGTTGGTTCATTTTTAATTATGTCGGTTTGTGACTATGCTTCTCGGTTTCCATCTACTGACACTCTGCATTAGTTAAATCCCTCCTCGATTAGCTGGATTTGACCTTAAGTCAAAGGTTTATCTTATGTCTATTAAAAATATAAAAACCTAGCCCTGTTTTGATGGAATACTGGATTTCTGTACACTTGACAAAGCTTTCTCTAAGAACTGCACATTTGGGCTGAAACTGAACACGTTGAAGCATGTGGAAGAGTGCCTCTCTTTGTCTTTTGTGGGTAGTTGATTCCACTGGCCGTGAGGTTACCTCTGTCCTACTGACCAACCTATGTCATCTTCCAACGTCCAATCACTGACCTTTCCTCCAAGTTTCTGAATCCTGACACAAAATAAGTGATGACACAAAATAACAGTAACAGCTAACAGTGAAGCTAGTGACCTCACGTCCTTCCTTTTATGTTTTCTAAAAAATGTGTGTAAGTATCATGCACAGAAAGTTACAAACAAAATAAGAAAAATAAATGTTACACAAGTAGTTTATATCTTTCAATATTGTCACAGGATTTCTATCTTAAGAGATACCTTAACATGTCGCATCTTTATCAATTAATGGTTCTTGTTCAGTGAAATATTATCTGTTTTGATACTTTGAAACAGAACAAATGCATAGTGATCAGGAAATGAAGGAAGGAAAGAGTCAGAGCATGTTTCTATCAGCTTTGGCTTTCAGGGGTCTCTTGTTGCATTACACAAAGGTTTAAAACTCCCTCTACGTCTGTTATCAAGTGTCAGAGTCAGAATTACAACAACCCTGATCTGACGGTGCCTGGTTGGCATTCAGTCGCCACTGCCAGACGTCCTACGTCACTTTAGCTGAAGAACAGACTTTACAAGCAGGCTTTCTGTATCAGGTATGCTGTGGTCCAACATACACCTCCAATCTTGGCAACTCACTGAAACTAGATATTTTGTGGCATTGTCAGGGCACAGAGGGCAGGAGCATGAGCATTTCTATCAGATAACCAAGTGCAATTGTGTCTGTTGCAAGTTTCCAAAGCTTTGGTTGCATTGCTGAAAGGACAGCCTGAAAGGTGGTTGTGTGAAGGTTACTGCTGGGACCTGATTAGGTTAATTTGTGATCTTGATTGTTTGTTCTTTTCTTTATTTTGATCAAATAGAAAAAGCACTGTTAGAAATCTCCTGTCAATAAAAAGCAACCCAGTAAAAACGAATGGTTAAGGACAGGGTTCTTTGGGCTTTTGGGGAAAACCGTCACACACTATCAAAGGTCCTCTACTCTACCATGCTTGACAGGACACACAGAGTGCTTTCCACATTTCACATCTTGCTACTTGAAGTCCTTGTTACTAAGGCTGAATCATAATCTTCAGATGGTCCAACGCTCAGAATAATGCGCCCAATTGATTTTAAAATGAAAATAGGGTTGTAGGGCATAATAAAACTTTATTTTATGTCTCAATATTAAGTTCATTTTATTAAAAAAACAGCGATCCTGATGTAAGTTCTCAAATCAATCAATCAAATAAAAAAGATATAAATTTATCCCAAAGGGAAATTCAATGAATATTCTTCAAAAAATGGCAAACATAGACAAAGTTCAAAAGACATAAGTAAAATAGGCAACTATAATAAATGAGGTAACACTTGATGAAATGATTTCATATTGAAGGCCAGTCGAGTTGTAATGCAGCCAATTTGAGGCCATATTAAATACTATAACCAATGGCGTGACGAGTCTTCTTAAAAGGGAACTATAAGGTCTCAAATTAAAATAATAATAATTTTAAAAAGGCTAAAATTTATTACAAACAGAAGAGCTGTCAAGATGCATAGACTGATCTGAAACAAGCTGGAACTGAGAAGCATTTATTTATTTATTTATTTTTTCTTCATTTTTTTAACAAAGCATATCCAGAAAACATCACAATCTTTACCGGAACATTGACACAATGTCATAAGAATTATTAACAGATTTAGAAATATTTAAACAAAAACAAGTTTGGTGACTATAGAGATCATGTTTAACGAGAAGGCAAATTTTGTAGTTTTCACCGCACTCTGATATCTGAAAAAACAGGCTTGCTTAGTCCATGATGTCAACATGTTGAATGGCTAAGATTAACCAGCCCTTCAGGACTAAGATCAACACAGGAGTTAGAATCACTAAACACAAAGCTGGTGAATACTACAAGAAAAAGGCCAGCTGTCACTGAGTTCATGGTGAGCAAAAGTAGCACTGGACTTTTACATTCAGTCAAGCAAGACTCACCACAATAACAAACATAATAGGTCGGATGTCCCACAGACGTTGATCTAAGTAATACAGTTAATCAGAACATAAGACAGAACCAGGCGAATGTCCTTTAGGAGTAAATAGGAGCAACAAAGTGTTAACTTGCGATTATTGAAATTAAAATCAAGATCAACAGGTACTATTCAAGCAAAAGCAATATAGGATGCTGGCAAGTAGCAGAAAAAGTGTTGTGGTCTAATTACTCAAATTAAAAGTTTTAAAGGTAGCTGACAGAGATGCCAAAATAGTTTGCCGTACATCCAGGCGCCAAATTCTGCCATGTCACCACTGAGTTTTATTTTTTTATTTTGTTAAGCATCACTGCATCCAGAGTAATTGACTTTTTTTTTAAATATTAAACTACATTAAAATATATTTGAATTGTTTGGAAACATACTTCCATGGCAACCATATGGACACAATCGGGATGACTAATGTTTAAAAAAGAATAATTCAAAGAAGGAAATTAGAGTCAAGATGTGACAGGTGTACAAACCCAGCTTTTAATCTTTGTGATGCATTCACGCTCAACCCTTTCAGCTTCACCATTGGCAGTTGGACGAAGAGCCATAAAGACAAGACTCGGATGTAAACAATAAAACCTGACAGCAGTGCATGTAGGTTGACGGATGGGCTCTATCGCAGTGATTCAGACCAGGTTTTGTTTAAAACCATCCTCCATTTATTAAAACTACTGCTGCCATTATATGTTAGAGGGCCATCCCTGTGTCTGTCCAGTAGACTTTACCTTAACTCTGAGATTATCTTAATGCTGTCAGCATTTCTAAATTTAGCACATTTCATTACTGACTGAAGACGGATCAATTTTGCTATAACATGTTATAATTTCCTGACATATACTGAGTTTTTTGAGCTGGTTTTGGTTTCTTGCCTTGTTACTATTCAGTAGCTTGTCTGCTGATACTGCAATTTACAGCCGCCTGGTTGTACCTGAGTTGTGTGGCCACAACCAGAAAGGTTTGGTAAAAACATGTAAAGATGCAAACCCACCACGGTAACTTGTTAGTTCTTCAAATTGAAATGCTATTTTACAAAGCTATTCATGTTTTAGGGAAGAACGAAACTGTCACCCCAGAATCTATGATAAAAAGAAATGTATTTTGTAGTTCAGACTGGCTAGTCTGGCTGTTGATCGTTCTCAAAGAAATAATAATGCACAGCTAAAACACAGGCAGGAAACTTAGCCTCTTGTTTTATGCATTGCGGCACCAGTGACAGCTGCTAACCAGCAAGTTATTAGTGAATCAAGCCTTTGTTTAGGTGTAATGAACCTCCACCTATAAAAGCATCCATATATCTTTTGACTTTTGTTGCCTGTGTTGGCAAAATTTGCTGCTTGGCACACAACACCATAGGGAGTCACACAAAAGGACCCAGGTTCTGGGTGACTTGTTAAACCACGCCACATCCAGGCTTTGAATTATGGATTTGCAGTGGGTGAGAGCAGTGCTATAATCACCATGATGGCCAACCAAGTGATCCCTGCTGCTTTAATGAGCAGAGCAGCCGGTGCCGTTGATCGGACAGGAGAGGTGTGGCTGCGGTCGTCGCAACCCGATGCTTTTTGTGGTCTTTAGAAAACTCCATCACGCTAATTGGTTTTATGTCAGAGCATAAGAAAGCTGTTGTTTGACTTTGGCATCTGGCTGTTATATAAATATTTAACAAGTTGCTTTATTTCAATGCCAAAGTCTATAAATTTTTGCAACGTGTTATGATTGCTTTAGGGGTCAAATGAGTCTTGACCTGCATGTTAATGAAACGCATCATAGGTATAGGGACTTGGAATCCAAAGGTTTATTTTCTTTGTTGCACTTTTTATATATTTAAGGTTTTTTTTATGTAAAATGTACAGTATACACAAATATTGATCTTCTTGTGGTTTATAAAATCTCGATTTTTTTTATACATCAAAACATCTCCCATCGTTATCCAGGTTTTGATAGAACAACCCAAAAGTATGCATTGAATTTGTGCTTTTGCACACATAGGATGGGAAAAACAACCTTATGTGTTACTATTTGATATGCTAATTCAATCAAGACGTAGTCGAGGAAGAGAATACTGCATTCAAGAAAGACTTAAAAGTGGTTAACCACAGACAAAAATCTGTTGAAAATGATGGCATAAAGCTTTGATCTTTTTATTTGATTATGGCACAGGAAGAAGATAAAAAATTAGGACCAACCATGTTGTGAGCACCAAATGAGTACAAACAGGGTTGTTCATCTGTAACACTATACTTTTAAATAGATCAATTCATCTTTTCTCCTAACCTCCTTAATAGTTTTTTTGAACTAGGGGGATAAATTGTTAGCTTTTATTTATAGATATTTCCACTCTGAATAAAGTGGTGGTCTCCTGTCATCCAGTGAGTCATGCATTATACCCTTGTGCATGCTTAGATTTGGACAAACTTCATTTTTTTTCTCCATGTCCAGTAGAACGGTTTTGGATTTAACTGCATGGGAAATGAACATGTAGGAAATGTGAAAAAAATCTGATTATCTTTTTTTTTACTTGTTTCAAGCTGTATGTTAATGTAAAAACACCTGACCTGTGCTTCACCCTTGACTCTTTATTTCTCAGAAACTTCTTAACACAGAGTGCAGTTTGCTTTAAAGAGCATTTCCATGTGCTGAAAACTTCTGTAAGGTCAGGTCCCTCTTGGCCTTTAATCCCAAGGGACATTTGCAGACATCCAATCAATGGGATGAGAGCCAGTACCTTAGCGTTTTATTAACGAATTTAAAAGAAATTGAGATCTAATGTCTTCCTCTCCAACAGCTGGTGCATATGCACGGATGGAGCTGTGGAGGCAGGGTAACTCAAGAAATATAGATGACAGATGGGACTAGAGGTGTTATCAACACCCTGAGGAGCACCTGATTTTCCCAAGCAACATGGACAACGTGTGTGTGGACATTTGATACATGCATCAGCTGCAGTTATGTAAAAATGCTGCTGCATGTTCATCAGCTTTCTTAAGGGAACGCCCGGATACAGACACAATATTTTTTAGACAAAACATGCTAAAATTGAGACATTGGCGGGCACAGTTGCAGAAACTATTACATTTTAAACTTTTGGTGGAAATTGAATCAGCAATGTAGTTTATATTTTCCCCGAAGTTTAAGGACATTGTACTATTTTTACTCTTGGACATTGTCTTGACCCCTCTCCATCAGCGTCTCAACCACCAAAGAAGTAGTTGTTATATGGGCACTAAGCGGGTTCACACCACACTTCAGTGAGCAACAGGCACTTTCCTGGGACATTTGAGATCTCATAGTGGACCATAACACTTTCTACATTTACTTTCTGCCAAGCTAACTTTATGAAAGTTAGTTTCATGAGCAAGTTGAGGATGTAGCGCATTAGGAGGATCAAACACCAGCAGGGAAACCAATTTCTTTGTGGATTTAAAAGACAAATTAAGAAGTGACTCGTTAATCTGTTTATATTAACCTGACTTAATAAACAGGACATTTTACAAAAACTTGTGAGTGTCTAGTGTAATTTATTACATTTTTTTCTAATACAGATTTTTCTATGCAGGATATTTGTTTTGCTTGGTGCATTTTTTGTGTGTGCATATTTGTAAACCGTTTATAAGACAAAAGTAAAGTCATTGATCAGAGGAAATAATTGTTCAATAAATTGGTATGACTAATGTTTTTTGTTTTTTTTACTGTAATTTAACCTCAAAAGAGCTAAAAACCAGGACTTACCAGCTCGTCCTGCAAATTAACTACACAAATCACCTACACAAATCCTCCAATTATTTGTTTTGAGCCCTGTATTTGAAATTTTTTGTTTTGATAAGGCATAAATGCCTCGTTTTATTACTACACATTAACTATTCCTGTTGCCACACAAAATAAAGTAATCTAAAAACAACAGAAAAAACCAACTTGTTGCCATGGTTCTGCACCGTAACAAATGTCCAAACGTGAAAAATTCTTCTAGCTAGCGACAAAACATTTGTCCAAACAAGTCATGTTTCTACCAGAAAGAGAAAAATTAAACTTAACAGAAGTAAGAAAGCTACTTGTGTATATGTGTGACATACCAAACATTATCTTAGGCTGTCTTAAAGAGACATAATTACAGATGCATGAATGGAAAGATCTACAACTGTAAGAACTAAACAGTAATGTTTAAAAATGATCTTACTTGAATCTGATCTTCACGCTAATGTGTTCATTTTTCCCTCAAATGTTTAACAGTATTGTTAACGGTGTACGCTTTTTGCTACTGAAGCATTTCAGATTTTGGTGAGACATAGAAGCATCTCACCTTGGTTTTTCAAACAAATGCTACTTTGTTTCTTAGAACCTGTCCCCAAAATGAATTATAACTCATTCATCACTGCAACCTCAAGTAGAAGGAAAAGGAAAAGGATCAAACGGAGAGCCCCACTCACTGGTGCATTCTGCTATCTTTTTCAATCATGATTTTTCTGATTTGGGATCATTGTTGCCTTGTCTTTCCAGTCTCTCCATCTATTCTGTTCTCTGTTTTTCTCAACTGCTTCATCCTCTTCTCCTGTTCACCTTTCTACTGATAGCACTGTGTGCGAGCTTAGCCTGGCCTCCGCCTTCATGCATTGTGGTCAGTGTATCAGAAGTGAAATTTCTGCTCTTGAATTTCAATTGAGAGGCTTCAAAGTGAGCTGCTCGATGGTTAGCGCGTCATCAAACAAGCCGTGTGCTTCAGCAATAGAGGTCTCAGAGGACTCTCAGGTTCTGCTGCTGAACAAAGCTGACCAGCTAATCACACCCGATGAAGCCCCAGATGCCCAATCATCATCATCATCAGCATCTAAAGTAAAAACTCAGGGTTCTTCATTTTTAACGGCTTTTTTCTCAATCCCATCTCAGCTGTACCAACTCTGACAGGCTTTGATCAACACCTTTTTTTAAACATTTTTTTGGATATGTTTTGTTTTATACAGGCGAGAAAGTTGTATTAGACAATAGTGCTGTCAAGCAGCACAATCAGAACAACTTGACATTTGAGTTTCTCATACTTCCTGTGTGCCAGTTCTGTACAAGCTGTGCCTAGTACAAGGATAGCTTTTAATGCTACTTGACATTCAGTTCTAATTATTTTAAGCAGGCCAGGGATTAACGTATTTATAGTTTTCTCCATTAAACTGTGTTTGGGCGCTACACTTGTTTGGGTTGCAAGCAATCTCAAAATGTTTGATTCACAATCTCACACACTCACACCAAAAAGTGGTTGACATTGCAGCTAATTAACATGAGTAAACATGCAGGAGTAGAAACTGCAGAGAACAATTATTATCAGATTTGTAAATGTCCACGGATGCTGATGGTACAGTATGTTCGCAATATATTCTACAAACCCAGTTTCCAGTAAGCATCCATTCAACATATTCCCAGTAAAAATTCAATCTTTTGCCAAGAGAGCAAAGTTTCGTTTACTTACAGCAATTAAAAACTATTTTCCTAGCAACATCTATACATGAAAGTGCATTTCTGATATAAATGGAAAAGCTCAAGCAGCTTTGTTTCATTAAAATATATTTTAAACCCTTTTTTGAAATAAAATAATAGAAAGGTTTGACGTTTATATATGTTTTATAACATTTTACATGTTCTTTCTCTCTTAAATATAACTATATATGTGAACCAAAATATGATTCAAAATCCTTTTTAGCCATGAGAAACAACTAAGACACCAAGTAATTCTGCTTTTTAAACCCTCTTTGTCTTGTACTTTAATTTTATTCAAGATGTCCCTTCTAGCGTGATCAGAAAGAGAACTTCTGATTAGTGCCAGGTTAATTTGCAATATCTATGGTCCTGGGGTTTCGCTAAAAGGCAGTTGAGTATCTCTATTCATTTAAAAAAGGGAACAATAATGACAGACTATTCTGACAATTTAATGAAAATTATATCACTTCTTACAGCTGTCCATCCTTTTCTCCATCCATCCATTTATCAAATGTGAAGTTCCCTTTTAGTCACTTCTTTTTGATATGTTTCTAAGGCTAACTTTTGTAAATTAAGATAAAACTTTTTCATTATCACAGCAATACAATGTGAATAACAAAGAAACTTTCCATCAAGGTAATCAGGTGCCAATTGTCAAAGTTGGCTCTGGCACAAACTCACGAGTCTTTTTCACTCCCATTATCCTATAGATGGTGGTTCTCATGGACCCAATGGAAGATCCAGACGACATCCTGCGTGCCAACCGCTCCAGGGAGAAGACCTACGTGTTTGACGTGGCATTCGACTTCTCGGCCAGTCAGGTGAGTTGGAGAAGAAATTCTCTAACAAAAAGCTCAGCAAAAAGGAAACAAATGGTGACAGATTTTAATGGGGTTTTTTTTTTATATCTTTTGCTTTCCTTCTCATTTGTAGGAAGAGGTTTACCGTTCTACAACCAAAGGGCTCATCGAAGGCCTCATTTCAGGCTATAATGCCACTGTGTTTGCCTATGGACCCACAGGTTTGTCTTTAAATACGACTGCGTGCATCTTGCAAGACCATTCTTAAAGTATGTGTGTGATTTTTCTGTGGTCAGCCGGAGTTATTCAGCACCCTAGCTGGAAGAGAAATCTTTTTGAAACCTTTTTTTTTAATACTGCAAAGGTATAATGAGAAAATGAGTCATGCTTTGCCTGTAGTGGAAGTGAAAGGCTTACAAAGAGGCTAGTTTAGCCAGGCAAGGACATATTCAAACACCAGCCTCTCAGCAAAACAGGAAATATCTTTCAGTGAGCAATAAGTGACCCTTTAACCTGAGCATTCACCTTTTTACAGAGTTTGATTTGAATTTCTTCCCATACAGTTATGATAGTTGATTTTGTGTCCCAACAAGCTAATTAAAGACATTACACCTTAATAAACTTGCTACGGCTTTTAGTGAACAGTTTGCTAAAGCTTAAATCCTTTTTTTTTTTTTTGTTAGTCTACATTTTCCGGTGCCTATTTTAACCTCTTTAGCATCTAAATGCATTTATTTAATTTATTTTTTTAATCAACAAAGCTAAAAAAATATCTCATGCTGGGTTTTAGGTTGCGGGAAGACTTACACCATGTTGGGCACTGACAAAGAACCAGGAATCTACGTACGCACACTGAATGACTTGTTTCGTGCCATCGAGGAGACTAGTGACAACATGCTGTACAGTGTGTCCATGTCCTATCTAGAGGTAAGACCTTTATTTTCTACAAAGCTGAGATATTATAAGATAGCAGAATTATCTAGAGCAGCTGTCACCACACTTTTATTTGTTATACATTGGAATTCATATCCCTGTAGACACAAATCTAATTATTTGTTTAAAAAAGTTTTGAGTTGTTTGAACTGAAATATATTTTTTATGTATTACCCAACATACAACATATTTGTTGTGCTGAAAGATTTTACATGGTTTTCAAAATTCCTTTCACAAATAAGAAATCTATAATTGGTCAAGACCATTTGTTTTCAGCCAGCAGGTACAGTTTCAGTTACTTGGGAGTATTTATTCTCTTGCCTTTTACATCTACAGACTAAAATGTTTGTCTTTTCTGTTTTCCAAATTAACACGTTTGATTGTCACTTTTTAAGTCTTGACACATATTCTCAATTGGATTTTGGTCTACAAGGTCAGTCTAGCACATTTAATATTGAATGTTCACTGTGTTATCCCCTCACGCCAGTGTCTCATCTTTTTTTGCAGCCTCTAAAAGCTTTATCTACAAGATTTTTCTTGTAGTAAATTAATCTTCATCAAGGAGAGACATTCAAACAGCATAAGGCTAAAACCTTAATGTATCACAATATGTATCATGCTTGTAAAGAAAAGTATGTTTCTGATCAATACTCTTGTTAACCAGCCTGTCTGTTAAGATACACTGGTATATGTTTCTAGTATCATTATATTCATTGGCGAAAAAAAACGTATATACTTCCACCTAACATTTATGTAATTAAACTGCTTTTAGTTGGTTTACAGTACAACACTTAGGTAAAAATACTTTTTACAAGTAAAAAGGGTTAAAACATTTTTCAATACGCCAGATTTATGGTCCGTAGTCATTTATTGCCTTACATTGTTCTCTTTAGTGAGTCTCATACAGACTTTTGACTTCTTATATCTACACTTGTGTCTTCTTGGGTTTAAGTAAGACTGATTTTATCTTCATAGACTTTCCAATTTTGACTTTATGGTAACAAGTACGAAGTGCACAAGACTCTCACAACATATAGCCATAACAAATGCTACATCTAAAAGGACTATGAATAATCAGAATCAGAATCAGAAATACTTTATTAATCCCAGAGGGAAACTGCAGTTATTACAGTAGCTACCATTTATGTTGTAATGGGCTATCATATGGAGTTTATATATAATATATGCAGGTTCTGGTTTTCCAATTGTGACCACGAAGTATCTTACTCTGTGTATTGGTGCTTTTTTAACTGCTGTTTCATCTTATACCATTGATCAGCTTTTTTTCTCTTGCTTTACACTTCATTGTCTGCAGATAATTAGCTTTGAATGAATATGTGAACTGATTTTATCAATTTTCCTGAGTGCCTGCTGGGCTCAGCTTCATGGCTCATTAAAGACCAACAGGAGCATCTCAACTTGTCTCAACTAGTTTCCTTGACAGCGTCAGATACAATGAAGCTGGTTCATTTGGGTTTTTGAGAAATGATTTTGCATTAGTGTGAGTCTCTTTTTTTAGCCACATTCACTGAATAAATTAAAAAGGCCCTTTTAAATGGAAGAGTTCCTTTTTCTTCTTTAGCTTTTTTCATTCCCTTTTCTTTTGCTTTTTTTCTATAGTGTCAAATTAGAAGCTTTTTGAAACTCTAAACATCTCCAAAAATACATAAACTCTTTCACTTATTATGTATATGCTAAGCAATGGCAAAAAACATTAAATAGTTATACAATTATAATCAAGCCAATTAAACCATTGTCACTTACTGCTATACAGATTAATACAAGAATCAAGAAGAATCAAGAATCAGTTTATTTATATAGTGCCAATTTACAACAGATGTCGTCTCAAGGCACCTTACAAGAATCACTTAAAATCTTAGGTACATCATAAAAAAATCAGTTTGAAAAAGTTTCCAATCTAAGGAACCCCAGCAGATTGCATCAAGTCATTGAGTTGCAGCATTCACTCCTTTGGAATCAGCAGACCGAAATAATGGCTTGTGTTGTCGTTGACTTTACAGCAATCCCTCATACTGAGAATGCATGTAGCGACAGTGGAGAGGAAAAACTCCCCTTTAACGGGAAGAAACCTCCAGCAGAACCTGGCTCAGTACAAGCAGCCATCTGCCACGACCGACTGGGGGTTAAAGAGACAGAAAACTAAATTAGAAGCACAGGATACGGAAATAATAGAGTTTATAGTAGCAGTTGTAGAGCGTCACTTGCAGCATCTCAGCCCATGTTCTCATCCCAGAAGCTGTCTCAGCTAACAGAACGCCAGCCCAGGGGTGGTTACTATGGGGAGAAGAACACTAAGAGAAAACAAAAGGTTAACAAGGTTACACATATGAATTTCCAAGAAATACAACTAATTGTTTATGTTAGTGTCGTTCTCAATGCTTTTCCATACATACATCAGTAGACTGTTGGAAAACTATTCGATAGATATAAATAATTCTCTTTAAGTAAGTTTTTATTTCTAAGTTCAAACTTATATTGTCCCTTGTTGAAAACATGTAGTGCAAGCCACAGACCTTGAATGAATACACAAACTCCAGGCGGTGATATTTTTATCATCTTTTTCTGGAACAATTTAAATTGCTGTCAAAAGGATTTTAAAAAACCGAACACCTATTTAATTTGGACCTTAATTAAATCAAAACTAAAAGCATTGAATTGTGTGTCTTTCAATAATGTGAGTAAGAAAAGATGGGAGGGAGATTGACAAACACAATTATTCTTTAACCCTCCTGTTTTTGATAAGCCTAAATCAGTGCCAATTACAGTAACAATTTGTTTCAATTTGTTGTTTTATTCATTACATCTTTTTAAATCTATAAGAAAATTTACATTTTGGATTGCTAACAATTTGTCTCTGAATTCCAAAGATAAGAACAGCTGAACCTTCATCAACATTGCCAAGATAAAAAGCATTAAATAAAGGACAGGTCTCCTCTTAAAAATCAACAACTTTGAGGACAAAGATTGTATAAAATTTTTCCACCGACTTGATCTTTGACTTAGAATTAAATATGTTGTCAATTTATCTCAGGCTATTCCAGCTATTCAAGCATTAGAACTGAAACATTTTTGTCACTTTTTAATTTACATGGGTTCCTAGTTATCTCCTGATACATAAACGGTGAGTTAACTTTCAAGGAAGAATCTATTTGTTACTGGCCACAAAAGAAAAAAACAACAAAACATAAGTCTCCCTGGGGGCTTTTTGAGTTATTGACAGATTCTGAAAGTGTGCTAAGTTTTCCAGTGATGTCAAACACAGAAATAAAGTAAAAAATAGAGACAATATAGCCATTTACGTAAATTCTGGCACTCTGCAACAATAGTGAGAAAAATGCTTTTAAAGTTTGAGTGAAAATGTCCTGAAAGCAGATCAGGAAACTGAGGGTGTTACCAAAGGCTGTCCATGTACATTGCTTTGTAATAAGCCTGCCCACCAGCATTGACAGAACAGGGGTGTCAAGGGTCGTTACTTTAGGGGTATCTGATGTATGATTACAATTATTTATAATCTAGTAGCATCTACATCTATATGTTATGTTATTTTCAATGCTTGTGAATGGCCCCTCCTACTTCCTACACAGACATTTGGCAAGTCTGAGAGTGATTTTAATGAGTTGGTAGCACTCAAAACCCTTGATAATCACACAATAAGATGCAAAAGATCAGTTTTGTGTCAGGGTATTTTTATAAAATCGTTTTGTTTGTTTAAATTGACAAAATCATTATCAAACAGACAACATGTCTACCTTGTGTTTTAAATAGACTGAATACGTACCTTTTCCTCATTCAGATACAAATTAAAGACGAATCTAACCCTATTGAAACAAAACGAGAGGAAAGTTGGTCACGGACAATAAAGACTCAATGTTAATGCCGCTGACTCTTTCAACTCGTATTTGAACATCAATACAGAGATCAGTAGGGTCTTGGAGTTACAGCAGAAGCCTTACTTTCTTTCTTTACCTTGTAATTTGTATTGCATTTAAATTTTCTGGAGCCCTTTATGTTTGTGTTTCTCCAACATCTAGTTTTTCTTGACTACTTGAATCCATTTGTGTAGTGTGTGTATACTGCTTGAGTGAGGAGAATAAATGTAACAAGCAAAAGCAACTAAATGTTCTAAACACTAAGAACATATAAGAACAAGATAGTTAGCCTTCTATTAAAAATCAAAGTGGCACAAAGCTCTTGTCAGGCGCCATTTCTCCCAATTGGACGGGTTTTTACATTTGGCATCCAAAATTATGCTTTTCTTTGTTTTCACTGTCAGACACTGTCATTATGAACTCTGAGGGACAAATTCATTGCAGTTTAGTTCTTTAGTTTCTCTTTGAGTGGGTGGGAGTGAAATTCTTTCTGTCAAAATGTCAGACACTGAATGTAGAAGCTTTATGACCCACATTCGTTTTATGACTTTTAGCTCTCAAATGAGCGAATGTGTGACGTGCGAGTTTGCTGTTTCTAGGAAGCAATCTTTTACTGTTGCCGCCTCACAGCGCAGAGGTTAAATGGCCTTTAATAGGCGCACTGAGCAAAGTGCACACACTTTTTGCTTGTCTTGTTTGGGTCACTCACTTTCTGTCACGTGTGCAGTCACTACAACACCTGAACATGATCACACTAGTACAGTATTCTCTTAGTAGTTTGGGCTTTGTTACTTTGAAACATGCTAAGCTTTACATCGGCATGTGCACATGATGGTAAGTTTTCCTTGTGTAGTTCTGAATTAAATGCTTAATTTGACTTTTCAGTTTGTGTTACTGAGCGCTTCTTTCAGAGCTGGTGGCATCAAATAACATCTTGGCCTCCTTTGCACTTCACCTGAATTGACAGTATATTTGATACCATAAAAAAATACAGAGAATATATTAAGTCAGTGTCAATGACTGTCAACTCTTTTGTCTTGGTAAGTTTGACAGATAACCTTTTCCTAAAATAGTTGACTGTCATCCTGTCGTCGGTTTTCAGGATGTTTTTTTCTGTTTTTAGGCAAATATAAATTTTCAATTATTTCCTTTAAATCCACTATTTGAGATATTTTTTCTAGCCAAAAATAATCTTGCTGGTATTATGACAATATCATAACAGTATCTTTGAGAATTGTATTTATTTTGGTAACTCTGTTCTAAAATTTAGTCACGGTATATTGATACTATACATGCAGAACAAAATAACAAAGCCACTAATTCCGGGTAATAATTCATGGTGATGATTTATTTGATGATATTTGGGGAGCAAAGCATAATCTCCTTGTTGAACCTTTTTCTGGCTCTGTCTGGTTTTGATTTCCATCAAGTTGTTTTGTTTTCTAATGTTAGCATAAAATTTCAGTTATGTGGAGTAGTTGTATTTTTGTTTTTAAAAAATAGTCATTGGATAAAGGACTCGCCCAGGACAACATTTATGAGAGAATGACCGTTGCATTTAAAGGTATCTTCTAATGTATCTTAATTAAGGACCCCAAAAATGCTTCAAAAATTAATTGAAATAATCTCAAAATGTCCAACTTTTAAAAGTGATTCATGTGTCATATTCGAAAGTGTATTTGTTTCATCCAAGAGATATATGTTTTCTAATGTGATAGCTAGTTTACAATGTTATGACCGTAAGTACTCACTTTGTTTTTTTCTGGTTCACTTCACTAAATGTTTAGAACACCTGGAAACTTTAAAGTTATTTTCACTGTTTCTCTAAAATGTTCCTTTCAGATTTACTGATAATGAATCTAATCTAACTCTAAAAAAGTCCCTGTTTAGGAAACAGTTTTATCCTGGTGTATAACTTTGGATTCACTCCAAGCTGATTTTGTTTTGTTTGACTTGTGAGGTGATCTGTCTCATGAGACTAACTCTCTGTGTACAATAATATAAAGCATAGTAGCATTAACCTTCCACATTAAAATCTTGGAAAGTCCTAGAGATAAGTGTTTACTTGTGTGTACATAATATATACGTTTTTTTGACATCTCCTAACTAATTAAGACTTTAATCTATTTATATTTTTGTCTATATCTTTACAGATCTATAATGAGATGATCAGAGACTTGTTAAACCCATCCTCGGGCTTCTTGGACCTAAGAGAAGACTCCAAGGGTGTGATTCAGGTTGCTGGCATCACAGAGGTGTCTACCATCAATGCCCAGGAGGTGAGAAGATACTGTACCTTGTCCACTTTTATGAGGGAGTTAAAAACCTATGAACACGCCTGACACCCTCACTCGTGTGTGTTCTCAGATCATGGAGCTGCTCATGAAGGGCAACAAGCAGCGCACGCAGGAGCCGACCGCCGCTAATAAGACGTCATCTCGCTCCCACGCTGTGCTGCAGGTAGCCGTCAAGCAGCAGAGCCGATGTCGTGACGTCCTGCAGGAGGTCCGCTTTGCACGGCTATTCATGATTGACCTCGCCGGCTCAGAGCGAGCAGCTCAGGTGAATAGATTTGTTGCTTTGTGTTTGTATATATTATGGATCATCTCTAAAAAAACTTAAGTTCAAAACTCAACATTCCTGTGCTTCTTGACTACCCTGCTTTAAACTTCTCTCAAAGCTTAAACATTTATTTATCATAAAACGTAACTAAATATACCTGCTATTCTGTATCTAAAAAGAAGATTCATGCTAATATTGACTTATTGTGAAGTCTCCCTTTTCAAGATCAAAATAATTTAAAAGAGAGATTACAACACCTCAGTAATCAATAAATGATTAAGGTATGGGTAGCAAGGGAGGCTCTATAAAGCCTCACTTGGAAAATAAAATCTGTTAAGCACAACTAAGGCAGCCAGAAACTCATTCTACTAGCGATGATGGTGAACAGGACAAGCGAAAAAAAAAGAGATTACAAAAGTAAATTCCTCTAATTTTATCAAGTTACAACTACTTCAAAGGATTTTTCTTCCATTTGAGTAATACAACACTACCCGGTAGGACATAAATTTTAAGTGAAATTAAAGGCATCTTCTTTTTATGTTAACACATTTTGCATTTGTGTTCACCCTACTTTATTTAGAAACCCTGAAGAAAAATACAATTACCAGTTGTATTATAAATCCAACAAATTAGGTGCTGTTTTGTGGTATTGTGTCTCATAAAATAGCAATAAAATTTTTTTGTTTGTACTATGAGAAGGTATGCAAAAAAACAAAAAAAAACTCCTGTAATACCATTAAGCCAAAACAAATCAGGTTTCTATATCAATCGTTTCAAGTTTGATTACACTTATATAAAATACTTTAGCATTTTCACAGTCACAGGTACTGGCACAATTGTTTTAATTAAGCTTTATCTTTTGACATGTATTCACTTCGTTTTGTTACATTTATTGGGCACAATAAATAGTTTTACTCACACAAAGATGGTCCTGTTTTTGTGAAATTATAAATGAAAACCACTCAATAAATCCTTTTTTGTTGTTGCTGTGGTTGCTGTTGCGTATAAGCGGTCACACATTTATTTATTTTAGTTGTGTTAGAAAGGTCAGATAATAGTAGCTTAAGCTCTAATTGTACCTTACAGCTTAAAATGTGTTTAGAAATTGTATGGCTTATTTTTTCTCTTAGTAGAAGATAACTTTCCAGTTTTTGACAGTTTTGTCTCAAAACCAGTGACAATATAATGGAAATCTCCCTGGTACAGGTTCAATGCCTTTGTTGAGTTCAGAGATTTTCTTACCCAATCGATCTTTGCCTCTTTCAGACCCAGAACAGAGGTCAGCGATTGAAAGAAGGAGCTCACATCAATCGCTCCCTCCTGGCTTTGGGCAACTGCATTAACGCCTTGAGCGACAAAAATGGCCACAAGTACGTCAACTATCGAGACAGCAAGTTGACTCGCCTCCTGAAGGTACTGCAGATGATAAAAGATTGTTGTTTTGTTATTCTTCTTCCTTTCTTTATTAAGTGCAGAGCTGTGAACTACACAATAAAAATCTTAGGTGATTCCATTTAATAAAATCTCAACCACCCAACTTCATCTAATAGTTCTCTTGAGGTTTAAATACTAGTAGGACACCAACCAGTGCCAGAGTTCTAATGGAATTGGTAACATAAGGTTTTTGTCAGTATGAACTAGTCAAAGTCTGAGCCTAAATCTAACTGATTTGAAACAATTTAGCAAAAAGAATTGGTATAACATCACATGTGCACAACCATTACAGATATAACCAGAAAGACTTCCTACTGTAATTACAATGAACTGTGGTTTTGTAATGATTGACACAATGTATGCCACACTTTTTTATATTTTTGTGAAGAAACAAAAATCCTTCCACTTCACACGTCTGCATTAATGTGTCATAAAAAATGGGTAAATCAAAGGTATACGGTTTGCAGTTGTAACTTGTCAAAAGTGAAAGAGTTTAAGCAGTTTATCTGTTGCATTAATGAACATTTATTTAATATGTTGATGGTAGGACTCGTTGGGTGGGAACAGCAGAACTGTGATGATAGCCCATATTAGCCCGGCATCTACAGCTTTTGAGGAGTCTCGAAACACTCTGACATACGCTGACCGTGCCAAAAGCATTCGTACACGGGTAAGCTTTCATTTCACATTAATCCCAGGCCACTCTGGACAGGATTGCATTTTTTTTTCAGATATATTGCTTCCCATCGCTGTTTGGTTTAGGTGAAGAAGAACCTGATTCATGTGTCATACCACATTGCTCAGTACACCAACATAATTTCTGACCTCCGCTGCGAGATCCAGCGGCTCAAAAAGAAGATTGCAGAGCAGGCGAGTCGGCAGGTTAACTTCGATCGAGGCGACATTCGAAACATCCATGGTAAATATGGTTGTCTCTTTTTTTAAACGGGTAAAAAACGCATCAAAACTGTATTCCTACTTTTGTTTATTTCATTTTTCTGTTGTATGTATTTTTACTCTCTTGCAGCAGAGGTCCAAGCTCACTCCAGCCAGCAGATAGATGAGTTAAGGGAGAAGCTTCTGGATGCTTTCCAGCAGCAGATGAAAATCAGGAAGAGCCTGATCGAGCTGGACAACAACAACATGGAGATCCAGATTGACACCTCAAAACATCTTGTCACCATCGCAGAGTCAGTCAGATTTCAATTGTCTCGCGCAGTTAACTTTTAAAATTTTAAAATACAGATGGTCACATTTTGGCATGTTGACTTTGAGTATATTCTATATTCATGCTTTTAGTTGCTTCTAATATGCTTCTAATTAAATTGATTTCCAAGTGCCTTTTTTTCTGGCGGTAGTCTAGTTTAATTAAACGCATACGTTTGCAAAACAGATGTAACATGTAATTAATTTTTAACAATGAATCAAACCTAATTATGAATTTCCTTTAAAAGAAAATCTATTGAAAATAAATTATTATTGGAAATTTGTGCCTAGGAGGTTTAGAACATGTAATTGCCACTGTTGGTAAAAAAAAAAAATTATCTTTTACTAACTTCCCTTAGCTGGGAGCAGGAGCAGAGTAAGTGCAGGAGAAAATGGCGTGCAGAAAGAAGAAAGGAAAGTGTCAATAACGACGAAAGTGAGAAGGATTCAGATTCCACAGAGTCTCCCCCAGACAGCATCGAGGCCCGGGAGGTGACAGAGGCCCGAGAAAACCTAGTCACCCTCATGGCTGAACAGAAGAAGAATCAAAAACAGAAGGTCACCTTTAAAAAAAATAAAAATTTAAAAAAAGTTGTACAAACACATCTTGATGCAGTCCTGTACTAAACAGGAATATGTTCTGCGATTTAAGAGTTTACTAGAGCACCGATTTCTGGAGCTCCGGGATCGAGCCCGACGCCTGGAGGAGCTGCTTCCTCAGAGGGTGAGCTCGGAGGAGCAACGCGAAGTCCTCGGCCTCCTCTGCAAGGTCCACGAGCTGGAGATCGAGAACACGGAGATCCAATCTCATGCTCTGATCAAAGACAACGTCATCAGGCAGAAGAACTTTGTGGTGCAGCGGTTTGAGCAGCATAGGCATTTGTGTGATGAGATCATTCAGCAGCAGAGACAGTTCATAGATGGTGAGGAAAAAAAAAAAATTGTTCATGCACACACACATTCTCTATATACTCTCTCCTCACACTATACCATTTTCATTTCCTCTTTATAAGGACATTTGACAAAATGATTTAACAAGATTTATCTTAAAGATGTATGTGTTATAAACAGTGTTATTGAAGCATAAATGTGCATATACCAGTTCTGAAACCTGCATTCCTTTGTCAGTTCATTGCCCCACACCTTTGTGCTTGAACATCCTTTGTCCATGACTAGTAAATAGGTGCAATATATTTTATTGTTCATTTGCTGCATGTGTCTTTGTATGTCTCAGAGCACAGCCTGCTTGTGCCACTGCACCTCCAGGAACTATATGAGACTTACATGAGGGAGCTGGATGAGAGGAAACTGGAGGGAGCTGTAGCCATGGAAAAGATGACCTCCGGACGTACCATCAAGGTGACACAGTTATTTCAAAACAATGTATTATGGTTTCTTTAGAATAAATTGTGAGATAGTGATAGGATGAATAAAAACACTGTGTTGTCATTTGCAGGAAGGATCTTTACCAAAAATCTCTTTGCCGGTTCATGGTCGCGATTACACACTCGATGTAGATTCTGACCAAGATAGTGTACGCAACACATTTACAGACAACAGGCGAGGACAAGCGAAAATGCGCAGACACACGTTACCTCCAATTCTCCCTGAAGTTGAGCCGTAAGAGGAGTTCAGTTTCCTAATTCCTATTAATGTTCAACTCTCTTATGTATGGATTGGTTAACATATTTAATCTTTCTTAGTGACAGGGTGTTTAAGAGCAGCCCTCATGCCAAGCACATCAAGAACTCAGCTGTAATGACCCCACCTCCAATACACATAAATGGGAAAGGCAACAAAGAGGTAAGAACCATTCTAAGAGATTTGAGTACTCTGCTTCATTTCTGGTCCGTATGGCTGAGAGGTACATCTCTATATATTAGAAAATTATCAAAAGTTATATATTTCAGTAATTCAATTAGAAATGAGAAATTTTGAGAATATATTAACTTATTTTAAAATTTGTGTTTTTTTAATCAGCTGTTCGCCATAATAATTCTTAAATCAATAAGAAATTTACTCTAAAACTGGATACCCACTTTTGTGTCTTATAATAAAGCTTATAGTATAGAATCTATATGTTGTGTAAGTTTTAACATCAGGAATAGATTTTCCAACATGAATGCAGTCAGTTTAGACATTGTTTTTCTTCTTTTTAAATAGCTCTTTCTTGTGTTTAATTTGGGCTGTTACAGATAGTTTCTGCTTCATTTTTGTTTTTATCTCATGGTCGTCCTCTGATATTGTTTTTGTTTTAAAATCTTGTAATTTTACTAAACAGAAACTTTGATCCCCAGAGTAAAATTTGGAATTATGAAATGGCACCGATGTTTTCAAATTAACATTTACAGCAATTAATTCCTGTGATTCCCATGTCTCTCAGCTGCAGCCACTAGCTCCTGAGAGCTTCACAAGCTATAGCCATTTCAGCCGCAGCATCAGCAGCCAACTGGACTCATCACCCGAGAGCAGCGAAGCTGGGGGCGATGTGACCCTTTCCCGAAATGGTAAGAACCTCATTTAGATACATTAGAAGGAAAATTACTCGGCACTCATTACTCTCACAGCCCTAGAAAAGACTCCAGCTGGATTGAGAAAGTAACTACTTTTGAGATGAAGCATGCCTGTTTTTGTTTAATCTTGGTTTGAATCTAGCTCTTCCGTGATGACATTAGAGATTTGTAAGAGAAAATTACAGACATTAGAGAAATTACTTTTTTTGTAAAGTGCCTTGAGATGTCATGTTTTGTGGGAGTGGGAACGGTCAAACTAAACTATGTTGGATTAGTGGACATTATGTAGACTTAAACACACTGGGATGGCTAGGTAACATGTGAATCTTTCTGCCTTTCAACTCTCAGCTCACAGTATTTAAGAAAACATTTGTTTTCCCACTTCTGTGCAGAACGACAACAGATCCTTAAAGGGGTCCAGAACATTGTGGTGAAAGCAGCTCGAAGACGCTCCAAAGCCCTGGAAGTGGATGTCCTCCGGTTACCGGCTGCTCCCTCTCCCTTGGACCATAAGAAGCAGAAAAGCAACCTCACTTTGATTGAGGCGCCCCCTAGGGGTCTTCCCTTGCGGCGTGGTAGGCAACCAAGCCCTGAGCTAAGACATGCCACGTCTGATGATAACCTGTCCAGCAGCACAGGGGAGGGTCCAGGTCTGTATGTGACCTGGACAAGGCCTCGAAACCACCATGCTGCCAACAAGAACCAAACGCCCCGTGAGGTCGATTTTGAGGCTCGCCGCAAGAAAAGACGCTCAAGGTCATTTGAGGTCACTGGTCAAGCAGTAAGTAATTTTAAATTGCTGTGTTACATATTTTGATATTTCACTCCCCCATTGTCTCAGATCACTTTGGTATATTACTGATGTATATTGTATATTCTTAGTTTGGACCAGTCTTACAGTTGTCACATAAACACCAGCCTTCAGTAAGACTGTCTCCTGACATATTCCAAATTCAGCATGTTAAATAGTGTTGGCCAACCAAACAGACATTGTTATCACAGATTTTGCCATCCCAAACTATGGAAACATCAGGAAAAGGCTAGAAAGACCCTTTTAGGTGAAGGCAACTGTAGTACCAGTGGTGGTCGGTGCACTTCGAAAGGATACTTGGAGAAACATTTGACATTTCAGTCCAGAAGAGTGCAGTTAAAGGAAAAGCTGGGAATTTGAGAACCTTCAAACTCCCAGGCCTATGTTAGACGACCTGATCTGGAGCTGAGGAGCCACCCACCGTGTCTAGGGGAATGAGGGGTGGGTAAGGCTTCCCTGTTGGAGCTCTTCACTTTAAAGACGGAGTTTTGCAATCAATGATTCTATTTCACAGAATCGTTAGCGTGCATGTCATGACTGTTGAGTCATGTTGGGTCTGTTTACTCCTTCCAAACCCACTTGTTATACTGCCACTGACACATCATCTGGATGGTGGAACACTGAAACGGTGCAACTGTATGACAGAAATCAGTCATCAGTCCCATGTCGGCTTTAAAACTTTAGAGTCAACTGCCGTTTGTTAGGGTGACAGAAACAATCTATCCAATTTCTCTGTCCTTTTATAACATTGCATTACTCCTTTCATGTTCAGATGCCTCAAACCAAAACCATCACAGCTCAGAGGTTTCGCCCTCTGGACAGCACATCGGACCCTCATCTTCATATTAATGGCCAATCCCAGGCCCCCATGCTGCGTCCTCAGTACAGAGGGGTCCCTCCAATCGCCAAAGTCAGGCCTCACCAAACCAATCACACACTATCAGGTAAGCAGTTATCTTGTCTGTAGACAGAAAGTGACATTTCTCATACTGGTATCCCTTAATTTAATTCATTTGTCATTGCAGGATCTAATGCTGAGTCCTCTACAGCCAGCATTAATAATCCTAAAAGAGGACCTCAACTCCGGCAGCCCCACCCACTTCTCTACGTCACCACCACAGGCACCAGGGCCCAGCGCACTCGCAGGCACTGAGTCCAACTTAAACACTGACAGCTGCACCAGCTGAGCTTGAAACTCTGAGTCAGGTTACATTGGGGCAAGAGTAAAGGAGAACATTAAAAACAGTAAGCAGATGAAGGATGGATGCCTTTAGACAGGTGCTAACGGCGATGGGGTCTCATAAGTGAGGCGACCATCAGAATCTAAGAAACCCTTGTTTAAAGACACTACAGATTTGTGCGTTTACAGCTCCTGTTCTGTCCTGTCTGGTTTCTTCACTTTAGTCTGCTGCCGTGTTGAATATCTTGTGTTTCGCTGAGGTTGAGAAGACGTGACGCTCGAAGTGAGCACAACTATGTTGTTTATTTGTTGCTGTTTTTGTTTTTTGTTTTTTTTGTATTTTTCTATCTTCATTATGTAAGCCTGTCAGAAAAGAAGTTGGGGATACTTAAAAAGCTCAGCCTGAGAATGTAAATACAGTCTGACTTTATCCATCAAATCAATGCAGAGAAAATCCACACATTCATCATGATGTCATTGCTGAGTTTTGCTCTGCACTTAAAATGTAACTATTGTTTGTTCTTGTAAGCCTACACATTGACTGGTATTTGTGGAAAAAAATAACTAAATGTTTAGTGGATTCTGCATCCTTTCCCCACACTAGAGATATCTGCCTTTTTACACTAAATATTCCCTTACATAAGTTGTCATGTTTGTGCAGATGGATACCTTAGCACTAGAAGTTGTTTAATTTTCAAGGTTATTGGATTCAAATTTAATTAACTATTTAATAAATGCCTTTTTCTTTTTAATATTGACAGTTTTCATATTTGTTCCTTACTATTCTTTTTTTGTATGTACATATTTTTTATTTGTACCTGAATAAAATTGATAAAATGGCACCTATTTTCTGATCTGCTGTCTGTGTATTTCAGAAATTATCTGTTAGGGGCCAATATAAAATTAGAAACAGATACAGATTTTTTTAAAGACATATTGTTTCCCTGTTTCTGACATTAATAATTGGTCTTATCTAAATTTCACAATAATTATATTTTATTTACTTTTTAAATATAATTTCTTCAAATGAGATGTCATGCCTTTAAATAATTTGAGAAGACTGGATGATAATCTCATGCATTTATCACCTTTTGATTACAATATTGTGAGTTTATTAGAGGCAAAGCTGAGTACATTTCAGGGGAAGAAGAAGGAAACGGAATTGTTAATTTGTCAATTTCACATGTAATGTTGTAAGATGTCCACTAGATGGAGCCCAGTGACAACGTGGTCCTTCCACGTTGTACATTTTTATACATTAACATCCGACTTAATTGGTACGGGGGAAAAAAATCTGGTATTTTATTGATGTATTATCATTTCACTTCAGAATTTTATGGGAGTGGGGAATATGCATCTCTTTAACAGCAAAACAAATGCATAAAATGAAATTAACTGCAATAAAACCCTTAAGTAAGCTTTAACATTACGCTTAAATTATTACAAAGCTATCAAATTTGCATGTGTCTGAGGACGTAAAAACTTCATTGAATTAGGAGACATTATTTTCGTACATATATAAGCCAATGCAATATATTCATTGGTATTTACATGTTCTCTATATCAAATGTAGTGTTTCAGAATTACCGCCTCCTAATGTCCGACAACGTTTTTCATCCAATGAAAATCACTTCTAGCCTGATGGATCGGCCAGTCGACCAATCAAAGCCGGGATAAACGTCGCGCATCATTCTGCGCACGGCTGATTTGCAACCCGCGGAAGTAACAGCTCAGAGGAAGAGAAAATGTCGTCGAGTGCCACTCGGACCGTTCTAGGATCAGTGGCCTTTTAGTGTAAGAAATACACTCACACACATGCCAGTGGGGTGAGTAGCGCCACCCTCACCACTCGCGATTTAAAAGACGGGTGACCGCGGATCTGTGAACCAACATGCGTCGCGGTTTTCTCCGCCGTTTGCGTTTCAGAAGGCAGCAGTAACGGCCGGCAGCCATGACGGTTGTTTGTAACGTTGTCAGCGTCGGTTTCATTCACGTTTGCGGCGTTGGTTTAACTTAAAGTTCAAAGCGCTGCTTCATAGTTGGCAAAGTTGAATAATTAAAATCACATTTTGTTTTATTTACACTTCAGACACCCGTACCTGTGAAACAAACAAAGTAGCAAAATGACACATTTGCTAGTTGCTATGGGTTTTACGTTTGTTTCACTCCATATTCTTTTTTAAATTAAACCCACTTAAAATAAACGAATCTGTAATAAAACTTATTTAAAGTCCCAAAAACAATGCCCCCCCCCCCCCCTCTTTATTTATTTATTGCTCTTAAAGAAACTGAGCTGTAATATAATTAATATACATAAATGAACTAACGAATAGAAACATTTGAAACTGTTTACTGTTTGTAAATTTAATTTTACATTTTTAGAGTTTTTTTCTGAGACAACAAACCTATTTCCTTCAAAATGCAGCCTTTTGGGCCTTAGTTGGTTTATTGTGTTGTTTAAAGGAATAATTTGTAAAAAAATAATTTTTATTTTATTTATTTATTTATTTTGGGGTGGCAGAGACACGCCCTAAGAGATTAGCAACTAAAATCTCAGCATAAGGTGGTTCTACAAAGAACTGCCTCGGAACACATTAATTCCAAAAATTATATTTAAGATTGTGATGGTGATGTGACATAAAGTTAGACGGTACACTTTATTGTATCAGATGTTTTTCTTTAAACATTTAGCAGTTGGGTCAACACAGAAGACGAGACATCAAGTCAGTCCTTTGTGCAGATTGAAAACTAATTTCCTTATCCTCTCCTCTTTTGTTTTCTCTTTCAGAATAAATCTTCAAGCTCCATTAACAATCACAACTCTTTTAAATTAGAAATTATATTCTTGAATAGAACAACAAGAACTGTCCCAGCCTTCTGTGTTTAGCTCAATCTCGCAAACACTGCGGTTTTTATAAGACTATGTATCCAGGACTTCAAGATAAACCTGACCTAATAGTTATACCCTGTTATTCTACCCATTTTGCTTGAAAAAAAAAAAGAAAAGATTTTTGTTCAAATATGGATCCTACATTTAGGGTTGAGGGTCTTGATTCGCAAGCAAACATGGTTTTCACAGTTGTTAAGCCAGTTATGAGCATTTTTCAGGTTTCCCCGGATCAGAGCAGTAGCATTTCACAAGGTGGCCTGGGCATGCAGGGGTTATCTGAAAATCCATTAGTCCTCCCTCAGCAGCCACAAGGTCAGGATCAGTTAGACCAGAATAATATAGAAATGCACAGCACCCAGCATCATGTTCAGCCACAGATGGAAGCCCCTCTCCAACACAGGGGGGAGGAAGTGCGCCAACACCAAGGGGTGCCAGCACACTCCAGCACAAACTCCGAGTCTATCACCGGAATACCTTTTGCAGAGGTGTCTTCTTTACTGGATCCAAACATGAAAGGATCCAAGGCTCGTAAGTGACCGTCAGTGAAAGTTTTGCTCTGTCCCCTCTTTGCTAAATTCACTCAGGTACCACTTTGCATAAATTTTGCGTCCTGAATCCAAACCCCGCTGTTCTGATTTGTCTCACTCCGTCTGACTTCATCCGCAGGGAAATGCCTCATCTCTTATGATGAAATTAAACGGCGCCTGCAGGCCCCGGAGAAGATGTCCCTACGGTCTCTGGCAGCTTACACTAGGGTCAGCAGAGGTCCGGCCAGCAAGAAAACGCTTCTGGAGTCACTAAATGTCCTTGGCCTCTTGCCCAGCACAACCACAGCAGTATCTTCTTCATTCTCCAAGCTCACTGAAGGTAAGAGAAATGCAGCATATAAAGAACCTATATACATTAGCATATAAAGAGCATATAAACATTAGCTTTACCCCATTTGTGGCTCATTTTCTCATTTTACAGTACAAGGTAATGTATTTTACGGGCATTTTATTTGATAAACCAATACAAAACACTGCACAACTGGTCATTCTTTTTTGTAGCAAGAATTATTAGTTATTTGTAGGTAAAAATCTAAAAACGTTGACATGTATTTGTCCCTTTTACTCTGATATTAATAAATACTATCCAGTACAACCAGTTCTCATTGGAATGTAAGTAAATTTAACAATGGGTGAATGAATTAAAAATACATCTGATTTGTCTTGGCCTCAGCTGTTTTTAAAAATAGATTGGATTGCAAACATTGTTAGAAAGTCCAAAGAACACACTCAGCAGGTTGGGGTGAAACTGAGGAGAAATATAAACATCCCATTGACTGTTTATTCCATTATCTGAAAGCTCAAAGAGTTTGGTCCAACTGCAAGGTGAACATTTATCAGGGAACCATCCAAGATCCCTGTGGTAACTTTGGATTAGTATATATTATTCTACCTACTAGATGTGCATAGCTAACAAGGCTTGAGGCTGTTGCAAAAGATAGTTGTAGACCAGTGTTTTTCAACCTTTTTTGAGCCAAGGTACATTGTTTTCATTGAAAGAATTACGAGGCACACCAGTAACCAAAAATTTAAACAAATGATACTCTATAGTCTCATATATAAAATTTATAGTAATTCTTATCAAAATGTCTTTAATATGAATCAAATAAACATGTATTTTTTATCATATTTTATATCTGTTATTTCAAATTGCACTTAACAAGTCCACTTCAAAAGTACTCAACAATTATCCAATTTCACCTAGATAATTTCCAGAGGGCACACCAGACGATAACCCACGGCACACTGGTTGAAAAACAATGTTGTAAACAGTAATTTGTTTTTAGATTTTCACGCATTTCAGGAAAAAACAACATAAAAACAGTTATCTTTTTCCTTCCTCTTATAAAGGGTACGGTTTAAGGTTTGTTGTTTTAATGTTAGAACGTATCAAGGTTGATGAACGTTTCTGCTTGTGTTTGCTTCATTTTCAGGTGACACCAGAGCTCTGTGTGAAGATTTGAAAGATTTTTCCCATGATTATGTCGACTACGGTAACATGGCTAAGCAACTCATCCCCGAGATGAATACAGTTCAACACTGGTCCAAAATGATTGAGACTAAGTATGATTGTAATTGTGATGAATCAAAGTCAGCGTAAGTCATGTCAGTCGAACGCTTTGGCTCTTTTTTCCACAGGAATCACCTGGAAGACATGCGAAAATGTTTCAAGGACCCGGTAAACACTGGTGCGTTTGATAACGTCACTCACGGCCTCGGCCTTGGAATGTTGGACGTCACATTAGACATGATCATCATGGCGATCGATCAACAGATATGCATCCTGTCTGGCACTGCGGCGTCGGACCCCGCAGAGACGGGTCTGCCGTCTCGGCGCGTTCGCAGACGCCAACGCAAACCGCCAACACCTGAGAGTGAGAGATCACACAACATCTGCGGGGGCGTGAGGGAGCAGAGGAAGATCCTTTTGAAAAGCAAGGGACGAGCCAGAGACAGAAAGAAGACAAGGACGGAGTCTGGAACCCCCGAAACGGTTGCGTCCCATGCAGAGCAGAGCAAGCCGGATAATGGACAGAGTAACGTCCTCACCCTGGTCTCTGTGGGTTATGAGACTGTTTCTACCAGCATGAATGCAGCTGGAACAGTTTGACGCCCGACTACGACTCTATGACAAAACACCAGCTAGCCCCTTAAAATCACTGATGTAGGGTTTTGTATTTATAGAATCCAAGATGAAATATTTAGTACATTTAAGGTAAAGCGATTAAACATTGCTCCCATAATTTCACAAGTTCTTTAAGCCTATTAAGAGAATGTCTGCAATCCACTAAAGTGGACTGTACTCATAGATGTAGGGTTATTTTGCAGTGGTTGGTTTGCAGTTTGTAAAACTCTTGCATTTCAAACCTTTTGAATAGAAAACCAAAACTTTTGTTTGCCAGCAAATTAGAAAAAAGTATTAAACCTATAAAACAAAGGACTTTTAAAATGGAAGATTGCGAGTACTGAAAAGTGTGTGTTAGTGGATGTACAGCACATCATCCATCAGTTAGTCGTGGCCCTTCATCAATGAGGGTTTCAAAAGACACAAAAGTCTGTGTGTTATGTCTGCTGATCAGCTGTTGTCAGCCCTTCTCCCCATTGTTCTGACACCCACAATATGACTTTTCTGTAGTACTTTTCAGATAAAAATACATGTTTGATTTTAGTGTCAAAGTCACAAGAATAGCAATATTTACATAAATAAGCAGTTTGAGTAAACCTAAAAGGAATTACATTTTCATTGAAATTCAGTTGTTACTAGAAAGGTGCATGTTAATCTCATTTGACATTAGTGCGGAAAGCTGTATATTTGTAACAAAGCCTATGTTAACTTTGTCCAAATAGATTATAAGTGGCCGAACCATTCACTATAACTGGCTTTGTAAACCATTAATCAGATTTTCCGGCTGGACTTTTGATTGTTTGAAGATTTGTAGAGATGGGTCATCTAGGCTTTAGCCAACCATAATGGATTTCAGGTTTTCTGTGAAGTTTGAGCTGCACATGTTGTTTTTCAGTTCACCCTTTTTTTTTGTTTCATTCAACATGTACAATTTACCAAACACAGACAGTGACATAAAACTGGGCTTGAAATGTGTTTGAATCAAAAAAAAAAAAAAAAAAAAAAGCTAAGGGGTTAACAGCTTATCATTTATTCTTCATGGCAAACAACAATTCGTATTTCATCAGCCAACTCATTTATTTTACTTTTTTTGGCCGATTTTTGTTTGGATCATGAGGCTAATGTGTGTTATTTTTAATCTTTCTTTTGGATGTTCAAAATCAGAGGGAACTGGTTGCAGTACTTCTGCTTTCTTTACTCAGGTATAATATAAGTGTAAAGAAGAAGGAATAACACATTTTACAGTTTGGAAAATAACCCAAAGATCCAAAACATACAAGTTAGAATTAGAATTAACAGTTATATGCTTAGTTTTCTTGGTTTACAGTTGTTTACAAACCAGTTTTTATACAATTACGTATTCACGAAATCTGTTATCCCCATTTCACAAATATTTGTTACTGTGTTGTTTTCTGTGTAGTGAGTTTTTTGGGGGTTGTGAGGGTTTTACACAGACCAGCCAGAGAGACGTTGAATGGATTTCAAACATATACTTAATTTATTACAAAAAAGTTTAAAAAAAGTTCAAAAATGATAAAATTGGGCCCAAAACTCAGGTAAACATAAATTACAACCCAGGTAGTGACACAAAGAACTCAAGCAACAAACTGACCTCTACAAACAAGACATGAAGACCTTAAATAGTGGCTGATCAGACCACTGCTAACAAACATGGGGGTAATTAAACACACAAGAACATAAACAAATACTGGTCAGCGCTTTATTAGATCTTTAAATTAGATAATTAGAAATGAACTAACTTCCAAAAAAAAAAAAAAAAACATTAAAGAAATGGTAACATTAAACAAAAGATCAGATTTCCCCTTCCCCTGGCCAACAAATGCTATATAATGACAGCAATTAGCTGGAGCTCCTCTGATTCCAGCAGCAACTCCAAAGGAAACTGGTGACTCAAAAGAAGAAATTTGTTATGTTTAACAAAGATAAAAAGAACTGACAAATAAAGTTAACTAAATGTGTGCACTGCAAATAGTTAACTAAAGAGTCAGGCTAAGAAAAATAATTTAAAGATAAAAATCCAAAGTAATCAATATGTAAACTAATGTTAAAGATGAACAGAAAACGATTACCATCCAGGTTTCTGTGACAGTAGGGACAGCTGTCACAGGGTTTTTTTTTGTTCTGTTTTTTATTTATGGACTATAAGTGAGTACCGTTTTACTTATTTGAATGTAAGCTAGCTGGGAAACAGCCAAATGGAAAAAGATTTATATGCTTGCCGCACTTGTTTATTTAAGGTTTAGATTATAAATTACACATTTGTATTAAAAATATATTTTCATCTTTTCACTAATTGAATAAATAGTACCAAGTTACATTACTAGCATGTGTTCTTTCTAACCTTCTTAAACAATGGGGTTTCCCCCTTTTTTAAAGCTTTGTTTCCGATCCTGTTTTATAGAAGTTAAATAAGTCCATCATTTCTTTAAGTTATGATGTACCAATACATCTCTGTCAATTTTTTATATATCCATCAAAAAATATTATTCAATCCATCTATGTATTAATCAGTTGATCCATATCTTTACCTGTCAATCAGCTAGTGGGTTATTCCATAATCAATTTCATTCATCTAAGAGTTTTTCTCTCCTTTCTTCTTCTCTTCATTCCTTATTTGATTATAAGATTACATATTTAAACGCCTTATTGTTGTGAAATATTTCCTATTACTCATAATGAACTTGTAATAACTCATTTGTACATAATTTGGACTAAATAGGAATTTTAATTGATAAGTAATACATTTTTTAAAAATTGTAGGAACCATCTTGTGATGATGAATTAAAGAAAAAGGTCAAGGTGAGATTACATTTAAAGCATTTATCAGGAGTTTAAAGACCGCTAATCTGGAAAGGTTCCACCCAACAATCCAGCTATGTAGAAAAAACATGCCAGATCCCCATCTGCCCGTGTTGTTTTGGCTCAAATGTTCTAGATGCTGAAAGGCATTATGTGAGATTGTGAGGCGGTAGGAATAAACTCGGCAGAGTCAGCCAAGTGCTAATACCTTAACCGTGCACACGCTCACAGGGGCTGCATGAGAGGGAAGGTTTAGGGAGGATTTGCTCTGTATTAATCCTGACAGGGAACAGAGAGCCAGCTGGAGTGTGCAGGAGAGAGTATTTGGCCTGAAAACACTGGAAGGAAGTATGGAGTGTTCCTGTGTCATAAAAGTTAAGTGTAGTTTCTTGTGACCGTCCTCAAAGCAAAAGAAGTAATTCATCCAAAGAAAAGCGGTGAAAGGAAAATGCAGAAGAGCAGTCACAAGATGTCGGTCTGACAAAGTTTCATAACCTGAACTTCAGAGACGGCAGGACGGAGTAACATGGGGCACCCTAATGTGCCACTTTCCTTTAAACAAGCTCGGGCTCAGAGAAACAGACATATATCCAGCCGGCTGCAACCCTACACGCCAAACGGTGAGTGCACCACTGTTAGAAATTCAATGTTATGTCCATTTGATTTTGGCTATGATTCGTGTATGCCTCAGTAACATGACCTGTAATATGACTATAACACATGGACAAAATTTTGATTTCAAGGGAGGGGGGGACGCGCCACTTTTAACAAAACTCTTGTATATCAGTTCACCATGTTTTCTCGTAGTTCTTCTAGATTTCATTTGTTACTTTTAAGTTTAACGGTTCCTTTTTTTGCTTTGACTGGTTATTAAGCATGTAGCAAAACCTTATCATGTTTTTCTTAATCCCATAGTGCCTATTTGCACCAATTACCCCCCAGCTCTGTGTTACTTTTGGCACATTTGCACAGGATGAGCAAAGTCTGCATTTTACTCAAATTTACTGACATTAAGGCCGAATATGATGTAAAAGCTGTTGTAATATCGTCTCCACCTATAATGCTCAAGTTCTATGTTGTTCTCCTTATGTTTAGTAGTCTATTTAGTTCGTATTATACCCCTTCATTCCCCTGATCTCTGCTTCAGCCTGCCTCCCTAACTCACAGCTGCACTCAATCAGTTTCTCTCCGTTTTTCCACCACTCAATTTAACCCGAGTTCATTCACCCAGGCTCGGCTCCTGTGTTGCCTTCCACACATCTGAACGTTTTCCATGCTGCTCATTGTTCCCCTGTGCCACTCCTAGTTTACATTTCATCTTTATGAATATAATAACCAACTGGCTGACTCCACCTCTGCATTTGGGCCCACAAACCCTCACACTGGCATTATGATAGGGGGTAGTTTTTTACAGTTCGGTTTCAGGTTTGTGTATTGAACACCAGGGATCAGTTTAAATCCATATATACAAATACATGTCTTCAACAAAGCAACCGCCCCAAAATACCTGTGTTTAAACATTAATCTGGTTCCTGATCAGCAAGATTAATGTTGTGTGGCTTATCCCAATTCCCATGTTAAGAAAAACAAAAAACAAAAAACCAATATTTCAGAGGAATTGGAGAATGTGATCCAATCGTCATGGGCTGGAATGGTGGGCCGCAAATGTTATGAATTTTGTTGACTATATGCAAGACTGAGTTTATGTAATTATAAAATAAAAAAACAATGTTTTAAAACTACATTTATTAAATAAAGTTTTTTTTTAAACCTGCTTTTTTTGCTGTGTAGATTTATTCTTCAGTTTTAGGTTATTTCAAATCGTATTAAACCACTCGTAGAATTTATTTATGTAAAGAGAATTGTAAAGCCATTTTTTCTCTCTTTTTCTGTCAGTGTGTGTGTGTTTTTTTTTTTTTTTGTGCTGCCAGATATGATTGTCCTTATTTCTGAAAAGTTGCTCTAACGTTTAGCTGGAGCATTGTGGCTTGTCCACATTGTGAACAACCAAGAAATGTACAGTATATATATTTATTTATATATTTCCATCTTAACACGGTATCTTGCAGATGATTGCATGTGTTGACACTATTTGAACCATTTTAACAACTGTCGCTTACGGAGATAAAGTCACTTTCCTTACACAGAAATGCAATTAAAGTTGAGCGGATGCTGGTATTAAGTAGGATCCTGTCGCCAGCAGTCATTCGGAAAAAGTTTGGGGTTCATCCTGGGCATGTTGTCATCACAGTGCAACATATAGACACACAATCAACCATAGTCACAATTTAGAGAGAAAAAATAACTTAACAATCCTGTTTTTGGACTTTTGGAGCGAGATGGAATACCCAGGCATAACCCATGCATGCACAGGGAGTATATGCAAATGCAATACATAAAGACCACAGGCTCATATTTGAACCCAGGACCATCTTGCTGTAAGGGAATGGTGCTATAAATTGATAGCAGTCTGTGCAGCCCATTATTATTATTATTCCAAATTAATTTCTGGAAATGTGGTTTGCATATAGATTACTGTCAGTCGAAAGTATATAAAACAAAGATTTGATCCAATTACAGCTGCAGAAGTTCTGGATTTCATCTTTGGCATCTTTGCACATTTAGAGATATGAAAGGATGTGTTCAAAGTTAGTTTTCAGCCACACAGGCGGTGTTTTCCATTCAGGTCATATTACAAGAGCATAATCATCCTCATGTTTAATGTTTCTGCTACATTGCATTCGGCAAGCAACCAAAAGGACTCCTGTTTTTTTTTCTCTCCCAGCAATAGCTTGCTTCTTGACACTCAATATAAAGCTGGAGCAGAAAGATAATATTTACCCCAATTGAACTGAGCTGTGGATTTATTAAAACTCTCCCAAACTTTCCAAACTTTCCATCCTGACTACTTCTCTGAGAAATGCTCTCTTTGAAGGCCTGTCAGTTTAGCTGGAAGACCATTTCCTAGTTCGCACATTGAAGTTAATGGATGTAAGACTACCAAAAGTTTAAGTTTAGCAAGTGTTTACAGAGTTCTTCACATATTGATTAATCCACTTCAGACAGCTCGGGTGTTTTACCTTATGTGTGTCACAATAAGTACCTTGGTAGTTTTAGAAAAGAAACACAGTTAGAATAATGGCTTCCTTGAAGCCTCCAATCCAGCTTGTTCTTTTGATTTAAGGGTCATTTATCCTGCATGCGTCCTAATTTCTGTGCTACTCCCTGTCTCTGCAGACAATTTGAACAACGCACTGGGTGCGATCAGGGTTCTCGGCGTGGAGCTGATTGAAGATGAACTCAAACCTCATTTGATCACAGTGCTGGCAAACATTAGGGAGAAAAGTGAGTTGAGAGTTTTCATATTCCTTCTTTTGTGTGATATCTTCATCCGAGCAGATATAAATAGAAAAATACAGACAGCTCAAATGCATTTAGTTTTAAAAATGCAAAACAAATGATCTTATTACCTTGTACAAAATAAAACCAAGTCCAAAACAACCTTGGTTACTAATGATGATTGACAGCTTTTGAGCGGATCAGTTCAGGTCAGTTTGTAGTCTTTAGCCGAAGCTGTATTTGTATTTTGCATGAGGGCTACAGGCTGCAGAAAGCTTACCTTTGTAATTGTCCAGTGGAGAGAGTTAATTCAAGTTAGTGCTGTTCACAAAAACCATAAATTTATGTACTCTTTGGATGAAACAGTGACAGATTCACTTTTTATTAATTCTACCACGTTGATTAGGTTAATCAATAATGTTAATGTTGTGGTTTTGTCTTTGATGATTTTTGTGTCTAGAGAAAGGTGCTGCTGAGCAGGTTGTCATCAGTGGGATTCTGCCAATTCTGGCTCTGTCCCTGAGAAGTCGAGGGCCTCTAACTTTACTGACAGCAAAACTGGTGGCGGAGCTTTCCAAGGAATGTAGGTTTGTCATAAAGATAAAGACAATTTTTATCATTTATTATTATTATTATTGATTTGTTGCTCAAAAAAATGTATTTCTTCAGCCGTGATTCGTAAAGGTTTTGGGGATGCCGGCCTGGTTACAGCCCTGCTGTCGGTCCTGACAAGCATCAATGAAGAGCTGCTCATTTATGCAGCGAGAGCCATCTCACGCATGTCTTATGACAGCTGTAAGTCAAGTGAAATTAAATAACCACCTGGCAGGCTTTCTCCTATGCTATTTGGTTTTACATGAGTGTAATTCAATTTCTACCAAAAATTCAATGCGTTATCAAACATAGTCTATCTATGTAATATTTCATTTTTTGCATTTTTTGTGTCTATAAAAAACCCTTCTTAATAATACTTTCTAAGTAGATATGAAGATAATTAATTTCTGGATAAGCTAATATATTAGCATATACATCCTGTGATTTTAAACATGTGCTTCAAATTTGAATATTTTAAGTTAATGATTATGTTTTTGTCCTTCTAAGCTAAGCAGCAGGAACTTTTACTACGTCGTGGTGCGGTGCCGCGACTTGTTGCCATCTTACTCCGTTTCCCTGATAAGGAGGCCCTGGAGGAGGTGTGCCTCCTGGCTCTCTGTAACCTCAGCGGTATGGCCGTGGCAGAGGAGGCCGGCATGATCTGGGAACGTGGCGTGCCTGTGAGGCCCGGAGAGTGCGTGTTTCACGGCGTTTCTCCTCACACCTGCGGCTTTGCCTCCTCTGTGACGTTGGTTCGGGTCTCTCAGTGGGGGCCTGGCCAGTACATGGTCAGCATCGAGGATTTCCAGCGCTGCTCCTCCTCCTTCTGGAATCTTCATGGGAACAAACGGGGTGTGCACTGGTTCCCATTCTTCCGTTTGGGCAGCTGTTCAAACATGTTTAAAGTGATCAGGTTCTCCACAAGGAACATTCCTCGGACAAAGAGTCTAAAGACGCGCGTGTTCCACACTTTCCTGTGACAGCTTACAAATATGGTGGCCTTAACCAACTGGACTGCAGCACATCTATCAATCCATCCAACCATCATCTATCTTTTAATGTGACTGCTTAAAAACTGCAAAGTCAGCCTGACTAATTAAATGAAGAGTAAAACAAAAAATCTACACTGAAGGTACAATCTATATACCCTGGATGAGTCTGTGGAGGGTGCATAACACCTTGTTGGCTGAGGAACTGTGTAAAAGAAAGTGAGTTTTATCACTGTACATGGATGTTGAGAAAAATGTTTTACCAAACCAAATGGGGGTACCATACTGTATGTTTCACATGTTAACATCAACATCAACTATCTCCATTTTGAGAAATGTTAGGAGTTCCATTCACTGCAGCAAAACTGACTTTTTTAAAGAGTAATTTTTTTGAAATGGGATTTTTTTCCCCCTATCTCAATAAATTTACTATATGAAAACAATATATTTGCATGTTTTTTTATATCTTTCAATTAATGAAATGATTTTTTTATGTGTTGTGATACATTACATTAAAGTTATGTCTTATATTAGTAGCTTTTTACACATCTTTTATTATAGATCCGAACAATTTAAAAGGGTACTGTGACAGTGTACCTACAATAAATGCTACGATTATGCCCTCGCTACTAATTTCTTCACAAGTGCTTAAAATAGGTCATTTCTACCAAGCAGTTTACTAAATTTTCTGTTAAGGGTTTTTTAATATTTTTGTTAGTTTGTTGTTATTTTCATAGACAAATTGATTTAATTTGTGATTATGAATGGTCTAAATCAGTTCAGGTCATAAATATCTGCATGTTTTTTTTTTTTTAGAAAAAAGGAACATGAGAAACTGGAGAAATTTCAAAAGCTCAGGAATGAGATAGAAAAGCGCCTGGAGAATTGGCTCCAATATTAACTTGGAAAGCATCAGATACCTCAGTCCAGAAGAGTGCAATCCTAAGAGCAGCTAAGATGCTGAGAAGAACCCTCTACAGCTCCAGGGCTTCTGGTAGAGGACCTGAGAGGGAGATGAAGAGCAACCCACCCTGAATCAATTTCTCCATTTTTACTTCTCGATGTTCTATAGCGTGCCATCTGGATATATGCCATCTAGAGTTGACCACTAGATGGCATACATGCACTGGGGATTAACGAGATCTACAGCTCATTTGCTTCTCTGCAAACACGTTTGATGATGTATTACTTAAAGACAACTTGTATGGCCCTCAGTTCATCCAGTGAAATATATAATAGTTACTTGGTCCAGTTAAAACATAAGGAATCTTCCTTTGCTGTGGTCAACTGTAAGGCAAACCCTTAACTATATAAATGTCTCAAGCACAAATTGCAACTCCTCTTGCCTTCTTCTAATTACTTCTCTTATTGGTTTCATCCCGCCTCAGGCGTCCAAACACAGGGACTCGACCTGTAATCAATCCTAACTTTATTACTCTGAACCACTTAAATATTTGATGTCAGATAAAATGAGAACTTGGAATTATTTACAGGTAGAGAAGGGTATGTGGTGTTTAAATGTTGCAGCTCCCGGTTGTGCCTTATTGTAGACAATAAAAAAGCATCATCAACAAAATCAAGAACCCTTACGAAAGTCGTTAAAGACTGGTAATCATTGTCTTATATTAAAATTAAGACTCCTCAGTCACATTATTTGTTCCTTTTAATTTAATTTGCAGTTGATAAAGCTGTCCTATTAATCTTTAAAATTGGTTATAATCCTGGGTTGTACCAGCTTTCTTTCACTCCAGTCTGACAACAAGTTGCGTGTGCCTGAAAAACAAGGATAATAAACTAGAGGAAGGAAAAAAAAGTGTCAAGCCTAAACAAACGGACTTCTTGCATTAGTGTTTAAACGTAGGGATATGGAAATAATAATACAAAAGATCTGACCTATTAACTGACTTAATGCACTTTATTAGCTGTTGTGCAAGAAAATCACAACTTTTTCAGTATGTTTGTCAGCATGGCAATAGCATTTGTTAGAAGACGAATGATCAGTACAGAGAGAAAACATGGCATCATTAGACAATAACATCGGCAAATCAGATTGCATGAAAAAAATCTCAAGCAGTATTAAGTTAAAAGTGTATGTATCGACTTACAGCTTGTTAAATAACATCTCTGTCATAGTGCGAGAGGGCTTCTGTACCACTTTAACCACTAAACAACTTTGAGGAGGGTGGCAGGAACCCTGCCACACAAAACAAACAAAAAATGTGGTGACTGCTTTACTGCATACGTCACTTCCCGTGTTTCTTATTTTCTACATCATCATGACATTGACAGTTCGATTCATGACCTCATCGCTATTCATCTTTCACACAGCTGGAGATGTGCACTGAAGACTTGTCACTAATGATTGAACCCCACAGCAGCATGCTCCCCATGTTTTCCAATGGGAAAGGTATGTTTGGAATGATGTCAAGTGTTGGTGTTCACTGTCTGATATGTAAACCTAAAATTTTTACTTTAGGACAACATTTGACCTGAATATATCAGCTCAGTCTCAAACATGAAATATCAAACATGGTACACATTTTATCTTGTACATTCTACATTGCCCGTCTTCCTACTACGACTCTTTCATGAAAACCAGATTTGTAGAGATTTTTAGCTAAAAGATTCTTTCACCTAAACTGTGAATCTCTGCATCCCCTCCGCAGTCACCATTGGTCTCTTGGCCCTCTCCTGACCTGTTAGTTTACATAGACGGTCATTGCTAAGTAGGTTTGCAGTTGTACTTTGTTTTGCGCTCTACGTTTTCTGACGATAGACTGAATATGCTCTGTGAGATGATTAAAGCTTGGGATATTATTTCATTACATACCTTTGGATTAACCTTTTTGAGTGCTTGCTGTGCTTCTTATCTTCATGATGGTTTTTGGTGATTGATGGTCTTAAACAAACCTCTAAAACATTTCCTTACAGAAAAGATCCCATGAAATCTATTGGATATTCTGTTAAGGGTTAACAGAACCTGTGTCTAGTCTGAAATTCTGCAGCACTTTGTGTCAGTTTGTCACACAAAATCTTAATAAAATGGCTGGAAATGTTCTGCATATTTAGTTAAACAAATCAGGTTCCTTGAAGCCAAGATTAAACATGATTGTTGTAGCCCTAATCTTGGCACAAACACATGACCTGTAAGACATTTAGAGTGTTTAATCAGTGGCTCCACATCTAATCTAAAGAAAGGAAATGCGGGAAGCATGAATATATTATGTTTAATATTAAACCTATTAATAATGCATGACAGTGTTTGTGGTCTATCCCCTCAAACTCACAAAATATGGCTGAGAAGTTTTTCATTGTTCGTCTTTACATATGAGTCATTTAAACGTTAATCCCTTTGTTTTCAGCAACCACATGTTATTGCGTTATATTCTCATTTAGTCTCTAATTAAAGCTTTTGTCATTGTGATATTGCAGCTTTAGCTACTCTTAACCCTCAGGACTCTTAAGAAAAAAAACATGCCGATTGTCTGTATTTGTGGTGGATCAAAAAACAAGTCCAAAGAAGAAATATAAAAACAGCTAGACTTACAATAATAGACTATAGTCCCACATTTTCAGGCATTAGCATACATGTAGTACCAGTGAAAGTAGTTACATGTAGCTGAGGGTTAATTTCTCAACTAAATGAAGGCTATCACTTTGTTTGATCCTTGTTCAAGGCTGGTTTTTAAAATGACAGTTGATAGTATCTTTGTAGCAAAAATAAGTGTCACTTATGGGCTTCCGTGACAGGTCATTGACATCTTGTAGGTTCAGGATTGGAGTAACCAAATCAATTTGTCTATCAAATGCAAGCGATATTTTAGACAGAGCCAACTGTCTAAGCGCTTTTGAGAAGAGTTCAAACCTTTAAGGGAATGATGACGTTAACAGTCAACCACATAACTCCGTTAAAGAAGCCTTTCTAGCAAACACAATATTATTGAGTAGATCCTATAGGCCACAGTACGGACACAATAAATCAACTGATATGAAAACCTGTTGTGATCCCGGGGTTTTGACTTTTGGGTGTCATCTGTGTTGGTGTTATTCCAGTGTTGCTTAACAGATGTTGCCTTATATAGCTTAGGGTTATGCCTTTTAGGTTTTGCCTAAAACTTTCCTTTATAGTTAGCTTCTTCATTTATTCTCGTGTTATCTTTTTTGTGATTATTGTGTTTGTATTTCTCAATTACTGAAATAATATCCTCCTCGATCTGGTGGTTTCCATGTATCTCAATTTTACTACAGTGTTTTATAATTTCTTCTCTCAATCTACTAATTTTCCCCTGCCTGCATTCTCCCTCAGCTGTTCCCATTTTTTTCTCTCAGTATATTTTAATTTGTCATTTCCACTTCTGCCTAAGTATACACACCACCCTATAATTTTGACAATCCCAATTAGAGCATCACTAGCGTCCTTTGCATTGCTCACTGTTTGTCAGAGGTGTGGACTCGAGTCATATGATGTGGAATTAAGTCAGACTTTAGACTTTAGACTTGACTCGACGGAATCCCAAACCATTAAAGGCTCGACTTGGACTTTCACACCAATAACTAATAACATTACTTGGCCTTGGAAAAGATTTTTGTTACAATGAAAAAGTGCATGGCTCTTCTAGAAGCACAATCCAGCCCCCTACACGTTATTTGCTTCTAGCGTTGTTGCAGCATGCACACACAATCCCATCTGCTTTTCTTCTGCATATATTGATGGCAGTAAAAATAGCCAATCCTGGGGTCTTGTCATCCAACAAGGTATGTGCAAAGTTGGTAAAAAAAAGGGAAGGAAAAAAGTTAAAAGAAGCGTGTTGCTAGTGAGCAGCACAACTCTGCACTTCTGTTATTATACTTTAACATTTTGAATGCATGACGAAGTAGATACTTCAGGAATTGATACTTACTTGCAAGCCAAACAACCATTTACAAATATACCAAGGCTTTCAGCAATTGTATCTATTTTGGGTGTGTCGGGTGATAGGGAGAAGAGTGAAAGATGGAGTAATTGTTTTGGAACAAATTAAGTAATAATGACAAATAACATTTAACAACAAACTCTCCATATTAAAGGTTGATCAGTTGCAGAAAATTAATATTTTTTATTTATTTAAGTGGTATCCTTATGTCCAAAGTACAAAGTGTCCTCTGTTTTCTTCAGTGTTTCATTTGTGTTCATTTTTTCAACTAGTTAATGTTAGCTGTGCTAATTATTAGCTAGTTTATTGTAACATTTTATTATCTGCCGATATAAAGCCACAAATTAACTATTAATAATGAATTTATGTTTTCAAAACATGTCATTTGAAATCTACAACACAGAAGCACAAACATCTTATTTATTTTATTTTTTTATTTACACTATAGCTGCAAACTCAAAACTCAAGCTGGCTGCTAGCATCATATTTGTGTATAAAATAAAGTCCTAGTAAAACCTGATCTCATGTCAGATAATAAAAATAGCAAATCAAATTATTTATACATGTATAAATAATTTGCTATTTTTTATTATCTGACATTATTCATGTATTGTTTTAAACTGTGGTTTTTACATTTGTTCAAATAACATACAGATAATTTTCATTTTGGAAACAAATCATTTTTTTTTAATTATAACTCAGTTCAACCCAGTATTGGTTTCATTTGTCATGATTTCTACAATTTTTGTTCCTGTTTTCATTCGTTTTAAAAATTCTTGTTCTTAACCTTAGAAGTTTGGGTCTGTATATCCTAGTTTTCAAAAAGAAAAGTTTTCTTTTTTTGTTCATTTCTCTTATGCTGCTTTGTTCCTTGTTTTTACCCTAATGTAACTTAACCTTCTAACGTAGAATTATGTCCTGTTTGTTTCCATCTCTGATTGTTGCCATTTTTCCTATATCCTTAATTATATTTAGTTTATTATTGTCCCTCTCACCTATTCCTCGTTCAGTGACCAACCCTCAAGCTTAAATATCGGCTTGAACCGTATCAAATCTAACCATTCCCTCCAGTATGTCTTGTGGTTCCTGTACATATTGTCCAGCACTTTTATAGTTTTTAATGAACAGTTTCCTCTCTTAGGTTCTCACATTTGGGTTCTGCCCTTCATTGTGTTTGGGAAGTGTCCTTTGTGATTAAACTGAGTGGAAGCAGAAGTGGATCTAAAGCCTCTAGGAAAGTAGATCTCAAGGACTAAGGTTGGAGATCTGTAGTTCTTGGTGATGGAAAACTGACTTGTAAAACAATGAGTTGCACGATTCCCACTTGTTGCTTTATCATGACATAAAGTTACACATTGTTATGATTAGAATGCTTACTAATGAAAGCACTTGAAAGCCAGTCACTAAACAGACTTTTTTTTTCTTACAGAGGGTGAGCAGAGTGTCCTTTTAAAAATACTGGCTCCATCACTTCTATTTCTGTACCCACATCACAAGTGAACGCGGCACAGATGTAGCTCGCTCCTGCCGCTCTGAGCGACAGAATAAGGCTTGTACTGGAACAGGCAACAACAATCAGGACCCAGCGCTCAGGCTGTGCTACAGGCATGTGTCTGTGCATGCTAATGCTTGTGTGTGTACAGTGGTGGGGATGAAGGCAGTCGAGGCCATCTGTGCTGCAGTATTACGTCCGTCACAGGAGGGCCTTTGAACAAAACGCACCACCCTAAAAATGTTGTGCACCAAAATTAGGCAGGACAGGTCAGGGCAAACTGAGTTTCTCTCTCTCTCTCTTTTTTTTTTTAAACTTTACGTTTAATGGCTGTTTTGAGAGGATATAACATATTGACATTACCAGCAGGGGTAAAAGAGGAGGGGCAACATGGAGAGGGGACGGAGGGAAGGACAGAGCAGTGGTGCGCAGAGATGACACAGCAGATGGCTGATTGGAGATTATCACTGTGGGAGGAAACACCAGGAAGTCCATTAGAGGAGGGGACAGTGGCACGCAAATGGTCAGAGCACCAATCAAAACTCTTCTTACCTCTTGTCTCAGCTCTAAGTGATTGAATGTGAAAACGTATATAGCATTATACAATGTTTTGATTATGTCTGTTAAGAATTTTGGGTCACCAAGCTGATTTTCTAAGACTGGAAATTTTCATATGTCTACATATTTTGTAAGCGTTCAAAGCATTTTCTAAGGAGTCATGAGATAGACTTTACGAGCGGCTTGGGGAAGGTATTTCGGGATCTGAAAAGTTATTTATGATAGATGAAAAAGAAGAAAAAACGTATTTCTTTTGCATTGGTGTGGTCATCTGTATTTAGGATGCTGACACATAAAGTTAAAGGATTTAAGAAAAACATGGGCCGACTGTTAGATGAGTTGCAAAGAGAAGAGAGGGGGAAACACAGCGAGAGATATTTAGTTCTGTCACGATTGTAGGATAATTTTTATTTTCACTATTTACAATTCTACAAGTTTACAATTTTGTATTATCTTCACTACTCCTACATTAGTCTTTTTAAAAAAAATGTAAACATAATCCAGTCTTCCAAAAATATGAAAATTACAGCTATGCAGAATTATCATTTGTTCATCATAATATGGTATATAACATAAAATAGAGTACGATGATTTAAACACCACCAATGACCTTGTTGCACCTGTTAATCAAGAACAAAAATGTGAAGACAGTATTTCGGTGGAATCTTTACTGGCTGGAAGTTGAGATCAAAAGAAGACACCCAAAGAAAACCCTTTCACAGTGTACTCGATGTGCTATCCAAGTATAAAATGGAAAGTAGAAAAAAAACCTATTACGTTATAGCTCCATCTATAGGGAACTTAAAGGAAAACGAAACTAACAGAATCCCTGGACCAGAACCACTTTCTATCTAAAGTAAGAAAGGGAGTTTAGGCTTTGTTAAAAATATCCTAGTACAGTGAAGAGAAAGGGCTAAAAACTTGGCCAGGAGTACTATCTCTAGAAAAATAAACAAGACTTCATAAGTGTGATGGCAGAAATGGCTCTGAAAGGAGTACTTTCTATAGAATTAAAAACACACTACACATGATCAAAGGAAAGAAATATCTTTGTCAATATCCCGAACAAATACAACAACTAAACTAATTAGACAAACAACTAAAATACAGATAGTAATTGGTAGCAATGGCTCTGTAGTTGGGCTTGAGGTATGAAACTCTGCTAACAAAAATAATCAGAAGATACTACATCTTATTAAAAAGTATGGAACATAAAGTTAATGGTTCCATCTTGTACATAGACAAAAACAGTAGCGAAAGATACGAGTAAACCACGAACAACTATGTTTTGTCAAAATATAATCTAAATTATCAAACATTTGATAAACTAATTAACAAGGGTTTATTTATTTGAATTCTGCTCCTTGTTCTGCATTTGTTAGGTAAGGGGAAGGCAAACCTTGAGAGCGTATACCACATTTGACCCCTAGAGAACCACTTTGCCTAGCACCTGTATGATTGACTGCTCCGCTACTGAGCGTATGGAAATGCATTCAAATTCCCAGAGTACAAGGTGAAATTTAACTAGGGATAAGTCTTAACCATGCAGATGGACACACAATTTTAGAGTACTGGAATTATAGTGTAATAAAAAAAAAACAAGTAAATGGGACTGACAATCAGTATACTCAAATATATATTTTGTCTCTCTTTTTTAAAAATATTTTAATTCCTCTGGACTTCAAAATTGACGTATGGTTTTCAAATATTTATTCTAGTCTATATTAGACACGTTGGTGTTTATAGTTTTAATAAGTTTTTCACCCCAAAGATACCGCTTAAACCACATTTGTAACTGAACAACAATATTATTTGCATTTACATCTTGTTGGGAGAATGATTAAATCGTGAAAATACACGACCTTGTTATTAATTGAGTTCGCATTTATTTAACTGCCTGTCCGCAACATACCAATATACCAATGGCCTTCTGCTAGAAGTGTCCTGTGGAGGTAAAACTCACATCTGAACATTGCCAAATTACATTAAAATGAAAACTTTTTTCATTCATAATTTTAGGGAGTAGTTATTGAACTTTGGTTTGACCAAGTAGACATTGCCACAGGAGGCCCTTTTACTCTTCTTGGCAAGGCCCAAAAGGAAAATGAGTTTGACACCCCTGATTTATGGTGTAAAGATTGATATAGAAAAGACAACACAAGATTCCGTTTTAAATATTTTAAATATTGCACATAATCGATAATCTACCTTCACTCCCACACTGAACAAGGAGGGCAAACCAGGCTCAGAATCTAAGTGGCTTGAGGTCCATTGTGGAGTTTTTCACAGTGATGGGTTGGAAAACCGTGTCATCTACTGGTCCACTCTTTTTAAACAAGCCCATAAATCACACAGTCAGCTGGTTGTTTTAGAACACTACACATTCCCCCTGACAACTAGCTTTATAATGATTTGATTTCATTTTCCAGCTGGATATGGCACCCACACTGCTAAAAGTACCAAAACCTAATTCAATGAGTGGTATCACTGCACTCTATGATTATAATGCCTTCTTGCTATGGCTTCACTGGTGCAGTAATTCATGCAAAGAGAGCCCCGAGAAGTTTTGAGTTCACCTACACTGAACAGCACATAGACAAAATTCTGCCCAGAATGTTGCATTAAAGCTCATTTTACATTTGTCTTATATACTGTAATACGTAAAGTTAGGTTTCCATTGGTTGTAACCCATCCATGAAATACTTGAAATATATTGTTCTGTGTGTCATACAGTTTGTGATATGAGTTAAAATGTTTAATTGAATTAATAAGATATATTTCCCTTTCAAATATGTTGTAATTCTTATGCATAATATTTAATACTGTGCAGGCAGCAGTATTGCTTTCCATCCTACTCCTCTTTGCAAAATTATTTTACCAGGTTGAAGCTTTGCAGTTATTAGTTTTTGCGCAGCTAAAGTTAAGCTAAATCCAGTTAAGCTAAATCTCTCTCTGCTTGACAATAACTGCGTAAATGATGACAAGAGGGGTTGATATATTTCCACTCCTGTAGAATGGGACAAGTTCTGGGTTGACTGATTGAAGCAGTGCTCTTCAAGTCTAATTAAGATGCTTGATAATTACTTACTTGGCTGATTAGGATGTTATTTTTGTTCCTGGGTGAGAGTTTTCACACTGGTTGCAGACCGTCACTGATGTTGTTGAGCAGCATTGCATGGATCAAAAGCTTCATGAAACATCTTGGAATAAAATTTGTTTTATCCGTCTTGAAAAACGTTGTCAACAAGTATAGTTGCCTGCTGATTTTCAAAACAAAACCACATTCACCACATGAGAGTGTACATGTCTTTTTTTTAACTTTTTTTTTAATTTTTTACTACTGTCCCCATTTCCCATGTCTACCCAGGCTGAAAGACAAAGCTGCCAGGCTTCCCTTCTCCTCCTCCTTCTTCTCTTCTGTTTTTTACCCTCGTCTCGCCTGATCTGTCACCGAGTGTCTCCGAGCCATCACTCTGTCTGACAGTCTCCACGTCATCAGTCACTCCGCTTCCTCTCCGCAGGCCATCGTTGCTGGCCGATAGGGACACCCCTCTGAAACAGAACCGTCAAACTGCAAATGAAGAGTGGCCCCTCGTTGCCATATTTAAGGGGAGAACACCTTGTGTAGAAATGTAAAATTGTCTCCTATCAAGTCCTCATTGACAGTGCCAACTTTGATAAAGTGGATTTAAGAAGTCAGAATGTGTTTAGATCCTGTATGATTTAAGGAATATTGTTATTTTTTGTATGTGCACCTGTGCATATTTTGTTAAAATTTGCTAAACAATTTGCTAAAATGGAAACAAACCTGTAGGCACATCCACTGATGCAGAAAATAGCAACCCCGGTTCATAAACCGGGATTCACAGTGAAGGGAAACAGTCTATCTTGTCTGTACAATGTCTGGGAGGCTGTCGTTTTTGCTGCCTGAAAGGTTTGTGAAACTGAGAGACTCCATTAATAAAGGCATATCAGTATCGTTGGCGGGGAAAGAAGGGTGAATATATTAGTCACAGATTTTTGCAAAGCTATTGCAAACTTTTTAGTTTTTAATAATTCATAGCTTCAACAGATGAAAAACTACAACAGGTGATTTTCTTATTTTTTATTTGTATGATCGTTTTACACAATAATACTTAATAATATTGTGCACATTAAGAGGTTCTGGTAAGAAAGCCAACATCTCACCATTCATTTTTCAAATATTTATGTTTGAGGTTTTATACTGTTTTGGATTAACAGAGCAAGCTGTTGTTAGTGATTTGTCCTCACAATTCCTATTGTGTAAATAAGTTTAAGTAACTTTTTTTTTGTCTCAGAAAAAAAAGCTGATTTTGAAATTATGACTTATTCTCCCCTTTGCTCACTTTTTAGAAAGCCATGTTGTTGCTGTAGGTATAGCTGGGCAGTTAACCTTCTTCCAACCTTCTCACTGGTCGTACCCTTTATTTCCTTTTGTTCTTTAAAACCAGTAAACTGTTTAAAGATCGTATTCTTTGCTCAAAATAAAGAAAAGGTATGAGTTGTACAGTGGTAAGGCATGAAAACTGTAGTCTAACAGCTTTTTAATCTTTTCATGCGTTTTCATATCTTAAAGTCCATCTTCATGACACGTTATAATGTGGAGTGTCTCTGTATTTGGATGAAGTGTTTGACTGTTGGATGGTAGTTGGGGGTTTGTGAGTTCAATTCCTGGTTTTTCCTAAAATGTTGTTCATTTACTTTTTTTATTTTATTTACTAGCACACTTCCATTTTCATTTTCTGATTTCATGTTTGTGTCCCTAGGCTACAAGCTACTCACGTTTTATGGCTTTGGTTGTGCACCCTTGTCCCTTCTCACATTTTTATCAAGGAAGTCCAACAAAGATTTATTTCCCTCATGGAAGCATGAAAGATGGCTGCATGGGACTTGAAAAACACAACAATTACAAGGGAGCTGTACATCTGTACGTATCTTGGCATTTGTCAGAGTGTTTGTGTAAACAAAAAGCTATTCTCTGTAAAGATGCACGCAGCAGAGCTATCATGGTTAATAATGTGTCACTGAAGATTGATGGTCAGCAGACAGGGATAAGACAAGCGCTCTGTGAGTATATGAGGCTTGTTGCACATTAGGGTGTTTTTATAAATGCAAAAAAAATACAAATTGTTTCCTGCAGCCTTTTCTGTACGCTTTTCTCCCATTCCTATCAGAATGGTACCTATCTGTAATGAACATGAGGTATAAAAACGTTTCTGCAAGAAAAAAAAGGTTATTTTTGACCTCTCCATTGTGTTTTTTCCCCTTTTGTTTTGTTTATCTTTGTAACCACTTTCAGCATCATCAACTAAACAAAGACAATGCCCTGTTGATCCCCTCTCCAGTTTGTCCCCAGCCGACAGACTTTGCTCTTCTGACGGCAAATGTACAAGGCAAAAAAAACATCTGCAAACCCACTGAATCCTGTTGACAACTGTTCGGTGCGAGGCAGTGTTTGACGTGGCACTCGGCGCACTTTCTAGTCCAAATATTCAACACCGCTGGACACACTGATACCCAAAGTGACCTTGTTCTAGCATGTGCATCCACCAATGGCTATGTTTGTGTGGTTTAGTTAATGCCCCGTTGAGAGTTTATGCATTCTGTGTGCTTAATCTTTTTAAGCTAAAAATATATGAAGGTTTTTGAAAGTTCTACCAATAAAAAGCAAAAACATTTACAAAAACATTAAGCAAATTTTACTCTAATACCTCTAACTAGGTTTTGTGGAGTTCCCTGTATAAAACCTAATCTCAGGTTAAATTCAGCTGTTATGTAACAACTTCAGAAGATTGCCTTTACGATGCCGTTTATTCATTCATGCTCATAATAAAAAAGGACCACAGATGACAGACTTGAGAATAAGGTTTTAGAGACATTTAAAGCAGGGTTTGACTATTAAAAACACAGCAAGCTTTAATCAAACATTGCACAGAGCACGTTGGTGTGGCACAAAAACATACCACTATTGTAAACATGCTAATGCATGTTTGTCTACCTACTGACAGGCCGGGCAAGAAAAGCCAAACAACAAAGAAGCATTTTGTCATTGTTAACTTAAAGTTTATTTATAGAGCATATTTAAAAACAGTAGTTCTTCACAGGGCTTAAAAAGACAAGTAAATGCATTTAAAAAAACAACAAAAATATAAACATACAACCTAAAAAAGTCAAAGAACAAGGGTAAAAAAAGAAGGTTTCAATAAAAGCATCACTATGTATTGGATCTGTTCAGTGAAATTTTGCACATAATTCCAGCCAAGACATTTTTTAAAAATTGATAATCACATAGATGCTCAATGAATCTAAAAGGAAAATCTCTGGATGCACAACTTAGTTACATCCCCAAAAATGCTCAAAGCTGTAGTTGAGGTAATAGGTAAAATCTCCTCACTTTTTCTTGCTTACTAACGAGGAAACAAAAAAAGACTCTAGAGCTACCGCTTTGTAAACCAAAACTGTAGGTGGTTCACAGTAAATAAAAAAACAGTTTGTTAGTCAGTTTGCTAGTTACTTGGACTTTTAACACTTGGAATATTTGTATTTGCCTGAATAAACATGTAAAATCTGTCGTGTGAAGTTAGATTTTTCTTTGTGTGTTGCTTGCTTGTTGGTACTCATGGCCATTTTGTCACAACATCTATTCCCTTGCTGTATTATTTCCACAGATCTTAGAGCAGTAGCCATACACTGACCATGAAGTCAGCTGTTAAATCCCAGTCTTGTGAGATTAAGACTAGGGGAAAGGTGAGATAACATTTCCTAGGCGAAGACGGTATGAGCAAAGATAGCTGTTCATTCTCATGAGACCATCACAATTCTTTAATCACTTAACATCCATCCTCTACTTCACTGTTCCATCTCAGATACCCTGAGAAGCCTGCCAACACACGAAGATAATTTTTATCTTTTTGGATTGTCCTTTTGAGTCCTGCTATGGTGTTTGCTTCTGCTGGTGCCCTTCAGTTTTTTTCTCCACCTTGCTGTTACTTATTGACCATTGATGTGGCTCTACTTGTTTATCTCGTCTTCTCTCTTTCTACACATGGTATCAATGAAGATAAATGTGGACCCAGAGAAAATTCTATATATTACGCAGTGTAGGTCAATATTCCACTTTGTGCAGCAGGGACAAATCTGCTTTTTGAGCAAATAAAAGTAAGCAGCAACCAACAGTTTTTAACAGCTGTCTAAGTTATAAATAAACTTCTCCTATTCAGTGCAATTATAAAAACGGTTGTTCTGTAAAAGCTTCAGATATTTGTTAGAGACAATCAAACCAATATGATTAACACTAATCAAAGAAGCAACAAGGAGAGATGTAGTATCTTTGACAACCATGATTGAAATGACAGATATCCATTAATCTTAATGGAGAAGTGGTAAAAATAAAGATGTTGTTAAAAGTAAAATGTCACATCGGTAGTTTAGCACAAACCATATTAGAGATACAACAAATATATTATATATTGTTATATATATTATATATATTAATATTATAAACACTGAATGAGACCAATAGTTGGAAATGGGTTGCATTTGCCTGTTGTGTGAAGGCTTGTTGTAAAGGAAAAATAACAGTTTATAGCACACTGGATTCACTAGAGAAAAACACAGTGGTAGCAGTATCATGCTGTTGGGTTTGCTTTATTTTGGCAGACAGATATAAACTAGTAAATTTTCTTAAATATATTGAGAAATCAAGTGAAAAAGCACTTTGGAAAGACTTCACCATCTCTGTTTATAATCATTCACTGTTATACCTGAGTGAGTTTTTACAATTTTGCCAGAGGGAAGCATCTATGACATTTTTTGTATCTCAAGTAGTGGAAATCATGTAAAGAAGTTACTTCAAAAAACTTGCAGCTGTGGTTGCAATGAAAGCTGCTTATTTGTTTCCAAATATCCTGTATAATTTCTACTTACTTCCGAACCATGCCCCACTTTGCACTGCATTGTAGTTAGGGTTGCCAACTAGGGGCAGATCTAGGATTCTAGGAGATCAGGGGCTTAGCCGGAAGGGTGCAGATGCTGATTTCTTTTTTTCATTTATTTATTTTTTGCTCCCTCATATACTTCATTGCACAATGTAGACTTCTTGGGTACAGAGTACACCAGACATTTAAATTGCTCTTGTTAAATCCTCTCTGCTGGATACCAAACTGGCTGAGGGGGTACTGTGAGAGGGACACCTACTTTGGGCACACCGTGGGTCCCTACATGTAGCTGTGTTATTTCCATGAGAAACAGAACATGCAATCCCAACATACTATCAAATTAACTGGAAATAGCTTAATCTCATCTACTCACCAATTTACCAATTCAAGTCAAGTAAATCCAACAATTTTAATCTCAAAGTAAAAACATCAGTTATCTCATGACAGGTTTCATATGGAGTAGGTTTCGACCTATACTCCTAATACAATAAAATAAAATTAAATGAAATTAGAATTGCACATTCACAAACCTGAAACAGCACTTATTTGTGGTGGTTAGGTAGGGGGACAATCTTCTCTTTACCCGTGCAGCCATGACAAACGTCTCAAAACCAGTTAAAGCTTCAGATACCTGGAACACCAGCCTGTTTAGCAGCAGGTGTTTTTAGTGCAGCTGTCATTTTTTTTGTTTTGTTTTAAAGCTTCTGATATCAATTGATATCCACAAGCATGGACTAAGAATTCAGAGGCCCTTGGGCCAGACTCTTAGAGCCCCTTAAACACACACACACTGACACAGCTGATCAATCAAGGTGCTGCCAGCACACACATACTTGTACATGCAGTAACAAAACACACCACTTAGTTTACAAGTGCACGAGTGTGGGCCTAGTTGTTGGAAACTCCTGCACAGGACTCACACCAAATAGCAACAGCTTATTATAGGTAAAGATGTACAACTGTAAATAAATTCACGACAAGACTCCTCATATTATGGTGTATGTGTGTATTATCAGAACAGTCTATATGCAGACACACTTCAAAGTGCAGCAAACAACAACACATTTAAGCTGTTTTTAGAGCTACAACAATATCAAACATCTCCACAAATGTCTTCCAAAAGTCATAAAAAAAATTCCTTTAGATTTTTGGAGCAATCGAGGAAAATGCAATATTTTTACTGTCAAAACAAATAAAAAATAGAAAACGAAAAACTGTGATTCATCTATACCATCTAATAAAAACAACTTAAGATTGGTTTATATTAAGGGGGTCACATGACCTGGGAGCTGTTCAAGAAAATGCTATATTTTTACAGTAAAAATGAATAAAAAAAATATTAAGTTTTTTAAAACTGGATAAATACAGGCGTGTCTCATCTGTGCCATCTAGAAGAACAATTTGGCACAGATTTTTATTATGTGGGTCAGGTTACCTGGGAGCTATTGAAATATGCCAATTATTTACAGTAAAAATAAAACAAATATATAAAACGGGTTAAACTTCAATTAAAAACTAGTTTATCTCATCTGTGCCATCCTGTACCACAATTCCACAATATTGTTATGCCATTGTGTGCCATAACAAGAAAGCTATTAATTGTTTTTTCTCAAGAGTTTTTAATCAGGAACTTTGTTGACGGTCCCTAAATCAAAAACTGTGTTTCCAAGGGGGGAGAAATCAAAGAGCCAAACACACGATCAGTCAACTTGTATCAGCCCACACAGGAGGGAGACACTGCTAACTCTGCAGAGCTTGAATATCCAACATCCAACTTTAAGCTAACTCGACCGTTGTAGTCTTTTATCCCTCTCCTGTTTTACGTTTAACTTAGAGGCCCCACTCTCCCATCGCTTTAACTTTCTTTCATAGGGCCCGGTTCAGACCATATAGAGACCAAATATCAATACTCAAAAAAAACAAGCAAACAAACAAACAATACAAAAACAAACAAAACAATGGAGCCCAAAAACTTGCTGCTACCCGATTGCTCCTGAATCATCCATTAGAAACTGCAAAATGGCAATGAATTATACCTGTGGAGATATAATTAGAGGAAAGCAATGTATGCAGCACAAAAAACAAATGAGTAAATATGAGGCAAGCTTGATGTTATTAATAAACAGATCGGCACAGTTAAAGTATTGTAATCTCTATAGTGTGTGATTGTGCGTGAGCATGCAGAAATTGTGACGTATATCTTACATGAATTATGCTCAGCCATGGGTACAGAGGGCCACTGCCACCACCCTTCCACGAGCCCAGAGGGAGCATAAGATCCTGCAAAGAAAAGCAGGTTTGACAATAGATAGATGCATGCATTTTAGTCCAGTTTCAAGTTTTAGGTTCCCGAGACACCTGTGGACCTTTTTTAAATGAAAATATCTAACATAGCAACTAAATGTGGTAGGTTTAATGTTTTCCCTCCATTAGCTTCAAAAAGAGTGTTTTCCAAATTGTTTATTCCTATTTGACTCACTGTTTATTGCCATTTAATATCATTGTCTGATGTTTTTATTGTGCAATCATTTAAAGATACATATGATCAAAAATATCCAGTAGATGACCCACAATTTAAACTCAAAATCTGAGTTTACCTAAATGCTGTGAATGAGTGTCATCACTAATGTTAAATCCTCTCCTAGCATATTGCAGGTAAATTGCGTCGTAGTTTAATGTTTAACCCTCTTTTTGTAAGTCGCTTTGGATAAAAGCGTCTGCTAAATGCATAAATGTAAATATACGGGGGGAATAAATGAGCAACAAAGTTTCACAGTGTCATTGTGTATTCTCTACATGACGGGTTGATTCCTAGTGTTGTGACAGTAGTTCTGCAGGATTGTATTGATTGGTCTTGATGGACGTTGAGATATTAGATAGGACTTGTCTCTACCCATCTCTGCCTTTCTTACTCCGTGTCATACTCTGACTTTCACAGAAAGTAGAAAGCTGTTTGTGGACCGCAGCAGTTGTTTGCAATAAAACAGCAATCATTGTGATCACTTGGTGATTTCAGACTTTAGTCTAGAAAACACATTTTACTCCATCTGAACATCAGAAAGTGTGATTTAGAGGTAGTTTGTTTCTGTGTGAATCCTGTTGCATGGCAGTTTTACTTTTTGTTACTGTATTTTTACAATATTTAAACATTTTGTTTTAAGGTTCCTGGTTGATGCTTTTGAGTCTGTATCTTAATATTTGCATGTATTTGTTCTGATCTGAGATACAGTCTTTTGTTAGGGATTTAGTCTTCAGATCTTAATATTTGTTTTGTTTTATTTTATTTGTTCCTCTAGCTCTTTGTTGTCTTTACTTAATATTTCTTGGTGTTTAAACAAATAATCGACTATTAGTCTGTTTGGGCTGTTCTCTGTTTTGTATTTGCACACTTTTGTGTTCTTTGTGTCCTTTGTTCTGTTGTTACCTGTTTACTTTACTAGCCTCTTTTCACTATTTTCTCAGTTCTACCTCAGGTTTCCTCCACATTCTCCTCAATGCTGACATGAATTCTGCAAATTAGACTCAACCACATTACACCTGTATTCATGTTTATTTAGGTCATTCTCAGATTTTGCTGTTGCTCCTGCCCTGGTTCCTGTGTTCCATAGTGTGTGTATGCTGTTTTTTTCCCACTAAACCTCAACTCAGCCATGGACATTTCTCTGTCCTATCTTTTAGATCCCTATCAAACCACAAACATGATAGGATGTGGTTTACACCAGACTATCAAGATTATGTGTTTTAATGCCTCATTTAGAATATGTTGTTATATCAAGCTAGTTAGATAAAGCTGCTTTGCTGGGACAGCATTGTGGAAAAAGTCTTGTGTCAACCTTAATTTCACACAACACTTTTTCTTAGGCCTAAATACAAAAGTCTGGGCGATGAACTATTAGAATCAATTTGTTATTGATTTTTATTTAGTAAAATCCCCTAGTCCTCTTTTTTGTAATAATTTAATTTACGACCTTTAAACAGACACAAATAGTCAAGAAAATGTCAGGTATGGTAGAAAAAGTACAAACTTTAATAGATTATATCAAACATAAATGGTCCCATAGAACCAAACAGCAATCTATAGTTTTACCTATACATAAAAAATTTGGTTACTAATGTAAAACTCTAAAGGGGAAATAAAACGTATATTGCATGTATGCTTTAAGCCCAAGAGGACGATTGATACATTGCATTTTCATCACCATTTTAAACATTTACAGACAATACTTACATTTTAACATAATCATTTAAAACTTAGACACTATGCTCTTGATGCATTAGATATTCAAAATTACCCCAAGCTTAGGTTTGTTAAAGGATGTGAGCATGGCAAGAGCTTTAACTAAGAATTTTCACCATGAAACAACAACCTTTTAAATACTATGCAAAATCAAAACCTCATTAATTAAAGTGCTGTCTATAATCCCCAATGTTCAGGTGTTATAATATCTAGTCTTTGCAATATTCATTCATTATTCATACATGACTTGTTTCATAAAGTCTCTTTAATTGGTCCTTTAATGGATCCTTTATTTAGACCTAATTGGGGACTTGCGTTGTAGCTAGCAAATCCTTTCCACCTGCAGGGATCCTTGGGTTGCTCTCAGGTGTCAGACCTGATTACCTGCCCGCCTCTATGCACTCAATCTGTCAGTACTGTGCCTGTGATGGCAAGTGAAGAAGCGAAATTGCAAGATAACATCGTGTTTCTGTGAGTGTCTCTGTCTGTGTGTGTTTGTGGAGAATGTGTCGGCATTGAACGCCATCTTTCAGGCGGCGGCTCGACAGGACCCATCTGCCAGGCAAAACAGGGGGATTGGTCGTTGGCAACATTGGCGTTACAACAATCTGTGATGCGTCACTACTCCCATTTTAATAAGTCTCTTTTTCTCTGCATTATTTTTCCTCTCCGTCAGTCTACTTAATTTGCTTCATTTTGTTCCATCTTACTTTTGCATGTCAAGCTCTTCGCCTCCCTAACAATTAGAAGGGATTTATTTTCCTCTATGTGAAGCTCTACTACTTCTTACTATGAATAAATTGGTTTTACTGTTACAGATCATGTCAAAATTGCAAAATTATTTTATTATGAACTCATTTAGAATATGTTCTGTAAATTAAATGCTTCATAAACCCATTATGTACTCAAAACTAAAACTAATGTATTTGTGTAGATTACTAAAGCATATATGCTTTGAATGGCATTTTTTTAAGTAAAGTACTCCCATTTTCATTTGTGCAATTTTAGACGTCAGGACATAATATATGAAACATGATCTACTCTTTTCAAGGTTTTAAAGTGCATTTGATTCAACTCACGGGCTTATATATATTATAATGCAGGCTTATAGAAAAACTAAGTAGATCCCAGAATGTACTTAGTGGAGGAAAAGGGGAGGATGAAAAGTGGTCACTAGATGTTAATTATTATTTTTTTTTTTATTTGCATGGTTTTAAGTTTGGCTCTGACCCACAACAGGAAAGTAACACAGGAGATTTATAATCAGTTAAAGTGAATTTATTTACAATGGTGAGTTAATGAATTTGTTCAGGTGCGGTGACTGGTCTGGACTCAGGAACCCAAAGGAATGGACCCATCAAAGTGGTCTAAAGTCACATGAAGTTATATAATTGAAAGTTAAACCTAGGTCATTAATGAATTATTCAAACTATGAAGATGTCATCCAGTGTAGGGTTTGTGATAATAATAATAATAAAAAGACTTACAGCGCATTTAAATACTGAATGCAATACAACATAGAACTGACCTTAGTGTAACAGAGAATACAGCCAGGAACAAACAAAGCCCTGGAGCTTAAGTACCAGTAGAGGATTACAAAATGACAAAGCGACCAGTACAATTTATCAGGGGAGGCAAGGGCATAAGGGACAGAACACAAGACTAAACTAAGAAATTACATGCAGGAATGAACTAATATGGCAACTTTACAATGTTGTACACAGAAAACTAAGCTGAAAACAGAAAATGCTACACAAAAATAAACACATGAAAATAAAGGAAATGATCAAAACATACTGCAAACGAAACTCAAAACTCAAATATCAGTTAAATTCTTTTTGCAATTTTTTACTGAATGTAATTAGTGAAGTAGTTGTTTTGTGTTTGCTTTTTTTTTTTTTTTTTTACTGTATAGAAACATCTTTCGCTATTTCCTATTTTACATCTAACTTGTAGGCACAGCGTCCTTGATGTTTGCCGGTCATGGTTATCTGACCCGTTGCCTCCTGAACTCCATAATGAAGGAGTCAAGATAGGAGTCACATGCTTGCAGATGGTTGATGTCCCAAGACTCTTTTGGCCTGCACACCAGTTAATTGGCAGGTTATTATCAGTCTGTCACTACTGGAGTGTGACTGACCGACATTCTCATCAGGTGGCTGCAAGTCTTTTACAAGGTAGCAACAGCGAACACAAGCAGATGCTAAGAGTCTATAAATACTCAGAAGGCAAAGAGGAAGTTAGAACTGATTCTGGTTACTTTGACTTTCCTTTTGTATCTATAATGCAAATGTTTATTTCAAGTAACTGAAGGTCAGCTGGTCAAACCTTGGCTACTTGGCAGCAGCCAGAATCAAGCTTTTTTATGTTGCAGGGTGCTTACTTTGTTTAGCAATGGCGATGCAATGAGAGTGCTATAGATGATTGTTAGGTCTGGGACAAGGAGATGAGTCTGAGTTATTTGCAAGCTGCTCTTCAGTATCAGGGGTTGAATTACAAAATTACACAGGAAAATATCAGGAAAACAGTTTGTTGATCACTTAATGTTGTTCCTCAAAACCCACTGTGACACCTTACCTTGTACCCCATGTCACAGCTAACAATGCCAGACAAGATGTAGCTTCTAAGAAGAGAAAAACACTGAGAGAAAACAGAACGTTAACAGCTGAAATAGAAGCATCTAGTGCTAAAGGGAGTACTGAAAAAGAAAGTAGAAAAGTGGTCAGGTTTTTTCTGGCAGCCTAAGCTTGTAGCAGCGTAACTACGTAAGATAACACAACCCTTTAGAATTAGGCATAAGGAAGATGGAGCAAAGAAAACAAATTTTTCTAGACGGTGATCTCCTGAATGTGTTTTTGATTTTCTCTTGAAGTCATTTTTATGGAAGGGCATGAAATGTGACAGCAAAGCAAAAACCTAAGAAATCTTTAAAACAGCAATTCGTTTTTTCACAGCTAAATAATGAGAAACAAAATATCCTATAACTATACAATAACTATAAAACAAACCTGATTCTCATATGCTGCAATAGCTCCAAAGAGTTAAGAGCTTATTGGATACATAATGTTACATAATATTACATGCATGCAAGGAAACCTTTGCTAAAACTAAAACTAATAAAAGTTATGATTTTGGTCTATGAACAAGTAATTATTGTAATTTCGCTTCAGTGAAAGAAATAATAAATCATATGATATTTTTTTAACCCAAATTTAAAAACAAATTAAATACATATAGATTTTAAAGACATTTAATCTGTATCTAGGACTGAGAGTAGAGCTGGGCTGTTTAAATCTCAGGTAATAGCAGTGCAGTAATTATCATTTGTGTCATTATGCCCTCTCTCCTCTTCCTCTAACTATCATTTCTGCGCTTTCCGCATCTCCCATTGGCAAAGCGTAACTATCTTAGTTTTCAATCATCTTTGGCTGCCCAAGGCACGGACTTGTAATACCTGTAATGACAGAAATGATTCATAACCATAGTTTGCTCATTAAAATCAACACAGACCCATTGCACAGGTTTCACACATTTATTCCCTCCCTCAGTGTTCAACTATTTAGTATATTCTAGCATCTAAAACGACTTCAATGAAGTGGTGAATGAATAATTGCTTTAAAAACTTGATGCAGTTCAATAAAATGCATAAATTTTCTGCTGTCTGAGGCGTATCAAATATTTCATCTTGTAAATTGTGCAGTAAAATATTTTTTTCTCCTAACTGATGTAGGTTCTCGTGAAACAGCAGCGTCAGATCCCGGCAAAGACAATTTTATTAATTTTGGTACTCTCCAGTTTACATTTAGTTAATATAGCATCTGAGAATAAGTAATGCTGACAAACAGATCATTCGAGAACATATTTCTTAAGCCGTTCAAGCTGTTTTTGCAGATGCTCAACACAACCCATCAACTTATGCTCTGCAGGCATACGTCTCCTCTAGAATTATATTATTAAACATGAAGTGTGACTACTGGTGCAATCTGAAGCCTATGTTGGATGTGGAATATTCATGTATAAATGCATAGAAACTGTAATAAAGAATGTTATGCCCTCCAGTTTTTAAAGAATACAGCTGGGTATGAACTCCTGGTGCAACAGCTATCCTGCCAACAACCGGCTTTTTTGCTGTTCGGAAGTTGCTGATGGGCTTCATGTTTCTGAGGGGAAAAACAACACCATGAGGTAAACTGTAAATGTTTGTAACATATGGCGTTGAAAGTGTATATATATATATATATATATATATATATATATATATATATATATATATATATATATATATATATATATATAGCTGTGAGTCGAGCTTCCTCAATTAAAAAATAAAGTTGTTTTATAGGATGCAAACTGCTCTCTTTCAACAAGTGTACAAGGGATCCCCATATAAAATGATCATTTACCTGTGAAGCCTTGCCTTTGCTCAGTCCAAAACGTGTCCTACCTCTGAATGTTAAACTTGCCTTTGCAAATCACTACATTTAGTTGGTTCAATCAGTCAGATGTCCATAGCTGCTTCTAAAAACATTTATGAAAGAACAGGTCATCCCCCAGAAACTCGCTCTAGTTTAACAACTACGTTTTGTAAGATACAGTTTCACCTGCTTAGCACTAAACCCTATTCTAGGCAGTATATCAGACATTGGATGCTGTCGTGTAAGGCATGCACGAGTTGGACCCTAAAGCAGTCGATCCAAAGGAAGAGTCTTAAGTTTGGCAGTTGCCAGGAAAATTGCTGCTTAAACCTAAGTATAAACACTGCTTTAGAGGGAATATTATGGAGTAGAGACAGCCCTCGAGTTACATGAAAGTGACTTTTAATGCTTTAGCATATAAAGATATTTTGAACAAGTTCATGTTCATGATATTGTTAGAACCAGTTAGCGAGCGATAGACCTTTCTTGTTCCGACTCGATTGCACATCAGTGCAGAAAACTAGGTCCATAAAAGTCTGGTTGAGACAGTTCGTTGTTGAAGGATCAGCACAGGCCCTTGAGATCAACCCTGTACAATATATTTGTAAATATATTTGGTAAATATATTTGTAAAGCTCAGGTAAAGGTAAAACAAATATATTAAGTGTTTTTTCTTTCCAGAAACAGATTTTAGGTAGCAGGGCTTGTTTAGATTTTTTTTAAATGAGAAGAAAGATTATATCAAACAGTAAAATAAAACAAAAAAAACTTAGATAGCTAAAAGGTATTCAATAATTTTTAAGTTGCTTAAATTTTCATTTTTCATAAAGCCTTAAGTTAAAAGCAGAATGTTTATGAATGTTAATCATGCCGCATTCTAAGGTTTTAGGTAATCTTAAGCAATCTAATGAGATATGCTGCAGTAGGCTTAGGCGTCTGGCACACAATCGGATTACTTTTACATTACTTGTTGGTATTTCAACTTTAAGTATTCTCTGACTGTTTTTTGATCTATAGACCCTACACTTGTCCTCGTTTTTGTTATGTGGGAGGCATCGGTTGAGATAATGCTTGTGGTTTTGTCAACCCCGAGGTGATTGTGGCGGATGGCCACGTTTACTGAACCAGATTTTGCTGGAGGTTTCTTCCTGTAAAGGAGGTCTTTTTCCCACCCATTGTCGCTACATGCATGTTTAGTGTCAGGGATTGCTGTAAAGTCAATGACACAATACAAGCTACTATCTTTGGTTTCTGCTTGCTGTACCGGGAGCAGTGAATTCTGCATGTCAATGACTATGTTATCTGCTGGGCTTGTTTTGCAAAAATGTTTATGCTAATCTAAATAATGAAGTTGTTGAATGCACCTTTTGATAAATACAAACATTTGCTATGTATGTGTGATCGAAGGAAAATAATTTTTCTTTTAAAGTTACTTGAGAAGATCTGTATTGTAAGTTGAGAGCGTATATATATATATAATATATATATATATATATATATGAACTGAACTTAGTTCCATAATACAATCCTGGTCAAATGATGCTGATAATAATAATAATAATATCAAAAAAATAAATAATAATAAAAAAATCATAATGATAATAATAATAGATCTAATCTTATCTATATTGACATTTTTGTTATTTTAGAAAATAACAATGAATATTTTCCCCTTTCTGTTGTTCTTTTTGGATTGTAAGGCAGAAAATATTGCTCAACAGTCCATGCAGTCCATCTGGGATACAAAAAGGCAGCCAACGTTATAGTAGAGTCGCAATAAAACCCATTTGCTAATGTTATTTATCTAAGCTGTAACTAAAGGAAATTTCATGAAATCTTACCATCATTGCACTTGTCATGATTGTGTTGCTTCATGTAGTAAAGTCAGTGTTTTTTCATGGTATTATTTACTGTACTGAAAAAAAAAAGTTGTTTTTTTTATGGCCATATATATCATGGTGGGGTCTATGTCAGAAGAGTT
>JAVLVB010000001.1:3649910-3682052 GCA_032876305.1 Orestias chungarensis | reverse complement strand
TAATTGGCACTGAGGTCTAGTGTTACCGTGCAAAGGCAACACTCAGGCGCCGAATAGTGGATCCACACTCCTCTTATACTGCTCTGCTCATCAGTGCCAACCCGAAACACCTGGGAACCACGGGACTCCATCCTGGAGCCCCGTCACAGCAACCCCCGTGGCCACCTAGGAAACAGCACAGAATGACTCAACCTGACAACAATTGCTTTTATTTTTTATATCTCTAGCTGGAAATATATCCTTATGGTGACCTAGCTTAAAATATAGCAAGTATTATCAATAGTAAGTAGGGCTAAGTTTATTTTGAATATATGAATATCCTATTTCAGTAAGACAAGTAAAACAGCAGCACTCTGTAATGCTGCATTTAAGAGACACGATTTGGGCGTCAAAGACTCTTCCACAAGTTGGACACATATGTATTCTGTGCGGGTTAATTTTGGATAAAGGAAAAAGCAAAGGAACATCGTTGCTTGTGCCTTGGTGCTCTGTCTGGATAAAGAAAAATTCAGCAACGTACTTAGTTTGGTGATTACATCATCCTACTCCAGGAGTTTAATCTCTATTATCAATTCCACACTCTTCCTCTTCCACCCTATTGGAAAAGGTGCCGCTACATCACAAAGATGGATCTCTATGATTTGTTGACGCTCAAGAGTCCAGAGACAAAGGTTTACATTTTTCAAATTCCATCATTTTGAGCGTTCAAATGAGAGCTCTGGATGTAAGTAGCATTCATCTAATGCGCCTGTATACTCCAGAGTAAAATTTTTGAAAGCCTTCTGTAAGATAATAACCAGCATTCCACCCTTGACTGCCTGATCACCACTACATCTTATGTTTTTCTCGTCCTATACAGATACTTCACTGGCCTGGGACAACCAGTGAACAATTTTTTTCCCTTGACTATACATTTATGGATCTACCTGCCTGTTTTTGTGCCTCCATGTGTGACCCGCTTTCTCCTTCTGCCTACGAGTTTGGCAGTCTGCGCCTACCTTCTCGTGTTTGACCGTTGCCTGTTTCATTATCTAGTAACGGGTAAAACTACCTGTTCCTGTTGCAGTTAAACATCTTTGTCTCACAGTAACATCATCAATCTCTAGCCAGCCAATGTCTTTACCATTACAAAACCACATTTCAATAAACATATTAAATTACTCTGTGTCAGCAAAAGTTCTGGGTGATCTGTTTGGGGTTCAGTCCAATTACCATTCTTCAGTTTCTTGCTTTAAGGTATAACCTTACCTTGACCCCAATTACAAACAAAGAAAAATCAAATGGTGACACCAATCATGTCCTCATTTATACATCTTGTCCCCCATGCAATTGTAGAAATTACCCCTTAGATGACACGTAATGTTCAAGCACTAAGTGTGTATAAAATGAAAACCTCCCCTTGGTAGAGTTAAGTTCGACTTTAATTTTCTAGCTGATGCATAGACCCACATTTTGTTCAAGATGTTGTGGGGCACAGGAGATGTGGAGGGATGTAGAGCGTGAAGACATTTCACAGGGAAGTCACACAGATGAAACACAAACCTTGCTTGACATTCATTAACTCTCCTACCTCTCATGTGCAGTTTGCAAAATAAATAAGAAAATGCTACTCATAAGTGAATTTTTGAAGAAATCTTTGGAAAAAGTACATTATTATTTTGAATTGGGAAAGGGATTTTTTCTTTATAATCTATTTGTTTTTTTATATATATGTATTTAACAATTTCTAAATTACTAGCATCAACCATCCGACAAACATCTTTAGTGAGATATCAAAATTAATAATCCATAAGGTTGTTTTTATGAAACCCTTCCATGTAGCTCTGATTTTATGCTTATATTTATCATCTAGAATTAATCATTTAGCTAAAAGACCCTCTTCTGTTTTCTGTGTCATATCCTATTAAGAGGAATTCTTATGATCTCTTTCTATGTTTAACCCTTCTAAAGAGTATAAAGAGTTTATAGTAAACACCTAGTAGTTTTAATATTGACCGATCCCTCCCACCTGAATATTTTAGCCATTGACTGTATAGTGTACAATTTAGTTGAAGTGACTCCTGTCAATATGGCCTTCAGGATTTAGCAATCCTCAATTTATTAAAACCCAGTTCAATTTGACCACCATTGAAGTTATGCTATAATAAGGTTGAAATTTAAATTGAGTGGATTTTACATGAATCACAACTCTTATTTAAGATTCAGTTCTTATACCTTGACAGCTTTCATTGTTCAGTAATTCAGTATTAATCTTTTAAGAGATTTGGACTTTGCAGTGTTCACTGAAAAGGTTTGATGAAAAAATAAATAAAGTTCAACGAGAGAAAGATGGAGTAAGCCTCGAACAGAAGCACATAAAAAAAACAGAGGTATCTAATGTGATTCCAGGGAGTTTATGAGCATTAAACGCGGTGGTACAATTACTTCCGTGCCGTGAGTGTTTGCCACAGATGAATAATTGAGGGTTAATTTAAATGCAGCAAGGGAAATCTACATCAGCAATGAAATCAGTATGAACAAAAGAGTAAACAAATATGAACAGTTGGACTCCATGTGCATGAGAAGCATCGTCTTGTTGGGTACTAACCACTCGGTAAACAACTCAACAGCAGCAAGAGATTTGTTTCTTCTGAGTGTGTCTGATCTAATTTACCTATAACACTTTAGTCGGTATCTCGTGAAAATATATTTTTCCAAAAGGTGTATGGTTTCAAAAATCATTTGTCATGGATTGCCTTTTGTTTTTCCTATTGGCGCATGACTGTGGGGTTTAAGTCTCCGCTCTATATTGAACTTGCAAGTTCTACTTCAGTGATTGTTCTTAATTATTTGTATTTCTCTCATAGAGGGAGTTGTGAAGTGTCCATACCCCCTTTCCAAGAGCAGTGCTTCGTTCTACATCTAAAAATTTGATTTGGCACAACTGCTAATTCCCTAAGATTTGACTGTCCAACTAAGCTGCAAGCATGGGCATTAAAAGCTAGTTTGCAGTGTGTCATGCGCCATGCAGAGGACACAGGAACCGTGCATGTTTGGCTTATACATTGTGCTGGAAGGAAAACTAACACTGGATATCACCCTGAGCATCCCAATAAAGTCCAGTCAAGGGCTTAGTATAAAAGTATACCATAAACACTCACATACATACACTGAAGTGACTTTTAAATACACATCTAGGCTACATACAAAGCAATGCATTCTCAAATCCTGTATACATTAATTTCTTCCATTTTTATATTCTCATTTTGTTGATTTTTTATTTTTTTGTCGCTATTACACTTTTATTACACTTTTTCTCCTTGTTTCTCCTCTTTCGCTATTATACCTCAGTTTCTTTCACTACTTCTCATCTCCTTTTTTTTGTCCCCATCTTGAGTAGAACAAGAGTGAGCTCTCTGAACCGTCCACTGACGGGTTTGAACGACTTCGCATCCTCTGACTCAGCGACAGTTATCAGAAGAATGCAATGTTCTTTCTTCTGAAAACTAAATGGGCCCAGATGTACTTTAAGAGTGGGAACTGAACGGGCAAGTGGTGCTGTAGATGAGGATATGAGGACATGAAAGGGACTGTGTGCCTGCACTAGTCTCCTATAGAAAGATGGATTACTGTCGAACCTATAGAAGCAGTGAAAAAATTACTCAAATGAGTCACCGGTAACTAAACTTCATTTCAACTTTCTAAGATTTCTTGTTAGACATTGTTTTCAACAAAATGTAAAAACAGAGCAACTGTTTCAAATGAATAGCTTTTGGCTTCTTTGTGGTGTTTCTGCAGTAGATGCTATGTCTATAAATAAGTTTATTGGGATTTAGTAAATTGTGATTGAATTTGATTGAACTTGCAATTAATTGCATTGGATCAGATCACTTTTTACAGCAGTCTTGCCTCAGTGCAAACTGATAAAACCTAAAGAAATTGTTTGTGAGAAACAAAATTTAAATGTCAAAACCTTTGTCGACTAACCCTAACCCTAACATGAGCCAGATCAACCAGGTTACTGCAACTTTTTACAGTCAGCATCAAAAACTGCAGATGTGGACAATGAGTGAAACCTCAGAACTGTGACTACTTCTTGGTCAATAAGGTTCTAACTACAATAACATTTACATCCCCAAAAAATATTTTGTCCTTGAATATGTTCAGTAACTATTTTAATGAGTTCTCCATACAAATATTTTGCTATTTTAAGTCCTTGAAGCATGCAGGGTTGAATCTATAATGTATTTGTTTGATAAATGTTTCAAATTATTTAAAATAATAGCTTTTTCTTAATATTACTATTCTCAGATTCTTACTCCCAAAACGTTTTTTCCACTGACCTGAAAGAATGAGATTTGACCTTTTGAGCTGCAGACACTTCAAGAGCTGGTGGCTGCCCCTGAGACAATGACTGCTGATGTGTTATTACTTCTCCATAAACTGAGTTGACAGAAGCTGCAGTGTCTGCTGGGCATCCAACTTTTATGACCAACTTTTTTTCTGACGGCTTTCAACCCATTCAGGTGTCCCTCTGCTGCCTCTTTACCTGAATTTCTCTCGATTCGTGTAGCAGCCTGTCAAAGACAAAAACAAGTATGATGTTTTGACCATTGATGTCTCGGGCGTTGCACAAGTCAGCTTCTCTCAAGGTGGTCACCTATGAGTGACTATTTTAGCATGTATATGCCTCCAAAAGAACATTCAACAGTATTTCATTTCATGTCATTTGGTATTTGGTGATATAATAAATAATGCTAAGACTAATTCTTGCTAATGTTATCTGTGTTTATGTTTCAGACTTTAAATCCAACATAAACTACAAAAGGGATCAGATGTGGATGCATTTTTTTAGAAGCTTGATTAACTTGAAATGTTTAGTTAAAAATCTCTTCCATAGTTGCCATCAAAATCCAATGGTTTTCAAACATGGATGTCCATGTTCATTGACATAAGCTTACATTTTCAAGTAACTACATTCAAACTGTGAAACTAATACATATATTTCATCAAAAAAAAAGAGGTTTATCATTAATTTACATGGCTATTCCTTCCAGATAAAAAAAAAGGTACACTAACTAAATTAGAATATTAAACGAGACCACTGAAAAGTATCTTTTCAACCGGAAATGTTATTAGGTAGGCTCCTGCTTGACGGTGACACCCAAATTCTGGGAGGACAAGCCACCAAATGAAATTCCTAAAATGCTGGCTGTACACAGAGTACTGTATCCAGGACAATTACTGAAAAGATGAATGGAAACAAGGATAAGTGCAGGCTTCAGGGGGATCATGAAAACAAAAGCGGAGGTTTAGAAAGTGTGTCATGCTGCTTGATTCAATAATTGAAGAAACCCCACACACAGCTGTGTCCTGGGTATGGGCTATAGCTGCTGCAGTCCTTCGGTTAGACAAACCCTGAAATTAAATAATGAGCTAAGAATGAAATGGACCAAATATTTTAGATGCTGTGGTATGGATCTATATATGAATTTAACTTTTAGAATAAATTGTGTAGTTAAATGCACCTGTTGATGAATTCCTGGAAAACATGCCAGGAAAGAGGTTGGTTTCTGTCTTCTTTGAATCTGCCAGGGTTTGGCTGGGTGCTACTCCATTTACACACCTGCAGTTTGCCGTAGTGTTAGCCAACATTGTAACATAAAACCTCTAGTGTTTCACCCTGTGTTTCTCTAAACCTAGTAACCTTTCCCTCTGTTTCCAGGTTTTGAGTTTTTGTTCTCCCTCGAGGTCCACATCAGTGTTTACCTAGGAGAAGAATTACCCAGATTCACTCCTACAACCAGTAAAGCGGCTCAGCCTAACCACCAACCTTTGCCTGATGTTTTCTCTCATTGCAAAACACCAACCTCATCACCAAGTAAGCTCACTTCAGCTACAATACCCCACAAGTCAAATCGGAACTAATTCCCCTGACCTCCTCAGACCTTCCGGTCCCACACAAAATCGTTTACTCTACCGGCTCATCATTACTGCACATTCATTTTGTTATTGCCAATAAATTAGCTTTTAGTTTTCATCCTTCTCGTGACAGTCTTTTCACATGACGGTCACGGGGGAGAAAAAAAGCAAAAGCTTTCTATAACAAATTTTTTCATCAAAAAAGAAAATCAAAGTTGGAAGTGGGCTTCAAAATAAAAAAATAAAAAGTTAGGAATGCAACAGTCCAACCTGAAATGGTTCTTTCTGGTGTAGATTCAGTACATTTTAGTCAGGATCCCCAAATTCTGTACCATGTTGACATGGTCAAGTTTATTTGTATAACACATCTCAGCATTATAGTGTTTACAAATGCTTTACATAATAAAAACATGATGCTGAACAAAAGCCTCACATTTTGTCAGTAAATCATTAAGAACAGTCAGCATTTTACATAAGCATTTAATTTAGTTATCCTAATCAAATCATCAAGATCAAGGTAACATAGTAAAATCCCACAGTGCTGATTTGTTGATAGCTCATCCATGACATCAATCTCCTGTTCTGACATATACCAAAAAGCTATAATGGTTTTGATTGGACTGTGGAAGACACAGGACAATTAGTTTATTGTTGTATCTGAGAAAGCAGTTGAAGATGAATTAGGGTTGGAGACATAGTTCATCATTCTGCTGAATTTTTGTCCTAATGGTTAATGTAAGTCTTATTTTTAGTATTAGTTTAATAATAACCAACAGTAGTGGTTGTGATTATTGAAAATAAACCTCAATATAAGTTTAAAAAAAATCTAACATGAATCTTTTAGTCAGTAAAAGCGAGGTTTTTGGCTTTCTTAGGAGAAAATCTGTATGTGCACAATAATTACACAACCACCATTGTTCTGAATTGTAATGTAACTAAATGAAAAACACATTTCTCCTCTTAGTACAACTCTTATAATGCTACTCTGTACCAGTACACCACCTGTACCTTTCTTCTGTCAGACTCGAAGTTATTGATTAAGCTATGGCCCCCATCCATCTGGTCCATTAAGAATCAATCTCTTTTCATCAGTCCATACGAGCTTTAAAAAAATCTGTTGTAAGACATTTCTTAGCCCAATAGAAAAGCCTCAGCTTCTGATGCTTTCGATCTCCCAGGATACCGAGCCAACCACGCAGTCTGGAGAGATTATGAGAGCTGGAGCAGGGTGAGAATCATCAGGAGAGAACTGGCGGGAGAGGGCACCGGGCCTAAAAGATATGGAGAGGTTAAATCGGGAGAAAAACAGAGACCAGCGAGACTGTCGGGGATTTAGACGTTTTGCAGACTTGATATATTGTAGATTCCGATGGTCGGTCCAAACCAGCACTGGATGGTTAGCACCCTCCAGCCAATGATGCCATTCCTCTGGTGCAAGTTTAATAGCAAGGAGCTCTTGGTCTCCCACGTCGTAGTTGCGCTCAGCAAGGGATAGATGTCGGGAGAAGAAGGTTCAGGGATGAAGCTTGTTGTCCTCCTCCGATCTCTGGGAGAGGATGGCTCCCACTCCCAGGTCGGAGGCGTCGACCTCTAAACTGAACTGTCGAGAGGGATCTGGTTGAACTAAAACTGGGCCTCGGGAAAAAAGGGTCTTGATTTCTTCATAGGCTTGTTCGGCTTCGGGGGTCCAGAAGACAGTTCTCTTAACTGAAGTTAGGGCTGTGAGTGGGGAAATGGTCTGACTGTAGTTATTTAAGAAGCGACGATAAAAATTGGCAAAACCTAAAAAGCGTTGTAACTGTCGTCTTGAGTCTGGAGTGGGCCATTCTGTTACTGCGAGAACCTTGGTGGGGTCTGCTCGGATCTGCCCGTCCTCGAAAATGTAGCCGAGAAATGTGATGGATGTTTGGTGAGACTCACATTTCTCGGCTTTGATGTAGAGGCGGTTCTGCAGAACAGTCAGGCCTAGCGGACCCACAAGAGACTCTCAGGAGGATTATTTCAGATCAGTCCGCCATGCTTCATTCACACGAGTCCGTTCTCCGGTCATTATCAGAACAACAAGCTACAACAAATCAAAGTTTGGATCAAATAACAACTCTCCTCCAGAATCTGGTTCCTAAACCCTCTGAGTTCACCCCCCCTCCGTGGGAGGGCACCACAGCTTCCATCCCTCCGTCACCACCACTTCCGCGTCATGAGTTTACGGTTCCAGAGGGGTCTCACTTCCGGTTCCCGAGAGGTGCTCTGGAAGTGCTGGCGGCTGCAAGGGGTTTATGATGCAATGTTCGTTGGTTTTTGCCCATTCGCCTCATTCATTTCTCAATGATGACGCCAAGATAGCATTTGTTATCCGCCAGTTGTCCGGAACAACGCTCAAATGGGCTGAATCTCGGTTCCATAGATATCCCGAGTTTTGTTTGTCTTTTCATGACTTTAGAGAGGACTTCACAAGGGTTTTTGGTCATGAGACCGATTATTTGACGGTTTCCTGTAAGATGCAGAGGATAAGACAGGGTTCCATGACCGTGGTAGAATTTGACATTGAGTTTAGAAATCTGGCGGCCCGGTTGGAATGGGACCCTCGCTCTCTAAAGAGCGCATTTTTTCACGCCTTGAATGAACATTTACAATATGAGCTCGCTTTGTTTGATGAAACCCATACGCTAGAGGAGTTTATTTCTCTGGCTGCACGTGTTGATGGCCGTCTGAGAGAAAGGGACCGTTTAAGGGTAAACCGCAGAATGTCTGTCAGCCAGGCCCCCGCAGTCGTTCAGCCTTCGTTCCAGCCTCTCGAAGCCTTCCCCAGGACTGTCCCTGAACCCCGTAAATTGCCGCCCCCGAGACCGGAACCCATGCAGGTCGGACGAACCAGGTTAACCCCAGAGGAACGGCAATGGAGGATGCAGTTGAGGGAGTGCCTGTACTGTGAAACCCCAGGTCATTACATCGTCAATTGTCCAACCCTCCGTAAGGACAAAACTCCCCCAGAAGGTCCATCTGTGAGCGCTAGGCAACAGGACCAAATCAATCGTCCTAGCCAGTCACGTCTTCTTCTTCCGGCTACACTGATCCACAACAATAAAACCTTCGACCTGTCCGTTTTGATTGATTCCGGTTGTGAAAGATCTCTAGTTGCCCAAGTACTCGTTGACCAGTTACAATTATCCAACTCAACCCATGACACCCCGCTCCAGGTTGCCGCTCTAGACGGCAGATCATTACCTCAGATAACCCACATCACCAGTCCTCTACAGTTAGTCATCTCCGGAAACCATAAAGAATCGACACCATTTTTTGTTTTGTCTTCCTCTCAACCTCATATAGTGCTAGGGTTTGACTGGTTCAAGGACCATAACCCCACCATCAACTGGTAAGACTGCTCCATTTCCTCCTGGTCATCTAACTGTCTCTCCTCTTGTCTCCAGGCCGCTGCTCCTCCTAGCCCGCCCCAGGAGGGCGTCTCCATCGATTCCCAGGACCGCAGTAATGTCCCCGAGGAATATCTGGACCTGAAGCAGGCCTTCAACAAAAGTGAGTTACCCCCTCACAGACCTTATGACTTCGCCATCAATCTTCTTCCCGGAGTCACATTACCTTCCAGTCGTCTCTATAATATCTCCCACAAGGAGCGGAAATCGATGGAGACCTATAAAAACGAGTACCTCACCGCTGGCATTATTAGGTCCTCCTCTTCTCCCCTAGGGGCGGGCTTCTTGTTCGTGTCCAAGAAAGATGGTTCACTCCGACCGTGCATTGACTACAGAGGCCTAAACAACATCACCGTAAAAAATAAATACCCATTACCTCTCATCACCGCAGCCTTCGAGTCACTCCACTAAGCCACCATATTCACAAAATTAGACCTCCGCAACGCCTATCATCTCGTTCGTATTCGCCAGGGGGATGAGTGGAAAACAGCTTTTAAAAAGCCCCTCGGACATTTTGAAAATGTTATGCCCTTTGGTTTATGCAGCGCTCCATCTGTTTTCCAAGCCCTCATTAATGACGTTCTCCGAGACTTCCTCAACATCTTGTTTTCATCTATCTTGATGATATTCTTATTTTTTCAAAAGATCCCACCGAGCACCGATCCCACCGTGCACCGATCCCACCTCCATCTAGTCCTTCAACGTTTCCTGCAGAACTGCCTCTACATCAAAGCCGAGAAACGTGAGTTTCACCAAACATCCATCACATTTCTCGGCTACATCTTCGAGGGCGGGCAGATCCGAGCAGACCCCATATGAAATGAGAACTCTCAGGAGATATTTACAATGATTTATTTAGATTGAGATGGAGAAGGGAATCCAGCGGTGGTCATCTACGGGCAAAAAGCAACGAGCGGCGAGGAACGGGAAACAGCAACGAGAGGCGAGGAATTGGAAACGGGGGCAGCAGTAAACGGCAGGGAGCTGAGAACGTCTACGACGTGGGAGACCGGGAATCTTTGGAGAGAGTGAACTGTTGTCGCAAGGGAGGAGTGAGTGGTGAGTTTCTTTCAGCAGAGTCGGTGAGGCTGTAGTCAAGAGGGGAAGTGCAGCTGATGGGGTATGCTGGAGCGGGCAGACCGAGCCTGGCCAAGAGGAGTGGGAACCAGATGACGAGGGGAACCAGAGAGGATCTTGAGGATGATGTGAGTTCTGGAGTGAAGGAAACCGGGAGTAAACAAACACTCAGGCGACGAGTAGCTGATCCACCACTCCTCTTATACTGGCCCAGCTCATCAGCGGCAACCATGCGCACCTGGGGTGGAAGGAGCTCCAGCAGAGGAGGAGCACTGGTGATCCCCTGTGGCCAACTGGAGAAGTGGCTGAAAGAAAACTGACACTGACAATGTCAGCCTTCCATTCCTTGGCTATTTGTCTGGGAACTGAACATATTTTACTTACAGCATAGGTACTCCAGGTAGCATTCATGGAACATGACAGAACTGGAAGATAAAGCATTCCTGGTAGCAGCACGTTTAATTCTTCTTGAATGTAATGTACTTGGTGTGCATATTTTTCTCAATATATTTGTTGTGACCCTGTTTACTATTTACAACAAAACATTTGATATTTGTGTAGTAATGCCACAATAACCTAGCCATTTAAAAACTGATGAATGCCTGTATGGCTAATTTTGCTGTAAAACAAAATAAGTTTCTTAATAATCATAAACAACTTTATGTAGTTTGTAGAATTCCCTAGGACACACCCTCCCCCATTACACAGATACATATCACCAATTATGGTTAAATCCATCAAGCATTCAATCTTGTCAAATTTGGATTTAGAAAATCTCCCAAAATATGACAATCTCAAACATACTCACTAGCCTAATATTTGTTTACACAGTTAATGCAATATCCTATGTTGATTTATCATGTCTTACAAAAGTCCTTTAGTCTTATACTTGTGATAATTGTATACAAGTTTAAAGTGTCTGGAAAATTTTGGAACACACAAAAAATATATTTTTGTGATCAGAGTTTATAAATTATCCTTGACAAGAGAAAAAATATGAAACTAACAACTTTATATAAACAAAAAATTTTACTTAAAAAAAGGGGACAAGTATTCAATGCAAGTGGTGAGTTACGCTTTTACTGCCAACTGTCAATGTTTTGGTTAACAGGGGTCGTGGCTAAGCCAAAGGTTTTTTCCACAAATATAAATGCCAACTCCCGATGGAGGGTTCAGGTTCAAATATCGCTCCTCAACCACGGAAGGTTTTGTTTTTATGATTATGATCCTTTTTTGCCGTATAAACAGAAGTGATTTACCATTAGTTTTACAAAAAGTCAATGGATAAAGTTACCAGATGATTCATGACTTAAAAACATAAATCTCCTAGTACTAAAAGTGAACAACTTGACTGTTTATACAGCTTAAGTAATAATCATAAAAAATTCTGAAGGAGTCTTTTGCTGAGTCACAGCTTGCAGTCACAACAGAGCAACTCGTCTTCAAAGTTTTTTTTTAAATGAAGCTTCAAATGTTGTTTTTTTCTATTGACTATGTTTTTGTTTTGTTTTTGTTTTTATTTGTTTTTTTTTTAAGTTTACAATTAAGTGAACTCAAACTTTGTTATTGTTACCATTTTGGTTCCAGAAATTTTTTTTTCCACTGTGCAGAATCCTTTTGAGGAATGTTTCCAACCCAGTGGCTAAAGAAACCAAGAGACCTGATAGCTAATTTATTAAGGATTTTTTGTTCATTACTAAAAGTGCTTAATAAAACTTTTAGATGCATGCGGTTTCACCAGCGAGTAAATGTTCAACAAAAGACAAGGAGCCAAAAACAAAAAGTTTGTTCTTTTAGTTACAATAGGAGTCTACAAGTTATCTTCGGTTTCATTGTGTTTGCACCCTATAATAATTTTTCTTGCTGAGTGGTCTTCTATTTAACTTAATTTGTTAACTGACCAGTTTCCCTATAGCTGCTGAAGAAAGGCACCCCCCTCTTAAAAACAGGTTCTCAAGTGAGACTCTGCATTGCTCTATAGTTCCCAAGGTTCTCTGGATTGGTTCAGTTTAATACTCTCCTTTACGTAGATAGTATCTTAATGGGATTGCAGCTTTGGCAAGTGTTTTCATTCTTCAGAGTAGCTTTAAATGAAACTTAGTACCTCATTTACCTATGGCAACATCGGGTTGTTTTTTATAAAATAACAGATATTGTGTAGAAATAGGGTAAATTTTGAAGGTCACTGATTGTATTATATGTCGGGTATTAGGCTGCTTTTCAACCCCCGTAGAGTTCTCTACTTTGTTTTGGCCTGTCATACAAAAATAACAAACAGCAATAACATAAAGTAAAGTTTATGGTTGAAATGTGGAGAAACTCCGAAACCATTTCAAGGAGTAACTAGATAAATGGAAAAGAAGCATTTGCATTACATTTGTGAATCCCTTCATTTCCTTCTCTCTCTTTCAGTACACTTCTTAGAGCAGGACACAGTGCTGAGCCTCTTATTACTCAGCGAAGGGGAAAATAAATGTCTGATAATCATCTCCCTCCAAGCTGTACAGTCATGAGGGTAGGTCTACTTAATTAGAGGTCCATGGATTTTTCGACTTCCTCTACCTGCAATGCTGCTACGTGAGCTGTACGTGTCACAAATGTTGAGATCAGCATCGTGATTTGCCGGAGTAGCTCATAATGGGGTTTTGTTAACTTTTTGAGGTAATCTTTGCCAAAACAACCCTAGGGCTGCTATTTCAAAATGACGAGAGTAGACCCTACAGTTTGCTAAATTGTGATTTTCCCAGGAAATCAATTTTTTAAAACCTGCTATTCACAACTTCAGCTTTCAGCATCACCTTCTTTATATTCCACGGACTGATTTGTTTCTCTGATGAGAACCTTAGCAATTTCAGCCTCTCTGCTTCTCTCAATGAAATTATCCTCATATGATAAATGGGATGTGTACACACTAACCAGACCTGGATGCACCCCACAAAAAATTGCCATCCCCCAAAAAATCTCATTGAGTAACCAGGTGTGAAGCAGGATTGGAGGCGGTGGTCTTAACAGAGATTGATGACAGCTTGGAGGGCAGGACAAATCAGGTCTAAGGAAAACACCAGATCAGGTGGAGGGTGATTAACTAAGTCATCATTTTTTGCTTTTTTTTTTTCTCCTCAAAATTCCTGTCACAATTTTTTTTCTTTCAAAATACTAAGCTCATAATTACTGCAATAGTTATGAGCATGAGAGACAGGCAGCATCCTATAATTACAGGTAATAATCGATAGAGAAGGAAGGTTAGAAGCTTGGACACTAAATGTTAGCAGCTTATCATTTATGTTTAGTTGCTTGTTAAATGAGGTGTTGACATAATGGATGGTACTTGCCTGTGCAGACGGTCACGTTTGTCTGGAGTCTGCAGTAATATGGCTACAAAAACAAGACAAAAAAAGCTATGTTACCTTTCCATGAGAAGCAGCCTTAATGTTTCAAGGCGAGATAGACTAGGTTATCTGTTGGGGCTGCAGTGACTCTCTGTATGCACTAATAATACTTTTTGATGGTTTGCCCTTTTCTGTCCTTGGACCACTAAAATTAGTTTGTCAGAGCATCTCCATACCTGGTGCTTGTGCATTGTCTTAGTGTCGGATTTAGCCATCACATTTTGGCCGCTTGTCAAACTCACTCACCTTATAATTTCATAATTTCACGTCTTGTAATTCTCCAACTTTGAAGAGCAGAGGTTTACCGCCTTAAATATACAGCACACAACAACAGGCACCATGATCAGTGGTTGTATTGTTATGCTTGATCGATGCATGGTGAGTAAGTGAGAGACCAACTAAATATTTTAAGCGCAGCAATGCTCTAAATACCCTACGTGTTTTTCAGCTCATTTGAATTCTTCCTTTTTTTTTAAACAGATTCCAAACGCACACTCATTCTGGTGCTGGCCTTGCTGAAAGTGCTGCGCTCATTCCACTTCCAGTGATGGAATTGATTGGGGAGAAGTGAGCCTGAAGATTGTCGAAGTAATTAACATTCGTGGCTTGTTGGCAGATCCAATCGTCTTGTCTCGGATGCAGGAGGTGCTGTTGTATGCGTATACGCGCACACACACTGGCATATACAACAGAGCTCCAAATTCAAAGTTTAATTGCATCCTGCAGCACAATAAAACGTGTCCTCATGCGCAGACAGCTGTCACACTCAGAATTCTGTACTGCTTTGATGATTTGGTTACTGTGCAACTGGAAGTCAAGACAACCAGAACAGCTGTCGTTTAAGTCTGTTTCTGAATGTATGTCACTGAAATAGGTTGAAGTTTTTGTGTGTGTGACGCTATTGGAAAGATGCAAATTCTTACATCAGTGTGATGTGTGAGAGCTTGTGAGATATTTATTTATATATATATATATACATACATATATATATATATATATATATATATATATATATATATATATATATATATATATATATATATATACATACATATATATTCAAATATATATATATACATATATATTCAAATATATCTGTTTGGTTCCTTAATTCTTGCAAAAACAATAACAATTATCACTTAATTTTTCTTTTATTTTTTTCTTTCCTCTCTTTGTTCTCTTGCTTCTCTCATCTCTTTCCTTCTAATCATGTTTATTTTTTTTGCTCACACATCAGACATAAGCTTATAAACTGAACTATATATTAAATGTGACAGATTCACAACCAGCAAAGCAAAGCTAAGTTTTCATAGGGTCATCCAGATTTTCAATAATGAAAGAAGGATGGTCTGGCGATTGAACAAATATCTTTTCAGTACATCAAGGCAGAAATACATGTATGATAAACGGTCCCAGCATTTTAGTATTGTTAGATTAGTTGGTACAATTAAGATATGTTGACAAACCAATCCAATATGCAATAAGATGATGTATAATTATTTGTTAAATATTAGGAAATATGATTCAAAACACTAACCAACTGATCCAGAACAGAAAGTCCTTATAGGATCAGTAAGTTAATGACACTTCAATATTAGTTGTCCATTTGTTTTTAGTAAACATAAAGATTGACCAAAGACTGGGTCTAGTCTTTACAATTTATGGTTTTTTGTCAGAAATATCTGCATTATACAAGCAATCTAAGATAACCAAACCTCAAATGGTTGTAACTATAAGCATAAAGTTGTAATGTTAAATGTATTATTTTGTTTAGGGTAAATTCCTAACTTTGACTTGGAATATAAATCACTTACTTTTTGATAAAGTGACAACATAACATTTAAACAAGTCTGTCAATCTAGACCTGACTCTTACAATATTCTCCCAATTTATTTATGTCAGTGGGTTTATTTTAAAAACATACTGTAATTTTTTTTTCTGATAATGATTCTGTTAAACCAAAAAAGCTATTTCATTATATGCATGACTTTGTTCAAGTTCCTTTATTTATTGTGAGAAAAAAGTGAGTCTGCTTGGTCATTGACGAAGAGACAATACAAGACAATTTCCAATACTGTAACAGTGTTTATCTTCTGCATCACAGGTTTAAAAAAAAAAATGTAGTAGAACAACTTCTGCATTTGTGGTCATGGTAAATAATTAAACATACTTCATTAAGTTCTTTATTTACAAATGTTCAAATATTAATGTTTAATCTTTCGCTGGTCCAGATATTTTCCTTGTTTCTGTCTTTTTCCCTCACTCTTTAAGAACTGGAGTCCATCATCTCAAGGTGACTCGGAGCAGCTGGAGCTATTTGCCACAATATATAAAGCAATTTAGTAGCAGGCAGGAGCTGTGAAGAGACCGGACTCCTGCCCTCTGGTCACTCCAAGCTCTGTGGAGGTTGACCCTGTCAAGGTTGCAATCCATAGCTCATCTGCATACTTAAAAAAAGAAAATCTTAGCAGGTAATGAAATTTTGTTTATTAATTTTAGGAATAAATTTTGTCTAAAAAAATCCAAAGGACAAAGATTTATGCACCAGAAGAAAGAACTGAATGTCCCCGGTGAAAAATTAGGAACTGGTGTGCGTTCATGTAGAAGCTTGAGTGCATAAATGAATAACGTTTTCATTTCTTAGATGGTCCTCACAGGCATCCGAGTCTTCCTGACATGAATATTAAACTTCCATTGCGGTAAAGGCGTCTAATTGTTCTTAATTTCTCAATTTGCATCCTTCCCTGAGGAAGGGTTATTGGAATATTAGCAAGAAACGATGGCTGGTGTTAGATTGTATAAGACCACAGCCAATCCCATTGATTGCTTTTATATGCATGACTCGCATCTCCCTCATCTTTCATCATACGGTGAAATGGGTCCTTTATCAGCCTTGATGCCGCCACAAGACACAGTTGCACACAAACGGCACAATCCGTCAAGGCTCTTCGACACCTGCCGACAACAGTGACTGGGGTGGATCCTAATCGCAGCATTTAGTTACCACTGTAAAGATTAGAAGGAAATAAAATAAAAAAATAACCTATATCCTCATAAGTATTATTATTGAAGTTATGCTTATATCAGGTTAGCTGTTTGCTATCACATTTGTCTTCCGAAAAAATGGCTTATACAAAAAAAAAACAACAGTCTGTGTTCGTCCTTCTACCCAACTTAACTTACCGGCTGCAAGAAGCCAACGTTAAAGTTATGTTTTCTATTAGTTTTCCACTTCTATCTTAATAATACTAATAATATGATACAACAACTTCCTTGAATAACAGTTACCATTAACGACCATGATGTAATTTGTACTCATATATATTGTTCTAGATTTAAGTCATGTACTACAAATAAATATCTGACAAATTTAGCAATAGTTGAAGTTATGTTAATTACTGTCTAGGATGGTTTATTCAATATCTCTTCCTGTTGTCCAGAATTAGTTTATTTATATTACTCAAGGCACTTTACAAGAAAATCAATCAAAATCATAGGTACATCATTACAAATCAGTTTGAAAACGTTTCCAATCTAAAGAACCCCAGCAGATTGCATCGAGTCATTGACTTACAGCATTCTCTCCTGTGGAATAAGCAGACCGAAACAATGGCTTGTGTTGTCGTTGACTTTACAGCAATCTCTCATACTGAGCATGCATGGAGTGACAGTGGACAGGAAAAACTCCCCTTTAGGAAGAAACCTCCAGCAGAACCTGGCTCAGTACAAGCAGCCATCTGCCACGACCAACTGGGGGTTTGAAGAGACAGAAAACTAAATTAGACGCACAGGATATTGAAAAAAATTGTTCATAGCAGCAGTTGTAGACAGTCCCCGGTAGTATATCAACCAATGCTTTCATCCAAGAAGCTGTCTCTGCGAATAGACCAGGTGTGGCTACCATGGAGAGAAGAACACAAAGCGAAAACAAAAGGTTAACAAGGTTGAACAAGGTAACTAAAGCAGATTGGACAAAGGAAGAAATTAGCAGAGAAAGAAGTGGTCAGATAGTCCTCCAGCAGTCTAAGCCTATAGCAGCATAACTATAGAAATAACTTAAATAGCGTTGTCTTCATGTCTGGCTGTAGAGTGAGACATGAAGAAGGTAGAGCAAAGGAGTTCTTCCCCCAACCCGATTAGGCTGTCTTCTCTACCTCTTCCTAACTATAAACTTTATCTAACAGCAAGGTTTTAAGCCTATATTTGAAACTAGACAGGGTGTCTAGTTTCAACTAAACTGCTTTTAGAGATTCCAGGAACCACCAGAAAACCTGCAGTCTTAGAGCGAAGTGCTCTGTTATGGACACAAGGAGTAATCAGATCTCTGATATATGATGGAGTTTGATTTATGAGGGTTTGACAGGAAGCCAATAGGGAAGCTAAAATAGGGTAGATATGATCTCTCTTTTTAAGTTTCATCAGAACTCTTGCTGCAGCATTTTGGACCAACTGAAGATTTTTTTCCCCCTCATTCGGTTCAGTATCATGGCTAGTAGAATGGGTTTCTGGCTAACATAATTGTGCTTAACAGATTTTCTTTTCCAAGTAAGCTTTAAAAATATAGACAACAGAGCCCAAAAACAAGTTGCTACCATATCGCTCCTAAAGCATCCATGGGAAACTGCAAAATAGCAATGAATTATACCTGTGGAGATATAATTAGCGGAAGCAGAGCAAAGACGGCAATGTATGCAGCACAAAAAACAGATAAATAAGTAAAAATATGAGACAAACTTGATGTTATTAATAAACAGATCAGCACAGTTAAAATATTAGGACCTGTGAGCATGCAGAAATTGTTATGTAGGTCTTACATGAATTTTGCTCAGCCATGGGTACAGAGGGCCAATGCAAGAGCACAGAGATCAGACAGCCCACTCCAGGAATACCATGCACCCATCCAGAAGACCGCTGTGGGGGTCCGGGGTAGAGCCCCCGCAGCCACGGAGTAGAGCCCCCAAAGTACCAAGCACAGGCCTGGGCCGGGATCCAGGGCCCAAACACCTGAGTTCCCCCAGCGCTCAGCGAGAACGCACCCGACACCCGAGAGGACGTCCCCGTGCCAAAGCACCTACATCCAGTCTGGACACACGTGAGTGCAGCAGCGAGCAGTGTGGAAGGGGAAGGGCACGACCCCTCTCACACGGCAAAAGCATGGAAAGGCAGAGGACACCCAGCCCCATCCACATTCGTACACAATCATACATGCTCATTCACTCACTCACTTACACACTTACTCACGCAGTCACTCAAGGTAAGGATGGGGGTTGGTGGTTGGGGGGACCAGCTCCTAGTGCAACCTAGTGTGCGCCCCCCAATGTACACAGCCAGGCTGCTAAAGCCAAACATTTGGTCACTTGTGCTAGATGGGTGCGTCACTGCCAAGGACTAGCAATTGGATGCACATGGTCTGGAGGACCATGTGCATCCAATGATTCAAACATTGTATCCTGAAGGCGGTGTATCAGGATGACAATGCACCAATCCACACAGCAAGACTGGTGAAAGATTGGTTTCATCAACATGAAAGTGAAGTTGAATCTCCCATGCCCTGCACAGTCACCTGATCTAAATATTAGTGAGCCGCTTTTGGGTGTTTTGGAGGAGCGAGTCAGGAAATGTTTTCCTCCACCAGCATCACATCATGACCTGGCCATTATACGGAAAGTAGAATTGCTTAGAATACCTCTGAACTTGCATATGTCATTCCTAAGACAAACTGATGCTGAATTGGCTGCAAAAGGATGCCCTACACCAAACTAATTAATTATTGTCGTCTAAAACAAGGTGTTTCATTGTCACACCCCTGTATAAGTATTTTTTATGTATACATATACATGTTTAATATTGTGTGTGCCACAAACTTATTGTACATTAATAAAACATTGATAACATGTTTTTACAGTATTTACCAGGGGTTACCAGGAGGCATTGCAGAGGCAGTGATGTTAGCGTTTGTGGAGGCTTGCTGGGAGCCCAGCCGCCACATGCACGAGTTTCCTGCTGGGTGAGTGGATCTTGGGCTTGGTATTGGATCGGAGGATACAAAATGGTTGCTTGGTGGCATCTGCTCTGTGCTTTTATGTCCAGTGACTGGGGTGGTGTAGTGTCAGGGCATTGACCTGCTTGGGTTCTTAAATACTAAAAGGGATTCATGTTGTGTCAAAATATTTACTGATTTATATAACTATTACCAGCAGACAAATGGTAAAGTACTGGGTCCCACCGGTGTTCCCATAAGGTGAAGAACGCAATAAGAACCCTGAATTACGACAAATAAAAGCTTTATCTTAAGCTTGACTTTGCCTACTTACACTCCAGAAGAGCTAGGTCCTCATGTTAAAATTGGCCAAGTGTTTGCTACATTGTTGGGATCATTTTTAATGAAAAATGTTCTGCTACAAGTACTGCTTTGTTTTTTTTTGGTATAGGGGTTAGGTGAATGGCTAGGGTGTGAATTGAGTTAGACTCACATGTACAGGTAATGGTTAGGTTTAGGGTAAGGGTCAGGATTAGATTATATAAATAAATGACAAATAAATGGACGTCAATCAAAAACCCCTGCAAGGATAGAGAAACACAACTGTTGTGTACCTGTGTGTATATGTGCATAATGGTTTGTTCTGTGTTTCCCTGGATTGGACTGGTGACCTGTCCAGGATGTACCCTACCTCTTGCCCAATAAACACTGTAGATGGGCACCATTGCCCCCACGATCTTGCAAATATAAACAGCTTAAAACAAAGGATGGATGCATTTTAGTGCATGTCTTCACTGAAAAAATAAAATAAAATATTAAGAAAACCATTATTAAATAAAATGCACAGTACTGTAAATATGATCATACAGTTTAATAAAGTTTTATTTGTTTGGCATTCTTGGATGGTGATTAAGGACCCCTGCTCAAAAATTATGTCATCACTATATATTCTAAACAATACTGAAAGAAACCAAAAAACAAAGCTTACCGAAAAAATTAACACTTTCCTGTTATGCTCATTGTTAATTGGTTTCCAGGGGCCAAAGGCGGCTGAGTAGTTTTTAGCTTTTCTAGAATAAAAAGAAGTCAGATTACCTTGAACTCTAAAAATACAGGATCAGTAGCAAAGCAGAAGATTAAATCAATATTACAGTCTAGTCTAAGGCAGTGTTTTTCAACCAGTGTGCCACGGCACACTAGTGTGCCGTGGGTGATCGTCAGGTGTCCCGTGGAAGTTATGTTGGTGAAATTGGATAATTGTTGAGTATTTTTGAAGTGGAAATGTTAAGTGCAATTTGAAATATAGGATATAAAATATGATAAAAAATGCATGTTTATTTGATTCATATTAAAGACACTTTGATAAGAATTACTATACATGTAATATATGTGACTGCAGAGTATCATTTGCTTAAACTTTTGGTTGGTGGTGTGCCTCGTAATTCTTTCAATGAAAACAAAGTACCTTGGCTCAAAAAAGGTTGAAAAACACTGGTCTAAGGCAATGCTCCAGTAACAAAGCAGAGAGTAATGGAAAAATCAAAGTGCTCAATGTTTGGTCTCTGTTACATTACTCATCTGCTCTCCTGGATGGAGTCTTATCTCATCACCACAACACAGAAAGATAGAGAGAGGTAGAGAGCAATTACTGTAGCATCCGGTCACCTTCAGTTAAAGTAATTAGTCTACTGTCTACGTTTTATTTACCTAATTTTTGCTCAAAATTAACCATAGTTGTCAAACTCAAACTATATGTTTTTATTCTTAACATATATCATGAATTGAAAGTGGGTGCGTTTGTGTAGTATACTTGTCGAGTATAACAGTCCAAATCAAACAATTAAGAATATTCCTCCACTGACTGACTGAGGAGTATTGGATTCAGAATCAAATACTGTTCTTAATTTACTATTCACTCTAATCTTTGCTTATAGTATGAATAATTATATATTTAGGACCAAAAAAGCTACTATAATACAATGTCCTTATTCCTATTAACAGTTAAATATGTCCTGTGATAAAAGAGGTACATACTTGGATTAGACAAAGTAACATGATAAAAATGCAGTTACTCTCATGTGCGATCATCTGGACTGAATAAATAAAGAAAAAACCATTTGGAGCCATTACAAAAGTTTAAATTAACCTGGACAAATGCCAAATTCATTGGATTAGACTATGCTATTCTTGTATAATTCCACAGTATTCATTTGGACATGTTGCCCTTATTCTGCAGTATTTTATTCTTTATTGTTTTTAAAAAATACATTTTTATGTTTGTGTAAACCTACATATTTTGATTGCCTGTCACTTTGCTGCTGTTGCAATTGAATTTTCCCAATGTTGGATGATAAAATAAATGTTTTATTAGTATTCCTATTTGTTTTAGTTGGTATAAAGAACTGCTGCGAGGAGGGTTTTACTGTGACACAAAGCTTCAATTTTGTAGGGGAATTGTTTTTATGTTGGAATATATCTATCAACCATTATAAACCTGCTTCTAGCACAGGGTTAACAGACCTTTAGGAAACATGCGTTTTGGAAGTGTGAGCTGGAAGATCTTCAGGTCTATTAGAAGAGTGATCATGGATCGTTACTCTACTGTCCGCTGGAACCAGACATTCTTCGGGACTACCTCTTACTTCAAAACAGTGTTTCTTATAGACATAACAGGTTAACCTAATTCCATCCAGTCCTCATCTGTTAGCAGCCTTCAATCTTCAACAGCTAAACTCTGACCACAAGCAATTATTTTGTCTTCCATCACCAATAATTACATTGCAAAATTCCCCAGTTGTTTTTGCCAATTATAATGGAGGACCTACAGGGTGCTGAAGTCCTGGACAACATAGTCTTCAGAATCTCAATGGTACTAAAACCTCCCCATTGCCTCAAAATGTTAATAAAATGAAGTGTGAATAAATATTATGATGCTCATGTTGGAGTGAACCTCTTATGTACACTGAGCCAGTAAAAACACTAATATTAATTTTTGCTGGCTGTATGTAGATAATGGAGATCCATTAATAAAGTGGAATATTGAACATTCAACAAAACGTTGGTAGACATATTAATGCAGAATAACCAACTTTACACAAGTAGAAGGAAAGATATTGGTATTTTCAAAAATTAGAAATGCTTACATATCAACACAATTAAAATCAAATCAATCAATCAAATCAAAAATACTTTATTTATCCCAAAGGGAAATTAAATGTTCTTGGAGTATCTAATTTAACTGAGGAGTTGTTGTAGAGGGTGATGACTGTGGGCAGGAAAGATCCAACCCTTGTGTGTTTCATATTCAAGATAGCAGAGCCCAGCTATCACAAGAATTTAAAAATACAGTAGTTTAAACTACCCATGACCCACAGATTAATGGGATAGTTTAAGGCCTCCATTGTGGCTACTAATCAGATTTTTCCAGCAATTTGCAATTTAATTAGCCTTTAACACTGGGATGCCAAAGGTGTTGCTGTTGTAGTCTATATTATTCTTTTTGATGCTTTTTCTGACGCAGTTCTTTGTTTTTAATATAACCTGCTCATCTAGACATGCATGCATGTTTTTAGTGCAATTTTTGTCACTTTAACAATAATAAGCAATATTGAAGCTAGTTTTTGCAGTCTGTGCACAATTTCAAATTTAGTCCCTTTTTTATATTAATTAAATGGCTGGACCATTAAATATTTCCATAGATCTGCCTAATTTTGTAATACAATTGTGCAATAAAAGAGAAATACATAAAAAACACATTCTTTTTTCTTAAAAATGTACTCAATTTCTTTGTTGAGCAGTGAAAATGTTAACAATACAAAACAATATGTATATTGTATGTTATGGCTGTAGATACATTTTATTAGTCAGAACACAAAATGACAGGTCATAAAAGTTACTGGCCTCTGTAACTTTTTGAAAATCCAATAATTAGTTTGAAAACTGTCACGTTTTCTTATTTTATCTCCTTTTTATCATAGTAAAATTTTGCAGGAAATTGAGGAAAAAAGTAATGCCTTTTCAAAGTGTACTAGGTGAAAGAGCCAAACAAAAACTGTGTATTCTTCATAGACTTTATATGTGAAAGAAGCTAGGGCTCTAAAGAAAGAAACATGCTTATTCATCAAAAAAGACTTTTTAATTGGTCTTTGTGGTTAATTACAGGGTGTAGAAGCCTGGTAATATACAATAGTTTTCACTTACCTCATTTATTTTAATAATTGAACAGTTTAAGAGGATGTTAAATAGAGGGATGAAGCGGAAATATAAAAGAGTCATAAAAGGGAAAAGGATCATCTTTTAACCAATGTTGTTAATAAAGTTGTACCAAAAGTTGCCATAAACTGACAGCATTTAAAACAGAAACAATTTTCATGTAACTGAGGTGTGATTAGAAAACAAAACTGATTAGAAAGTCCTATATGTAGAATACATGATTATAACATTAACCAGCCTCAAGTAACACATTCGACTATGCGATTAAAGTACGTAGAATACATAATTCAATGTTAAGCTTATGTGTTGTTGTAGCCTCACACTTAAATATGAGGATTAAATCTGTGGTTTAAGACACCTAGCGCTGTTCAGTGCTGTTCTAGACCTGTAATTGTTTTGCGGATTGTGTCGTGGAATGCTTTTACAAAGTAAGCTGCCTCCCGTGAGTTATCATCATGAGTTTGACTGATTATATTTACCTTCAAAAACCTGTGTTCTTTTGTGTGTATTCAAAATCAGCATTGATTCCCTCATGTTAGAAACAAAGTCTTCACATCTATATCACAGATGTTTAGCATCTACTGGTGGCTGCTTATCCAGCTTTTCTCTCCTGATGTTAACAATTTTTTACCACAAAATATGTTCAGTTTCAGACACCCACAGAAAATTTGAAACACACACACAGCAATACATCTTAGGTTTCAGTTAAACCATGTACCATCAACATAGTCTCATGTTAAAGATGAAGACTTTTTGTGGGAAAGCAGGAAATGCATAAACCATGCAAACCCAGCTTTCCACAACTTTATCAAGGATAGATTGGTGAAAGTCTTTTTGTCGAGTCGGACCCAAATTACAATTCTTTACCAAACAAAGAGACAATTAAAATCAATATAGCTATAATTCTAACAACATTTTCTTTCTCAAAATTTTAACCTGTATTATTCTTGTTTGTATTTCCACAGTCTCCATCTGTTTTAGACTTCAGATCAGACTTCAGATTCAAGACTGGAAACTCGTCGCCAAGGCCGAAGTACACAAGGACTCCCCACAGGCCGGCCCACTCCTCCTCGCCCGATTTGGGTTTCCGAGCCAGTCTGGGGTCCTTGATAGACTCCATAAACATTGTCTTGATACAATGCTGTCCTCTGGCCCCCACAGTGCCCACCACCACAGGCCAACAGCTGGCACACAGGGCTGGAACTCTGGCTATGGTGATGGAGATTCAGAGGGCTGTGGTAGATTGGGAGTCCGGGGTATGAGTTCAGATAGTGTGCGTACTGTCGGCTGAGCAAGCTTGTAGCTCTGCGCACCATACCCCGTCCTAATCCAGTTCCATTTTGCACTGCTTCTCCATAAGTTGGGAGGTGCGTGGAGTGGGAGTAGCGTAGTCTCTGGCCCTTTCGTCCATTTGGCCTCCTCTGGTCCTCCCTTATGTGGAGGTAGGCCTGATTCCTTGGGAGGCACAAGTTGTTTCGAACATGAGCTGGATTGTAAGGCTTGGCAGATGTTGTAGGAGTAACAACGCACGGAAAAAGGTCCGGCAAGGTTGAAGCTGTTTGGCTAGATAAAGAAGATTGTGATTCATCAAGATGACGAATTTGGTCATTGCCCCAAGTTGCTTTAAGAAAAGAAGGGCGGCGGTGCCTCCGTCGCCCCCTTAGCACAAGGTCCTCTGGAGGCCATGAGCTGTAATTTTCCACCCGTGGACACAAACCCTCTTCAGTGTAAGCATTGTCAAAACTTGGGGCAGAGATATGGTTCTCCTGGAGGTGATTAGCTTTAAGTTCAGTTAGACTGATTGTCAGACTTTTGTCACTCTTCCCCGGATTCCCATATTTTCTCATTTCTATATTTTCATTCTCACACTGAAAACTCTTGGACCTCCTTTTTGGTTGTGAGAGTCCCAATTCGACATGTTTGTTTTGGGGTAAGGAGACTGGATGAGATGTGTAAATGTCAGGCAGCTGGAGATGAGAGTAGGCAATATAAGGGGAGTGCGAATGGGAGTCTACATAGACCCTCCCTGTAGTCTGGTAGTGGTGTGGTTGTTGATGAGGGACTGACTCCCCTACAGCTAGGTGTGGAGTGCTTAAGCTGGACACAGGAAGTGGTCTGTCATACAGACATGATGTTGAACGAGTTGGAAGTGTGTAGCGCAGTGGGGTTGGCCGACTTATAACACTGTGTTGTTTCAGAGAAGCACCCCCAATTAGTGGTGGGGTGAGGGACCCCTGAGGAATGGAACAGTGATTTTCAGCAACATAAGCAAAGCCACCCGGTACAGCTTCAGTAGTGACTTGTGCGACGCGAATAGGCATACCACCGCCATGACGAGTCAACTGCTCTATGGTCTTGGTAGCATTGTCAAGGGAGCTCTCAACATTTGCAGTAGAGACCAGATCCTTGGCAGTTCGAAGCATCTTTAGCATGTTAGCTTGAGCATAGTTGGAGGTCAGGTCAGGTTTGCCCAAACCGGATGAGCGTCCAGGATCCTCTACTCCTTTGAAACAACTGTAAATACCCTGTTATATGAAAGAAAAGAAGTAAACATTTTATTTGCGAAATAGAAGTGGAAGTAAGATACCATCAATATTTTAATACAACCAGCCAAGGAGACCAAAATTCTTATTTTAACAGGCAGGATTTTCAACAATCAATGAATTAAAACCCGGCCATCCATACATATATAATACAATACAAATCTGTCCTAAAATTGTGATTTTTAGTTTAATCAATTGGTTACTAAAGCATGTTTATGCTTTAAATAACTAAAATAAAGATATTAAAACTGTCAGGGTTGCCGCAACTAATACAAAAAAGAAACAAGCCTTAAGTTATCTTAAAAAATGTACTTTGGTTAGACAGAAACAAAATACAAAGACCTTCCTCTTATTACAGCTGACAGAGAGATCGAAAAAAGCGCCACATTTAATTTGGATTCAGAATTGCTTATTAAGACGTAATGATATCAATTTCTTCAGAAGTGTGATAAAATCCAGGCACAGTGCTGGTAATTACATACTTAATGGGACTATCCATTAAAGATTGTTCTTGTCATACCTTCAATCCGACCTTTGTCCCTATGTGACCACATCATTAATTACATTTTTTGTAAATATTTAAGGTAACCAAAGTTGGAGATTTCTAGTCCACGGGGTAAATAACTTAAATTGCCAAAGCCTTTTTAGTATGTAATCTTTGCCTACATATTTATTCTACTATCAAGTAAAAGTCCTCCAGTAAAAACCAGGCATTATACTGTATGTATCAACGGAACACCATTAATTCAGCCATGTACAAAAATCTGTTCTTGTAATACAACTTCACAAAGCAAAATTATTGAACCAATCTGTAAATGTTGTTACAAATATTTTAATCAATTTATCCAATTAAATCATGAAAATTAGCCCATAAACAATTTTAAAGTTTCTTGTCTCACTTCTATACCATTAGAGAATTCATAAACACATTCTAAAATCTTACAGAAGAGACAATGAATAATTAAAAAAAAGCCTTACCCTGCTGATCGCCAACAAGAAGTCAAGCTTATGAGACTTGTGGAGAGAGTGCCGGAGTTTCCAATACAGTAGGTGTTCCCAGGCAAACACAAGCAAACTGAGGCCCATAGCTACCAGAAGCATGTAGAAGACACCAGCCATGTTATCAATGTCCAACTTGCTACTCATCACTTCGTTTTTCTCATTTTGGCAGATACCAGAAAGCCAAACCGTCTCCAAACGTTCCGTATCCCCTAAAAGTGTATGAACAAAATGGGGCAAAAAGGAAGTGTCAGTCAATAGTGGTGAATACAGAGAACAGTAGTAAAATTAACATCCCAACTTCTGGCAACAAGAAGTTACAATTTTCTATTCCTAATGTATTGGATTTGTGGAACCAAAGAAACAGTCTAAGCTTTACCTTGAGCCCCTAAACTGATACAAACCAACCCACCTATTTCACGCTTGAGGATTTTAACCTTCAGAGGTTCTATTATGTCATAATCCATCTCAATCCAGAAGTGAGTTATCTATTACTATCAGTTCTTCCTCTCCCTACTCAACCTTTAAAAAGTTAATTGATTTTCTTGTTTGTCTTGTAATTGCGGTGTTGACCAAATATATATGTTTCAATGTAAAACAATGTGTTAAACAGTAGTTACTCTAAAACTGCAACAAACATCATAGATCCCCTTCTAAACCAAGCTCCACTGATTTACTGAAAAAGCTCCCAGACAGATTTGACATATGAAGGTGAAATGCAGAGCGGTCAGACTTACAAGTAGCATGAAGTGTGTTTAGATATTGTTTGAAAGGTAAATTTATTTTTTGTTGGGAAAACAGGTAGTGCTGCACTCGAGTTGCAAAATCTGAGTTTAAAAATACCTGAAATTTAAAGTTAAATTACTGAATTTTAGGGATCTATGCAGATCCCTCTAAATTGGATGAAAGGGTAGAGTTGGCTTTGGTCTTATCCCTCTCTTTGTAGAAGCCTTGTTGGGTTCATTTAGAAGGAATTATCTGAAACTTTTCTTGATCCCCTTAAACGGAAGTGGCTCACATGCCCCTTATCTCACACAGAACACAGCATCAAAAGAAATAACCAACAAAGAAGTCAAAGGATTGCCCGCTCTTGTCTGTACTATTCAGCTATACCTTTATAGACACTTTCTGCTTCTTTTGTATTCACCTCTATATAAATTTATTTTAAAGCAAGCATCAAAAATTCCCCCAAAAATATTTTCTATATAAATTTTTTTGCAAAACTGTAGTATCTTTATCTTATTTTTCACCGTTTCTTTGACTGTTTAATAATTACAACCACAAAATGGAAACATGAGGAAGAAAGTGCTGTGGTAAGACAGGACCAAAATTGAACCCTAAAATAATGGCACACATGGCTTACATGCCAACACAACACCCTGAACTAACCGTTAATATAAAAAAGCATAATTATAAGAGAGCATACAACAGGAAGGTGACAAGTTTACAAATAAAGTTGTACGGATAATTTTTTTCTTAATGTTGAAGCTTGGTCCGTTTAATTAGTTTTAATAAAATAGGGAACATACATATTTAGTTGTGAGAAAAAAAAATACCAAAAAATACAATTCTCAAAAACCCTTTGGTACTTCACTAAAGCTGTTTTCCTACTATAAAGCAGATAAGATTTACTCCCAAAGCGTTAGTCTTCTAGGACAGGAGTCTATAATTTTTCTGGGTGTGGAAATAGAAAAAGCAGATGCTAGACAAGGATTAACACAAGTTTAGCACTGGGACAGATTTGGCGGGAAGACCTCTGATGTATGGGTCAGTGCATGTGTGATCCTCTCAGTGTAGAAAGGAAATTAATGCTGTACCAGCAGTCATCATGGCAGGTGTGCTGGTGTGTCTCTGCAGATTTGAAGGTTTATGAATGCGACAATTCCTACTGTTTTCACTTCCTGCTGTTTCGGAATATTAAATCTTCTAGTTAAGTCCAAATTGCTGCTGATCTACCAATAATTTATCCGGACACATGCAGTAAATATTTAACTAAGAACTAAAGGTGTGCCCCCTAATCTCCAAAAGCACAATCTTAAATCTTTACCACACCGGAAAGCTAAAAGTTTAAAGAAAATGTCAGATGTAAGCTGTTAAACTTTTGTATGCAAAGTATCTTTTGCATATTTGCGTCAAACTCTATAATTATTATCATTAACACTAATTTTGTACATATCAGGTATGTTTAGGTTGTATTTGAGGTTTGATTAAAATGTTTTTGGGAAACTTGCAACTATCTTATTGTTTTCACACTAATCAGAGATAACCTAATGGCCACTGGCCATGAATAACATTTTTCATCATGGCACCTGGCAGTGGTTGGAAAATATGGTGGCAGGAAGTGAATATTTTTCACTTTAAAATTAATGTAGATGTAAATAAAGATGACTGGTTTAAAGCATCTCCCAAACTACAGATCTGTACGAGTATTTACAGTATTAATTATATTCTATTAAAAATTCAAATTAAATAATAGTGGTAAACAACATAAATTAGTTTATGTTAAAACGCTAAAGAACTAAAATGATATTAAATTTTACGACTGCTTTATTTTAATAGTAAATGTTTTTGGGAAAGGATAAAAGAAATAAAGAGGGTGCTTGGTATCAACATGTTCATTTGCACCTGTGCCAAAATGTGCAAAGTAAAACTTCTTCCAGACTTGAGACTTTGAAGTTGAAATATATCATAAAATAGGCATATTGCCTCAGGGAATGAATGCACAATGAATAAAATATATACAAAATTATCAAGAACTGTCTTGAAGTGAAAGCTATTTCCTGGAAATTGCACCGAAGGTCGATTTGGTTGATGGGTAATTCTTTAGATCCAACTCATGTCAAAAGCTGTGACCCTTAATAAGAAGGGTTCATCAGTTGGACAAAGACTTTGAAATCAAGCACTGCAGAATTAATTAATCTATGTTGGAAAACCTTTGATAATGGTCAAAAAGGGAGAGCTTAGATTGGTCTAGAATTGCAGGAGTAGTTTTATATCAATTTGTGTAAAATATGAACCTTTTCTTTGCAATTTGTTAACGAAAGAGCTTACCATCTCCAAGAAACTGTAGCAATCCCAAGTCAATTGGTCGTTTCCAGCGGGAGTCTTTCTCCAAAGCAATGCCATATCCTGTTGTGGCAAAGACTTTCCCACTGCCAATGGTCACCAGTTTACAGCCTTCATCTTTACCAGCCATGTAATTCAAGACAGCAGCATCGTAGATGAAGGCATCCAGCTTCCTGCAGAAAAGTACTACATCTGATGTTACATGTCTACTCAATAACACTTGTGATGAAACAACAGAGCAAACATAGCAACGGGTAGTATAGTTTCTTTTTGCTTCTTTTTTTTCCCTACAAGAAATCTGATCACAGAAATGGGGGTAAGGACGTATGTCGTAAAGCCGTCAGCATATTTAAAGCTGTTTTGTTTGGCAGGGTTCCTGCCACCCTCCTCAAAGTTTCTTAGTGCCCGTGAAAGCCGTGACAGCAGTGTCATTCAACGAGATGTAAGTCGATGTATACTCACAAAAGTTAAGGAAATATTTTATGAAGTTTGAAAAGTCACTAAGTGCTGCTTTAAAGTAATTTAATTTTGACTTAAGCTTGTTGTTTAAATACAACATGGAGAATAAAAGTTATATGTAACTGTTCATATTCACATTTTGTGTTTTGTGTTTTAAGCAAAGGGAAACTCTAAGAAAAATCTTTCTCTTTCATGTTGCCTTACATTTTAAAATCTATTTTGTTGCTCATGCCACAAAAGGCTAAATGATAAAATCGAATCAAAAGGTATGTAAGAAGAGTTGTAAGTGAAGAGTATGTACAATTGACAACTGTATTATTACACTTCCAATTTTTATATTTTACTCTAAAAAGTAAAATGATGTTCATGCAAGTTTTATTTCACATAAAAGACTACTGATTATGGTCCTAATTTTTTCACATAAAATTGACATTTCAACAAACATTTTTACACTTGAAATTCCCAGTACATTCATTTCTCAACATTAATAACCATAAATATCTGTATGTCTTATTTTTTGTTGATTTTGAACCTGTTCTGTTCACTTAGAACATGCCAAAGGATCCATGGCTAAATCTTTAGTTGACTTTACATGGAATGTTTGAGGTTACAAATTTGGTTTGCAAATGTTATCAAAGAGCGTTTGAAAGACTTTTTAGGCTACTAGATCCATAACAACCAAAAGACCCAATTTAATTTTGCTAATACTTTTGTATTGCCATGTAACTCATGTTAGCAGAGCTCTTTTAAAGAAATTGGATGGTCAGCTGAAACTTGTAGATTTAGATTTCTGAAATGTCCTAGTCTACTTTTAAGACAAAATTTGCCAATTAGCTGAGAATAATTTTAGGGGACATTGTGGCTAAAAGACAAAAGTGTGGATGCTCACAAAAAAAGAATCAACAAGGCTAGCAAGTTTATATATATATATATATATATATATATATATATATATATATATATATATATATATATATATATATATATATATATATATATATATATATATATATATATATATATATATATATATATATATATATATATATATATATATATATATATATATATATAAAAAATTTATT
>JAVLVB010000001.1:3613390-3647437 GCA_032876305.1 Orestias chungarensis | reverse complement strand
CTTTTTTTTTTTTTTTTTTTTTTTTTTTGTTATCTAGTTGATACTGTTTTTTATTTGTTTGCCATTTTTGTATGTTTATTATGTTTAGCATTGTTTTGAAAATGTATAATTATTTTTCTGTACAACTTAAAGTTGTTCTAGCACTCCGGTTCTTCAGCAATTATGTTGATTAGATAGAAAATCCCACTTTGGCACCAGGGTTGAAAATTAACAATTGCTATAAACTTTCTATAAATAACATAATTTGCTCTCTGTACATTGGAACTATTTCAAGTTGTATTATTAATATTATACTTAGATTCTTTTCATTCAATTTGTCACACATTGGTTCTGTTATTTACATTAATTGAATTAAAATGGAGATTAGATTATTCAAAAGGTGCATTAGTGCTCCCAGTATTTTCGTGTTGCTCATCCTGTTTTGTTCACTGAAACACAACAGGTTTCTGGTTTAAAGTTTTAATTGTTCGTTCCGTTGTTTATGGAGGAAGTCTATCTTAAACAAATTTGAAGGTGTGACGTGTTTACGCTGTATTTTTACGTTTTTTGCTACACAATAATTCTGCTGCACAAACAATTACAAGGTTTGATAAATTCCTGCTGAAGCTTTTTTTTTATTTTATTTGTGATGATCGGTGCTTTATAAAAGTTTACTAACCAAAATAATACTTTAAACCTGAGAAAAATGTCCAAAAAATATTTATTTGCTGTTTAAATCTTACCTTTAAATAACTGCTATTCTTGTACAGAGGGGTTTACTTTATCAGTAATTTTAGAATTTATTTCCTGGGTAAAAGAGTTTGTGTGAAAAGATTTAAGTAATAACAAGTATGTCTAAAAGTCTTGCTTTTTTTCTTTTATTTTACCTTAGCTATTTTTCATTTGACATTTTCAGACGTTGTTCCAACAGTGTGGGATAAACCGGAGATGGAGATCTCATGGTGGGGAATATTGATGGACAAGACCCAGCATCAGCATTGACAGACAGCAGTAATTGATTAGTCATTCACACCAGTGGGCTTCCCACTGACAGGGAAAGAAAAGGCTTTCAAAAAAATTATATATATTTTGCTGGATTTCATCTCAGAGGCTTTCTGTGAGTCATTTGGCTCGTTTGTGGTCATGGCTTATTAGTCAATGGATTGTAAACACAGTGGAGGGGACACAATGCATTGGCTTGGATGTTTTCTCTGTATCTTAAAGTGCCACAAACACATGCCCACTTGCAGTACTGCCAACTTCCAAATCACTACTATTGAGCTGTTGTGTATTCAGTCCCTTACCTTCTTGTCAGAAAGGCCAGACACAGTGTCAATATATTGTTCCTGTATCATGAAAGCAGCCAGGTTGGCGGTGTAAGAAGCCAGGAAGATGACAGCAAAGAAGGCCCAGACCAGAACCATGATTTTACTGGTGGTTCCTTTGGGGTTTTCAATGGGGACAGAGTTGTTGAAGACAATTCCCCACAGCAGCCACACTGATTTCCCTATCGTGAATGTCGGCCCACCTGGAGCTTGGGAAGTAGAAGGTTGAAAGAGAGGAATTTTTCAAAAATGTATTCAGAATTTCAATATAAAGGTTTCCGGAAACTTTTTTGCTGATTATTTTTTAACTTATATTTACTTATAAGGTTTTCACACAATATGTGTCTTTAGAAAATATTAGAAAAAATAGACTCAAAAATGCTTGACTGGACTATTTCTGATAAGTAAAAAAAAAAAAAGAGAGGACTCCCTACAGGGATTTATGAATCTCTGAATGTAAGTTTGTTTTATAATAGGGGACACTGACAGTTCAAAACATTTATCTGAATACCTAATATATCAGCTATTTAACATAAAAACAGTGAATGTTTTAATAACAATATAAAGAAATCCCTTTATTAAAGTTAGAGTTTTTCTTAGAATGTAACACCACCACGAAATACTTATTTTAAGGTTTCTCTTGTATCTTTTAAGGGATGACATTGTTTTACTGTTTTGTGCTTGAGTAAAGGTCCAAATGCCTCAAATATTCACAGGATTTTTTCAGCAATTCATGAGGACATCGTTCTGAAAGAACTCAAAAGTCTAATGGATCCTTTAAATGCTGTTTGCTGTTTTAGATTATACCTTGAGGAAATTGTACCTTATAAAGTAAAGGGAAAAACAGTACAAAATACAGTGCTCAACTGTAATTTTGAATATAACTTTCAAGTTTAACATTTATTCATTGTCATCTACTGTTCACTGTGTAGATATTTCTTAACCTATTAATGACCTTGTTTAAAGTCCTAAACAAAAGGAGAATTGTACTGCCTCAGCCCATTTTTGATGCTACCACTGTTCTTCAAGCTCAGCAGCAGAGGTTACTACCTTCATCAATCACAGTTCAATTAGTGAAGCCACGATTGCTAATTGAAACAATGAAGTGACCTTTTAGAACTGAGAACGGGAACAGTCTGTCAGTGCTGCATTCTGGGATTGATTGGTCCTCTCGTGGAAAAAAATCATGTTTACGAACTATTCTTTGCAGGACATGTAGACTGCGTTGGATTTAGGCAGGCCTTCTGTGAAATACTTGCTGTGATGGAAACTGAGAAGCTTTGAGGTATTTGGGTGCTAATTTTTAGAAAATACATATACATCTCAATCTAATCCTTTGAGTTATTTCACACGTTGAACACAGATTTCTGGCTATTATAAATGTGAACAATGACAAATTGCTTTTCACCCATCTCAAACTAATCACAGTCCTTGAAATTTAATTTTAATGTATTATACTTTTTTATTTTTTTTTTATATGACAAACCAAGATAACATCTTCACAAATATGAAATTAATGAAATCCTTCATTATGCCACAAAAGTGACATTTAATCCATCCAGTGCAGTATATATGTGAAACTAAAACAAACATCATGTGAAACTCACCTTTGGCGCTCACCAGATTGCGGTTGTAGCCCACTGGACTGAAGTATTCAAACACAAACACAGTCACAGCCACGACGGTCAGGCACATCACAAACATCATGACCCAAACTGCTGGACTGTAGGGCTCTGAAAAGAAAAAGAGTTATCACATATTAGGATATTATTAATCTGCTGATTAACAGTTGGATATACATCTAAGCTACTGATGTTTCTGTTTGAATTCAGCAGACTGGAAAAATATAAACTAGTACTACTTTAGAATCTGTGCCAAATTTTCTTGTACACCTTTTGGAAAGGGGGTTTTGGTGTTGTATAGTATGTAAGGGGATTTAGTCCTAGATTACAATTACTGCTGGGATGAAAGCTTAATGGGAAGTTTCCTGAAAAGCCTGCAGAAACAGAACTCATCTAACTAGGCCATCTGTGTAAGAAAAGAATGGAAAGAGGGTGTCGACAACACGGGAGTATACAAAAATGAACACCGAAGACCTATTTCTCACCGAGAAAGGCAGATGGTGATACTGTGCCATTGCTACGAGCTACCATGACACTGATCCCCGTCTCCACAAATGGCACAGAGAAGTCAATGATTTCAGAGCGCTCCTCGTTGATGGTGAGAGAGCCAATGGCCATGTCAGCGCGTCTGTAAAAAACCTGATGGAGAAGTCAAAGACAACAAAATAAATCGCTGTAGAAGGACTGTAGTGATGCCAACTATTTCCTGTACCTAAACCAAAGAAAAGTTGTAATTTCAAGACCTGTCTTTACCCAAAGATAATAAAGAAGTCATATATCAACTTATCCCAGCAGGAAGGTTTTTAAAATTTCAGTCAGTGAAGTTTATACATTTTTTATGTGACTACTGACCTCATTAAAGAGTGTGCAGTTGTGTGTTAGGACCCAGAAGGTAGCTTTCTGAGGGGAAATACATTTGTCTCATTATTTGAGCACGAAAGAGGAGATGAACACCCCTCATCTCGAGATCGCTCAAATCCAAGGTGGCTTTATAAATGTTGCGCACAAACACAATAATACTGTAACAGTAGTCGAATGCCCTGGGGTAGAGCATCACAGGCTTCGCTGCAGAACATCTGTTCAGAAAATTCATGTTTATAGTTTGGCAGGTAAACAGCCGATAAACTGAGAGCAGTGATTTGGTCTCAGTTAGTCATGTAAGAATTACAGAATTACATTCATTTGTATTTTACTTGAATTGTGTGTAACAGCAACTTAAAACTCTTAAATTATGGTTAATAGTTTTGCAAATATCCCAATAATAATAATTATTATTATTACTATTATCATTATTATTATTATTATTATTAGTAGTAGTAGTAGTAGTAGCAGTATTAGTAGTAGTATTAGTATTAGTAGTGGTGCTGTTGTTTTACGTCTTTGTTTTGATTATATTAAGTCAAATACATTTCTGAAGCAATTTTAAAGGAAACACATTTGACCTAATTTTACTAGTTACATAATTATTATTATCTATCTTTACCATCATAGTCAAAAAGTTCATTGGAGCCGGTTTCTTGCAGTAACTGATCTGTTGATCTCAGTTACTGCTGCCAAAGAGAAACCAAGCAAAGGCCAGCAATTTTCTGCATTTGTTCCAGCTAAAAAGAAAAGAATAAAAAAATAACATAAATATATTTAGATTTCTATAGCAAAGAAGCAAATTTTGTTGTGTTCTTTAATCGGACATTCATTATGTTTTTATTGAAAATGACATCAAAAAAGGACAATCTTGGCAACCTTTTTAAACTGCCTAATTGGAGGAAGGAACCCTCTGCTGTCTAAAAAGAAAACAGCACCAAGGTTTGGAAAATTGTGTCTGAATTAAATGCAAGACATGTTGATCAATGTCCTTTAGACTGATAAGACAAAAGTAGAGATGTTTATCCATTATCAGTCCCAGGTTTGGTAAGACTCACTCAGTTTACTACCTCAAACAACTTTATCCATCCAAGCTGTCCAGTGTAAGGTGGAAAGGTGATAATAAGAACCTGGTTTGTAGAAAAGCACCTTTCCACGTAGCAGTCACTGAGTTGGCCACAAGCATCTCTGTAGACCTAGGTATTCCAGAGTCAAATACGAATATCATCCTACCCTTGTTGCTGAAAAGATTAGACCTACGTAAACATGTCAAGCATAGCAGGGGATAGGTGATGATTTGGGCTTGTTTAGCAACTACCACAACTTGTAAGTTTTTTTAGTTATTTGTTTAATTGAAAATGTATCTTAGGTATTTGAGAATAAAATGTGATACAAACATTAGGAAAAAATGTATCTAAATAAGTGATATTCTGATGAAGCCAGGTAAAATGGCAGAATTAAACCAACTAAAATCCTTTAAAAAAAAAAACAATAAAATTGTGTCCTTTTGTATACTTATGGGTAGATATAAAACATCTTTCAAGATGGTAATTATATGATCACAGTTGGTTGGGGGAAAAAAACACTGGGATTCCAAGAAAGGTATAGATGACATTTTTAATCAGTCTGAATTTCAAATCTGTGAGGGAACTTTTAAAACCATGTTTACTGACTGGTTAACATACAAATGACTCGGCTTTCAGGCTTACCTCTCCAATCATCCCGTTCCAAATCCCATGCACCAGTTTGCCGTGTTTTCCGTTGGTGACCAGATAGAGGTCGAAGGAGAACTTGATGGTTTTGGACAGCTTCTTTAGGATATCTATGCAAAAACCTTTGCAGCAAAGTTTAGTGTAGGACTCTGATTGGACAGTGCTGTGGGAAGAGGGAGATAAAATACAATAAAAAAAACTGTGACGCATACAATATCCTTTTTTTTGTCATCTAATGATCAAGCAGTCTCTGTTGCTATATTTGGCTTAAGGCATCAACGTTTTTGTAGTTGTTTCACACAGAGAGACTGCCAAAGACTTCTCATCCTGACAGCTACCGTTGTCAGCAGCAGCAAATGAAGGAAAGGAGCTTTAGGGTTCATTAGCTAAAATCAATATCAGTTAAACGTGTATTTCAAACACTTGCAAGTGAAGCCAAAAAGCTGCAGGGATGCACAAATAGACTTTCACACAGTCCCGTAGAGGCCTTGGTGAAAGGTTGAGTGACTCCGCTGGCCTCCAATCAACATCTATTAAGATCTGTTGCTTTCTAGCTACCTCTGGGTAACCTTGCTATCTAGTGGGGTGAAACAAAACAAGGCAACAAAGTTCTCGTAAAAATAGGCAAAACCAACCAAGCACAAAGAGCACAAATCTATTTTTATTTATTTTTTCTGTCTCGGCACGTCAGTGAGTGAACATGAGTGCCGTCAAAGCATAAAGACAGAGAAAAACATAAACAATAAAAAGTCAAGTGAGCAATATTATTGTTGAATTGTTTTCAATTTGTTTATTGTTGAAATTAATTGCTTTAGAAGGTTTTACTTACTTTGTGGGATAAACCCAGATAAACGAAGTGTTAATTAAGTGCTGCAGGAGCCGGCCACCTGTCATCGTTAAACACACTGATTTCTGTTCACCGACGCACTCACAAACAATCTGAAACGGGGCTGTTAACACTGAAATACATGTTCCCATGCAGCCTATGTTCACCTGGGAATTTGTAGCAGTTTAGCGTTCATGCTGCTGTGTGTGGTCTTTTAACAAAAAACAGTGCTGAGGAGAGAATGAGGCAGCTGGACCGAGTAAGAGGAAGGGAAAGGGTAAACGGCTGACAAGTTGCACATGAAAAACACCCGGATGAGTACTGACAGGCCAGCGACTCGGTTTGGCGGGAAAGGAGGGCAAGAGGAAAAGAGGACAAGTGGAGAAGATGGAGTAGGAGATGTGTGTCTACAGGGAACCTCCAGAACTGAAAAGGAAAACAGGGTTAAGTTATTCAAGCCCCTTAGCTATATGACGAATTCTCAAAGATTTCTGGAACCTGCATTCAGGGATTTGCTCACACTTAGTCACAAGAGCATGAGGTCAAAACACTAAAGTTTAGCAATAAGTCTTTGCACACGTATGTTAAATCACTACCTAATAATTTTAGTAGTGTACGTTTTCGGGAACATCTAGTATAACTGATCAGCATCCTGACCTAAAAAAAAATACAGCAAAATCACGTAAAGATTTCTGACATGGATCTCAAATTATTTTCTAATCAGATGAATCCGCTGCATGCAGCATCTAACTCTGAAAACCTTGGCGAAAACCAGAAAGATGGAGGCATTGATGATAAAATGGACTTCAAATCTATTGTTATGAGAAATGAGGGCTAAATATTTGTCCACTATTACATTTTAAGTGCTGAAGTTATTTTCCTTATATGAAAAATAATTTCAAAATGGTGATAAAGTTTTAATTTGACTTAACAAAAGGGTCAGAATAAAATTTGTTTGCATTTGCATGTCCTTTTACCTATGCCAAATGTGGTCATAACAATATCACACGAACTAGGTGGACGCTTTTTTACCCAAAGATTGCGTTTTAAATGTAAGAAAAATAGTGTTGGGGTCTGAGTAATTAAAGTTTGAAATCTGGTCAGCCCTTCTGTCAAACCGGAAGAAATAGACATGAACCAGTGCCCAACAAGTGCGAACTGGGTTGTCACAATGACATCACCTCTTAAATTTGGTCCAATATGGTGGGCAAATGCTAAAACGTATTGATAGAAGAGCATCCTTGAATTTGATAAGCTGTAAAATAAAAACAAAATCCAGTAACTATGTTTTCAATTTCCAGGCTAGCAACTCTCTGTTAAACAGATAATCAAAATATGGGAGACTATTTTGTAGCGACATTAAATTAGGATCTGGTTAGTGTGTTATTCTCCACACTATAATACATCAGATAGACAAAAGTTGGAATTTACGGCTGAATTTATTCCCATAATCAGCACAGAGAGGTGGACTCAGCCCTCTGGCAAAGTAAGCTATCACCTGTCCAAAGGAAGGCGGCTTAATGAGTAAGACAAAAAGTTTTAATCACACTAAACATCTGCTCTACAGTGAAGCTTCTCAGAGTCCCACAGAAAGATTATGAGATTTATATAGCAGCAGTCCACTCTCCTGCTTCCTGTTTGTTGGTCCAGGTCCAAATGGGACACGGCAGCCAGGGCAAAACAGAATCAGAAAGAGGCTACTTTGTCCCATGCTTTGACAGATGTCCGAGTATTGGACAGATAAATCTTCTTTACTGGCAAACGCTGTTCAGTTTCACCCAAGAACAGCGGGCACACATATTTTTTTGTAATAAATGTGCAAGTAACAGTAACAACTGCAGTTAGCATTGTCAACATACCCATGCACACTTTCATGAATTCCTTCGTCAATTAAGTGAACCTCAGCAAAGTATCTGCAGGTATTTTTTTTTATTTACATTGTTATTTAAAATGTAATAGGAATCAAGGAATCAAGGAATCAAGGAATCAAGGAATCTTTATTTGTCATCACAGGTGGTACATGAGGTGGGACGAAATTCTAATCCCCCGGTCCAGTTTACACCTTGATAGCAATTTTAAATAATGTAATAAAATATAAGAATATAAGAACTATGCGAGACTAGGATTTGAGCTACACAGAATCTACAATATGGACAGAATCTACAATATGGGACTTCGGACATAGCAGCATTGAGGATTGGAATGCAAATATATAATAATTTATAAATTATAAAGAACTATACGAGAAATATGATTTGACTCCACAGAATATACAATATGGACACGGAATCTACAATATAGTACTTCGGAAATGTTGCCTATTAGAAGCAGTTAAAATTCAGTTTTCTATTTAAAAATCAAAACTTTGATTTTAACTCAGAATAAAAAGCTAATTTAAAGCCTTTTTTTGAGTGGCTATATTTTTTAGATCAATATTTTTGACATAGGTTACTCTATCAATTTTGAGAAAATATCTGTTTTGTCAATAAATAATACCTTGCATTGCGATCAGTTCACGGCAGCGTGGGTTAAAATATGTATTGGCTTATCCAAAAACACATTTCTTTTTTTAGATTTTTTGTCAGAAAAGTTACTAACAATACAGTTCAGCTTATATATGCACATCCACCTAGGATTTACATAAACAGTACTTTAATAGCTGTCAAATTAAATGTCCCTCAGTGACACGTCGTTTGAACACAAATGTTTCGTAGCACTCAAACCTGTTACATAATTGATTGAACATCTGGCCACGTCTTTGGACAGAGAATAATTCGGTTTCAGGCACAGAGCCGTGTATTTACTATAGTTGTAACATTTCTATATACACTATATTGTCAGAAATGTTGTCCCATTTGCTCTTACACACAAATTACATTATGATTTTTCTCTGAATATTACTGAGTGACATTCTTAATCCATAGCGGCTATGAAGATGCCAGTCTACGCCTTGCTTCGATAATGGGTTAAAGATTTTGGGGAAATTATCTTCAATGTATGTTTCTGGCTCAGCAAGAGTGGCTTGTAGATTTAGTTGTAGAGTCTTATTTTCATTTTCAAATAATGCCTTAAATCTAGTTTCATTATAGGAAATTCAAGTAAGGGGTCTTTCCTGACACTTTCTGTTAGTCTATCACACTAAATAAATTAAAAACAAAATACAAAACGTTCAACAGGTATAAATGCTCATGCAGGACACGGTATATTACAGGGATTCCACTATTGAACTGGAAACTGTGAAGAGAGAAACATCTAAAACTTTCTCACCATTGTTTCTACTGGTTTGAGCATAATGATAAGGCTGCATTCCACTAATGGTTTAGAAGCAGGCGGAGGTAATAGCAGTTTAATGTCTGTTTTCTGCCATGCACCAATCTGTGTTTGACACCAAGGGTGTGTTTTTAAACTGTTTCAAGCAGACACAATTACTCTGCGTTAAATGAGCTGTGGAGGTTTGCAATGAACTTAACTGGAGCAGACAAAAAGGGAGGGTACATGTCTGGTTCTGATTGTTCTGTGGGTCTAGAATTGTATTAGGACTTACATTTATCTCTAAACGAGAACTTAAGGATGGGTACAAATTATCTAAATGCTTTTTTTTTCTTAAGGTTTGACACAACACTTTTTCTAAGAAATCTATTGCAAACAGTGTCATGGCAAAGATGTATATGTTTGTGTAAATGAAACGTGAGGTAATTTATATGCACAGTAAAAAAATCAATAAATAAAATTCCTTTTGCTGCTTGTACCTGTCTGAATGATTGGACTGACGCCTGCAGGGTACTGTGTTGCGGACGCATGTTCCAGTTCCTGGGTCCACATTTTCAACCATGACAAAGGGATGCTCCTCGAGGGTGGCCACCGTCAGGTGACGGTCGTCAGATATGTGCTCCAGGAAGCTGCCATACCGCGGCCAGATGGGGTAGCGAACCTGAAGGATGCCGCGAGCGAATGTGCCCACCTGAAACAGTAAAAGGCGGGGAGGGAAAGAGATCATTGGAGTCGCGAACGTGCCCATTCGGATCTGCAACAACCTTCATGTCAACCCCTTTTGTTTTCACATGCCGTTCCCTACAGGCATGGGTGGATTTATTACATTATTTAACAGCATTTGAATGTGCTGACCTAGGGACTGGAACATTAGAGGCCGAGTAAAGTTTATTAACATATTATTCACAGGCTTAAAACATTTTTGAATGAAAGCAGTGACAAAAACCTACAGCTAAAACAAATGTCAGCTTGCAATATCACATTTATTAATGCAATCAATTAGGGGTTTTCTTTAATATGGTATACAATCAAAGCGTTTATTAACGCTTTAATAATTAATCTTTCTGACTCAACAAATTACTAGTATTCATAAATGTTGTACTAGCTTAAATATCAGTTTATAGCCTCTTCAGCTTTCTGACTTATTATAACATTACAAAAAAGAAAATTTAATGACTTTTCCAAAGATCAACAAAAAGCAGATTGTTGTAAGGTGGAAGGAAAGTACATGTTTTGCACATTTGTATCAAGCCTCTTTCTTCTGAAACAATTAAATCAAATATAAATCATTGGTGTCCCAATATCTTCATTAGAAGAAAATGTGTCAAATTAGGGATAAAGTACTAAAAATCTTTTGCAATTTAACCCTTTAGTAAATGATTAAGGAAATTGAAAATTTGCAAACTTACAATGACATGGCGGGCTTAGAAAAGAGAGCTTTATTCAGAAAAACAGCCACTGCCAAAAGGCAACTCTGTGGAGGCTGATCAGGTTAGAGAATTTCTTGAGATGACACTAAAAATCTACTTCACAAATATTCCCTCTTTTAAATAAGTTTTAAACAAAAAAAAGCTATACAAAGTCACATAGTTTTCCACAGGACAGAGCTGCATTTTGGTGCCCTACTGTTGTCTTAAAATAACTAAGTCCTGGGTTCTAATCCTGGCTTTGAAAACTTCAGGGTATTGTTTTGTTTTTGTTGTTTTTTTCTGGTTACTCTGCTGTAATGTTGGACAAACCAAAAACATGATGACTTGGTTAATTGCTCTCATTAAATTCTGTGGGTGAGTTTTAAACAAAAGGTGTTTAAATCAACACATTTTCAAAATGTAACTACATAATCAAGTGGGTTAGACATTTTTAGTCATTACAGTTCTACATTAATAAGGACCTTTGTTGTTTTATGACATTTGGCACCATTAATATAGATTTTTTTTTCATGTAAAAAAAGCAGTGCACTACTTTCAGTTGGTCAACCACTGTAGAATCACAACCAAAGTGGTGTAGATTTGGAACACATTTCATTTACTGGGTTTATGGTTAAGGTTATCAAAATTATTTTTTGCCATGCAACTACAAATTACCAAGCATAGATATTGACAATGTAACATGATTAACATCAGTAAATCAGTCCTGTACTTAACCTGCAATAGGTTACAATAAAGGAAACCCCACTAGATTGATATAATTTGAATTTTTTTTACCAACTTTTGATTGGTTCCTTAGCACCCTACTACAACAATTGATTTACAAAGCAAAGTATGTACACAAGGACTTTGTATGGAAGAATTTGGGGCAGAAAAAAAACGCCAAAATATATTATCTCTGACCAATTTATAAAAGCTACAGGATGAAAAACAGTACCCATTAGCTGCAGAGGGGTCATGTGTATCATTTATAGAAAGAGGACATTAGGATCATCGGCAGCAGTAGCTCAGTGGCCTCAGGGAAGGGTGTATGGAATAGTGATGAAATACTAAAACTGAGACCCAAATACAGAGCGGATATCATGGAAGTTCAAAAGCTGAACACAGAAGAATATTCTCACATCCAATAGAGCATCTAACTGATATCATTGATATATGGACTTTAAGACTGATGTAGAAGGAATACATTTCTCAGGTAATTAATTCAAATTCACAGCAAATACCCCTTTCTTTGGCAGAACCTCCATGATCATTATGTTCCCCTTTTGTTGTCACAGCAGTCAACCTGTCGAAGCACAGAATCGACTCCCTTAAGACTTGCTTTAGCACAAAGACCATTGCAGCAGATCGTTTAGTTCAAGCTAGATGCAAGGCAACAATCTGACTAATTTTGCAACAAATCGAACACAGTTGCTGGATTAGATCTGGGGAACTTGGGGCCACTTTAACACTTGTAGTTCCCTATTGTGATACAAAAACTGATCATGAACCATTTTTTTATTTCTGGTTTATTGTTATAAAGCTGAAACACGAAGTATGTATAGAGAAACATGATTCAAAAAGCCCACGTTTAGCCATTGTTACTTTTTTCAAGTGTAATAAGGTTCTTTGGACTTTATAAAAACATGTTGATCTTCTTGAGTTCATAATTGCAATCAGTTATAGTGTGACTAAAATAGAGTTTGTCTGCTCTAGTTGGTATTTCAGACATTTGTGTCTTTTCATAAATGAATAAATGGATGCTTTTCATAAAAACGACAAGGGATACTTGCTCAAAGTTGGATGAGGCTAAACACAGAGGAATCCTAAAAGAAAACCTATTAGTAGCTGCAAAATAATTGAGAATGGGACTTAGATTCGCCGTACAACAGTAATGTCCAAAACATACGACCAAAGCTAAATTCAAATACCTATAGCTCAAACCTAACTGACTTAAAACTGTTGAGAAACAGTGACACGTATTGATAGTTGCTGCTCAGAGACACGTCCTCTAAGATGACTGAGCTACGTTGTAAAGAAGAATCACCAACACCATTTTTTTCTCTAGATGTAAAGATCAGACAGACTCAAAGGTTTCAGATATCATTAAACCATAGAGCCTGGAAGTCAATCTACAATCATTTATAGTCTGAGGTAAATCCTATTAAGACTTTGCAGGAAATAAAATGTAAAAATATTAAGTATAAAATGGCATATATATAGAAAACAAGAGCAAAGAACTAAAACAGACCAAACAAATAACATTCTTTCAGCAAGAAAAAATATTTTTTTCATGCAAGTACTACCCTACAGATATAAAAAAATTATCTGTATCACCTTAAAAAGCCATTTAGTCACAGTTAAGATAAAATAAAAGGCTTGGAAAGAGAACTGTGACATTTTACCATACCAGATGAAGTACAGGTCATGATGGAGAGAGGTAGAACATTGAGTGAACAATCAGAATGGGATGAGATGAGACCAAATTTAGACCTCACATCATCTTTTTTTTTTTTTTATGGTCAAACTTTGTTCTAACTGGAATATCAAAATTACCTTCAAGGTTTTGCACATTTACAGCCCAATTACACGTCAGGTTTGTACACACAATAAAACATACAGTCTTGCCAGGACGTGACATTGACAAAGTGGGTTAGTCTTCCCAGGACAGAAAAAAACGAGTTCAACCGTAGCAGTGAGATTACATTTAGACCTTTCTGGTTAGACACAGTTTTTCATTTCACCCTCTGGCGCCAACTCTATGTGCGTGCTTCAGTGTGTAAAAAGGAGTAGAATCACTTAGATTGCAAGGCAATGTTATGAATATCAAGAGAGAGACAGCTTCTTCACAAAACAAAATTACAAAATATTGAACATTCTAACCTTAACAAATTTGAGATTTACACATTTAGAATACAGAAATTTCCACCAAATGAAACATATGTCTATGTGATATGCAAGTTATGCACTACTTGGTTGAGGCTGTATTTCCATGAAGTATCTAGTCAACGCAGAATGGCATTGAGGATATTTAACTTGTGGTTACATTGAGGTGTTAAGAGATCCCAATTTGCTTTACAGATGTTCTTGTCTGCATAGTTGACTCCGGTGTCATTCATCCTTTTCTTGATAATACACCTTAGATTATGCAAGACTTTTTAGACAAGGCATGTTTGCTGGTCATGAGGCGTAATGAAACAATGGTTATTATAGCACAGAATTGATTCTTCATTGTGAAGAAATACCAAGTCAAGCTGTAAAATGAATTTGAAATCTTGATAAATCTTGTTATAAGGAGGAAGAATGAACCATCAAAACCTAGAAAATAGACCTTGAGCAGCTTGAACCCTTCACCCTTCCCCTCTTCCAATCCAGATCCAATGAAAAATGCTTGGACCACATTATGTCTGGTGCAAGAGTTGCTCAACATCAGTAGTTGTTGCCCATGTCCTGGATTTTTCTGTGCGTGGTGTCACTTGAAGAATTGACTCAAGCCAGTTCACTCCCTGTGAATCTCCCTTGAACCTTTGAAAGGACTTTTCTTCCCAATCTTTTAAAGGCCATCCAGAAATCTAATTGTTTTTCCCATACATCTTCTTTGGATAATGTCTGCTTGCACAGCCAGCTGCTTTAGCGAAAACCTTTTGGTTTCCTTGTTTAACAAAGTTTTTTTTTGACAGCTAATTGGACAGCTGTCCTCCCTGTAATTGTGTTTGTCATTATATAATCATAAAATATTTCACTATCGCCATGAAATGTCATAAAATAGTGATAGTGAGACCATTTGGTAGGGATTCAATGTAAAACAGTAAAAGTAATCTCCACATGGATCAGTGAGCAGAAATTTACATTTACCCTGAAATTTTAATTTCAGGGTGATGGCACGTCTATATTTGGCCATTTATAATCATTAATACTGATCAAATAAATCCCAAATCTAATTTAAAACTGATATTTAGAGGAGCTATTATTAAATTTGTAACTAATATGTACTACTTTTTTATTGTCTGAAATTGTATTTATTGCAACTACCAATTTTTGAAACATTAGTTATTATGTATCTCCCACAGATTTTAAGTTTAGTGCCAGATAACTGATTTTCCTTAAGTATTCATTAAGTCTTAATGAAGGATTTTTGTGATTCACATCATGCTGCTGTTTACCTTGTCCCATAGTCTCTCCCGGTCCAAAGCAATTATGACCATAGAGGGGTTGGATAGAAAGCCTTGATTGTTAAACGATAGATCTTTTTTTTCCCAGGTTACATTCAGCATGTGCCTACAGGCCAAAGAGAAATAAAAAAAAAGAACAAGTCAAATGTAAGTACTCTGTGTGTTACTTCAGCAATCTTTGCAGTCAATGTTTCATATTCATTTACACTAACACACACTAACAACAATCAGATTCTAATCAAGCCTAAAGCGTTCCTCGGAAAGTTTAATTTATTGTCTAAGACAGTAAGCAGCTCATCCTAGTTGATTGGTTGGATATCAGAATGCTACTACTAAATACTCCTGGTATCTGTTATGGTTCAAATCCAAAACAGACTGAGCTTTGAATAATTAATCCAAGATGATTTACATTTTACAACAAATGTAAAACAGGTACAAATTATGTTTACTTCACATTGTGCTCTGAGATGTTTATGGAGCAAATGAGCAAAAAAAAAAAAAAACACACACAAAAAAAAACAACCTCCTTTGCAAACATGGAGGCAACTGTCACTACCTGATGGAGCGGACCAAGGTCTCGCATTTGATTTTCAGTTTTTCAAAATTGCACTATACTTGTTTTAGTAAAACTAAACTAAACTAATGTCTATTTATTTGTCCCTCTCATACCTACAGTTTGCCATTTCCTTCTTCCTTTTATTTTGAACTCCAACCAACCAGTTTCACCAATTCACTGAAATCATTACATGTTGTGTATGTTGATAGTAGCTGACCGTTCTTTATGTTTTTAGAGAATGATACAGAAAAACATATCTTAATCTCACATGTAACATAATTTATTTACATGTTATCTTCCATAGCCTCCAATCCCCATTTATTTTAGTTCTGATCCCTCGTTGGGCTCAACCTCTTGCCCAATGGTCACTATATGGACCATAAGGTCACATTTAAGACAGATGTGATAAAAGAAGTTGACTGGTAAGCAAAAAGCTTTTAGATTTGTCAAAAAATTGCTCATTTTGTTTTGGACAGCTTGAAACTAAATAGATTTTAAAAATGGCAAGATGATTGAAATGCAGCACCCACTATTCCAATTCAGAACCCTGGACTATCTGTGTTTTAGATTCTTAGGTTTCAAACATAGATAATACAGAAGAAAGAAGATAATTTTTGCTGTTTCCTACTGTATTGACAGATTCACTAATCGTTGAATGGCTGCTATATTGACCATGCATCCATTTTATGAACTTTATAGCTGGTAAAGTACAACAGAGAGATTAAGCATATTTAGACTTTTTCAGGAGAAGGCTACTCACGCTGGTGTCTGCTGCTCCCATTTTTATAAACCACATCCTAGTGAATGTATATAATGTGTAGCATGTGTCCACAGTTAGTGTAAAGTAATGCTTATAACATCGTAGACGAGATGCAATTTGAAAACACTGTGACGAATACTGTGGCTTAGCAGCTATTAATGCCGGAGTCTGCGTCTGCTTCAGAGCTTCCTATCAGAACCCAAATAAATCTGGACCGAATTTAATCAACTTTTGTTCCAAAATACAACACTCTGGTCAAACTTGGAGAGCCGGTAAACAGCTCTCTGTAACAACCATACCTAATAAAATTATAGAAATTATTCAATAGACATTTTGTATCTTTTAGTTGTGGCAAATTTGACTTGCAAACTTCACAACAATATTTACATCTGCCAGTGTAAGACTAAGTTAAGCATGATTAAAAGTCATGATATTAAAAGGTAAGAAGTAGTGAATTAAACATGCCTCACCTGAACAGGGTGTTGTTTTCCGACTGTTTTCCTGGTTTATTGCAATCTCCATATCCTTCAGGAATGAAACCATAAACCCTCTTGAAACTCTCTGCCCCTTTAGCTACAATCGCAACACCCTCCCTTACTCTCTGCCGCAAGCTTTTCCTCCACTGATCCGTAATAACACCAATCACGCCTACAGGGAAGGTGGCAGGTGGGGGGCTGTTGGGGTTGCCAATGGCAAGGCTAGGGAGGATCCAGATGTAGCCGGGCCCCAGAAGACCCAACTCGCCTGCTAGACCAAACAAGTACTGCGCCTCCTCGTGAGAGCAGTATGCCAAAAGAACCCTGGAGTCCAACTGCAAAAAAGTCAAGAATTCTGTGGTTCACATAGTATAAAGGATGCAACATCATATTTATAAAGTTTTATCTAGTCCAATGATTTGGTAAACCTTATTGAATTTTGTTTTCTGAGGCCTACACATAGGTCACTTTTCTATTGCATAGTTTATGGGACACTTCTTATTATTTGTTTCAGGGGGCATAAAACTATAATTTATTAAGATATCTAATGTAGATGTTAGGATGTAGGCCCAAATCGATAACAGTGACTTAGTTTCTTTTCTGCTCTTATGGTGTTTTAGCCTTCATAAGTTATGTCAAATCTTTAATTGTAAATTAGCACTTTGGGGACAGAAAACAATGATTTTGCATCGAGATTTCTTTTCTGGTAAAAAATAATTAATGCAGACTGCCTTCGTATTTTCAGTGTCAATGTTGTTGATTACAGTCTTACAATACTTAACTTGTGTAAACATCATTGTCATTGTCATTCAACTTTTTTACTACTACTATTTACTATTCGTTTAACATAGTGCTGAGCAAAATATGTAAATTCCTATGTAATTTTACCTGCTGTAGCATGCGTTTGGTCTTCAAATCATTAGTGCCAACAGACATTTCCAGAGATAAAATATCCTGCAGATTCCATAGGAAGTAGGAAGTGTCTGTGTAGGACTGAACTATATCCACAAAGGTGTCATAGCCTGGCATCAAGCTGGTAATCACAGCAAACTCGGCCCAGTCATACTCCTCCAAGATCTGACAAAAACATGTAAAAAAAATAAAAAATAAAAATTAAAAAATTAAAAAACCTCAAATAACTTTACAACAAAGAGGACACTTTTGGATTTTTGGTTATCTAGAAAAATTGTAGTGATTTAGATTACGTAAATAAATACAGCTTCCATGAATGGCATTAATGCTCCAAAATCTCCCAAACCAACAGATTAAGTTGGTATATTTTAAAGCTGTTGTATCAAACTTTTTTTTTTTTATAAATTAAATCTAAAATGTCTTTGGTTTTGCATATAAAAGGTCTGTTTTATTTTCTACCCATTACTCTTTGCAAAAAAGCTTAATCTCAATTAGGTTGGAAAAAAGACATCCTTACACATGACTTATTTTTCTCTTGTTTAACTAAAGTTTAAATTAACAGTGTCTTTTAAACATACATATGGTTAATCTAATACATTTTATAATCACTGTATGCCGACTATTTTAACAGATATTAATTGTTTTGCTATTTTTCACTCATATAAGTGAAAAAAGAATAAAAGTTGTTCAAAAAATCTTCTTTGTCCATGTGAATGGGGTGAAATTAGGGTCTGACAGATTTAGTTGGATTATGAGATTAACTTGCAAACACATCTGACAATTACGTTATCCAGTCCCATGAGAATATTTGCAATCCACCATAAATTCATATTGAACCGGTTGGTGGAAATTGGGTCAGAACTTCAAATCAGGGTTTCCCTTCTGACCCTTGGAACGTCCCTCCAACCTTTTTTTTCTCTAGAGTAGAAAAGACATTAGGCAAAACAAATTTCCATACCTTAAACATACATATGACCTGCTGCTCCAGTGAAGCTCCCATCTGTAAAAATGAAGATCCCTCGGCCTGTAAAACAAGTAAGATATTCTGTTGACACAGTTTGTAGCTTTTCAAAAATGCTTTTATAATATCTGATTGTCATTCCGAGGTCCTATTGGCAGAATGTTTTAGAATACACAATACTGGACTGAATTGCTAGACTACGATATGCAATTTGAAAAAAAATGTATGTCCAGAATACAGAAGCACAGAAAAAAATATAAAAAATATAGAAGAAATCAATCTGGACCACATTTCAAGTTTGTTGATCTTAGATTAGACAGCTTTTTGGAGGAGAACATGGGCTGAGATACTGACAGCGACAATCTAAGAATGCTGCTATAAACTCTTTTTCTTCAGTATCCCCTGCATCCATTTTAGTATTCTGTCTCTTCAAATCCCTGTTCGGTCGTGGCAGACGGCTGCTTGTACTGAGCCAGGTTCTGCTGGAGGTTTCTTCCTGTTAAAGGGGAGTTTTTCCTCTCCACTGTCACTACATGCATGCTCAGTATGAGAGACTGCTGTAAAGTCAACGACAACACAAGCCATTGTTCGGTCAATGAGTCGATTGGAAACTTTTTCAAACTGATTTGTTTATGTTTTATCTATGATGTGAATAGATTTTCTTGCAAAGGGCCTTAACATCTGTTGTAAACTGGTGCTAGATAAATAAACAGAATCTTGAAAAGAAACGGAATCTAGATTCATTATGTTAGGAACAGATCAATGTTCTAAACATACAAGCAATATCCTATTAAGTACTAAGTTACTGGCAATACACATCTGCTGCTGCATGCACCCTCTATCAGTAAGGATGCAAATGTTTTGCATAACGAATTTTTGCTATGAATATTATTCCTTCATTTTTGTCTTTATTGATCCATTTATTTTACAGAAGGCTAGGATTGTTCATTTGATGCCTCAGTGTGGTACAAGTGTGCTTGAAGTGAAAACACTCAGTCCTGCTGCTCTCTTTCTATCAAAAGGAGGTCTAATGTTGTTGTGTTTGCATACATTTGCATAACGACTCTTCATTGACAGCGGAGGGCTTGCTCAATATTTTTAACAAGCTTCAGCGTCAACATGGCAAAAAGAGTGAGGTGAGAAGAAGTGGATGACAAAGTAGAAACATGACAAGGACTGATCGTGAAGCGGGAATCATGTGTATTCTTGTCACTGACATTTTGACATACAGGTTATTTCGAGAAAGTTTTTACCAGACCTGTAACTTAACAAAATGTTTTAGGAAAGGTAAACCTTTCATAACATTTTTGATGCATTTTAACCAGGCCCGGCTGGCCATAGGGAGAACCGGTAGTAGTCGCAGGCCAGTAGGCCTAATATTGGCCTACTGGCCTGCGACTCTCTTTAAAAAAAAGAATTCTGCCAGTGGACAACTCAGGCCAGCAGCATGTGAGGAGGGAAAAAAGATTGGTTTATTTCAATTAAGACTCGCCCCAAACATCCGAATGAAACAAACAGGTGTGGTGTCTATCTGTTGACGGCAGCTCGCGCAATCAGCGAGCGCAGCAAGAAGTGAGGAGAAACGACTCGGGGCAACAACAGAAAGGCACTGGAGTGGGACGTGGACAAATGCAGAAAAGTTACAAATTTATTTATTCAACCATTTATTCTGATTTACACGCCACTTTATTATTATTCTTATTATTATTTACTTTTTAAATTATTTCTTTGTCCAGCTAATCAGATATAATCTTACCCTTATCATGTATATGAGTACGAGGCCAAACCAATGAGACACTAAATTATCTTACTGTATGAAATACAGTTTATGGAAAAACTATGAGCATATGTTTTTCTATTCAAAGGTGGTGATGGTGATTACCCCAGTCCTGCTTGTACCTCAAGAGAAGTAGAGCATGTGGGAGAAGTTACAAAACCATTTCTACAGTAGGGCAAATACACATGAACACTACCAGACGCTAGCATAGAAATGACTGACTCCTGGCTTAAAAAAATCTCCCAGTCCGGCCCTGATTTTAACAATGTGATATAACAGAAAGGAAATGTTTTATATTGCTTTACAAAAGAAAATCAGAAAAGTGAGGCATGCATTAGTTTTCATCCCCCTTACTGTAAAGCCCCGAAACAAAATCCAGAGGAACCAACTGCCTTCGGAGGTGTCTCATTAAACTGAGTTCAACTGGGTTGATTTAATCACAGAATAAATCCAGCTGTTTGCGAGGGTTTTTTGTAGTATTAGGTGAACAAATAGCCTCATGAAGAGAAAGAAACACAACAGACAGACGGTGAAATCATGCCTAAAGTTTATTAAACAAAATCAATAAACATGCATTAAACATCCATCCTAAAACCGAAAGAGAATGACACAACAGAAAAGACTCCCCTTTATCACATGGTGACAACCAGACCAGCAAACACATCACAACAGGAGAGGAAGAACATTTATCCGAAGGGTAGTCAAGACGTCCAGAGTAACTCTGGAGCAGATGCTGATATTTATGTGTCACCTTATAAATGCCACAATTCTGGCCTTTTTTAAGTGTAACAACAGGCAGATTTAAGATTTCTTATTTCCTCAAGTTAACATGCATGAAAGTTGTGAGATGACATCGAAATCGAACTTTCAGGCATATAAGCAAACTTATAAATCTAACACTGAACACATCCACGTTGAAATGTAGTGGTTGCAGCCTCATGCTGTGGCATTCCTTTTCTTTAAAAGGATCTGAGTAGATTTGACTGATGGAGCAAAATTCATTGCAATACTGAAAGAAAACCTGGACAAGACTTTAAAATGAGCAGAGTAACAATCCTAAACATGTTACAGAGTTAAGCGTTTAATATTAAAGTAAATTTGCAGCGTAAATTGGTTAATTTTTAATATAAAAGTGTGTGGTCTTCACATTTAGGCATCTAAGAGTTAAATAAAAGGTTACATCCACAAGTCTTTCTGCTAAAGGGAGCATTAGTAAATATCTATTTGAAGTTCCCTCTAACCCAGTTGTATTGGGATATTTTCTGGTGGCACATTATTTCTTCTTTGTCTATTCTATCTGATTGTGACTGAGGAAGAAAAACATCTGCATGTTATAATGCATCCTCTGGTGTGGAGAGTCATTTACATTGGAACATGGTCTTTCAAAAGACTCTCAAACAGCCGTTTATTTCATGCAGCCAATACGGTCCCAGCTATTTTAGCACACTGGTTAAATCCATGTAAAGAAAAGAAGATAAAGACATGGATGGAGCGGAGGTCCGTGGTTCATCGAACGTTCGGGATGCTCTTTATTTCTCAGCAAATCACTTGGCTACCATCATTTCCATAGACCCAGTGACGTGGAGGGATGGGGTTGTGGTGAGGGGGGGCTGAGAGCTCAAGCCAAGCTGGGATTAATCGAACTGCCAGCAAAGAAGCTAGACTATTGTATGGTATCATTGAGGGATATTCAAAGTAATAACAAATGCTTGACTTTTGCACATGTTGTGATTTTATAACCTGAAATAATAATGTTTTGTTTTCGGGATTTTGGGAAATAGAGGGTGCATATATCAAAATATATATAAGTAGTGTGAGAGGAACCCTAAATACCTGGAGAGAATCAGTCCATGCATCAGGAAAAAAAAAGTCTAGATGCTCATTCAAATAAGATATTTTGTTTAATTTTAATAAAATTGTTTTCTGTCGTTAAGTTTATTTTATCTTTATTTAACAATAAGACACTATTGTTTTTAAATTATGACATTTTTAAAAAGAAAGATGTCTCACTGTCTAGAGCATCTATTCCTGTCTCTTTTTGAAAGTTAATAGAGTTTGGGTCAATGTTGCGGCAGAGCATGAGCAGACCTGTGATGTAACAAAGTGTAAGAGCATGTAGGGCTTTGACACAACTTTTCATCTTCTGAGTTTGATTTGATAACAGTCAGCTGGTGTAAGAAGATGAGGATCAAAGTAACCCAATCTCCTTTTATAATTTTGAATACTTGCTCATTATATAAATTAAACCACAGAAACATATGAAGAAGTCCCAAATGTATGTTTAAGAAGAAAGAATGTGTAACAACCGTATAGGGAGTTTTCAGTTTTACTCAGTCAATTGTGGATCATAATAGGAATTACAACAAAGTGACCTTCTTTTCCACTTCTGCCTCTCACAGGAGTACATCGACATGAGGAGACAATACTTTGCCTTCCCTTCCTCTCATCTATCCCTCCCAGCCGTCGTGTTGCCGCCACCTTGGCAGCGCGGCTGTCACATGCAGGCGTAATTAGCAGTCTTACTGCCGGAATGTATGGTAATGTGACAGGAAGGCCGCGGCTGCACACACACTCCTCTCTTTACCAGGGAGGTAGCTTTGTGCTGTCGAACTTCAGGCTGATATTTTTTATTTTTTTATTTTTTTGCAATTGACTGCATTGATCTGTTTGTGATGCTCAAGACAAAAAATCCTATTGTTTTTTTAGGAAACTGGGTTGCCGGAATTTTCAGAATTTTTTTGCTTACATGTTTTTTAAATGTAAAACAAAAAAGACAAAAAATGCAAAGACAGAGTCAGATATTTTGTGATTTATTTTTTTTTTTTATCTGCTTTTACAAGATACAAGTTCCTTACTTTAGCTAAGGTTACATATTTGCACATCACTTGATTCAGATATTTTATGGTAGTTGTTTTGTAATTTAAAAAAAACCTGAATCACACAAAAAACACAATGATAATAATGGGGTTTTTTGTATACTAAAAATATCGGTAAAAATTTATTTTAAAAAACCTGAAATAGTTTGAGAAAGCAATTATAAAGGATAGTACGTGTTTGTATTCATTTCACATGAATCAATATTTTCCCTGTACTTTACCATTTATTGGAACAGTAACTAAGTTATTTCAGGTTCTTGCCTTTTCTACTTGGCAATATTTTAAGCACAGTTGGGTTGGATGTAAAACAGCTGGGAGAATAAATTGTCTTCACACAGATTTTAAACTAGAATTTCTTCAATATCATTACACCACCACAAAATGTAGAGAAAGCAAAGTTTTGTGTATTATCATTTTACTCCTTCCTGCCCACAGCATCACCGTCCACAACAACTCAATTAATTTACTATAAATGAATTTTGATAGCATTTCATTTTTCTTTGTATTCAAAAAATAGGCCAAGACATTTTCTTATTTTATATTCAATGCGGGTTAAAATGTTTATTTGAAGCCAAAAAGTAATACAAATAAAAACACATTGCGAAGATGCGGGGTTAAGCTGATGAGAGAGTTTCTTTAATAAACATTAAAACGCGTTATAACAACGTGGGCTAAAGAACTGTTTTGAAATTGCCTACAGAAGCAATTAATTCAAAGGCAGCAAGAATTGTTAGATAATAGTTAGCAAAACTTTAAGAGTTAGTTTTTTTCTGCTTAAGTAAGAAACCAACAATTCTTGGAGATTTGGCTGTGACTGGTTATCATATGATGGGATATGTATTTAGGTGACTTTTGGTTTTCTAAGCTTTCAAATATACAAACCCACAATGTTCAGCCGGATACATACTTACGCTGTTACATTACCGGTGTGACTGACAACTTCATTAAAATTATTAGAGGACTGCTGTGATGCTTAGGGCTGACTTGGCTATTACTGTAGTTTCCAACTTCCAGTGGGAATACTGTGCAGCGGTTCCTATTTTTTCATGACCTCTTTATAAAGCGTCTGCTTTCTGAACCATCAGGCTAGAGGAGAGCCAAAATTAATGGGGGAGAAGGGTTTGGATTGAAAACACTCACGAAAAGAAGGATAAACAGAAAAAGCAGGTCAAAACTCCTAAAAAAAAATCTACACTGTGGTCTGCATGAGAAGTAGCTCATTTAACCAGTGGAATCCAACAAAACAAGCTTAGTGTTCCCTTATAAAGTAGTTAGTTGTCAAGAGTAATACATCATCCACCTTAAAATGAGATGCAGTAGTAACATTTACTTTTTTTACTTTAGTCTTACTTTATTGTCTTCACTTGTGCTTGTTCTGGTGCATGCCAAAGAACGTCTAGTAAAATTTGAACTTCCACCTAAACTGACTTGCCAAGCTAAAAGAAATAAACAATGACGCAGACATAAAGCTCTTTTTAATTTGAATGGAGCTCTAGAGATAATGAACTCAGTTGTAGAAATTTAATTACACGGCAACTATTAAATACCTGGGAGAGGTGATCGGCAACAGGCTTGACTGGGCAACTAACACTGAGGCTGTGTGCAAGAAGGGGATGAGCAGACTTTATTTCCTAAGGAAGCTGAGATCCTTCAATGTGTTCAGCAAGATGTTGGAGACCTTTTATAAGAGTGTTGTTGCCGGTGCCAATTTCCTTTGCTGCTGTGTGTTGGGGAAGCAGCATCAGAGCCAGCGACTCGAACAGACTGGACAAAATCATTAGGAAAGCTGGCTCTGTACTAGTTACTGGGAACTGTGGTGGAGAGGAGGACACGGAAAAAGCTTTTCTCTATCATGGACAACAGGGAGCACCCTCTCCACCACACAGTGGGCAGATAGCGGAGCAACTTTTCACAGAGACTGCTTCAGCTTCGCTGTCGAAGGGACAGATACAAGAAATCTTTCCTGCCACATGCCATCTCACTCTACGATAAAAACAAATTCATTGTTCGGTACTAATTTTATCAGTTGAACTTTGCACAACTGCATCTGTTGCACATTTTGTACATATAATCTAAAGCATTTTTACATTTTACAGTATATTTTTTAATTTTTTATTTGGACTACTACTCCTTGTCCGTATGCTGCAACTGCGAAGTAATTTCCCTGCGGGGATGAATAAAGGACTTCTATTCTAATCTATTTTATTCTATTTTATTCTATTCTATTGTATTGAATTCTATTCTATTCTATTCTATTCTATTCTATTCTATTCTAAATGAAGAAACGACTGCTACAACTGCGAAGTAATTTCCCTGTGGGGATGAATAAAGGACTTCTATTCTATTCTATTCTATTCTCTTCTATTGTAAATGAAGAAACGACTGCTGAAACTGCGAAGTAATTTCCCTACGGGGATGAGTAAAGGACTTCTATTCTATTCTATTTTATTTTATTCTATTGTGTTCTATTCTATTCTATTCTATTCTAAATGAAGAAACGACTGCTAAAACTGCGATGTAATTTCCCTGTGGGGATGAATAAAGGAATTCTATTCTATTCTGTTTTATTATATTCTATTCTATTCTATTCTAAACTATTGTAAATGAAGAAACGACTGCTGAAACTGCAAAGTAATTTCCCTGTGGGGATGAATAAAGGACTTCTATTCTATTCTGTTTTATTCTATTCTATTCTATTCTATTCTAAACTATTGGAAATGAAGAAACGACTGCTGAAACTGCAAAGTAATTTCCCTGCTGGGATCAATAAAGTACTTCTATTCTATTCTATTCTGTTCTATTCTATTGTGTTCTATTTTATTATATTATATTCTATTGTGTTCTATTCTATTCTATTCTATTCTATTCTAAATGAAGAAACAACTCCTGATACTGCGAAGTAATTTCCCTGCTGGGATGAATAAAGTACTTCTATTCTATTCTATTCTATTCTATTCTATTCTATTTTAATCTATTATATTATATTATATTATATAGCCAATGTTGAATAATTATATTCAATAAAAAAATTTTAATTTTTCTTAGACAATTTCATACATAACAGACATCTAAAGATGAAGTAGTTAAATGAAACTGCAGCAAAATTGTTCAGCTAACTTGCGCACCCCACCCTGATGACACTTTCCTTATGGTGTGATCTAATAGTGGCAGCGTCATGCTGTGGGCACAATTTCCATCAGAGGACAGGGGTTACCAAGTTGAAATTCAGGATCAGGGGGTTGGTTGTTCTTTTAGCAACATTTACAAATGTTAAAATGGCCCAGTCAAAGTTTGGATCTTTATCCAACTAGGTATATGTGGTAAAGCTGACCTTGATACCGTTATGCTCTACTTTGTGTTAGCCCAAATGGTTAATGAATGGTTGTGGGTCAGGTTGCGTAAAATAATGGCGTTTAAAAAGTGCTGCTATAACTTATCAAACGGTGAAATATTTTAGAAGTTAAATAATAGGGTTTGTTTTTTGCGGTTTTTGCTTTCTCCGTCTGGTGCAGTGTTGTCCTTTATCTCTCCCTTCTTCACAACTTCTCTTTACACACATCTGGTAGCAGCACCCTCTAAAGTTCACCCTGAATACTGCAAGGAAGGCTGGCCAAGAACAGAGGCGCACAGATAGAAGAAACACATCCAGGCACATCTTTTAAACTCCTTGTAGAGGCGTATGTTTTTTCTCTCTCTTTCTCTCTCTTTCCTCGCAGGGCCCATTGAGGAGTCTTTATCCCTTTTTCTCAGCCGTTCCTCACGAGTCCTCATTTCCTCCTCCTCACTCCCTCTTTATGTATGTACCGGATGATAAAAAACACACTTCCTCTCCGCCCTTCAATCTTTTCATCTTTTTTCTCATTCCCTCCTTCCTTGTTCTTTGCAATAGAAAGTGATCATTGAGACAGCAACCATAAATAGTCAGGCCAGGCGGCTGCCACTTCTTTTTAAACCGCCATCAAAGGCATTCATCATCATCAGGCTATTGATAATTCAGTAGCAATGAGCTCTTTTATCCCTTAAGAGAACCATGGGCTCATGCATGCGTCTTTATTCGTCAAATCCACCTGTCCCATTGAGCCAGACACCTCTGGTAAGCTTTCTTTCTTCCTGATGAAAACAAGCCATCTTACAGGATGGGAAAATGAAGTGAAGGTGAGAGTTTGCAGAGAGATGAGTGAGGGACCGCTGTAGAGAGCTGTCACTAAACACTGTAAACTGTAAAGTTAGAAAAATAGTAACATGGATGCAGCGAATAAACTCTGCATTTCCTGCTGTCGTCAGTTGGAGAGTATAAGTAAAAGAAAAATACATCAACAGTATGTCTTAAAATATATATTATTAAAAACCACACTGTTTAAGAGTGGTGATCATTAAAAGATTAGGAACAAGAAAACTATAAGAGAAAGGAACTGAGATGTGTTCACCTGACGTATTCACAATTGTGACATTTTAAGAGAATATTCATAGGTTCTGCCAATCAAAAGGATTTGATTATTGCGAAGAATCCTTCAAAGCAGGAGTTGTAGTTTTGCTAGTAAGGAGCAAAAGTGTGTTAGAGTACTATCACCTGGAATGTACTTCAGAAGTAATAGGGCAACTGCTGATGCTGGGATGGATCTAAACCCTTATTCACAATATTTGAGTTTATCATTCTACGAAGAGAAAAGAATTTCCACATCTGGGAATCTACAACCCTCTACAGGCCTTAGAGTGACATTTGTATACCACTTAGGCATATGGATGGAGGGCTGATTGTATCAACACAGGACCTAGGCACCTTGTTGTTGCTCAGCTGATCTGGAACTCTGTATAAGTATTTTTGGGCCAAATGTAAAGCAGCTGGAAATATGTAACAGTATGGCATAAAAAAAGATCTGATGTCAAACCATAAAAAAATCACAGCAGGGGGACATTAGGGAAGCTGTGCAGAAATATTTTTAGCTGAAGCAACATTGTAAATATGAATGGGCTAAATTCTTCAAAAATGCAAGACAGGAACACATGATTAGTGAGAGTTATTGCTGCTAAAGGTTTTATTAAACAGGTTTTTCAATCCTCTGGTGTTCTTAGTTTTTTCAGGACTGTATTGGCAGGTATTAAATTTCTTTTTTTAGACATGGAGGAAATATAAAGATGGTAGAATGCTGTTGAAAAAGAGAGGCTGTAGATTCCACATTTGGTCAAGAAGAAATGTTTTGTCATTCTTGAGCAAAGAGGAATGGTGGCTTTGGCCATCTCTAGAATATACTTTTGGCGACTCCGTAAAAAAACAAACTGACTTTCAACTTACATACACATATATATGTCAAAGGTGTTTGCTTTAGAAATAAAGAATCTGTACGGAAAAAAAATCAAAGGACAGAAATTACGAAGAGAGGTGGAGAAAACTGAAATAGAAAGCATAAAAGATGTGCAAAGAACGGGGATGATGGTTTCCCTTACAAAAGGGAAAAAGGGAGACTTATAAGTGAGACAGTAAAAACGCTGCCTGAAGGCAGCTGTCAGCCAAGCTTCATCGGAGCATCTTTTTTCTCACGTAGCCTCTACTCAGTCACTCACTCACTCTGGCTTTCCCATTTTGAAATCAGAATATAGTAAATTAATCAGCCCCCTGCAGCTCTGACGCCTCCTGTTTAATACCCATATATGACTTGACATCTGTGGATAACTTTTGATTAAGAGGAAGCTGATAAATCCACCATTTTCAGGCACACGCGTACACTTCGGCTCAGTGTGGAATCCTTGCTGGTGGATAGGTGTGGGTAAGTGTGTGTGTTCACATGTGTGACAGGGTTTATTTGCATGTGCTTTAGTGTGTGAGAGTTGGTTCTATAAATACGAGGTGTTCAATGTAGCAGTTTGGCAACTATAAAAAAAGGGCAGATGAGCGGAAAGTGGGGGAAGAAAGAGTGATGAATCCATTTTCCTTCTTCCAAGTATATACGAAGCAGAGATTAAGAATCCATCTGGTGGCATTAATGTCTTCTTTACAATATAACTACACAGCTCACTGCTTTGCATCTCTATTCATAAAGGAGATACATGCTAGATCTAAGCAAACAAAACCTGCTGCTCTTCAAGTACATCAGAATGATTGAAGTCAAGATCAGCTGTAAAAGTCATCCATCTAGTATGCAGTTTTAGCGTTATCAAGCATCCGTGCCAACAATTCAGAATTTTCCCGAGCAGGGATTTAACGAGTCAATGAAGGTCAAACACTGACTTTTCACATCTTATTTTTGCATGCTTGTTGTAAAGAGCAATAGCATAAGCATTGACGGTACCTTGTATGGAATAACAACTGCTGAGCCACCACTGATGCCAATGATTGGCAGAGCTGTCTGCGTGGAGAGGAAGTCCAAGATTTGTGCCACTTCTGCCACCTGAGAAAACAGATGGAAATCCGCTTTAAAAGGCACTTAAAGATGGCTGAATGGGAGAAATCTTGGGTATGATAAAGCCACACACATGGAACCCAGCACTAATAAAGGTCAATATGGCATCAATAATTTTAGAAAAATATGTATATTACAGTAATTAGGAGACTTGTAATCACTTGCAAAATGGTTACAACTAGGGGTGCACAGTTATTTTTCAATGTTTACCTTAAGCTAAATTGTTCTAAACAATCAAAAATCTGGCTGTGTGGCGTTTTCATACTCTAGAGTTTGTTTGTTTTATTTAATTTCCCCACACAATGCAAAAAACATGTATAAACCGACTTTGGGTGTGAGCATGACAATGGTTAGATGTCTCTGGTACAGTGCGATGAATAGCGAATTCTTCAGTTTTTGTCCCCCAGGTTATGGTTTGCTTAACCCACAATACCCCAAAAAAATTGAGCAAGAATAGAAAATAGATTATTAGATTAATCTATAAAAAACATAGTTGGTAATCCAATCATATACTCTTTAAACATAGAAAGCTGGAATTTTGTTCTTATGTCTTGTAGATGGATCCTGATCATTTTTGTCCTTTTTTATTTCATTGGCCACGTTTTTCTCCAACCTTTACAAGCTTTGCAAAACATTGAAAGGTGTCATCTGTCATGGGACATTTTGTACCAACAATACAATAAATTGTGCAAAATAGGGGTGGAAAATCAGAGAAGAGACAAAATTTTTATTGAGTTTGATGGTTATATTTTGAGTTTGCATCAGTTTGGCTGAGTCCTTTGAGTAATTTCTCCATGCATAAGAGAAAAAGTTCCCTACAACCTGCAAAACAAAGGCAGTAGGTGGCTAAAAATAATTAAAGAAGAAGTTGTGAAATCATATACTCACTAACAAATAAAGAAGCGGTTTTACAAACCTATTGATGCCTTGTAGACAGGTGCTGATCATTTCACCATTTAAAGTTTTCTCTTAGAGGGGCTCCAAAATACATTTATACCAAAACTCAACCAAATGTATTCTAAGGTATCACATTATAAAAACACTTTGTAAAATCAAAAACATTATTTTATGTACATTACTTTTTAATCAATCAATCAATCAATCAATCAAAAATGTATTTATTTATCCAAAAGTGAAAATAAACATACACTATAAATAATACTTTATTTGTTTTAACGAGAGTGTATGGGTAAAGATTTTTGCGCCCCAAGTGGAAATACGTCACCAATCCGGCAACGAATGAAACTCGTCATTAAAGAAAAAATATTTATCTTGCACATCTAAAAAATATATATGAATATATTTTTAAATATTTTTATTGTATTATTAATTTATTTCTTCTTGTTTTTTTTACGTCTTAATCAAGGTCATTGGGTGAGTGGGGCCTTGTGTTCTCTATTGGATAGCCGCCACAGTGTAAAAATGTCAATAACTTTCTGACTGTGTTATCAAATGGTAAAATGTGTTGGTTCCTTGGGTCTATGGGAGATACTTGTTGAAATAAACCTTTGAGAAGTAATCACACCATAAAATAAGTGTATTATTTTTCGGGCCATTGTCAATATGAAAGATTAATTTGAAGATAGGAAGGTTTCTTTTACAGAGTTTTAAAAGGATACAGGACATCTAACCTATATTGTCTACAAATCAAATCATTCTTTGGGGATAAGTACTCCACCCTTGAAGGTACTTTGAAATTCCTCTGGAAGGCACTGAATTGAGCTAATCTTTAAACCTGTAATTTTGCAAGGTCTTTGTGGTGTCTTCTTCTGTCTTTGCCAGGATTTACATGCATTGCTAAGGAATAAATTTATAGATTCAAGATATGCGGGGGGTTTTTTAGGGGGGGGGGTATTGTTGGTTATGGGCTTTCTAGGAATCGTATAAGCACTTCCCTCTGAAACCTTCGATGCTTCAGACCTCAACTTAACCTCTATAGACTCTTAATTAAATCATGACCAGAGAAGATAGCATCCTAAAAGTGCTTTTCTATACTATCATGGCCTTCTGCTGCTTTGTAAGGATAGCTATTTTACTTTGTGGAGCACTTAAATACTTAGAGGGGCCATAGTAGATGACTGTTGAGGTGATGTTTGAGGGTATAGAGGAATTACTGAGCAACAATTTCCTTCTTATAAAGATCTGAAAGTACTGATCGGATCTGATTTTGGTCAAAATATGGAGGATTAAATGTTAAAAATCCATTTCTTATGATCATGACATAGAAAAAAAGGTTTTCACGCTATAACTAGAAGATGGTTAGGTTTTAACCTGACAAGCTGAGTATGGTTGAAATTTAGTATCACAAATGCTTGGGTCTTGTTAATCCTAGTGTGTGTTTCTACAAAGCGTTGATTTTTTTCAGAAGACCTCTCTTCTTGGGATTGCTCTTATTGGATTTATAGGAGCTATCCCATATTTTTTGTTCCTCAGGGGTTTCAATTGAGAGTAGGCTCCAGGTTCGATGTGATTGTAGCCTGTTGGTTGTTACCAATCTTTTGGTCGCAAACATACAGAGCACTGAAGCGGATGTGACTCAGTTAGTATTGAGGGCTGCTTAGGTTTGTGTTATCCTTATTTGTGTGGTATACCTTTTTTTGATTAAATAATTGGCTGATTGATTGGTTGATTTTTGTATTTGAGGTTATATAAAACATAAACAAGTATTTTTACCTGAGCATCTGCACCTGAGCCCACATCATCCTCAAACACCACGGCGTGCAGCTTCTCCGTTGCCATCGTGTCGCACAGATGTGTTAGCAGGTCCCGGGGGTTGGTGTCGTTGACAAGCACAGTCACAGGGCTTACCACCACTGGCAAGTCAACGAAGTTCTCCCCACTAAGGCGACCCCTGACCTCGCTCTGGTAGCTGGAGCCGCTGAACACCACTGCCACATTAATGGACGAGTGGACGAGCAGCGGCCGAGCGTGAAGCAGAGGCGAGAGGAGGGCAAGCAGGAAAAGTGATGGCCAAGGAGAGTGAGGAAGATTAGGAGGTCTCCTGAGAATGGCCATGATGGCAGCCTACTGCCTGGGAAGGAGAGGAGGAGGAATGGGGGGAGAGAAGCAAAAAGAGCAACAGTCACACATACAAGCTGTTTCACCTTTATTATATATATATTTACATGAATTCTAATCCATCACCACAGATCCACCCCTTGTTTCTGTAATCTGTTTGACCCTTTTGAATGGCAGTATTAGCCTTGAATTTAGGCTCTTGTGTCATCATCAAATCTGTGCATGTATGTGAGTCAGACCCAGTGTGCATGTAATCCCCCATAATCCAACCCCCTGTGTCATGACTGTAATCACCTCTTCATCTCTACACATCTCTACTTTGACACCCACACACACACGCACGCACGCACACACACACACACACACACACACACACAGACAACCAAAGACAGGATGCCAGAATATTTGCACAGGTTCTCAATCCTCATCTCTGGGATTACATTACATTATGATACTTCAGACATCTCTTCACAGGGTGTGATTTTATCTGCCTGTCACCAGAAGCGCTTAAAATGACAATATGAGTCAAACAAATGCATTCAGAGCCTCATTAAACATTGTCTGTCTGTGTAAAACGAGTCGATTTTAACAGCATTCTGGAACATATTCATAGATATTATCAACAGCATGAAAATGGGCTCATATTGACAGAAAAAAAAACGAAATATGTTTGATAAACTAAATTTGTTTAAGATAGAAATAGAAATTCACCAGATTTACCTTTTCAACAATTTTGCTTTTAATTATTTTTCACAGAAATGGGATCTAATTATTTTACCACAGTAGAATTTGCTAAAATACAATAATTATCTCCTATGTGACCAAAATTATATAAAGGGTGAGTGAATTTATTTTCATTTTAACGATGTGAGATTACCAAAATAAAATTTTCTGTGCTTTTGTCCAACATAACGTTTAATTTTTGCAGTTTTTAAATTGGTCAGGTTTTGTCTGTGTATCAGCAGTATTGATGGCATACAAGCGGTTTAGAGGTTTACTTATTCTCAATTAATTATCCTGAGGTGTGTGTGTGTGTGTGTGTGTGTGTGTGTGTGTGTGTGTGTGTGTGTGTGTGTGTGTGTGTGTGTGTGTGTGTGTGTGTGTGTGTGTGTGTGTGTGTGTGTGTGTGTGGTTGTGTGT
>JAVLVB010000001.1:3567851-3594688 GCA_032876305.1 Orestias chungarensis | reverse complement strand
TGTGTGTGTGTGTGTGTGTGTGTGTGTGTGTGTGTGTGTGTGTGTGCTCACGCAATTTGCAGTTAAGTTAAGTTTAGACCCTCGCACCTATCTCCCCCTTCAGTGGCTACATTTCTGTTGTCCATATGCTGCGGCAGCCACCCAGAGAAAACAAACACAGCCCCTCGCGCTGCTGTATTATTTCAGGATCCTGGACAAATGTTCTGACAGCACAAGCTGCTGATGAGAAACGGGGTTCCTTTCGGGCCAAACTAGATAACAGACAGGTGACACACACACGGCTGACAAACACACCACGTGTAAATTTCTTCTTTAAGCGATTCACAGTAAAAGTTAAAAGAAGAACCTTTAATCAGTAAAACTTATTTTATGATGTTTAGCTGTGGCTTCAAGTGTCACTTTTATTGTGGAATCATTTACGTTGCTTGCTCTCTGCTCCAAATAGACGGCTTCATCTTTTGTTGATTTCTGCAATTACATTTCAATGCAATTGTAGAAATTGTGCAATTTAGACTAAACCTTAATTAAAATCAGGAATGAACATGCTTTTTGGTTATTGCAATTAAAAACAAACAAAACAAAAAAAACACTTGAAACATCTAAAATAGTCAATGCTATACGGAAACTGAAAAAACTATATGCACAGTAAAAAACTAACTCAAATCAGAATCAGAATCAGAATCAGAATCAGAATCAGAATCAGAGTCAGAATCAGAATCAGGCTTTATTGGCCAAGTATGCTCACACATACAAGGAATTTGTTTTTGGTTACACAAATGCTTGCAGTGCATGAAAAATACAGTAAAGACACATTTGTAACATTTACCATGTGTAATTTATATTGTAAAAAAAAATCTAAATGTAGAACCCTACAAGATGAAGCATGGTGGTGGGAGCTCAATGGGGGAACCCTGGAGGAAAACACTGTTAGAAGCTGCGACCTAATTTTGATTGGGCTGAAGGTTGGCAGTTGACTGTTGGCAGGAAAATTATACAATGACTGCTTTTTGCAGACTGTAAGCCATGCTTTCCTTTGTAAATAACTTGCTGTGCATTTGATAGCTTTGCTAAGTTTATTGGCTAAAACAACAAACAAACAAAAGTAGTTAAATAGATATGGAAGAGGCTGCAGTTGGCAGCACTATGGCTTTGCAGCAAGACCTTCCACCTGGGTGTCTTCCTGCAAGGAGTTTGCATATTCTCCCTGTGCATGCGTGGGTTCTCTCCGGGTACTCTGGTTTTCTCCCACAGTCCAAAAAATCAAACAAACAAACAACAAATCAACAACAAACAAATAAACAAAAACCAAACATGACTGCTAGGCTAATTAGATTATGTAAATTGTCCTTAGGTCTGAGTGTTGGTTTGGTTGTTTGTCCTGTCCTCGTGTTGCCTGGCGATCGACTTGTTCCCAATGACCTCTGGAGATATAGGCGACCTCCGCGGGTTACCCGTCCAATGCATAACTCCCGGCTCTCGCCATACGACTTCTGGAGATGTAGGCCACCCCCCTGGGCTACCCATCCAGGACGTAACCCCCAGCTCTTGGAAAATGACCTCTGGACATACAGGCGATTCACCAGGGCGAACTGTCCAGGCCGATGGCCTCTGGAGGTATAGGTGACCAAACGGGTAACCCGTCCAGGTCGTAACCCCGAGCTCTTGGATGATGACCTCTGGACATACAGGTGCAACCCCCGGGTCTCGCCCAATGGCCTCTCGAGGTATAGGCGGCCCCACGGGTGACCCGTCCAAGGTATAACAAGATGTAGGCCACCCCCCTGGGCAACCCGTTCAGGGCGTTATACCCCCCCACCACACCTCTCGTCTGATGACCTCTGGATATTGGGCAAACCCCCCAGGCGACCCATCCAGGGCGTAACCCCCAGGTATGGCCCAATGACCTTTGGTGATAGGAACCAGTCAACCAAAGTGCACACGAGGACATGCACGGATGGATAAATATGTATCAAAGCAAACATGAAATACGTGAAAAGTTGCAGCGGTTAATCATCTCTAAAGTAGCATTTTTTTAATGAATGTCTTGTAGTTTTACAGGCAAACAGGAACAGTTCAAATACTAAAATGGACTGAAAACTCGAAGCGCTTTACACTGAAGTCACATATTAATATATCCATGCATAGGTAGGCAACTTGTGGTTAATGGCCCTTCCCAGAGAGACACTGACATGTGACAACGGGGTGCATCTGGAATTGAACCTGCAACCCGTCTCCCATATCGTTATGGGGTGTTTTATAGAAAGTGAGGTGCGGTGGGATTTGGGCTGGGGGCAAAGTCCCCCTCCGCTCCACCTTCCTCCCAGATATCGGGGACGCGCGGCGCGCATCCGGCAGTCCTCCCTCGCGCTCTACTGTAATCATATGACGGCCTCGCTCCGAATACCAACACAGCGGAGGATCCGCGGCGGAGGACAGCAGCTGATGGTAGAGGGAGCAGTGGAGAGCAGGAGCGTCAAAATACAGCCAAACTTCTCCTCTTAACTTTTTTTTTTTTTTTTTCGAACTGAAAAAAAGAAAGCAAACTTCAGAGGGAGCCGTTGGGGGTGTTTATTTATTTTTTTGACCGTTGAAGAGGATAAGAGGCACCAACTGCTTTACCCAGAGCTGAGAGCTCGAGTCCGGTCCGGCTGGTGAAGCTCCCCTGACCTTCCCCTCCTCTAAGGACTGCTTTTATTTAAAAAAAAAAAGCAGACAATTAAAGAAAAAGAAAAGTTAATTCGCTTTCCCTGCTTAGCTAGGTCGCCCGCATCAGAAACCATGGTCGGGGAGACAGAGGTGAAGGAGAGACCCAAGTCCAACCCGGACTACTTGATGCAGCTGATGAACGACAGGAAGGTGATGAGCTCCCTGCCCAACTTCAGCGGCATCTTCGCGCATCTGGAGCGGCTGCTGGATGAAGGTAAGCTCGCCTGGACACCCCGTTATGAAGGGGGAACCCAACATCCACGTCTGGTTTAACCACGAACCGCAACGTTCGGCTCATCAGAGATCGGAATCGGGGGATTTTATTACTTGCCTGTTATCCTCTGATCTGATTGGCAGATCAAAAACGCAAAATCGGGCTTTTATGTACTTTACGATGGAGGGGAACTTTTAGAGCATGCAATTCAGCTTTATTTTCAAATAATTAAGGGTTTTTGTGTATAACTGGGCGTGATCACTCTGTTAAATCCTGCTAACTCAATCAAGTAATATTTTATGCATTGCTGTGTTTCTTATGAATCTGTCAAAATCAACATGTGGGGGAGGGAGGATGCATTACTCTACACTTTACAAAAACCTTAGAAAGGTTTTCTAAAACCTTTTAAAAGCTCTCTGTCTGTCTTTATCTAAGAAACAGTAGAAAGGCAGGACAATATGATAAGTCAGTATCGGCTGAGAAAAAGTGATCGGTGCATTTTTGTTTCAACCACATTATTACATTGTAGATCAAGCAATATGTTTGTCTTGTTTATTTACATATTATTGTTGATGGAAATGACAACATTTCCCATTTTGTTTTTCTGCTATTATTGATATTTTCTATGATGTGCTTAAAAGAAAACTTCTATTCAGTTATAATTTATCTAAAAGTAACTTGGTTCTCCGAGTGGTCTTTATCTGCAGGATTCCTCCCTGAATCCTTGGAGACCGCAGCAGAGTTGCACCCAGAAGCCGATCGCAGTGATAACCTTCTCAGTTTTCTCCTGCCTGTTTTCATTCAAAGCATGCATGTTGTTTTGCAAATCTGTATCTCAAACTAGATTTCTGATACACTCAGAGGAACACAGTCTCTCTCTCTCTCACTCACTCTTTCTCTCTCTCTCACACACACACACACACACACTCACAGTGATAGTTTGTGATGGGAACAAACAGACAGTTGTTAGTCTTTCCCAGTGACCTAATGAGCAGGCTTATGTGAATGCTGCAGCCCATCCCTGTGTTGGAACGAGAGGATGTGAATGCGTAAAGTATTCGTTTTGTAGCTTCGAGTCGTGTTGGGTGCAGGACTCGTGGAGAGATGTCCCACCATCTCTCTGGGCGCTGATTTGAGCACTTAGAGGTCTGTTGGTGCGCTCCAGGGTTGTGGCGCTCCTGACTTTGTGCTCCGTGACAAGTCTCATGACGCAGCAGAGCCAGACGACCTCTACAGCCCAACAAATAGGTCAGCTTCGTGTCTTTGAGGAGTGACAGCTGAGCATGCCCCCCCCCCCCCCCTCTCTTCCTCTTCACGTGATAATGTGACACCCGTGCTCACTATAAAGAGCTTTGTCTTTAGTGTTGAGTCCCATGAGAAAAAGAACATAATTTTTGGGGGGTTTAATATACACAGATTTAAACCCAAGACAGTTAAAGTGTTAAGAGAAGGCCTGTCACTGTTACCTCCCTTTATCTTTTGTTCCGTCAACCGATTTTCTTGTTCTTGTTTCACTTCTTGTTTTGTTTCTTTTTCCTGTAGCTACTTTTAACTTGTGGTTGTGTCTAAAGGCCCTTTGTTTTCCTGTGCCGATTTGTTTTAATGGCTGTTTTTTGTTTTGTTGTTTTTGTTTGTTTATTTGCTTTCTTTTCACCAGGAACAGGTCTGAGTGGGTTATTAGAAGATCATGGTTGTGACTGTGGCTGTGGCTTTAATTATAGTGTCATACCATAGTTATTATGGTCAGACTTATCACACAGAGAGGCGGGAGACATGCCTGGTGTCAGCCTGCTTAGGTCAGAGGATATTTGCGACCCAAGGCGGCTATTCTGCTGTGTGTGTCTGTGCGGCGCTGCACTTGGTTATTATTGCGCTGCAGTATCATTACAAAGGTATCAGAGCCAAGCATCGGTCATCTAGACGACCAAAAACAAAACACACAGACGGACGAAAATAAGTGTCGTTAATGCTGGTGCTACTGTGGCAAACTTAAACCGCTAGCTCAATCGCTTAGGAAGCTGGTTTTTATGTTAAAGTGGGTCATCATTTGAAATTTAGAGAAAATTCGATTTAAATTGTCAGACTTTTTTAACTTCTTAGGTTTATAGTTGAAAAAATGTTCATTGAATAAAAGCCAATTACAAAATAATACAAAAAGTTGGAGTTGTTTTCAAGATTTTGAAGCCTAAAGGAACACTGCTCCTCCCCCACATGTTGCTGACTTGTTTTTCTGATGGCTTGAAGAAGTTTACTACCCTTTTCTTTCTTACAAGAAAGACACATTAAGGCATAGCTGATAGACCAACTACTTAAGCCGCTTTTAAATGTTTATGATTCCTAAGATTTAACCTATTAACAGCAGAAAGAAGAAAAAAAATACAGTTTTGTTTACGAACATCATTTTATGGTATTTTGGCTGCATGTAGGAACAACCGGCACGTAAACAAAAGTAGTATTTTGACACATTTTATTTGTTTTATTATTATTTTTTGATAAAACAGTAGTGCTGTAAAACCTTGGTAGTTCTCATCAATGTAATCATACTATGGGATTCTCATCTTTTAGTAAACAAATACCGGTATATAAAAATACATGGCGCTAAGGAAGGGCAAACGTCATATAGTTCACGATTAATAGGAGGTATGTGTTGGGAAAACAATAACAATCAACTGTATTTTACCAAACTGAATTGTTTGTACTGTTACTTTCACTGTTTTAAATGTTTATATGCTTTCATTTGCTTGGTCACGTGATAGAGAGGCAGCTCAGGATTGTGGGAGTGTTTCACTAAATCGACAGATTAGAGAAATATATTTTTGATATATAATATATCTTTAAATAAGAGTTATTAGGCAGAACAGCAATATTAATGTTGGATTTTTTTATTGGCCTACATTTTTATATCATTGCATTGCTAAAAAAAAACTGCTAAAAAAATTAATGATGAAATTTTCTTTGTGATTTTAAACTTCTACCACACTAAGCAATTACATTTAACACTCTTTGGAAAAATTAATCAGACTCAGTCAAACTCTTGAACATTAGGTAAGGCGGCAATAACAAAAACAAAACTAGTATTGGCTTCAAAAACCCTGAGGGGTTCATCATGATCTGTAAATGCTGAGTTTACATTTGGTAGTATGATCAAAAGCTCCTACTTTGTTCTGTTTAGCAGCACAGTCGCGCTAATTGACTGTAGTAGAGCAGTAGGCTTTCCAATAGTGGGTAAGTGGTATTTTTAGAACAGTGTGGCTCTGGCTGTGTGCAGTGACAGCTTTCAATTTTTTATACCACACAATATCAAAAACATAATGTTTTAGGGAATCAACATAAAGAAAAAAAAAAAAAAAACTTTATATGTTTTAATTGAACTATTTACAGTAAATAGAGGGGTAAAGGGGTTAATTCCTGTTTGTTAAAGAAATAAAACTGATCAAGGTGGAGAATTAGCAGGAATGATTTAGGTTTGTTTGTGAAGCAAAGGCCAATTAGATTCTACATGGTGGTGCAAAATACTTCTTATTGTCTTCCTGCACTTCTTTCCTCTGTCACGCTCAGAGTTTCCTTTAATTCTGGCGAAAGTGAGTCATTGTCCTCAGCAGCGGACAGTCTGACGAAAGAAATGTGAAACGTCTTCAGTTCACTCGACATAACCCCCCCCCCCCCTCATCTTTGTCTCAAAGAGATCGGCAGGGTGCGCAAAGACATGTACAACGACACGGTAAACGGAGGCATGTTCAACGGCCGGGACATGGAGGAGCTCCCCGAGGCCATTGGCCCCGTTGCTCAGCTGCAGGAGAAACTCTACGTCCCTGTCAAAGAGTACCCTGATGTGAGTGGACAAAAATCTGAAACCTTTGACCTTTTTTTTTCAGGAGGAGTTCCTGTTTACCTTGCTCTGTTGTCTCGTTATCTTTTCCAAGCTACAGAATGGGTGCCGGAGAGTCAGCGCGGCCGTTAATCATTCGGACGTTTTACTTAAAAGTTTATCTAAAAGCTGATTTCATTCTGAGATCATCTATGCTCACACCCAGTGATGTAATCCAGAGCTGAACGGGTCAATAATGGTCCAGGACCACTGACTCCATTGGGATTAGTTTGAATAAAATAAAATACTGCATGACATTAGGGGTTAATATTAGAAGTTTACATTAAAAAAAAAAGTCCTTTAAAGTCGACTCAAACAGTGTGAAAGTGCATTGAAAACGTTTTTTCCCCCTTCCGAATCCCCTTTAACTTCAGATAAAAATAAAACACATGGGTTACAGTGATTTTACGTTTTTAACAAGTAGAAAAACAATTTAAATCTACCTGGCCCTGGGACAGGAGGCACACCAAATGCCTTCTGGTTAAATCGTGAATGTGTCTGATTAACCTCCCCTTCGGGACTTTAAGAGCCGAGTTGAGAAACGACTTACTTAAAACATGTTTGACATCATGAAGCAAATAAAAAACATCTCAGGTAGCTTTTTCATCATACTGCGAGTCAAACACGATGATAATAAAGTATCAGACTGAAGCAGTTGTGTAGCTTCTGATTCCGAATCTCATTATTTTAAGATGATATGACACAACCCTAAACACCTGGTATTTGCCTAACACTTTAAACTGGAGCTGAATTACAAAAATAGCGCGAAGAAGAAAGAGACAAAGTTTCTCTGAATTGATGTAAAAGCCTGTTAACATTTTTATCAGATTGATTTGAATGGTGTTTTTCCTTTATATGTTTAATAATACTCTGAAAAACACTTTCAGTGATTCATCTTATTATATTTCTATGATATTATAGTTAGTTTGATGTTAGTTTGAAACGTTAAAATCTGACTGTCAAATAGCAGAAGAAATCTGAAAAGGAGGCAAATACTTTCTTCGCGGCAGTGGAAGCATTTCAGTTTGAGCTGGTTGATCCACATTGCGTGGCTCACATGATTTTCCCCACGCATCAGCTCGCCAATCACCCACTACAATGCCGGGCTGTCCTGACTCACATGACGGCGAGCTAACAGGACGCATGCAAGAGTGCTTTGGAAAACCGTTGACATGGAGGTTAAATTTAGAGAGGGCTTCCTTCGTCTGGATCCATGTATAACTGGGGTCAGAACGGGGTTTTCAGCGAGTGTCGAGTTGTAAACGCCATAACGCGTTTAAGGGCCAGTAACAGAGAAATGAAAGGGAAGCAAGGGTGAACAATTGTTATGAAAGAAGACAGAAACATGGGGTTATTGGGCAAGCTATAACAAACCCACGGAGGGGCAGCTGTCAAGTTAATCACTCAGCCATAGTGACAGATAAGGTTAACAGAACGCCGGTGTCCTGTCATGGCACCAACACAAGCCAACACACATATAATGAGCTATTTTTATCTCTGTTAGTAACACAAACACTTTACAGTTACACAAAACCCCAAAGGCATCCTCAGACTAATACGTGCTTTTAGAAAAAGACAAGTCTGGCCTGTAGGGTTTGTCGTTGCTCGCCTTTTATCAAGTGTTTTTTTTATGTTGTAATTTTTCTTTTTTCTTTTTGTGTAGTTCAATTTTGTCGGAAGGATCCTGGGCCCTCGCGGCCTGACAGCCAAGCAGCTGGAGGCAGAGACGGGCTGCAAGATCATGGTACGGGGAAAAGGCTCCATGAGAGACAAGAAAAAGGTAAACATGTGGAATAGATACAAAAAGTGCACCATTTTTTCTCATAATAAGTATAATGTCTGATACTCCAGTTGACCATTTTTATCATCTCTAAACAATGAGCAGTTTAAATTGGGGATTGTCTTGAAATTAATTACACGAGGAATTCTAAACTATTACTTCAAACGTACGTTACAAGTGCTTTATGCTGTATATTGTTTACTTCAGATTTGACAAAATCATCTCACCGAACAACGCAGTAGCCATGCCTTATCAGTACGTAGCAGTAACAACATTGTTACTCAAAACAAGAAGCATCGCCAAAGCAGTGCTAGGATAACAATTGTACACACTACTAAGAGTTTTTAAAGAATTTGTAAATTATACCGTTTTAGGAAAACGACATTTGTTTTGTGAGGCTAGAGGTTAAAACTCATTAAAAATTATTTGTTTTGCAAAATATCTTCTTTAGTGTCCTGAAAGAAAACCTAAATAATTCAACACTGAAATCAGCTGTTCAGATCTCAAACAAAACAAGTCAGAATCAGCCAATAGTCGGTGCTTCTGTATTTTTTGATAAACATTGATCCCCCAGGGTTCTAGGGGTTTAGGGATCACAACCTTGCCAATGGCTTCCTCTAAAAAGCTTATAACTGCACATTATAATATTTTAAACAACAAATATACCCTAACATGCATTAATAGGTGCAATGGAGACTTTCTTTTTTCTCTAAGGCAGAAGCTATTACCTAAAGTCTTCCTTTTTTTATGCCAAGGAAAACGGATTGCGCTTCTGAAATGACTGCTTTTCAAGCTCCAGCCAATAATGTCTTAAGTTGTGCCTGGATATTTCAGCTTTTAAGCTGAATTGGTATATTTACACAAACCCTGGTCTCAAGTCGTTGTTGATTAACCATACGTGAGATCTCATGTTTTTTTACATCAGGTCAAGTCTCAAGTTCAGACGTTTCAAGTCAAGGTCAAGTTTAAAAGTCAAATCAAGGCCAGCTCTCAATCTTTGAGAAGCAATATCATCTTAAGTTTCAAGTTGTAAGACACAAGTTTGTTTGAATCCTTAACTCTTTAGGGAGCCAAGCCGAGGGAAGTTTTTCAAATATTTTAGGGATACATTAAAGGCAAGTTTCATTTCTGTAAGTCTGTCATCATCAGCTAATGTCAAGTCTTTAGCCTTTAAGGGTTAGGGTTTAGGCCTTTAAGGGGTAATATCAAAGCATTTCTATCTGGTAGAACGGCCCAACACTATGCCCAACACCAACTGGTCAGTCTGTAGCAACACTTAAACATCCATAGATGCTCTCAATTTAATCTGAATGAGCTAGAGATATTTAGAAAAAAAGAATAGATACATTCTCATTCCCTAGAGGTTCTAAGCTTGGGAGACATAACCGAGATTCTTTAAATACACCATAGTGTTTTTGTACAAGCCCAGAGAGTGAGAATGGAAATGCACATGATAGGCTTCCAATTTCTTTTCAGGAAAGCTTTTATTTTCCCTTTGAAATTATGGAATACTGTGATTTAGACCCTCATATAAAATCCCAATAAACTGCATTAAAGTGTGTGGCTGTAACGTGATGATATGTCAATATGGAAAAGACTTAAAGTGTTGTGAATACTTGCTGGACCCTGTGTATCCTTCTGGGCTGCGCTTTGCTTTCCTGTCCTGGTGTTCAGTCCATCTGTCCTCCCTTCCTCTCCCCTGGTGTCTGCAATTGGACAGAGTCGGCTCCGGCTCTTCCAAACGGCAGGTTGAGCAAGTCCAGCATTCCTTCATCACCTCCACCCCCTCTCCTCTCTCTCTCTCTCTCTCTCTCTCTATCTCTCTCTCTCTCTCTCTCTCTTGCTCTCTTTCGTTTCTACTCTCCAGAACATTCCCTACCCTGCACGCCTCTCAGAGGGAGACACACAGAGAAACACACAGAGAGAGAGGGAAAGGAAAACAGAGACACAGTGGGAGGCAACTGGGGGAGAGGAGAGAAAGATGTTGACTTTCAGTGTTCCTCAGACTGATACATCTCACTTGACAAAACAGCCTCAGAGGAAACTGTTTGCAAGAAGGCCACGCAGAGAGACCATTTTCTGCTGTTGATTTTGCTGCAAGCGATTCCTTTGACCCACTTACACTCTGTACTATCAATGAGTTGATAGTAAAAATTCATAGAGGATGGAGAAGGGAACGTATTGTTCCAAGTCAAAAGTTGTAGTAGGATACGACAGATACGCTGCGGGGTGTTATTAACTGATCTTCGGTGGTTAAGGGGGGGATTGGATTTGATCATCTGGAGATCCAATCACAGGTGGGCCACTATGAATACATAGGTTCACACCTGGCACTGGAATGTGCCTCCACATCTGTCTTGAGTCACCATTGGTGATCCAATTTTCGCCTCCCTGCTTCGAAAGTAAATATACTTCATTTCTCAAAGGGCATAGACTAACCCGGGCCCACAAACAACCAGAGCCAGTTGACCCGTTTCTGCCGTTATCATATGAATACGTTCCAAACTGTGTTCAGGTGTGGCACAAATCCGGCCTGTATGTAAACCATATAGCGTTTGCTTACTTTAAAGTGTCCTCATATTTTCATTAATTTGTGCAGATATCTGCCTAATTATTGGTTGCTTCTTACAGGCAATACAAGATAATAGAAGTTGGAGGGTTTCCGCACTCTTTAAAAATCTGAATTTAATGTTTATTAAAACGAGTATTAAAAGATTATTATTTTGACATTGCTGTTTTATAAACAAGAGGATCAATATCTTTCTTGAAATAACTTCCTTATTCCTGTTTATTTTTATGTTAGGTTTTAATCCATTTACCATTTTGGTTGTAAACTCCGCTAGAGTTTTACAGTCCGGCCAGATAAAACTAACACCAAGTGTTTTGGTTAAAAAGCACCAAGGTTTGTTGTAAATGTGCGGTAAGCCACCTGATGCTTATTGTTGATTAAGATAAAGGAGCTGAGAGCTTGGTTCTCTTCCTAAGGTTGTTGGAATGGGAGGTTTGGGGAAATAATACACACAGACCCAGAGTACTGAGCCTCAACTAAAATGCAACATCAATCTTGTGCAACCACTGAGGATCAACATGGCCGTTTCACAGGACAAGCCCCCCACACCCATCCAGCTTCCCCCCAAAGTGGCGTTAGACAACCTCGAGTGTTCTGGGTATTTGTTTGTGTGCAATCCAAAATGAGCCAAGGAAAAAAAGAAGAGAACTGAATCGCTGTTCCGAGATTGCATGTGGCGCATTCAAACCGAGGTGCCTTTAAAACTGCTTGTGTGCTTTTCAGGAGGAGATGAACCGAGGAAAGCCCAACTGGGAGCACCTCAGCGAGGACCTCCACGTTCTGATCACCGTGGAGGACACACACAACCGCGCCAAGATCAAGCTCCAGCGAGCCATCAACGAGGTCAAGAAACTTCTCGTGCCCGCTGTGAGTACCACACGGAAAATCGTGGAGCACGAACTTTGTGCTCACAACATTGCAGAAAAACACTGTGTGACTGGATGAAGGCTCACTGTGTTGGTATGCATGGAAGGGGGAAGGGGATTGTCAGTCTAAGACGAGTGTGTGTGTCCTTGTGTGTATGAGGGTATGTGTAAGGGGTTAGGGTAATTAGGGGACACGCATAAAGGGGTTGCTATGGCAGCCTCGGGTTGTTTGAAAGGCTGAGGGAATGAATGAAGAGTCTGTTCACTCCTCCCCACTCCATCACTCCTTTCACTCGTTCACAACTTACTTCGTTCCCAACTACCGGCTACAGTATTCCTTTTGCTGCCCAGGTTTTCTTTCTTGGTGTTTTTTTTTTCTTCTGTTTTTCGGGTCCTCACAAAAGATTGTTGATGGCACTCCTCAACATTTCTCAGATTCTCCAGCCCACCTACCGCTTCCCTGCAGACACGCATACGTATAGTACAAGCGATATGAACAGAAGAACATCAGAGTACAGGGACGCACACTCTTCATTATGCCCTGCTTGACTCACAAGAAGAAAAGACAATATTTCGTAATCGAAAGATTCCTTCTTTTTTGGTCTCTTCATTATTCACGACAATAGAGAGCGGCTGAAAGGAGCAGCGGGGTGGGCTTCTGTTGCAACAATTAGCTGTCACTTCCAGTTCCCGTTGCAGGACAGAGAACCCCTCGCAGTCTATAGGGCGTCAGGAGCTGAGCACCTGTTAATCCGTGTTTGTGCATGTGTGCGTCTTTATGAGCAGCGAGCAAAGTCAATGATATGTGTTAGTTTAACCCGGCTGACCTTTCGCTCAGAATGTAAATCAGTCAAGCTTTTCACTGTTCTGTAACTGGAGCTAAGAAGGGAGCATGTTTTGACACTGAATATGTCCTGTGTGGAGAGCTGGTTAGATTGAAGCTCCGGGCCACTCCACTTCAGACGATCCGAGATTTGTTTTGTATCCTGCTTTAGTGTCAGTAGAAGGTCCTCGCCTTGTGAAGAGCTTTAACAAAACAACGCATTTTCACTTGATGTGAACAGTGTTCACACAAACCTTTAAAATGCATTCACCAAGCAGTGATTACTTTGTCCAGCAGACTTTTCTGGAACCCCAATGTGCTTTTAGAAGTGCCTTAATCCTTCTTGGCATTGCTTAAAAAAAACGTCGAAAGGTTCCTCAGAGCGGTTTAAGTATTGACATGGAAGTCTCTTCCTCTAACTCTGAGGCCGTTCTCCTCAACTAGAAAAAAGTGGATTTTTCCCTGCAGGTTGGAGGTCAATCTTTGCCTCAAGTGACAAATGTTCAGCATCCTTGTGTCCGGTTTACACGGGATGGTAGGATGGAAGGGGAGAAGGATAGAAAGATTGTGGCTTTGTGGTTTTACGGTCATTGTAATGTTTCTGGTGCTGAATAATTGGCTTTGCCAAAAAGAGATACTATGCTTGTACGTGTGTACTGTGGTGAACAGGAGCTTACACCTGAACTATGCTGCAGTCATCAAAAAGAAACTCCAGAAAGTTTGCTTTGAATTAAGATTTGGAGTTGTAGATAAAATTGTTGACCACATAGTTTATTTATCCAGTAATATCCGGTGGTAATCATTCTTTTAAGGGGGTGCGAGTTTGTTTTTCTCTCTTCTAATGAGAGATACAGGCTGCTCAGGGCAAAGGGCCATTGATTTTGGTTTTTGTTTGTCCATCCAGCAAAATCTGCCTCAAAGTGGTAAGAGGTATTAGGAAGTTTCGTCCAATTTACATGACATTTCTGTTTGTGACTTCATCAGGTTTCATATGATATTGTAAAGCAGTAAAGGTCTCAAGGTCTGAACTATTGGACTGAGATCTGGTGACTTTGTGAATAAGCTGAATGCATTGTGATGTTCAAGTAAAACATTTAAAAGAGGATTTGAGCTCTAAAAAGATCCTGCTAGAACTAACTAGAAAGTTGTTTATAGATTAGTATCACCCAGGGTATTTCAAATTTTAATCTTGATGATAATTTTTCATGTGTTTAATGTCTCAGAAAGTTACAATCTTACATAAAACCACAGATTTGTGATACTGGTCTAATGAAAAGCAAGGACACTCTATGATTGGTCAGGGCTCCTTTTGCATTATTGTCTTCTCTTAGTATTAAGGGAATCCATTGGTTTGCTAAGGTGGTAATGAAGCTCACGTTGGTTTATTATCAGCCTTTGGCCGCCTACCATCTCTCGTTTTCCAAGTCCTGTTGGGAAATGAAATCAGCATCTCCATACCAGTTTCAGCAGAGGTAGGCATTAAGTGCTCAAAAATAATCATTCAATGGAAACTTCGTATTGGACTTCACCATTTATGTGCCTCTCCACTTTCCAAATGAAAATAATAAATAATTTTTTAACTTCAAAGAAGATTATGGACCACTGAGAACCAGTTTTATGTTTTCTGTAAACCAGTTAAGATGATTCCTACATTTTGGGTTCAGAGACGGCTTAAGACGTGGAATCCGTCAAAGCTGTCCTGGCGGCTGTTTGTGGTTTCCGTAATGTTTATAAAAATATTGAATGAGCTTTCACTCAGTGCTGAAGTTATCCTTTTTGCGTGTCTTCCCATGCTAAGCTTACTTTGTCCTTCCACTCAACATTCCATCAATTTTCTATTAGCTAGGATATAAAACTCTGTCAACAGTCAACTTCTGAAAGTTTTGACCGTCTCCTAGATAATTTTGAAAATCCTTTTCAGTCCTTCTCATGTACGAATTTAGTCTTGGGTTTTCATTAGTGGTAAGCCAGGCTGGTTTCTGGTGAGGCTGTGCTGTTGTCTGTCTTGTCTTGGAAGTTGTTGCAAACATCTTTCAGCCAGCTGACTGGCAGCAACAGGTTGTGGATTATAGAGTGCAAATAGCCAGAAAAAAACATCACTGTCTCCAGGACGTTCTCTGGCATCCTAATAACATTGAATTTCAGCATGTTGAACTCAACCTTAACGTCTAGATTTCTCTCAACAAATATTTCTCTACTTGCCTTTCAGTACCCTGTAATCTCTGTGACCTAATTGTTCTGCTCTGTTCGACTCGGCTACCACAGGCTGAGGGGGAGGACAACCTGAAGAAAATGCAGCTGATGGAGCTGGCCATTCTCAATGGGACCTATAGAGACGCCAATGTCAAGACATGTAAGCATGACTTCATAGTTAACATGTGGAGGAGGGTGAGTGGGTGACAGAGGAGGGTTCTGAGTACAGGACTCCACTGTATATATGAACAATGCCTCTGTTCCTCTTGTTAAATAGACTGTTTGTGTTCTCCTTCTTCTTTCCTGGCTATTGTGCGTGCTCTCGTGGGGGCGTGTGTACACTCGCATGATTGTGCGTTTGCATCGCCGTGCAGGCACTGCCGCCTTCTCTCTAGCGTCCCCTCAGGCGCCTCGGATCATCACGGGCCCGACACCTGTCCTGCCGCCGCACCTGCGAAATCCTGCCCCCGTGACCACGCCCACCCTCATGCCTCTTATCCGTCAGATCCAGAGCTCCGCCCTCATGCCGGGAGCCAATTCACATCCAGCGCTGGTGCAGCAAGGACCCGAATCTGGCATCATCTACACACCATACGAGTACCCCTACACACTCACGCCCTCCATATTGGAATACCCAATGGACTCAACTGGAGTATTAGGTACATATCAATCAACAGTCTACCACTCTCATACATAGTCAATGGATGTATTATGGGAACTGGATAATGGACTCCAATAATTGCAGATAGCCAGAAGGTTCAAAGGATCAAGCGGCTCTAACTTTATTGCTTAATTTTTATTTTGCATCTCCTGTATTGCACAACTAAGAAACACCTTAAAAGGCATGTCTTGAATGAAATGGATGTTAGCTGAACCTACGAGGTACAGTTAAAAAAAAACAGTAAAAGTTAATTGCAATAGATTGTATTGCTGTATAGCGGCGACTTATCAAACAGGCTACTTTCGCACACCAGTTACATTAAGAAGTGCAGGTTTACCGCTGCAACCACACCCACATAATATTTAATGCAGATTCTCATTTATAAGATGTGTTAAAAACAGTAAAAGAAACAATCCTAACCAAACTAACAGTTTGAAGGTTTTGCAAAAATCATCAGTAAGAATTTATTGTCATAATTAATCAATGGACGCCATGACGTTTATGATGTACACTAAGGAGCCCCACAAGAGCGACTTTATCTTTGTCTTAATTATTTTGTCTTGGTTTTTTCGTGGCAGAACCAGTAACTAAACCTTTGTCCCCCCCCCCCTTTGTGCCTCCGGCATCGATTGGCTGCCATGTCCAGTTCTTGTAATACATCCACATTACACACAGAAACCTGCTGAGGCTCATTGCTGGGCTAACAGTCCCTTCTTCCTGTGTTTTTGCAGGTATGGCATTCCCAACCAAAGGCTAAGCGATAGCAACCCCTTCTTAGCACACACCTGGACTGGCTTGCAGAGACCCCCACACCCCCTCCCTCCCACACACACACACACACACACACACACACACCCTCCACTACCATTTACCCCACACAAACACATATAGCTGTCCGCAGAGCAGTCAGTTTGTTTCTACTTTAGTACAAGAGTTTCCTGTTAATTTCCCTCTTTTGTATTAGCAGACTAGCATTGTGGTGTGACAACTACTCACCTTTTTTTTAATAATAGTTCAGCTTCCGCTTGTAATTGTTAACCAATTCTAGTGAACCTGTAGATGTTTTAGAGCTGCTGTTTGCGATTTAACATATGGTAAGAGCTTACTTTGATTACAGAGCTATAAATGTGAAGTTTGCTTAAAGCTGATTTTTTTGAATCTACTAGTGTGGCTTAGTTGAAAACTAGCAGTTGGAATTATTATTTTCCTTAGGGAGTAGAAGACCACAAAACAACAAAATATTGTCTCTTAGAGGCAAGATATTTTTTTTGTATTGTTTTAACTTATTTTTACCCTAAAACATTGAGAACATGGCAAATTCCTGGTGTCACTGACGTTGGTGCCATGGGTGGGACTGTCTGCTGTCTTTCTCATCAGTAACCCTTCTGTGTTTTGTTTTTGGGGGAAAAATCAATGGCTGTTAGCAGGTGCCATGACCACTAAGGTACGACGCCACGACAAGAGAATCCATCCTTACCAAAGGGTAGTGACCACAGACAGAGGTTAGTTAGCTCACCAGCCACTCTTATGTTTATATATATATACGTGTTGATGTGTGCATGCAGACCAATGGATCAATCTAGTTTACATGAGTCTGTATTACGGCATGCCTTAAAAAGGAAGAGAGACAAATTTGAGATTAAACTGCACCAGGCGATAAAAAGTGTGAAAATGAAATAAGTGATGGGATTTTGGAGGTGACAGCTGCTCGCCTGTTTGCTCGAACCGGATGGCTCGCGGGGCCTGGGCCCGCTCACGTGACTCGGCTCTCGTGACTCCGCTGAGCCGTCTCTCGGAAAACGTTACATTTCTCATCCTCAGTACTACTTCGGATTACGTAAACACTGTGGAAACTTTTATTTATACTCAACTTCATTCCCCTAGATTTCCACAGTTTTTGTTTCTTTTTTGTTTTAATATATATAAATATATATATAATGAATTAAAATCCTGTATAATTCCCAAATCTTACATGTCAGTTAAGTAAAATACAAGAAAAACACAGCGTGTGGTAACTACTGAAGTCTGTGTTATGAGCGCTTTTGTATGAAATACTGTTGCTTGTGGTCTTATCACCCGCCCACTGGACTTTATCATTGGGACTGTTTACATCTTTCATTTATTTCCTAGCCAGAGTGGTGCTGTTTCCATGTATTTAGCTGCAAAATAAATTTGTATATAGGGATTTTAAGGATTTAAGTGCTTATATGAAGCTTATGGAATGAGATCCCCTGGAAATACCTGTAGATTTTTTTTGTTTTTGTTTTAGTTTGTACATTTTTTTTGTTTTATTATATGCTTTTTATAGATGAAGTGTCTCCATGTAAACTGTATTCAAAGTGTGTAGCTACTACTGTTGTAGTCACCGCGAAGGTGGCAGTGAAGGCAGTGTTTTTCTGTGTGTATTTAAGATGAGGTGACCTTCTCGATTTTACAGGCCTCCAGACTGTTGTATGCAATAGAAAAGGAGAAATGGATTAGCTAGCTAAGATATATATATATATATATATATATATATATATATATATATAATGTGTGTGTGTGTGCGAGCAGTGGTGCTGTTGTTGTATAAGATGGACAAAAAAACACTAAAAGGCAATAAAGATGAGTATTGAAACAAATCTCCAAAGCAAACCAAAGCCTGAAAATTTTTGTAGTTTAGTCTGTTTATTGTTTAAAAAAAAAATCTATCCTCGAGTCCTTCTAAATTCATCTTTTAACCTCTCATCACTGTCTTTATTGCAGTAGGCGCTGCTCTAATACTTCATAGCAGATACAGGTGCATCTCAGTACAGTAGTGTCACTGATCATTTGACTTATTTCAGTAATTGAATATAGGAACTGAAGTGCATATGTGGGTTTTTTATTTATTTTAGATTTGTCAAATACAGAGTGATATATTTCATGTGTTGGAATGATTTTGGCTTACAGAAAAATATTACAAACGCCCAATAAAAAAGGTGAAATGTGAGCCTGTTGAAAAGCATGCACTGCACAGTATAGAGTAACTCAGTACTTGGTCAGGGCTCATTTCACTTAAACCACTGACCAAATTTTACCCCTGACTGTGGGAACTTCATATGACCTCACACAACTTGGATTCTTTGCCTTTCTGCCCTTCCTTCAGACTTCGGGACCTGGATTTCTAAATGAAAAGCAAAACAGACTTTCATCATAAACGTTTTATTTGGATGAAGTGTGGCTTACCGATATGAATGCAACAGCTGTGGCTCTCGTACTGGGTCTCTGGCATAGATTCCAGCTGCAATTTTCTCTCGCTATTGCTATTTTTCCCCTCTCTCATACTTTTTCCTTCCACTAAACTTTCCACTAATACACTCGGATATAGCACTCAAAGAGACCAGTAGTCGGGCTTCCCCATTACTCTTCCCACATTATTTAAAATCTTATTTTGAACTTTTGTGCTTTCAACAACTGTAAGCCAAAATCGTCTAATTACCCCAATGCTTCAAATACATTACTCTGTGTTTATTAAATATATTTCAAATTCTAAATTACTGAAATAAACGAGACAATTTTTTGGGTGATATTCTAATTTACTTAGATGAACCTGTAAAGCAATAATCAAGTTAATCACAACTCTTAATCATCTAGATCTTACTCCTGCTGCTGTAAGCAATAGCTCTACTTGTCAGTGAGTGAAAGGGCTGGGGAAGTTTTCTTTGGACATAAAGGTCACTCTCTCACCCACATGAAACCATGCTGCCTCCTTCTCTTGTCCATGGTTTCACTGTCTGTCTGTGCTAGAGGTAGCCCTAGCTAGCATGAGTAGCGTCACTATAGCAGCAGTCCCGCAGCAGGAGGGGCCACCCCTTAATCCACCATTTAGCACATGGGAGCATCTCTGACCAGCCCGTCCTTGTGTCAACACGCCATGGTAGATGCAAGTCTTGTGGATGGTTCCGCGGTGTTTGTGAATGCATTTTGTAGTGACCCTCGTGCTGCGTCGACCGCACTAGATCTGCCTTGTTGTCATCCCGACGCCACTAGCTGACACTAATCTCTCTTCTATCTTTTTTTCTTTTTATGTCCCCCCTTTTATGTGCCCTTTTTTTTGTTTCCTTTCCTCGTCTGTCCGTCTCTGTCCGTCTAACTCTAGCTGCCACGGCAACTAACCCATGACCCCACCCCCTTCACCCCGCCCCCTTGACCTTCTGACCTTTCCGCCCACTGATGACCCACCCACCTCTGCCTGCTGGCGTGCTCATTGGCCTGCGGCTCAGCCAACAAGAGACCAGAACATTGGGAACAAGCCGGCCGCTGCTGCTGCCTCTGTCTAAACCAGCCAACCAGACGACAGCGATCCCGGGAGTAAACCTCAGGACCCCACCCCACGGCCCCTTCCCAACGCCCGTCGATTTACCAAACGTGCCTTCCTCCATAAATCCCAAAGCCAAGTCTAAGAATCTTCAAAATTTCTATCAAAATTACAATCTGGGACAGCTGTTTGACTTTACAAGGGGGTGGGCCCCAAACTGGAGAAGGGCTTTTTCAAACTGATTCGTGTTCCTTTGTGCTCCCATGCCATGCAATAATGACTATTATTATCATGGTAACTATACTTATATTGGTGTTACTTATTAGTACAAAACAAAAAAGCTCCATAAACACTAAACTGTAGGACATATGTTAAGATCTGATCACCCCTCAGGCAGTGAGTGCTTCTTTTCAATGTTTTACATGCAATGCAACACTTATAAAGGGTGTTAAAACATGCATATATTAACAAAAAAAAAAGAAGAAAAAAAGCCATCATCCAGGAAAGAGAAATGCAATCACAGAATATCTTTGCACCATAAAGTGACACATGCTCTCCTGCAAGGAAAAATGATATCCTAAATGCCATATCCTGCGATACGGACACATACACCCAGGAGTAGAAAAGTCCTTTTGTCAGACTCCCTTTCACAATGACGCCTTCATCTTTTTCACAATACAGTATTGTACGAGCACGAACAACAGTGCCTTTATTTATTTATTGAAAGTGTTACACATAAACCTATTCTTTTGTACCTTTTTTGTTCTCGTCAAACGGTCTGACTTTAGCATAGAGGGCCGCAATCTGCAAAATGGATTCAAAAATTAATTATATATATATATATATATATATATGTGAGCATTTTAATTAAATCTGAAAGTAAATAAGTACATAAACAGATGATAAAGTATATTTTCCAAAAAAAATGTCTAAAAATAAAATATAATCTTTAGATTTGATAATTCTATCTGGAACCCTAACCCATAAAGGTCAGTGGGAGGGGCTAATACTGCTAAAGATTGTTGCTGTGGAGATCAGCTTGATGTTAGCTTGTAATTATTTAGTGATAAATGTGGTAAAAGCATTAAAAACAGTTAAGTAAATCATGAGAATAGTTGTATCTTACTCTAGGAGTATGAATTCAATTTTAAATTACACTTTTTGTTCCCTTTATTATCCATTTTTGAGACATTTACGGAATTATCAAGACATTTGTTTACTTAACTTAAACATTTTGTATTTGTAAATGATCAATTATCATGATTCGATTTTGCCACTTTTGGCTCCATTTATCACTACTGTTCCCAGCCAGAAATTACATCAGTTTAGATTAATTCACTGTAGAGAATATCTACATCCTTGTTTACTGTCACAATACCACTTTGTTTGCATCCATTGTAGGCATTTTTAAAAACCATTTAAAGTATTTTAAGCAACGCAAGATTGGATAATCTTAATAACAGGAAACCCATTTTAATACTTCCTTATTTGGTTTGAGTGATTTTGGAATGAGAAAAAGTAATCATGGTGCCTCAAATACTTCTTTGCTTCCATGTTCCAATGTGTTGACCTGGCCTCATGCTTTAAATTATTACACTGATAAAAAGACCAAGTGAAGTTTTATTTTACCTAATATGTCAAAGAGTTCACAAACGTTGCCTTTACTTTAGTCAATGTATGTAATGGCATCTTGAAGCACTTTACAAGAAAGACCAGAGCCTCACAGATCCCCTATACTTTACGCGAAAGTTTCAGCCTTAGCTTTATCCGCTTAAAGGTCAACACGTTAAAATTTGTAATAGTTGGTCGGTTAAGGCTTTCTTCTGATGTCTCACCCAAAAAATTGGTTAACATGTTGAAAAAATCTTTTCAGATTTCTCTATTGTTTTGGTAAACCCAAAAAAAGTCTCAAATGATCTTTTTGAATGACATTTTTTTCTTTTCATCCCATTCTAAAGGCAAAATAGGTCTGGGTGACGTCAGACTTGTACTCTTTGTAAAAATTGAAATGGTGGATGACAGGGTCCAATTTTCAATGTAAAAATGAAAACATATATGCAGGAAAAAATGCCTTTGTTCCACTTATTTTGAAGGACTTATTAGAGAGGGGGGCATCTCTATTAGTTTATTAAAATTGGATTTTTCCAATTAAATAAATTTAGTGAACATGTAGCTTTCTACAATTTTCAGTAGGATATTATGCTGCTGCAATAAAAGATGAGTTTTTTTTAAAAAAAACAATATTTTACATGTGCTTTTCAGTAGAGGTGCCAATACTTTTGTTTGCGTTTCTAAGTATGAGCTAGAGTACTGATACAGCAAGTTATAAGCTGCATCTTATAAGCAAGAACAGTGTTAAAGTTTATCTTTGTGTTTGTGTTGTTTGCTAGTTTTTTTGCCCCCTTCCCCCCCTCCTGCTTTTTTTGCATGTCTTTAATTCAAACCAAGTGATGCCTTCTTATGAAACAAAAACATGCGGTCAACTTCGGTAATGAACTGATATTGTATTTTTATATTCTATTTTGTACGGCAAAAAAAACAACAACATTAAATGACATTTTCAGATAAGAGAAAATATGCCTTATTATGGATAAAGAACCGGTTCAATGTCAACTATCCTTTACTTGTCATCAGTAATCTTTACTTTCCTGATAAACTGGACTTCACTGTTTTAACTTTTTTCAGCCTTTGAGATCAGCATTGCTTGCCTTTTGTGCCTTTTTTTTTTGTATACGACGACAAGTGTGACGATTAACAGTTTAGTACAACATTAATCTACTTTACAGTGCCAAGTTTAGGTTACTAACTGTTACCACTTCTGTGATTATTAACCACTTTAATGGTATCTGTCTCTGCCTCCTTTTTAAAGAATAAAAAGTGTGTCTAAGAGAATTGAAAAAATAAAACAAAACATGCTGAATGATGATCTTTTAACTTTTGTCTGAGGAATAACTCTTTGTTCAAGTATTAAACACTTAGATGTAAAACTAACAAACTTTGTTGCTTCTTCTCTGTAGCACTTAATTATGCAAAACAACTTCCTTTCTGCATACTAATTGCCAAATACTTCTTAGATTCACAGAGAAAATAAAAACACCAAGCAGAACTTTTAGGCCAAATGCAGGAAAAAACGCCAAGCTTCTCACACTTCTCCTTTTTGTGTTTTGTTTTGTTTTTTTCTTCTTCCTGTGCAATTCAAGTGGACATCACACACAAACACACACAACCAAGTGGGTAATAAGAGAGAAGAAAACACCCAGCTCACCATGGTTTCTCACAGGCATGCACATGTTTAACAGGGGGGGGAAAAACTGTGTGTGTGTGTGCGTGCGGGTGGGAGAGAGCTGCAGGTTTGAAGGCCGAGCTGACGGGGGAATTGAAGGAAAATTGATTGTGCAAGCTCGGCCTAGAACATCTGCAAAAGTAAATATTAGACAGGATCACAGTCTGTCCCTAAAGCCTCGAGGGAAAAAACTCTGCTTTAACACCCTACATATGTCTTAGTGGCTTACATTCACTTGAGCTCATCTTTAAAGCACATGCTCTCTCTCTTTTTTTGTTGTTTTTGGGCAATCCTTATGCATTTAGGTTTTTGAGGGTAAAAATTCCCTTTAAAGACCAGTTTAAAAGGTTCGCATGCACAGAAAAACGCACGGGAAAAAAGTTGTATCATGTGGGAGTTTATGGTGGTGAATGCAGCAGTGGGTGGCTCATTCGCCCTCTCCCTGCCCTTCCTGCTTTCATTGTAAAGTTGGGGAGTGGGAGAGGGGAACGCTTGGGGTGGCGGCGATGGGTGGAGGGGTTCTGATATTGAACTTCATGTTTGGAGTTGAGCCCGCTCTGTGGCTGCAACCCCAGCCCCCTGATCACGGACAGTGAAAGGACATAATGTGACCACGGTTGACAATCCTCTGGACAGGAAGAAGCACTGGTGGAGACAGCAAGAGGAGGAGTGTGTGTGTTCGTGCATGGATTAAATCGGGTGGGGGCTGCATGAGTGTTCGGATGTGTGTGTGTGTGTGTGTGTGTGTGTGCTCTTGTCTTTGGTTTTCCTGTTTTCTCCACAGTTTTGTGTAGTTTTTTTGTATCTGTTCTTCTGGAATGAGACCCTCTTAAAAGCAGCTGGTAATGTATTCTGCAGTCAGCTCTCACCACGGTCCAACACCGGAGGCCCAGCCCTCACACAGCTCCCACAACTCACTATAAGGGTGTGATGGTGTGCATGTGTGTCAGGCTCAATGTGTTAGACAACCAATAGAGGAAAGGGAAATACGGGTTGATTCAACATGCAGCATGAACAGTAATGTGAAAAGTATTTGCCCCCTCCTTTCTTTGATTTCTGGTGTTTTGGGTTGTTTGTCAAACGTGCATGTATAAAACACAATTTAAAACAAGGATAACTTCAGTAATTACCAAAAGTTGTGTTGTTTTTTTGAATTATGGTCGATTATTTAGACAAATCGAAGTAAACCAATTCAATCCTGTGTAAAAATGTAATAAAGCTGTTTTTAAATCATAATTTACCCAGCTGAGTTCAGTTTCCTTTGCCACGCCCAGGGCTGGCTACAGGCACAACTGTCTAATAAACAAAATCATTAAACAGAGCCTATCTATCAACATAAAGTTTGCTAAAATATCTAAAAAACAAACTCACACCAAGCTCTAACAGAAAAATACAAGACCAAAAGGTACAGAGTTATTGAAAACTATATATGTTAAGAAGGAAAGGTTATCCAAACCTGCCTGAACCTGAACTTTTTTTGTTGCTGAATTGCTTTAATTCACTCACATTAACGGGTTTTTCTTGCATGTATGGAGTGTTTAAGGTCATAACTCTGCAACTTTATTGGATTTAGGTCTATCCTTTGTCTAGGCCACTTTAAACCTTTCATTGAGTTTGCTTTTTCTGGATAGTCTCCTACAGGATATCCTGGTACAGATCAGGATTCAAGCTTCCATTAACTAAAGCATGGAACGCTTTCGTTGTGGCCACCATGTTTCAGTCTCCTAAATTATGTTTTTTTAAATTTATATTTGCTTTGTTTTATGCAAACTAAAACACAAATTTAACCCAACTCTCTTTTTACCTACTGTAACAATATTATGAGATTTGTAGATGATACCCAAATATGGAATGCATGGAATGCTTTTCACTTGCAAAGATTTTCTCTTGAAATTCTTCCCAATGTATTTCTTTTTTTGTTGCAAAGTCTGCTTTTTATTTCTTAATTATAAACTCTAAACTTAACTAAAACAATGCAGGCTTGCAGTGTTTTGGATGTTGTTCTGGGATTTTGTATAAACTTATGGTTGAGTTGTTTATGTGCCACCAGAGTTATATTTGTAGCGATATCTGTGTATAGTGATTTCTTGTCAAGTGGTTCTAGTGAAACTAAACATAACTTTGCCAACAACATGTAGTTAATCACAATTTAAAACCTTTTTATATTTACGGTGGTTGTCTTTGACACAAAAAGCAGCTACATGATATGAAAAATGTAGGTATGACAAAAAAAAAGCAGAAACATAAGAAATCTGTAAGGGGGAACACCAATGTTTTCACAGCTCTGTTTAGATATTAAAATGCTTAAGATTTTTTCTACCAGGTAAATATTTGATGACTGTGAAGGGGTGATTTTAGTCCTCTAAGCTGTATTTCAAACCCGTCTTTTTCTCCTTTCTCTCCCATGTCCTCTTCCCATGTAAATAAGGCCAACTCCCACTAACTCCACACACCCCTCGGAGGCAGTTTAAAGACCCAACACTGTTTCCTTGTCAACCGGCTTACACTGGGGTCCTGTCGTGGCCTCTCTGTCTTTTGTGTTTGGGAGCTCAGAGAGACAGAATGAAAGAGTGAGAGAGAGAGAGACAGAGAGAGAGAGACAGACAGAGAGGGCAGGGGGGAGAGAGAGAACAAGTAGGAAGCAATGAAGGGGAGGACGAAAAGTTTCTGAAAAAGATAACAGAGATGACATCACACCTATTTCACCCAACAAGGGAAAATGTGGTTTGTATCCCAATGAAAGATGATTAGCCAGAAGCACAAAAAGTATAGCAGCTTCGTCTGAGGGTGGGGAGTGAGAGGCCCACAGCTGAATGGGGCATTGTAGGAAAGACAGTGGGCACACTGGGCAGTAACACAGAACACTAACTCACACATCATGCCAGAGAGTCTGAAAACACCCTCACTGGGCGACAATGGCAAACTTCATCGCTTAGCTTGGCCCCTTCTGAATACTCACACACACAATGTCAGCATCCAAATAAGACGCTCTGTTTTTTGTGAAACATTACACACTACATTCCCTCAGAGTCTCTGTCCCCTTCGATCGGCACCGGATGTTGGCCTGGGAAGAGCTGCGGTCCACCTGCGTCTTCACATATGTGCACGCAAGTAGGTTCTCACTTTAGGCGGCGTCATATAGGTGCAGAAAAGGAACAAGCTGGGTTAACTGCTGCTTTAACTTGTATCTGCATGTCCTGAACCCTATTACACTAAACCTCTTAATCAAATCAAGCCTGATTAGAAAGCAGACGGAGCAGGACCAGAATAAACAAGTCAGACCAAATATTTCAGGGTTCATCTGGATGGCCGGCTCTCTGCTGCGTCTCTGTGTGGCATGTCAGAAACTACAGTTATTTTCAAGGTGCAGTCAAAAGTTAAAGGAATATGAGGTAATAAAAGAGCATACGGAAATAGCTCCACAGAGCCTTGATTGGACTATGTGTAAATCAAGTGCACTTGAAAAAAAAACTTCATAAGATTTACTTAAAAAAATATATTGTAAGTATTTGCACACAAATGATTTAAGTAAAATTTAATGCTGAACTATCAAGTAACACTCACTTCCCGGTAATAATTTTTATTTTACTTACCA
>JAVLVB010000001.1:3498231-3567751 GCA_032876305.1 Orestias chungarensis | reverse complement strand
TATATATATATATATATATATATATATATATATATATATATATATATATATATATATATATATATATATATATATATATATATATATATATATATATATATATATATATATATATATATATATATTTACTTATTAACTTGTTTAATTAAGTGTTTGCCATATTCTTTTAGGTCAATGAAAGCATATTTAAGTGCATTTTAATCAAGGTATTTCTTTTTAGTAAATATAAATTAATGTATATATAAGCTCATCATAAACATTCTCTGAACGTAAACTGTGTTTAATAGCTGTGTTGATTTCCCTGATTTACTTGCCATTAGCAATATGGCGGACAAACTGCCGTATTGTTTTTTTATGGGTCCATGTCCCTGTATATGTGGGGCTACCAAAATCTTCACTTCCGGGTCAAACGGCCATGGAGCTGTCGTAAAATTATTCGTGATGTTACTGTAACAAAATTAAACAAAACAAATTTTCATAATTTTTTACCTTAAAATGAAGCACAGATTTAATTAATACATAAAAGATTTCGAATAATATTTATATTTTTGTCAGAATGAGAACTTTTTAGTTTGAAGACGTTGTTCGTTGACGTAATACGTTGTGACCGGTGGTTGCTTTACGGTAGAGCGTGGTGCTGGAGGTCAGGGACAGGATTAAAACAGATGCTCTGTACTTTTTTAAGTAGCAATCGGTATAAAAACTTAAACCAGAGTTGAAAATACTCCTGGATAGAATATTGTCTGCTTCCGTTGATAAATCCAGCGGCGCGTCTTTTTTGTCGTTTACTTTGGGAGCGTTACGACACATATAGCTAACGTTAGCCGCATCGGCTAAGTTAGCTACGTTCACATTCCCAGGCTCCAGTCTTGAGTAACCAGGCGGGTTTCGGCCATGGACAACAACCCGCCGGGGTCTGGGGGCTTTAAAGCGGGTCTGGGGGGTCTCTTTGGTGGAGGTGCACCTGAATACTCCAACACAGAGCTGGCCGGAGTCCCACGTAAGTTTCCTGCGGTGCTAGTTGTAACAACATTGTAATGCTATTGCCTGTCACGTTTGTCGGATGCTTCAGATTTGTAACACTTTCTTTGTTGTTTTTTTCTGATTTTGTTGAATGTGGACTTCTCTGCTGGTCTTTTCTGAATCCCAGTGACAGGAATGAGTCCCCTTTCCCCTTATCTTAATGTTGACCCTCGTTACCTGGTTCAGGTATGCTTTATCTCCCCATTACTTTAAAAATATTGTCTTTTATCGGTCTGGTCTAACCTAAATGATTTTGTGGCAGGACACGGATGAATTCATTTTACCAACAGGGGCCAGCAAGACTAGAGGAAGGTTTGAACTGGCTTTCTTCACGATTGGAGGCTCATGTATGACAGGTGAGTAACAATCAATGTTGTTAGCTTTTAAGAGGTGCTTATACTGGGACAGACTAAGCTGTAAGAGCATTAAAGGGACTTTTGAGCGATACCAGGATAAAATGCGTGGGCCGAAAATCCTTACTTAAAACACTAACAAAGAAGAATTTTTTATAAAAATGTATAAGGATTCAAGGAAACTATTGTCATTCCCAACACATGTGGTACATGAGGTGGAACGAAATTGTATTCTCACGGTCCAGTTTCACCCAAGAGCTAATATTGAAATAGATAAAATAAAGTAAAATAAAGTAGAATGTAATAAACACAAAATATAAAGAATATAAGGGAGTAGGGAGTTTGGAGTAGCAGCAGCATGAATGGATGAATGTATCGTTGTGCAAGTTACTATAGCAGCATGATCTTTAGTACGTTTAAAGTGTCTCAGTGCGGGTATGTGAAGGTGTACAATATGTTTTGTCCATGTAAAGTGTCAGTGCAGTGGTTGTTCAGGTGGACTTCGAGAGTCTCACAGCTTCTGGAATGAAGCTGTTTCTCAGACTGGTTGTTTTACATTTGATGAATGAATAAAACCCAGATAAATAAAATTACTTAATGTAAGTTGTTATTGCAGTTGTAAGTTTATCTGTTATCTCGTTACACAGAGAGTAACACATTTTTCTTGTTTAATTTTCATATCAATCTAAATGTGGGAAAGTCTAAATGAGCTCCGATTCTAACAATTCTCAGTGGTCTTTTCTCTGTCCCTGACAGCTTTTTAAAAAAATCCTTCAATGGTGAAGTGCTGCGTTAAAGTGTCAGCCTAAACGTTTAAGGCAGAAACAGGAAAAACAAAAACACTGGTATTTATTGCTGCGCTTTTGTAAAGCTCATCAGTTTAACTTTGGAAGAAATTCCTCCTCGAGTCCGTAAATTCTTTTCTGTGTTTATCATAAACAATACTTTGGATGTTGTCAATATTACTCTCAAAATTCATGTTTCCGTGTACTTACACTCAGTTTCCCTGGGTTAATGTCTTGTCTGACTCTTGACGCAGGAGCTGCACTCGGCGCTTTTAACGGTCTCAGGATGGGCCTGAAGGAGACTCGAGACATGGCTTGGTCCAAACCTCGCAACGTACAGTAAGCATGGACATAGTTTAGTTCATCAATTGCAATGAATTGCAATAGTATTCACACCCCTGTATGCATGACTACAAAAAACATTTCTGGGTTTTATGATGATTTTATGAGATAGGCCAAAACTAATTATGATTTTAACTTTGTTTTGTCCATATATGAGCTGTAGCCCTGGCTGTATTTATTATTTTGTATTTTTGTCCTATTGGAAGGTTAACCTTTTGAAGCCTTTATCAAGTTTTATTCCAGTCTTTTCTGTACCTCTATTCATTTTCCCATTAATCAAATGATTTATGTGTCTGTATTTTCTGCATTGTGTTTGTCTAATACATAAAATCCCAGTCCTATACATAGTAGTTTGTGCTTGTAACATAATGAAATGCTGAGATGTTTAGAGGATGTTAACACTTTTGTATGTTTCTTTCATCTGGAGTAATTTCCCATGATTTCCTATGTTTTGTTCATCAGGATCCTGAACATGGTGACCAGGCAGGGGGCTTCATGGGCCAACTCACTTGGCTCTGTTGGTAAGAATATAAACAATACATATGTATAACAAGAACATTTTAACCTCACCACACACACGTTTGAAGGTTTTTTGGGATGGCTTTTGACTTTGTATGCCCTTGCAGCCCTGTTGTATAGCGCTTTTGGTGTGGCAATAGAGAAAGCCAGAGGGGCAGAAGACGACATTAACACAGTGGCTGCTGGTACATTAACAGGGATGCTCTTCAAATCCAGTGGTAGGTGTTTATCTTTTATTTTAACTTTTTTTTAAATTTATTCTTGGAGAAAGATATTATGATTCAAGGATTTACATATTTTTTTGTTGATTAATTGTAAAGCCAAATAAAATGGGTTTGGATTCCGTGGTTTGCAAACTATGTCTGATTTTATGCATTTTTCACATCGGACTGTACTTTGTTTTTTGTTTTTTTGTTTGTTTGTTTTTTTCAAATATTTTCGAGATTATGATTTAGCCATTCAGGTTTTGCTATTTAACAGTATCTGATGTTAAACAGTGTGTTTCTCTTTTTGGTTTCATTTAAGAGAAATAACTTTTTTTATCATTTTTAAAAACTTGGGAAACAGGTTTTGTAAATTTTAAGTGGGATTTTTAGAAACATTTACATACATTTGAATAAAAAAAGAAACATTTAGTTTAGATTTATCAGGATGGTTGAGAGTGCCTTCTTCCACAAGCTGTAAGTAAGAGTGGCTATACATGAACAACACAGCATTCTGAAATATATGCACATATGTTCTCTTGTCTATTAAATTTTGATGTGAAATCACCTTTTTTGTCATATTTATACTCAATGGAGACATGGATCCATGGATTACTAATTACAAATTTTAAGACAGTGTAATCACATCAAGTATAACTTTAAAAAATCAGACGCGTGTATTTAAAAGGAACTCTTACTGTTAACTAATTGAAAACACATGTTGTTTACGTTATTAAAGGGTTTTTATACCCTTTTAAATGCTATGAAATTTCGGAATTTTTTGTTCCCTGATGCTAAAGTATATTTGAAAAAGCCGCTTGTATGTATAAATATACATGTATGCAGTGTAAATAATAGTTTGCGCATTTTGTAACAAAAAGATGACAGAGTAATAATTATTTAGATTCTGAGATATTATTTGCAAAGCGCCTAAAGCTTAAACTGAGCAGATATCATTGAGTTCCCACCCTGAGGTTTGGTCTTATTTACACTTAATAATTTGTGTAATGATGGTTTTCAGAGACGATAATGTTGATGTCTATGTTTTTTCTCAGGAGGATTAAAAAGCGCGGCTCGTGGAGGTCTGGTTGGTATAGCTGTGTCTGGTGCCTACGCTCTTTACAACAACTGGGAACATCTCACTGGCTCCTCGTCGCCCTCCTCCTCCCGGCTTTATTAACCCCCGCCTTGCTGGAGATCAGTAGGTCCAAATGTCTGGAGGACATGGATTTTAACCAGAAACTGTTGGACTCGGGTTACATTCTGTGTGCTTTTCCCCATCTCTGTCGCTTACCCACAAACATTCAGGGATTATGAGAGAAAGTGGATTACTCTAGAAATCCAGATAATTCATGTTGCCCTATAAGCCTCTAATATTACATCGGATGCTTAGTTTTATCATTTTGTTTGTCTCTTGTGATGTTAAATTGAAAAGGTCCTGATATTTAGGTTAAATGAGCAAATTTAGAGGACAAAACCTGGTGTGTTGTCCACATAAGGTGTTTTCAGACCAAAACACTCACCACCTGTAAAAACGGCAAACCCTGATGGTCTGATGATTTTTATTTATTAAAACATATGTTGTTAATGGTTCCGTCTCTTTGAGAGATGAAATCACTATGAAACTGTACAGGAATGTTCATGCTCAATGTTCAGCTTTCACCATCGGATAAACTGAAATCAAATAAAATGTTCTGCGGATGTTTTATCACTTTTATTGCAGAGAGTAACTTGTAAATGCCAGGGTAAACAAATGAAAGCTAGCTTCATGTTGAGTAATTGTGTTTAGATTGAAAAGTGTTGGGGCCAAAAAAAAAAGTTGTAATCTAAAGCTACGCGACGAAATGGAAACGGTTAAGGGAGCAGACTTGAGGGCTGCTGAACAGTGAGGTCTCCTCATTGGAGGAAGAAATCCCGGATGCGCGTCGCCTCGATCCAGGGTATGTAGGTGGTGGTGCGGGTGAAGACACTGGGCTTGTTCTCCACGGTGCAGCCGATTGGGCCGAAGCTCACAACGCCGTGCACTTCCCAGCGATCACGACCAATCTGGCACAGCAGCGGCCCGCCAGAGTCGCCCTGAGAGAAAAGGAGGGTTTGAGAGATGGAAAGACTTTCTCTGACAGACGTTCAGGTCCGATAAATGACTGGGAGTCCATACCTGACATGCTGCGGGGGGGTCCTCGGTGTCCCTGAACCCAGCACAGATCATCGAGTCTCTGACGCGGTCGCCCCAGAACTTCCTCTGCTGACAGGTTTTGAAGTCGATGATGGGCAGACGGGCTTGATTCAGCGCTTCTGCCAGGGAGACATTCTCCTTTCCACCTGGTGGAGGGTGATTATAGATGGTTCAGAGGGTAAAACTTAAAGTCCTAATTACAGTACACCAATAAAATATTTAAAAACATTAAAGGAATTCACCTTATAGGGAAACTCATCTATTTGTCACAGAGACCGATGTAATTAAGTTTGGTAACTAAGGAATGCCTAAGATTTAGCTTGAATGAAACTGCTGGATTTTCATAAAGACATTTTATGTTAACTTGGGAACATTAATGACTCGTCAACAAAGCTTCCAGAGTCTGGAAGAAGATTGGAGAGGAACAGAATCTAGATTTCCTGAATGAGGTTTCTTTAGTCAGTGTTGAATAAGGGAGCCATGTAACCTGTTGGTTTTGGTCTACTCTCCCCAAAGCCAGAACGGACGTCTGTCAGCTGTATGTCGTAGAACGTCGTGTTTTTCTCTACTGTCAGACTTTAGGAAATGCTTATTTAATTTCTTAGGACTTTGGACCTCCCATCAATGCAATAGGTGACAATACATGTTTTAAGATGTGATGTGTGACTCTGAACCACACCGTCACAGCCTAAATCCTGCAGAGAATCAACTGCATAGAGGATGATGGGAGAGATTAAACCCAACAATGCAGACAAGCTGAATGTGACTGTAACTGCAAAATTGGCTTCCTTAAAGCAGCGTGGCCTGCACTGATGCAGTAGTTCATGCAAAACAAACCCCAGATCCAGGTTAAAAATATTACTTTGAATTATTGCACGATTTTGTATTGATCTATTTTTTAATTGTCTGCTAAATGTTGGTAATTTCTCTAGATTTTAAAGGTGAGCAGATTTAATCTGGACTAAGTGCTGAAAACAGTACTTATCGGGAGCCCTTCACTGTAATGGTGAATCAGAGGTCAACCTCAGCGGTGTGTCAGCCTTGGTCTTCCTCTGTGTCAGTGACTCACCTCGGGTGTCTCCCCAGCCTGTCACCCAGCAGTAGTGCCCCGGTTTGAGGGGGGTCTGCTTACGCGGCAGGCAGGCGTAGCGGATGAAGTTTGAAGGCAGGATGTCAGTGGCGGCCTTCACCAGGGCGATGTCATAGTCCAGCTCGCTGTGAGCAGGATAGCGGAAGTTCTCATGCCGGTAGATCCTCTTGATTGGAAAAATCCTCTCTGCAGACTCTGAGCGCTTCAGCTGGTGTTTCCCGAGGACAATCCTCCAGCTGCTAGGGTCCTCAGCTTTACCCCTGAGAGCATTTGACGAAAAATGCACAGGATTGTTTGATTCAAACGGACACGATCCTGCTTTTAGATGTGAGATTTATAGAGAAAATATCTTACTTCTGGAAACAGTGAGCTGCAGTTAGCACCCAGTTCTTATGGATGAGGGTTCCTCCACAGACATGGATGTAGTGTTTACTTCCTCTGGGTCGAACCTGTGACAGGAAACCAGAGTGGAATCACCGGTAAAATCACTCAGACCATTTTAATTGATCTTAATATACTTTGATTCAACAACATTTTTAAAAGGTATATATATATAGATAAACTGTTCCTTGTTTTTTGTAGGTTTCATTTAATTCATCAAATTAATATTCAGGTATTACATTTTATAGAATTTTTTTCTTTTTGAATTATAATATCTTAATTGTCCTTCCTAATTGAATTATTAGTTTTTACCAACCTTTGTTTTTAGCTTTTCATTTAATTTGACTTCACCAATTCGGTTTAGTTGTGTTATAGTTGAATTGAGTTATAATTTATTTCATTGATCAACTTTCAATGAGGTTTACCTTTGTAGTTTATCTTTATTTCTGATCATTTGTGTTATTATTAAATACTTTTTATATTTCTTAACACAGTTTAAAATTATCCCAGCCCTTATTTCATTTAAGGCATTCTTTAGGGCATTTTGTTTTTAGTTATCCATATTACTATAATCCCCATTTACATATAAAAGCATTTTTTGGTGCGATTTCTTGCATGCTTGTCACTATATTTTCATCTTGCAGAACAGTTAGTTACTTTACAAAAAAATTTTCTGCTTTTGCATATTTTAATCCAATTCCCGTTTCAAATGTACTTGTACTGTTGCTGATATTAAATTGAGGTTTTGGTGGCAACAACAAAGAAAACACATGGTGCTGGGTAAACTAGAACGGATAGATTGTTATAAACTCAAGTGACCCTGGTTAGAAAACCGATGTGATTTTTATATCCCAGCTATGATTCTCGCAAAACCTGATGAGAATCCTCTACCAGCAATTACTATTAGCAGTTAGTTCCACCAGTGCAAGTTCAAAATGCAATAATGTTTTGGGTGGTACAATCAGAACATGACATGTGTTCATGTCACCAAAATCAGTCAGGAGGATCAATTTCACCAGGAATGTTTAACTATGTTGTTCTATTTATAAAGTATGCTTCATATGCCTCCTATTTGGCCAAATTAGAAGCTTCTCTTTAATCTTGGGATTGTTTCTATAAGCATTTACATTTAATAAATGTAAATTAACTTAAAAATCTGTATTGGGTTTTAAATGATTTATCCTTCATAAACATGTTAAATTGTAATTTAAGTTTCTATGGTAATTTATATTTTTCTTTAGAGACAACCTCTACTACAACCTCTTTGAGGTTTACTAAACTTGTGTTTTTTGTTTTTGTTTCTATAGATGTTCAATTGTCTTTTTATAACCCAGTGACAATGAATTAGAATTTATAAATTACTTTATTTTTAATTTAATTGTGAAAATTTACATCCATGTGTAGACGAGCTGCCGCACCTGGAAAAAATAATGTGATGAGCGCATTGTAATAGCATGATAGTAAAATGTACAATCAATTTACTTTATGGTATATGGTTAAAAATATAAAGATTTCAAATTATAAGCTCTTTATAGCCCTGAAGCTTTGAATTAGTTTTTGTACAGGTTTTACCTGCTGGCTATTTATATCAGAATATTGACAATGATTGTCTGTGGAGGCATTAAGGGCTCTATTTTTTAATAACTGCTCTAATTTAGGATCATGTAAAAATCAATTTCTGCTCACATTGAAAAGGTTCAAGCCATTGTGATGATTAAAACAGAATCCTGTTGGTGTGCTTTACCTGCAAAGAGACCTGCCAGGGCCAGGAGTGAGGTCTGGCCTCATTTCCAGCGACAATCCTCTCAACCATGTTGGGCTTGAAGTGGGGCATGCCGCAATCCCACGGCCAGTCTAACAGGACAAAACCAAAGGCGTTCATACATACACAGAGCTAATAAATGAGCGGTGTTTTACTTCTGGTGGAGTTTGCTTTCCCTCACCCAGGTGGAGGACTTTGTGCTGTTGCTGCTGTCCAGGGACGAGCGTGTATGCAGCTGCAGGCAGTGATGCCTTGCTCAACAGCAGCAGCGGCAACAGGGAGAGAATCCGGAGCAGGGGAAGTCCAGGTGAAGCCATCGTCTTCAACAGAATCACAGATCAGACCACAACCAGCACCTTTTATACAGGCAGCAAGCACATGCATGCAAACACACACATAAACACACACACTGGAACAACAGTAGTCCTCCAGCTACAATGAGCTTGTGTCCCAACAAAAGCAGAGCGCTGGATAGTTCTCCTGTAGCTTTGAGCTTTACTGCGGCTGAGAAAAGAGGGGATGTTTTTTTTTTAGTGGAGTCCCATCAGCACTTTCACATACATACAGTATGCTCACAGCACATGGACATGCGTGCAAGACAAAGCCATCTCTCCGTTGTTCACAAACAAGTCACAAGACTGAAACAGTGGCCTGAATGTAACTTTTATATCAGGTGAGGGTTGAGCCGTTTAAAAATTGTACATACCGAAGCCAATGTTGGCAGAAACAGGCCACAGATTGTGTCGCACGTAGGTGAGAGTCCCTGTAGGCTGTCGATACATGCACGTTATGGTAACAAGTCCAATCAAGTATTTTTTTTTTTACAGCATCAAACATCAAGAACTGAAGCTTGTTTAGGGGGAGATGTACTCTTCTGATAGACAATGCATCTGTCAGCCTTTCTCTGTGTAACACTGTGTTAAAAAGGGTGTTAAAATCAGGGTCATGTTCAGCTGTTTTATTCTCTCTTCTGTGGCTTCTGCTGACATAAACGCAGTTTTAAATTGAACATGAAAAGCACTCCTAAACTGTCTTTTTTTCCATCTTCCCATCAGTTCTGACCATCTTGTCAGCACCTACTGAAATTAAGCTCTCCGACCGCAGCATGATGCTGCCACCACCACGTGGGTCGGTGTCAAACATTTGCATGCCGACCAAACAAACGTAATGTTGGCCTTGGCCTTTTAACATTGTAGATGAAGAAAAGTGAAGAACAGTGACTTGTTTACTAAAAAACGTTCATAGAATGCTGGAACCAGAGTCAATCAAGCATCTATTACAGTTAATCTTTATCTGCCTCTCCTTGTTTACTATTTTTAATTTACCATATCTTGACAGGCAATTTACAGAATATTTACACACAAACGTATATCTGTAAAAATATGACAGCAGATCCGCAGCCGTAGCCCCTGATGAGCGAAGCTTTTCTTGCTGCAGTGAATAAAAGAGAATGTGCCCGCTCATTTCAATGGCAGGGCTTGAATGGTCAGATCTCACTGCTGGGGTTCACCAAGTTTAAATATAACTCTAGTTTGTGTGAATGTGAGTGTGTGTATGTGTTTTTTTTGTTTTTAAACAGCAAATGAGGTAAAGTGTGTGGAACAGGCTGTAAAAACAAGAAGCGTGAGGACAGTGAAACGTTGAAGCCCAGGGACAAGAGTCAAACAGACTATTTTACAGAGGACACAACTGTTATAAATCCAGATGCACAGAGTTTATAGATGTTGATAACAGGATCAGATATACACTTAAACATGCCTTGCCTGCTGGTGGTGGCAAAACGGTCTCTGACTGACTGGCTCAGAACCATCAGCGTGTGAATGAATGGCTGCATCAAACCTTATGTAAAGCTAAACAAATGTTGGACAATTTCCTTTTTTGTTTTTAAATCATCAATCTAGTTGTGATTCTTGTCCCAAGTATACATATGTCTTAAATTGACAAATTGACAGGAATAGCCAGTTTTTTCAGTTACTGACCAAGTAGTTCCCAATATAACCTGTTAAAGCATTTTAATATACAAAATCTGGCCTTTATACGTCTTTGATTTGATAAGTAAAAAAAAAACATTAGAAGTGCAAATATAATAGTCTATTATAGCAGCTTTTAACTGGTTTTATAAACCCAGGATCAAAGTTAGATTCTGAACTTGTTCAGACATTTTACATAGTTTGAACTTAGAATAAAATTTTGAGAGCTTGTTTAAATATCAAAACATTGAATGTGGAAACTCAAACTAAATGCATCCTTAGAAAATGGAAATACAATGAAGGATGGCAAGCAAAAATCAGCTATGAATCAAAATTTATAGCTGTGAATCAAGTCCGGCTTTGTCACAAAATTAAAGCAACTAAATCAACAAAACAGTTTGCTTAATTAATATTATGATTAAATTAAAAAACAACCACACAAAAACACAGAAACAACAAGAATACAAGTCATTTTACTAGGATAAAAACTTTTAATGGCCAGACTTTAACATGAATACCAGGAAATTACTTCATATCTAAAAATCACTCACTGACTGACTGAACTTGTACACATTTTATGTAAATAAGGGAAAATCTTCTATTTTACAAACGTATAAATACTGAAAGTATGATTAATAAATAAACTCTAATTGGCGTTTTTATTTTTATTTTTCTAATAGTTGTATCCAAATATAGATGCTGATGTAATCTGGATTAGTAGTACTGTATTGGATGCTTTTGTTTTATAAATAAAATTAAAAATAATAATAATAAATATAAATTAGATTTTTCCAGACCACCTTCTAATGCATGTTTGCATGTCACAATACTGCGACCAGCTTTTGCTTTTTTGGGTTCATAATGAAATATTAACTTTTTCCATGAGCAAAAAAGCTAAAGGGAAAAGCATATTTTCAAAATGTTCAGCAAAAAAAAAAAAATTTCTTTCTTTCTTTCTTTCTTTTTTTCTTTCTTTCTTTCTTTTTCTTTCTTTCTTTCTTTTTCTTTCTTTCTTTCTAATATGGAACCAAATGCTACAAAATTTGTATAAAAAGATCAATGGAGTCTCAGTTGTCCGTCTTTCTGGAACCTCCACACCAGCCAGGCCTCCTTAGGGATCTGATTACTGTTTTTTTCTTGTTGTTTCCACTTCCATGTGTCTGAGACTTTAGGTTATTGGCTGTTTTCTCTCCCGCTTCAACATCCTCTATCATTTTTTCTTTTTCTTCTTCTCTGCTTATATCACGAACAGCCACCTCCTTTTCCTGCTCCTGCTGCGCCTCCCTTCCTGCGTCTATCTCTAGGGTTTCCTGACTGTCACCCCCCACCATGCACTTAATGCTCATAGCTGGTGGACTTATGTCGGGGACCATTGTTGTTACGATGTTCGATATGAGCGGAGGCATCGGTGCTTTCTTCTTCTTAGAGGAGCATTTCTTTGGCTGAGGGCTGTTCTTGAGCTCCAGATGCTTCTGGATGGCGGTGCTGAGCTCCTCGGGGTCCAGCGATGCACCATGAATGTCCCATGTCAGCCCATCCTCGTCCCAGAGCACCTGCTTCATGCTGCCCCTCCTACCCAGCGTGTTACATTCTTCCAACTGGGCCTTCAGACACGATCTCTTCCTCTCCAGATGCAACGCAGAAGCGGAGGAAACATCCCACTCTGAGGTGTCTTGTTGCTTCTCCTTCACCTCCTCCTCACCGCTGCTCACTGGGAACATGCTCGAAGACACCGAAACCAGGTTAGAGTGGGATCCCACGGAGGCCTTCAGGTTTAGTCTGGATCCGGGTGGTGAGCCCAACATTGAGTGTGAGTCACTGTTGGAGTTAGACATGCTCTTCTGGAGGTCACAGCAGGAGCCCAAAGGAGATCCTGTTTGCACAACAGCGTCCTTCATTTCCAGCCGTGACGTCATTGTCCCTTCCTCCCTGAAATCCTCTGACTTTAGATTATTTGCTGCTCCTTCGAAGTAGTTCCTGTTGTACCTGGAGAGCTCACCCATCAGTGGCTCACTCAGGGAAGAAACTAGTGGCAATCTCCAAGTTTTGCCCATCTGACAGCTTTGCTCCAGCAGATAATGGCGATCCGAAAGTTTGGATTCGAAAGCTGTTTTTTCAGCAGAAAATTGTGGCTTCAGCTCGCAACCAGTTTGCAGCGGACTTTCCTCTTGTTTATCTTCCACTACTAGGGTCTCTCTGGGGCTGAGTGCCTCTTTACTCACATCGTTAACAACTAAATCTGTACACTCTACAGCATCTGCTAGGCTTGCGTATGACGGGACCGGGGAAGGAAACAGAAATAAAAGCTTCTCACTAGAATTCCTTTTATCTGGGCAGGTTGGCTGAGGCTGAGGTGAGCGTTCAGATTGGAGATGTGAGCTTAGTGTCAGTGGTGAAGCAGAAAGATGGGATGGTAAAGTAGGTGTGTGGAAAGGCGAGATCAGTGGTGATGGCGTGGTTGGAGGGGAGGTTAGTTTGGACAATGGAGAGTCTGGGGTGAAGCAGCTTGGTGCTTCCTGGTTCAAACAATACGAACGCGAGTAACCTTCCTTGCTTACAACTGTGTCTGGAGTACTGCTGCGGCTGTGCGTGCTGCTGCTGCACCCGCTCCAGCGATGCATGTTGGAAATCCAGCGCTCGCTGAGAGGAGGGGGGCTGCGCAAGTCCTCGCTTTGGGTTGTGACCGAAAACTGGTGGCTGTTGTGGCTCCATTTTTGATGGAGTGTCCCCTGATTCTGGTCAGAGTGCGTGTTGGTGCTGGAGCTGCGCTTCAGATCCAGCCTCTTCCAAGCTAATTCTCGTTGGTGAGGCGGGCCTGTTGCCGTAAAGACATCCACAGAGCTTTTAGAAAGAGAGAAAATAGGGGTTTGGTCGTCCTCGTCGTCTAGAACGCCAGCTTCACTGGTGGACGACAGAGACTGCCCAACAGAGAAGCAGGCGGACTGATAGCTCTCGGACGCGGGGCGACCCGACCTCGCCATGACAGCAGCACACCTGTAAGGATAGAGGCATTAAATATTTCAATTTACATTGCTTTTTTTACCTATTAAGAGGCAGATTTGATGAGGGAACTACTGCTGTCTGAGATGTTTATGAACGGATGCCATACATCTTTAAGATCTATAAGTTTTATTAACAACAACCAGCTGTTGTAAAGCAGCAGACCAGCCTAGATAATTGACCTACCACCACCTTGTTTTACTGTCAAACAAAGTATGCTGTTCGTTTTACAGCTGATTTAAAGGGATACTGACCTTCCAAATAGTCACACTTTTTTTTATTCCTATTCCTAATTTTCCAAAAAACCCATAGGGTTTATCAAGATATGATATTCAATTTTTATGTATTTCACTTAGATTTAGGTTTTGATGGTAAAGGTTATTTTGTTTCCTGGACAATTACGCTCACTGAGGTCCGCTCAGGCTCGTCCTACAGGTCTTGAAAAAATCATGCATGAGTCCAACTTGTAAAACTGAGGCTAGCTTTCCAGAACAAAACAAATGCTTTATAACAGTTTTTTAAGCTTTTAATAATGGGTATACTTTTTCATATAGGACAACATAGTTTTTTCCCTCTTAATGAAATAATTTGAAAACATGTTTTTATAGTTTTTTATTAATCTGATGTAATATTCTAATCATAAATATGTTTTCATTGGATGCGAATTAAAAATAATCAGACATAACATAAATGAAGTCTGTATGTGGAGTTAATCTATATAATATGTCCAATCTTTGTAATCCACATACCGCTATCATTTGCTTTGCTCATTAGCTTGGTGCTAACTCGCTTTGTCACCCAGTTCAAAAGCCCTGCAAAGCCAATAGAAGCTGCAGGATCAGATGTTAATTCTCAGCAGGTTCCCTGCAGCAGGTGGCGTTCCTCATGCCATCAGAATGCTCGCTGCTTTAAAATTCAAATCCTGCCTTCTCCTTTAAAGTGATTTATGAAAGTTTCTCAAGGATTTCAATGAGAACATTCAAACACTCATAACACAAACACACCAAATTCAAATGAAACATTTGAGATTACTCTGCCCAGATTATTCGATTTTTGAGACAAACCGAAGATTAATACAGACTTCAATGTGCATTAGGACACCAGAAGACAGTATACAATAATATCAGGTCAAAGAGAGATATAAAACACAAAGCTTCTGGGAAATTGTTTTTTGTACTAATGGGTTTTAGCATGCTTCATAAGGCGGGTTGTACTAGCAATGAGTAAATAAATAAATACAAAAATAAATGCTATTGTATACGTGTAGAAATATACAATAACATTTAATTAAAAACACTATGAATATTTGCTTAAGGAGAGCTCAATAGCAGCTAATCTGCAGATTATTCCCTTTCATTTGAAAACTGTAAACACAAATAATGATTTCATGACCCCATAAACACAGCTCAATGTTTGACAATAAAAATTTAACCTCTTACCTGAAAGTTCACAAGTTGTGTCCTGCTTTGCCCTATGCCCCACCACAAAGCAGGTAACTAATTGGTGCCTCTCCTATCGTCCTTCATGTCTTCCTCTCTCCCTCACTTCCACGTTAAATGGCTTCCCTCTGCCGATCCCAGCCTCTTAAAAAACCTCACGGCTTGGTTTCCTTCACCATGACCCTGTTTAAGCCTGTTCCTCTTCCTCTACCTCTGCTGGACCACATATGATGTTGGCGATCGTGCAAATTAATTTGTTGTTGTTTTTGTTTTTTTTAGAAGTGTATTGTTCGGATCGTTTGTGTGAGTACGTGGGTTTGTGTGTGTGAGAAACAAAGACAGGGCCATTACTCTATACCTTTAGCCATGGGGATTACCGGTCATCTTATTAGCTACTAATCCGGTCTTTGTGTGTGGAAGCGGGCAGCGGGTGGCTTATAAACTGTTTGATTCAAATTCAGGATAAGGTCATTTGTCAGGCCTGTCATTTCACATGTTTCTAGGAAGCACCTCCTAATCTGAAATGGGTTTACTGTTCACTGTGTTTATTCTGCACTCTGGTCATAATCTATAAATGGTCAGAGGGGTAATTTAGCAGATTTTATAAAAAAAACTAAAAAAACAAAGGTAGATAAACATACAAAAAACTCATAGCATATATTTTTTTTACACCAGTGTGTTCAGATAGAATCTTGGTATTAAATCAGACAAAACCTTAAATCTTGATTGAAAATATGGAATCCACACAATTATGGTTTTCCTTCTTATTGTAAGGGTCTAAAGATTGTTAATCATCACACAGTCAATCCTAGCCTAGCTCTGCTTTTGCTGAGTTTTCTTCGCAACAAAAGGGAGCTATTCCTTTCCACTAACACCACATTCTTGCTCATCAGGAGCCAAAAGATTGGCATTATGAGTTAGACCACAATTTACTATAACTAGTACTAAATTCTAACATGCATTATTCAATTTGGGCAGCACAGTTGGTCACACTTTCCCCTCGCAGCAGGAAGGTCAAGGAGTTCAAAAACCACCCTTGGGTGTGTTATAAGGAATTTACATGTTCTCTCTGAGTACTCAGGCATCCTTCCACAGTCAAAAAAATTGACTGTTAGGTTAATTTGTCTGATTAGATGTAATGTGTGTGTGTGTCTGGATGAACTATCAAGGATGTCAAAAACACCATCACGGTTCTTTACTGTACAACCAGCAGGCCAATTTAAGGTCATGCATTCCAGTGGATTTACTGTGCCCAAGCGGGCATTTGGACATGGTTTTAAGTTTGGCTCTGACCCACAACAGGAAATCCACTCAGGAGACCAATAATCAGTTAAGGTAAAATTTATTTAAAATGGTGAGACGATGTGTTCAGGCGTCTGGTTTCGACTCATCAACGGCGACAACAAAAGCTCTGGAGAGGGACTGACACGTGAGTAGTAGTTTAAGGTGAGCAATAAAGATCTTGTTATTTTGATAAACCGCCAGGGAGAGATAACCAGATCTGGATGGCTCTGCTTGTGGAGTTGCTGTCGTGTTCTCTGAGTGGGGCGTTCGTACATGGATGAGGCTGGGTAAGTGGTTGCTGGAGCGGGCAGGTAACTCAGGCAGTCACTGAGGAGTCGGTGGAGCACAAGCAAAGGCTGCAGTCTGGTTTCTTGAAGTTTGAAAAGTTCTTGATCTGTTCTTGATTGTTTGCTTGGACCACAGAGAGCGAGGAGACACGACGAGCAGAAGTACCTGGGATGCACACATGAGAAGGAGTTACTAGGACACAGGTAAATCCCTTACACAAGCCTGATACTTAGGAGGAAACCACAGAGAGTTTAGGAGCCACCATGCAAGGGTAACGACCAGACACTGGATGACTGCAGCCCAGCTCCTCTTGTTCTCCACAGCTCTGATTCTCTGATTCGAGGATTGGCAGCACCTGTGGCCAGAGTGCTCCCAGCTCAGCATCTCCAGCGAGCAGCAGCCTCCACAACGCCCCTGGTGGAATGAAGAAGAACCACAACAACAAAACCAGCAGAACACCTCCAATTCCTGACACATATATTAGAACAATTCTGTTTAAACCAGCCTATTGCTGTTCCCTTGATCGCTACATTGTGTTCAAGTCTTTCTATTAGAATATGTGTCAAAAGCAGATCTGAGGACTCGGGAACTAGAACAAACATAAATTTATTATCTGAGGTCATGAAAAAAATCATCTGTGACTCTCTGTACAACTGTTTTCAGCGCTATGACGAACTCTCCAAATAGTTCAGTTTTGCTTAAATGTTCGTTCAGTTTAATGACATTAAATAAGAAAGGAAGATGAGATGCGGGTTTAATTCTGTCAAATATTGAGTCGTTTTTGGTCAAAAGAAGGTTTGATTAAAAGCCCACGACAAGTGGGTACAGCCGATGGATGGAATATTAAATTAGTAAAACATAATTTTTGTATGATCCGATGAATGAATTATTATTTAAAAGGATTATTTGAATGAGTCAGCCCTGTTTGTGTTGCAAAGTCACTTGAGAATACAGATTCTTCCAGAGTTAAATTACGCTGTGTATCAGTCAAAAAGTCAAAATACATAACAAATTTGATTTCATTTTCTATCTTAAATGTGAGAGTAGATGTTAGATTAAATTACATAAACATACTTAAAGAAATAATTAATCTTTTCAAACATGATTTAATGTTTTGTTTGTTACTGCTCAGTGTTATTGTCGTGTATCTCCTGATAAATAATAAGGACAGCATTCATTTTAAAAGTCAACAAGAGGCCCCAAAGTGTCTTTCTAACCAGAGGCTGTTCGTCCAGCAATTCAGATAGCAGCACAACCTGGTGAGAAACGGCCAGCTGCATCCAAATCTCGCAGTAACGGCTGAGGTAGAGTGCTTAGTTGCTGGTTCGTCTGTCTCAGTTAAAGCTGACAAGGAAGAGCATTTATCATGACTGGTGAGAATAAAATCACATTAAAGATGAGCTTAAAACAAGTGAATCCTTATTCAGGATTAGCTTCTTATGTTGTATTGTTAAGACCAGGATCTGCTGCTCGCTGCTGGTCTGTCCGTTGGTCTGCTGTTGCTTTTGTTCCTGCTGATCCTGACAATGTGTTGCCTGAGGACAAGGAAGAACAAGCAGGAGCTTCAGGAGCTGATCAGCACGGTGCCGTCCGTACCGGCCCACTCTGCTTCTGTGATCCCCATCTCTCAAGGTACCTTTTCCAGGTACGTACCAGTGACAAATGTTAGAGAATTTATTAGGTGAAACACCAGCCAGGACTCTTAGTTTTTTGTTTCTTCATACAAGGTCGGATAAAATCCTGTTCTCTTTACCTCCTCGCTCTGTTCCACATAATGCCGCTTTTCTGAGAGATGAGGAGAGTAAGGAGAAAGAAAAGGAGGAAGGGATAAAAGCGGATGCCAGGCGGGATGTTCTGGCCCACCGTGGGTCACTCTCAGTCACAAGTAGGTCCTACGTTCTACAGTTATTACTCTAAAAAATGCCTTTAATTTAAATGCTACAATCTAGACTTTTAGAAGTGACATACAATAATCAAACCGTCATTATTACTTTTCAGAATAACATACAAATAATGTGTTTTTAATAACTATTAATGTAAACTAGCACGAGCCAAGCAAAACGTTTTTCTAAAAGTATGTTCATTTAAATAGATGTACATAATTTATACACAGTAAAACAGACATTGCAAATATATGGTCATATAAAATGCCAAGTAAATATTTAGAGAAGTAGTAAAGAGGCCCACAGTAGCTCTGGAGGAGCATCAAAGATTTAGGGCTCAGGTGGGAGAACTCATTGACAGCAGAAACTAGAACCCAAAAACTCAACAAATCTGGGCTTTCTGAAACCCTCACCAGAAGAAAGTTAAGAAACCGCACCCAAAAAAATACTATTCCGTAGGTAAAACATGGCGGCAGCAGAATCATGCCACAAATATAAACCTATTTTTAAAGCCTCAGGAAGAACAACTGTCAATAGTGACCTGTGGTAAAATTGGAAAATAGAGCAAACATTTTTTTCTTACATAAACACGATCACAGTTGTTTCATATAAATCAAGGACAAAATAATTAAACTGGGTTAGATGATACGTTGAATTTGACTGGTAGTCTTCAACCATCTATTTATATGAATGTCCTCTCAATGCTCTTTTTATTATTGGTACCTCTACGGGGAAAAGTTTAATATCAAATAATCTGATGTTCTCCTTAAATATGTCATCATCTATGTAGATAGGAATGAAGCTGGATGTGAATTAAATAAACACTGCTTATATTCTGATTTAATCTCCTATATTGCCGGTTTTCTTCAGGTTGGTACTCAGTGGGCTCAGTGCTGACAGGTCTATACTCTGGGACCCCTCTGAACGATGTCGCAGCTCCACCTCTCGGCATGGCCACCCGCCTCTGCTTCTCTGTGGAGTATCGACATGGCAGCGAACAGCTTGTGGTGTCGCTGCTTCGCCTCAGCAATCTCCTTCCCCGTTTCCACAGCAACATGACGTTGGTGGAGCTTCGGCTCCTTCCCGATGGCCGAAGGCCTCGCCAGGCTAAGGCCCGGGGAACCGGGCCTGACCCAGAATTTAACGACTGTCTGATTTTCCAGGCAAGGGCAGGGGATTGGATTTAAAAATTTCAGTTTACAGGTTCATCTAAATCTTTATTGAATGCTACTGTATAGTTATTTCCATTCAGCAGCTGAGTTTTTAAAGCTAAAACATCTGTTTTACACTCATCAAGAGTGATTTATGAAAAATAAGCTAACAACACAACAGCAGTGAAGACAGATAAAGTAGCACAGAGCTGAATGCAGGTATTTTAATACAAAGTTAAGTGGACTAGTGAAATGTATTATTGTAGACTAGATAGAATTTTATATAACAGTCCAAATAATGTAGACTGCTAAACCAGAATGTCTGCTCTTGTTTCAATTCATATCTAAAAGGCTTCCTCCATTTCTAAGATATGTAGTCGGCAACAAGTTTATAAGGTTTAAACAAAGTCAAACTTGCCTGAACCAACACACTGCTCGGTGTTGGTTCAATGAATTTTATCAAGGCCAGAGTCAGAGCAGCTATCTACCAGCAAGTGTCAGATATTTTCATCATTCCTTGTGCCGATTAGCTTAATGGCGATGCTGATTTCATTTTCCTTCGGGACTTGACACCTGCCCACACTGACAGATTCTTTAATGACTTTGCTGTTACTGTGCTTGACTGTCCAGAAAACTGTCCTGACTTAAGCCCTGAGTTTTTTCGACTATTATAACTGAAGGATACCAACTCCGTTTACATCTAAAATGACGTGTTTTCAGTGTGTTTGTGTGCGCGTTACAGGTATCAGCACGGTGTGTGTTCCGGAGCACCCTGAGTGTGTGTGTGTTGACCGTGGAGAAGGATGGAAAGCGACACGCTGTGGGCAGAGTATTGTTTCCCCTGGAGGGGGAGCTGGGTCAGGCCGGCAGGGTGCTGTGGAGAGACCTTGATCCCGACAAGGAGATTCAGGTAAACGCCAACATATCCGCTAACATCAAACCCTCAAAGTGGAGATCAATATGCTCACAACGCTGCTGTCATCTGACCTCCCTCAGTCTTCAGAGCTGGGTGATGTGCACATTTCACTCAGCTACAGTTCATCTCTGCAGCGGCTCTCCGTAGTTGTTCTGGAAGCTCGAGGCCTTCAGTTGCTCACAGACGCAGGTTTGGAGAATCTCATCATCAAACTTTTTTTATCTGCAAAAAATGGCTCAATCGAGCGGCTCAGTGCATCACAGCACGTGTATATTTCCCAAGGTGTGTGTGTCCAGGTGAGCCTGCAGATTCACACCCAGATGGTGAAGATGAAGCGTAGCTGTGTGGTGAAAGGCGAAAGGGATCCCCCAATCAACTACAGGAGGAGTTTTAAACTGCGACCACAGCACTTAGATGATGCCTGTTTAAGATTTGAGCTGCAGCAGCCAAACTACAGCCGCTCAGGTGAGGAACTTGCACATCTGTCTAAAAACATATTTACATCTATCAAGCATTTACTGTATGTATCAAAACGTTCTTGTAATGCAGAAGTTCTTACCAAATGCATGAAACTGTTGCTAAACTGAAGAGCTCCTTCAGCAATGCTAAATGGAAAAAGGAGTGCTACCGTAGATCCTTCCTCCAAGGAGCTACTAAACTTTATAAACATCACTGCTCCCAACAATCTTTATAAGTGTTTACATCCCTGCTGGTGTTTCTTCTGTTATTCCACATCAGTTTTTGCTCTGTACTTATATGCTGAACTGTAAGTAGTCTGTCGTCTGACTATTGAGTATTAAATATACATGCACTTGATGTATATAAAAAATAAATCGTTCTGCTCATTTCAACAACCCATACATCGAATAGGGGTATCTTCTTATAATTACTGTTTCCTTCACTCTGATTATGAGAACCCACATATCTTGAAGTTGAAGGACAATAAATATTTTTTTATCTTGTTGTATTTTTGGTCAGTTTTGTTTTATGTCTCCGGCACTCAGTTTCAGACTTAATTGGTTGCAATTCATCACAAGTAGAAGGAGTTAAACATTACACATAAACCAAAAGCACTTTTCAAGAGTCAGCAGTTCGGCCTATCATAACATGTTAAAGCAACCTTGCAAGAAAAAAAAGAACATTCTGAAAGATTGCTCTAAAGTAAAACCTTTGTCAAAGACCGGTTGTTCTTACTTAGTAGGTTTTTGGTGTTTTTTCAGAACCTCCGGTCCTGCTGGGAGTGCTGGTGTTGGGTCCCTTCATGTACGCCAGAGGTGCTCAACTGCAGCACTGGATGGACATGAACAACAGGGCACAGGAGCCGATCAACATGTGGCACAGACTGGGCAGGGCAATATGAGTCCTAACACAGCCTTCAGAGGCTAAGGGGTAAAACAAAATCAATATTTATGTCTCAAGGTTGCTCAAATCCGGTCCATATGAGATAATACCAGTGACGGTTTGCTTGAAGCTAAAGATGCAGTCGAAGTGTTGTGTGAAAGCTTGATTTGTTTGGCCACTCAGTGAATAGGGTCCATCATGGGCATCATCGTATTTGTTGTGTGGTTCAAAGCTTCAAAAGAAAGCAAATGAATGGAGTGCTTCTGTGGTGAGGATTCAGGATTGAAATCTTTCTCGACCAGATGCAAATAGAGTGTTATCTGTTTAAAAGCAACCCACCTTCCAATGCTTTAGAAAGTTTCATTTTGCTATAGCTATAAATTTGTCACTTTTTGACCCATCATTTTCCCTGGTACACTACATTTTCTCACCAGCATGTCCTTCTACTGTAGTTATTCATTTGATTCAGATGTGTTTGAGAAGGGATTCATTTAAATTTAGCAGGATAGTAGCTCTCATGTACCATCATAACATTTTAGAGACTTGGGAAATGAAGACGTTTAAGGTTTGCTAATTTACTGCTGTTCAAATAAATTATTAGACCTTGTATTTTTAGGTTTTTGGTTTAATCCAGTATTCTTTTTTTGGTCTGAGACACACCGATATTATCCTCAAAAGTTGCCATTATTAGAGTTGCTGTTGAAAACCAGGGTCATAATTGATTCTCTATTCAGAACTTTGCAAAAGTATGTACACCCCTTGCATTTTTTCCAGATTTTATGATATGACAACCACATATGTCTATGTATTTAATTTCCTTTTGGAAATAAAGTCTTTTAAATTACTTGAGTTGATTTTTGTTTTACTTGGATCCAATTTGACAGACTCGCAATGAAAAGATAATGATTGTGAGATGTATGGTGAATGCTTGTTTAGATATCAGATCTTAGCAGTTACAGATGCTAGTGACGCATGTCGTCTCAAGCCACTTCACAAGAAAATTGTTTTATTCACAAATAACTGTTAAACAAATCCAATGCAAGGAAACCCAGAAGATGGCAGTCAGTCATTCAGTTGTAGCATTCCCTCCTCCTGGATCAGCACATTGAAACTATAGCTCGCTTTATTGTTGACTGTACAGCAATCACTCAAACAGAGCATGTATGTAGTGACAGTGGAGAGGAAAAACTCCCCCTCAACAGGAAGAAACCTTCAGCAGAAACTGGCTCTGAATAACTGCAGCTAAAGCAAGCAATAAAAGACAGATTAGCAGAGTGAGAGGTGGTAAGATTTACCTTCAGAGGCCTCTGTTTATAGCAACATAAAAATAGAAATAGATTAGTGTAAACTAACCCTTAAAACATTTAAAAAATCATCCAGAAATCGAAATCTAAAATCTAAAAAAAGCAGCCCTTTGCTTTTGTACTTTCCGTGCGAAAATACCAACACATAAGGACATTTTTGCAAAGAAAAATAATCTGAGCTTTTTTTAAATTTAAATACATTTTTTCTAAATGAACAAAAAATAAATTATTGTTCTTGACATTTAATTGTCCAATAAAGGAGCAAAATGGAGATAAACTGAAGGAAGCGCTCATATATACACTATCTGGATTTCCTTCTGCTCTCCAGCAGGGGACGCACTAGTTGTTGGGTCTACTCGGCGCAGGCGCAGTGGGACCCGCGGAAGTAGAATCAGGAGGTCGTCATGAGTTTGTAACTGTTTGTGGATTATGAAGATAAATGAAAACACGCTGCTGGAGGGACTCAGAGTCTGTCTGGTTCCGTACAGAGAGGACCATGTCTGCAGGTCAGATTTGAGCATTTAACTAGTTTAAACAGATTTGTTTTTATTAATTTGGTCCCAATAGTAATGATTATTGATACAAACACGGACTCCAAATTAAAATGAAAACAAAACAAATTATAATTTCTGATTAAAAGACTCTATAATTTACCTTGAAAACTTCCTTTAATTCATGTTTAGTAACAATATACATATATTATATATAAATATATTTGTATCCTCAAATGTAATAATAATCCACCCATTATTTCACCCGCTTGTCCTTGTGGGGTCACGTGGGTCTGCTTGTGCCTATCTCCAGCTCACAATGGGCAAGAGGTGGGGGAACACCCTGGACTATAATAATCATATTAATAATTATATTAATCCGAGATGCAACATGTTTTCGGACGGATTTGTTTCTCCTATTAAAAAGAAAAACTAAAAATGTTCTATCAATTACAAAGTTGTCTGCTAAATTTTTAATGAACATAAATGTACATTTACATTTGAATAGAGCTGAACAGTATGTTGATGAACAAGCATCACTGTTCTATTTGTGTCCGGACAGTTTGGATGCAATATCTGGGAGGACATAATACGTCAAGCGTCATGCATTAACAATCTACATCAGCAGGGCCGTGCAGAGACCTTTGGAGGGGCAGGTGCTCAAAGTAAAAAAGGGGGCTCATGTACCACGGATTTGAAACACGATACAGTAACATACCTTGTACAACCGGTTGAATTGTACCAACTCATACTATAAAGAATGAAACATGGAATCACAACACATATCACCCTCACACAGCTTCCTTTGTTCCTGCTTTAATTTCCTCTCCTGACAAAGGATCTCTGCAAAATGAAACATGATCCTGAAACTACAATCTGATGCACATACAACACACACACAAACATACACACAAATAAATTGACATTTCATACCTTTTTAAGAAAGTCTACTGTATAGTCACAAATTTAATCCATTCATATTTTATTATAAGTTATTATTCCTAGAGCTATAAAGTAGAAATGAATTAAAAGATGTAGAAATCACTTATTAAAATATTTTTCTGCTTTTATTTAGTTTGACAATTGACTTTGCTCATGACAGCAAGGGTATAAAAGTTATAGAATTTGTATGGATTTTAGCATACATTGGCCTATTTAAAATAATTTTTCGCTACCTTCAGCACTTTTAATCTGCTGTAGAAAAAAACCCTAGAAAACATAAACACTTCAAACCTATGCTAGATTATTCTGTCCAGTCCAGGTTTGAAGTGCCAATGCTTTGTAACTTTTAAGCTGAAGCAGTTTTAATGTGATGCAGATGTTTTAAAAGTGCTGAAATGGTTCCTATAGTTAAGTTTCACAAATCAGTGAGAGGGTTCAGAAAATCCCAAACCTTGTTTGAAATATTCTAAAACTAGTTTAGAATAATCTAGTCTAGGTTTGAAGTGTCTGTGTTTTCTAGTTTTTAATTTTATTTTTATCTATTTTTATCTACAAGAGTGCTGAAGGTAGCGAAAAATTAAGTGGAATCGTTTCAGCATCAGCTTCGTTACTTTCTGGGGTCATGCATAAAGTAGCTTTCTTTCAGCCTGTCACCGAATTATTCCAAAAGGACCAGTTGCAACCAGTCAGTGACATAATCATATTTTGCATGAAAAGACGCTGTTAAATACAGAAAGTGCCGACTATAAATCATTTTACCGTGATCGCTTCTCCAGTGCGACTCCTACAGTGCGCAGCCACTTTTTGCGCCGCTGGACAGCAGCTATAACCTGTGATAGGTGTGTGTGTAAATGTGGATAACACAGAAGATGATCATTGCTCACTTTACTTGGTCATCCTGCAAAAAAATCCCAACTAAAAACACAGTGCACAAACTAATACCGCTGCAGAACCTACTCACCGGACAAGTTGTTTAATTTCTGGGGAATAGGGACACCAGTGGGCCCTGGAGCAGCTTAGCTGTCAGCAGCAGGGCCTGACTGGGCACGGCAGGGAAGTGAGGGGAGACTGAAGGCACATTTTGCGGATCTACCGGCAACAGTATATCTAAATAATTATTATTTGGGCATGCGCACACACACACACACACACACACACACACACACACACACACACACACACACACACACACAAATAAATAAAATTAAATAATAAAAAGGGGCAAAGGGGCAGGTGCCCAAGCCCCCTCTAACCCCCCTCTGCACTGCATAGTACATATGTTTTCCTCTTGTTTTCTACAGATATCATGAGTGGATGAAATCTCCTGAGCTGCAGCAGCTGACGGCGTCAGAGCCGTTGAACCTGCAGCAGGAGTACGACATGCAGAAGAGCTGGAGGGACGACAGTGACAGTACGTTGCCGTAAATGCAGCGAACAAACTAAGTCAGCAGACACTTTACACTTTCCGCAAACTTTTAATTTGTGAGCTGCAACTTTCCAGAGTGCACGTTCATTGTCTTGGACAAGCAGCGTTGTGCGGACCCCAGTGTCGAGGAGGAGCAGTGCATGGTGGGAGATGTCAACATCTTCCTGACGGATCCCACAGATCCGTCCTTGGCAGAGCTGGAGGTCATGATAGCGGGTAAAAAATATATTTTATGTATCCTGCTGACTCCTGAGTTTACATTACTTTCTGGAAATAGTGTTGAAGAGAAAGATTTTGAATGATGTCCCTCATGCGGTGAAATGTCTCGTTTGAACAGAGCCGAGTTACAGAGGGAGAGGCATTGGGAAGGAAGTGACCCGCATGATGATGTGCTACGGTTTGTCACATTAAGACCTTTAACCATGAGCCAATTTTAATGTATTATTTTTTTAGATATTTCATCTCCTGCTATAAAATATTAAAAAACTTAATTCTTAATTCCTTATTTGGCTGGCTTTTACATTTTTAGAACCATCCGTTGTGCAAAAGCCTACTTAAGTGCCATATTATTTGCAGGATATTTCATTCAGTTGAGTTTATTTATATGGCGTCAATTTTCAACAAGTCTTTTCGAGGTACTTTAGCCAAAACATAATAATTTAACAGTTTATCACATCTGGTTTATTACTCAAATGTTCCTCAAAAGTTTACAATCTAAGGAAACCCAGCTGATTGCATCAAGTCTCTGACTTGCAGCTTCATCTTCCCTCATCATCCCTCTTAAACAAACACAATGTCAATTGTAAATTGTGTGTCTATAAGGAATTACCAAACTTGGAGTGAAAAAGTTTCAAGTGAAAATCGGTCTGGACAACCAGGTCAGCATCTCCATGTTCAAAAAGCTACAGTTTCAAGAGGTAAGCTGTCGTTAGCTCAAAACATGAGTAGTTTAGCTTTTAAGAAGGAAGATCCAGTAATCTCTGTGGTCTGCAGGTGTCCGTGTGTGACGTGTTCAAAGAGGTGACCCTCATGCTGACGGTGAACGAGTCCGTTCGGACCAAGCTGCAGGAAGATGGGGCGTACATGAAGGAAAGGGACTACCTACAAAGCTGCAGCAACAGACATGAACTGCTTCAGTAGTGAGGCGTCAGGAAGCACAACAGTCGCATGACCTGCTTCATCATCCAACCATAAGAGAACAAGGGACAAAGATGAGTCCTGGCTGAGACATTATCAGGGCTTGGGGTTCATGCAACTTGTTTTCCAGCGATCCCACCATGCTTGATGGAAGAGATGATTTAAACGAGGGCAGCGCAATATATCACAACTACAAGGTCGTCACAATATCGAGGGACTGCTGTTAAGAACTGCCATTTTTCATGCTAATGTAATATTTGGTTCATTGGACAATTTCCCATCAGATACTCATGCTGTGGAGTAGAGCATAACTCAAAATTCTATTCCAGTAATATGTTTGCTTAAATTTATTTTTTATCAATATTGGATGTAAAAAAAAAAACTGTAACCATATTATAAACTCCTCATTCATCGCACCACCTTTTCAATTCATCTGGGACTTGTGACAGCAGTGAATGTGTCATGTGAGCTTATGTGAAGTTTAATAAGCAGCTCCCATTTATAAAATACCTAGTTGCCACGGTTACACACACTAGCAAAATGATCCTGAGTGAAAAAAATAAAATAAACCTCTAAAGATCCTCCCAGCTGTAAATCAGCAAAACTATGGGTAGCCATAACAACTGTTTGTGACAGAAAAAGAGAAAAAAAAAGTTTTTAAATAGAAAAAGAGGCTTTTCAACTGTATTCGTAATTAGTTTATATTACCAACAGGTGGAGGAAATTTTCCACTTAGCTGAACGTCATGGGAGTATATCTTAGCTAGGAGTATCACAGTTGAGGTTGCTCTAATCCATAACCTTCCCTTTAATACTCATTTAGAAAAGACATGAAATCACCTTTTTTTTTTCGTGTTTGGCAAAAATGTGCCTCCGTTTTTATTTTTCATGTTTTAAAAATGACTGAAGTGGCGTTTCTAAGCAATTTACAGTGTTTACCTGTAAGATCTGACAGGAACAACATAGAAGGCACTGCACATGCTCCGACAGTGACGGGCTTTGGCGGACGCAACACTCTCGATTCAAAACTCCTGAGCAGCACAGACTCGTCTGCTTCATAATTAGCTGAACGCACCAAGTGCAGCCTGTGGCTCAGATAATGCATCAGACTGCTGGTCGAAATGCAAAACTTTGCCCACAGGGAGACATTGAGAATTGAATAAAGCAACAGGCTGTATATCAAGATAGTGAAAGAGTGACAATAATTCCATAGGAATAAGACATCTCTCCCTATACGCACGTCTTTGTGCGTCACAAACAGGACTGATTTCTGCGCTTTTAGTTCTTCAATGTCTGTGTGGACTCGAGAAGGTCCTTTGCGGCAGACGCCAGGTTGCGTGCGAGTTGTCTGACTACGCCCTCCTGCACTTTGGCCCAGGATAAACAGTCGTCCATGGCGGCGTTGATCGGCACGCAGACGTCTTCCCTCTGCAGGTGGGTCAGTCGGCAGGCAGCGGCGGCTCCAGCCACTCCCAGCATCAGCAGGAGGAGGATCTTAAAGATCCAGCCAATGAGCGAACGCCGGGGTTTAGGAGCTAGTTGAACGTCAGCCTTTTTTTCTGTGGAGACGAAGAAAAGTGACGGTGTTCTGAAGCTGTGAATTTATTTGCAGAAAGACGCAGTTGTAGGAATAAACACTGTAACCCTACCTGCTGTTTGTCCGTTCTTTTTCTTTCTCTCCTCGCTCTTCTTCTTCTGTTGCTCCTGCACAGCCTGAGCTGCCATCTGAGCGTTGTACTCCTTCCTCCTCCTCTCTTTATCCTCCGCCTTCTCCCGTTTACGAGCCTCCCTTTCTCTGGCTTCCCGCTCCTTCTGCTTTGCCTCTTTCTTCCTCTCCAGCTCTAAGTGCAGAAACAGGATATTCATCCCATCTTTGTCTCCCGCCATGGACAGATTAACGATTAGTAGTTGGATTAAGAGAAATAAAACGTGATTAAAACCATTTTCTTGACTCAAAACAGTTGAGGTCATATCTGGTTTTATGGATTTCAGAGTACCTCCAACAATACAAACTTTAGTCCATGAAAACATTGGATTACCAACCTTTTCCTTTTAACAGACGCTTCTCTCGAGCACGATCATACTCCTCCTGTATGGCTCTCATATGCTGCAGGACCTAAAAAAAAGGAAATGGTCAAGCCTTTAGTTTTTTTAGAAGATTTTCTTTGGGTTTTTTTATACAAAGGCTTGAGGACCCCAATAAACCCCAATGAGAGCCATAGATGGAGAAAACCAAACGTTGGTCAACCATCCCAGGAATGGCTCAACAACCAAAATCACCCTAAAAGCAGATATTCAACTCATTCAGCCCCAAAAAGATCCCAGAATGACATGTAAAGCTCTAAAAGCTAAACTTAAGGTTAGGGAAACTGGATTCACAAGTTCAAGATCGATTTGCGGACTTTATGGAAGATGTGCATCTCATTATATTTGCTGTAAAACTGAGCCTTAGGTAAAAGGACAAAAAAAGATGATGTAATGATCTGGTGCCGCTTTGCATCCACTCAGGCTATGTCTGTCTATTTACATTCTCTGGTGATCTGGGGATATTTAAGTTATTTGGCGTGTTGCGGCCACCTTCGAGGCACACTGCTTGCACTGCTTCTCATCCAGACAGTCTCCCGCCGCTTTGGCCAGACCGGGCTCCAGAGGATTATCCTTCAGATCGAGCCACTTCAGACTCTAAACAGAAGAAAAAAACCCCATTAAGAACCTTAATTGCTTATAAAGCAATAATAATAATCAAAACATGATCGCCCACCCTGAGTTGAGAGAAGCTGACAGGTAAGACCGTCAGCTTGTTGTTGTAGAGGTCCAGGTGCTGGAGGTTCACCAGATTCCCCAGGTCATCTGGCAAACAGCTGAGCTGGTTTTTACTCAGGTCAATCTTCACTAAATAGGTGAGGCTGCAGAACTCAGGCTGCATAAAAATGGAATAAAACAAAAAACAAAGCATATGAGTTAATAACTAGGGTCTTCAGGGTGTGTCTGCACCTGCTAGGATCATATAGAGTAAATTTTTAGTTTTGACTCTGATTGTATGGAGGGTATCTGCAAATTAATCAGATGATTGTAATAAATGAAAATGTTTTAATCTAAACCACTCTATAGTAGCTTTTTTATATTTAAAGTCTTTGTCCTGATGGAAAGTGAACAGAAAAGTATGTCAGGGTGTAATTTAGGTAACCACTACTTGTGACGACATAACTTTTACTCACAGGAAGGAGGATGATGTTGTTACAGGACAGATCCACGACCGTGGCTTTAGGAAATAAAGCCTGTAGAAAAAAAGTCAAGTAAGTAAAATTCCTGTTATGTTATGAATCCATCATACATTAGATTATACCTAGTAAAGTGAGCATCAATGATTTATCTAATTTTAAATCATGTATTCATAAAGGGCTTGTAAAAACTGACAGTGTGCTCATGTTATTCATAAAAACAGAATAAAAAGTAGAATATTTCATTACACCTGCAAAGCTGTAGGACACAGTTTTGCCATGTTACCCATTAAAATAAAACATCCACAATGCCTGTAAATGTTTTATGATTTTAAAAAGAATGTAGTAAAGTTTCTTATTTAACCAAAATGAACCTAAAACTCCTAAGGACCAGAAAACTCCTGGTGGTAAATTCTGGCTTGTATTCACTGGAGGAAGATTCTACATTCAGAAGTCATTTTGTATTTTAGATATAAATGTTTTTCTTATAATGTATTTTTGGTCACAGATATACGTTTCAGATTAAATTAATGTTAATAACAGAGATGACCAGAGTATTGTAAGGAAATCGTTCTCCTTGTTAAAACCGGAATGACTTGTAATTACAACTGGAGCTGCATAATAAATATGCCTAGCAACATGAAGTGGGTTAATAAGAGCAAAACATGTTGCACAGATGTAAAGAAATCAAAAAACTGTTGAGAAATGAAGTCACTGACATCTACTGGCCTGAAAGGGTTGTAAAGGTTTTGGGACTCCACTGATTCATGGAAGAAAACCATTTTAAATATATGGAAAAAGGAACCTTAGTTTACACATGTTGGTTTGGATAGTTTCTCATCATTTACTAACAATATTACCATCTAGTTTGATGAACTTAACATTTCAATTACAATTTTTTTTTTCAAGTAAGCAAATAGTCTAAACACAATTGAAAGTAAATCAACTTTATGTTGGTGTGTAAGTAGAACCTAACTGACCCTCAGTGACACTAAAGTCCACATTGTGGATTCCTTCACCCAAGATCTTAAGTGGGAGCAAAGCATCAGCTCCCTCATCTGCAGCTCTTCTTGAGGTCAGTCATGCAATATTAGCAACTATTTAAAAATAACCATTTTCAATACTAGAGCTGCTAATGCTCCACAAATCCTATTGATTTACAATACAGTATTAGAAATGTGCTCATAAAGTTGTGCCCGGTGTTTGTTGCATTGTTTAATGATTTGTTTACAAAGAATACAGATAATAGCATTAAAGATGAGGATCAAAGTGGGCAAAATGCTTAAAATCTAGTTTTACTCGCAGAAGTAATTAAATAAAGCTGCAGCGGAACTCACCAGGTCTCTGACCGGAACCTCGCTGAGGTTGCACAAACTCAGGTCTGCTTCATTCCCGCTGATTTTATCCTTCAGGTTTAACACCTTGGTTTTACTCATCCTTCAGCCTTGAGACAGATCAACACCGAACCTAGCGGGCCCAGAACCAAACCGAGCCGTTATTGATCTGCAATAGACTTCTGATAAATAAACACATGAAACAGGAAATATTTATCTACCCACGCGGTTAAAACCACCTGAGAAGAAACAGGTCTGAAAACAATAACCAAAGAGGAAAAACCGTGTGAAATCTGAAGGGAGTCGCTGTTAGTTTGTTTGGAGTTGTAAGTTTAGCTGCTCAGACTGCCTAAATGAAAATCCACGTCATTAGTTAAGAGCGGCGACGTGGCGACGTTGACGTGAGAGCGCCCCCGGCTGGCGAGGAGGAGGGAACGCAGAGCAGCACAGAACTCAATTTAGACCACTCGAAGCTTTAAAACATCAGACAATACCCAAATTTGTATTTATGCACAGTAGAAATACTTTAACATCTTTTTTTGTTTAACTCAAATTAAAGTAAGGAGTAGAAGTACAGAAAATTACTTAAGTGAGAAACTATTTGACAGGATATCAATTTATCAACACAACATGGAATTTAATACCTATAAAAAAAATTTGAAAGACAAAAGCAGAAACATATTCAGGTATTCTAAAGACTAACATGAACAGTTAGCACACTTACATGGGACTCATTAACTATTATTATTATTTTTATCATTGTCAAACTATGTCCTTCTATGGATAAAGTTTAAAAATAACGCCGTGTTATATGACTGTTTACATAAAAATCAAACCCTAGAATGGAGGGATGAAAAGCAGTCAATAGAGTTGTGCAATTCTTTTATAGTGCAAACTGAGTCTTGGCTAAGTTGCAAAAATACATTTTGCAAAAAGGTATTTTGTTATATAATGTGGAATTAATGGAGTAATGTGTACTATATACAGAGCCATGCAACTATTCCTGCAACTATTCAAGTCAACTACTGTGTAGTCTGTGTAATTTATTTGTTTATATGGTCAGTACGTCTACATTTATAATCTGCATTGATTTTATTTTTTATATTGTCTTTTCAATCTTTAATGTGTCATATTGCTTTAACTCTGTCCTTTGTATTATATAAGCTACTGGAACCAGAATTTCCCTGAAGGAGTAATCCCAAGGGATAAATAAAGTTGAGCCTAAGTCTAAGTCTAAGTCTATGTAATCATTAATATTTCTTTGCACCCATTTTGCTTGAGGTCAGCTGCACTTAAGACTGGTCTGCACGATCAGACTTGTTGTTCGGTATAGACAAACCTAACCTTTAGGTAATTTATGCTTTGATTTATCAAATGTTCAAAACTGTTTGTGCATATTTTGCTCATACAAGAAATTTGTATCAGTTTGTTAGTTAAAATGAACTATTTTCAATCAAAACTAACATTGTGTTAATCTCTTTATCAAGAACAAGAGGGCCCCTGCAACAAAAGCCTCACTCCAGATCGTTTGATCGAAGTACGCATCAAGCAGTGGATACATGGACGAAAGGCTATTCTACCAAGTAGAAATAAGAATGGGTTGATAAAAAGTACAACTTATAAATAAAATAATCTGCCAGTGGGACAACACACACTAATGTCCAACACACTAATTCATGGACAAATATCTAGATTAATTCAATTCAAATAAAATAAAACATTACTTTGTTTATTGTTGTCATCAAAATAAAACAGTTATTTGTAAACCTTTATTAACAGCTTCTCCTCTTGAGTCACATATATTTCCTTTATAATTCTGTCAGTTACTTGTTTCTGTTTGAACTACTCAGCAGGACAGTTTTATTTTAGGTTTAAAGTTGAAAATCCAAACCATCCTGATATTATTTATACTCAGCAGCGACTGGTTAAGGGTCAGAACACTTAAAGTGTCTGAGTACATGGGATTTAGGTGATTTCTACAGTTTGAGGTTAAAATATACAACTACAATTAGTTTAAATTATATTAAAACTAAATTTGAAATTTTACATGTAATGCCTTGGTACATTTGGTGGTTGTTGAAGCATTAACTCCAGCAGAATGGTAAGAACAAATGTAAACAGATCGAGTAGAATAATAATCAAGAATCAGTTTATTGGTATGTAGCGCCAATTTACAACACATGTTGTCTCAAGGGGCTTTACAAGACAATAATTTCATTAAATCACAGATAAATCATATACAAATCAGTTTTAAAAAGTTTCAAATCTGAGGTAATGCAACATATTGCATCAAACCATTGACCAAAATAAATGTTCACATTCCAGGTTTCTGAAGCAATATTGGTAGAAAAATATCCCTGTCAGCCGAAATTTCTTAGCTTAAGATAATCATGAGAATATTTTATTATCTCTTAGCATTAAGAAGCTCAATGCAGATGAAATCATGTGGTTACCTTTATAAAGTCATAACATAAAAATTAAAAAAAATACTAAATTTTTGCATCTTTCGCAATAATAAATATATTGATTTAACTTTCTATTAATCTTCAAACACAGGAATTTGATATTAATTTATTTTTTGCATCTTCTATTTTCCCGCCTTAAAAAAGTTATTTGAAAATATTTATGAATTTAGGCAAGTACGCACTAGACTTTACTTATACTTAATAGAATAAATCCTTCTCTACTCTTAAGTTAAATAACATATTTTTATAGTACAATAACTAACTTAAAAATTTGTAAAGAGAACAGCAAATTGAAGGATGAGTAAAGGGTGTCTTGTTTTATGATTTTTTTTTTCTTCCCTTGATTATCCAGACCAGCTACAATGGAGCAGGAATGTAATAAGCAGGCATGTAAAGTTTTAGGCTTACTCAAAAACAAAAAAAACAAAACAAAAAACACCAGCAGATTCTGGTACTGCAAGTTATTTCCAAGTAATCCAGAGGATTTACTTCAACATCTCATCTGTCTGAGCCACATAAATGACGTTACACAACATCTTCCTTCACACAACAGGGCCAGACGGTCAGTCTGCTTATGTGTTCTACAGAAGGCCTGGAGACATTTCTGAGTCTATAAAATGAGTAAAACAAATTTCTTTACCATCTCTTCCACCGTCAGATTTAAAATCTAAAACCTCTGTAGTTTTCAAACATGACTTCCATGCTGCAGAATAGAATATCCATCGGACGGGAAACGTTTGAAGTGAAGCGTAGGTTTTCTACGGTTTCCTAAAAGTAGTTCTGCTGAGGTGAGATATCAAGCAATTCTTAAAGCAATTACCTTTTTATTTTTCTATTTTTTTAATGGAAATTTTACTGTAACTTGTAGCTCAACAAAAGCGACTAACTACTAGTGAATTGACATTCTTTCAAAAACTGTTTGATTTTCCACCTTTGTTAATGCAACATATATTTTCCCTAAAGAAATAAATACAATTTTTGAAAAGATGTAAGTTTAAAGAAGCCAAATTTTTTTTATTTCTGTTTCAGATAAGAGCCGCACAATAAACTGAATCCCAGTTGACATTATAGAATCACTCCATGCAACATAACAAACCCATGGGACTGTTTAGATTGAATATTTAAATACAATTCAAGCTTTCCATATTGATTATTTGGCACATTGGGTGTATTGTTCTTGCAGCAATGATGCTGAAACTCATGAACAGTTGTAGGAGGCCTTTTGTCAGTTGGTAAATAACAAAAATACATTAGGAAATTAGGCTTAATCCTAGTAAATATAGTTTTTTGTAATTTAATGCAATAACACGGCAATTAAATATCTTCCCAAAACTGTGCATCCCTTATTTAAATTAAGCTCATTTTATTAATAAATCATACATACTGATCTGGTTTTAGATAATCTACTGTATGAGATTGTTTGATTAAGAATGTGAAAGTAATTTAAGGTTGCAGATACGTGCTACATCAACCTTAAACTATTTGTTTTCTCTTTGGAATAAATAAATAGTTTTTGATTTGATGGGATTTTGTATTCATTAACTTGCCATGCAGTAGACGGTAGCAGATTCTCCCTGAGCCATTATGCATCTCTCAAGTTTTTAAGATTTTTTCACCCGACAAAACATTTGTAAAAAGTAGACAAAGGCTGAAAGAATGTTTTGCTTTTTTTCCCTTTTAAAAAGATGACAAGAAAGTCTGACTATATTTCATCGCTCATCTAACCACCTGTCTGGAAATCTATGAAAGCATCATGGTGTGTCTGGTTACCTTACTGTGTTAGGACAGATTTGTTCTCTTGGAGTTACTTTATTATGGAGCTCAATGCATTTAGGCATCTGGATGTAGTCCAGCTGACTTTCTGCAGTTGAAAATGATCTCATATTTAATTGCCATTAAATATTTCATAGTTGTTGTTGCCACACATTGATTATTTCTCAATCTGCTAGGCTAGTGGGATTATCACACACATCTTCTCACTTTACGAAGGATTGTCCAGAAAAGGGTAAATATTCAGTAAGTGGATTATAATAGCAAGTGAGGAGTTCAGTGGACATTTTCCTACACTGGCATAGCGATTTCATGGATGTGTAAACATAAGAGGAGGTGCTTGGGTTGAGATCCATCAAACCTGACAGCTGCCACCTAACCCGACGGATGACACAGCACGGACATCGTGGCACCAGGCTCATGGCGAACGACCACCGCAGGCCCAAACCGAGTAATCTGCAGTGCCACTGCTGAGCTGCGCACATCTCCAGAAGAGGAGGAGAAAGATGGCAAAGAGAGTTGCATACTGCCAGCACCTTATAGATGTTAGTAATCCCAGCACTGTCTCCCAGGAGCTGGATGCTTTTATGGCTCTGTGTTAAAAGTTGACTGTGAGCATGCAGTAAAAAGAAGGCTGACACAAAGATGCGCTGTTTTATGTGTCATGACCTTTCTACGAAGGAAGGTCTGTTAACTATAGCTTTTCTTCAGACTGGCTGCTGACACACTGCATATTTAGATGGTTTTTTAAAGGAAATAAATACTTTTAAAGTTCCCATTTGAAGTAATTCAATCTTCTATTGTCTCAAGACTTAAAATATTTACCCTGATTATTTGCACAGGTTATACGTTCCGGCTTGTTTTATTTTATTTTTTTCAAATTATAATCCTGAACTTTAATGTTATTTGTTGTTGATTTTATGCGACAGACTAAGACAAAGAAGTGTGAAATGTTTTTGACAATAATACAGGTTTATAAATCTTTTACAAATAAACACAGGACACCTGTGGCGCGCGTTTCCATTCTCTGCCTCTTCAGTTCCTACTTTATAGAACCAGCGTGGGTGAACATCAGTTTTAATATCTTACAAAAAAGATTTTTTTTTTTACTAGATTGAAGTCTGGCCTTTGACTAGGATATTCTAACTCATAACAGAGCTTTGATCTTATGTTTTGTTTTTGTTATGACTGGTGCATCTACTGGGTTGTTTCCCATTTTACATCTAACAGAATTACTTTTGTGTTTTTAGCTCCATCTATCTTCTCATTATCTCTGACCAGACTAAAACATACATTTTGGTTTTGTGCACAAAGCCCCTTTGTGAACATCTTAAGTTTGTCATAAATGATGATGTGGAAAAAGCCTTAAATAAGGTTTCTTTCAACGACAAAAAACAAATAATAGTTGCCCTAACATAAACCAAACACTAATTTGTAAGTAGGTGACTTCTGAACTGAGGTCGTTAGGAGTATCAGATTCAAGATTCAGTTTATTTATATCATGATAGCAGGATAGTAGCTCTCATGTACCATGATAACATTTTAGAGACTTGGTGGAATGAAGACGTTTCAAGTTTTGCAAATTTACTGTTGTTCAGATAAATTACCAGACCTTGTATTCTGAGGGTTTGGTTTAATCCAGTATCATTTTTTTTGTCCCAGACTCGTCAAAAGTTGCCATTATTAGAGTTTTTGTTGAAAACATTGTCTATTCAGAACCTTGCAAAAGTATGTACACCCCTTGCATTTTTTCCCCAGATTGTATGATATGACAACCACATATGTCTATGTATTTAATTTCCTTTTGGAAATAAAGTCTTTTTAAATTACTTGAGTAGGTTTTTGTTTTACTTGGAATCCAATTTGACAGACTCACAGTAAAGGGATTATGATTGTGACATGTATGGTGAACACTTGTATAGAAATCAAATCCAAGCAGATACAGATGACCAAAAAAATCACGAAACTCTATACAAAAAAAACAAACACACAAAAACTAAAAAGGATCATATTGAAGTCACAATAAAAGATTCAATTTATTAATATAACTGGAATGTAATCTCAAGCCACATCACAAGAAAATTATTTCATTCCAATAATAAATCCAAATAAAAAATATGTTAAAAAAAGTTTCCTATCTAAAAAAAACCAGCAGATTGCATCGAGTTATTGACTTTCAGAATTGACTCCTCCTGGATCAGGTACCCGACTTCACAGCAATCCCTCATACTGAGCAGGCATGTAGCTACAGTGGAGAGGAAAAGGGGCATAATATGAAGTATTCATGAAAAACTGAAAAAAGTCAAGATCACAATAATTTATCTTTGTCCTGCTTTATCACATAACTCCACCCCACCAATTACTTTGCATGAGGATGATTTGAACCACTACCCATCCATCCATCCACTAAACATCCTGCCTATTCTTGTAGAGTCTCGAAGGTATGCTGGTGTCCAGTGGTCTAGTTGGGCAAGAGGCGAGGTGCTTGCAATTTTCAGTCATGTTTTTGGACGTTGGGAGGAAGCTGGAGTACCCAGAGAACATGCAAACTCCTTGTATGCTGTGTGGATTCGAACCCAGAGCTTTCTCGCAGCAGTGCAGCAGAGAACCACTATTAACCCTATAATTAAAAATAAAAACCCTTAGGTAACAACTGAACGTTTTCCAGGTCCGCTGTTTCCTCACTTGACAGCAGGTGGCAGCAGAGCGCAGGCTGGCCGCTCTACTCCGCAGCGCCCTCGCCCGGCCGGCAGGTGAACCGCGCCGAGGAGAAGCTCAGGAGACGACCCCGCTGTCTGCTGTCAGGTAGGAAAAACATTTCTTTCGTTTTCCCCCCACCAGATTAATCAGCATCGCTCGGTGATTAAAACACGATTGAGCCTCTTTTCTCCAACTGCATCTTGTCGGTTCATATATATATATATATAGATATATATATATTGCGTTTGATTGAAGAGGTTTGTCCTCCGTGCGTTTTTCTACGCTTAGAAACATCCCGCATATTTTTTTCTTCATCCATCGTTTTAACTGCGCTTCTTCTCCCGCAGCTGTGTTGTGTCTTTTTTGGCTTTGACTTGTTTTTATTTTAGTGCACCATGCGCGCTCCCCCATCCTCACCAGATCCTCGCCCACAATAAATAAACAAACGCAGATAAAACCCAAGATAGAATAAATCATCATAATAATAATAAAACTGTGCCATCCTTATTTTTCTCTCTCCCTCTCTGTCCTTGAACGCTCGAACGACAGTAATCCGCCGAAATATTTCTAATCTTATTATTGAGAAGTCCCAGGAGGACAGTGATGTCATGCTTCTCCTCCGATATTTACTCCAGTTTGCTTTCTGTGCGCAGATCTTTTGTTTGTCTCCGTCGCGATTCTGGATCTTTTGCATCTCAAGGCCCAAATGGTTTCTAATGCGCGTCTCACAAATGCATCCTTATGTGTGTGTTTATTTTACTTATGCCTATAATTTTTTTGAATCTTAATAATTGCAAATCACCCGCTGATTGCTTGAGTTCCCTGTGGTTTTCTATAAGGACGTTTATTTAGAGCGCGCAGACAGTGTCGGCAGCCAGCAGCCTGTGCGCCTGTGCCAAGCCCATTTTTCATTTGCTCAACAGTGCAGACAGCCAGGTTGCTTATCTGCCACATACGGGCTCCACAGTAATCCACCCGAGGTCAGTAGACACAATCTGAATCTTTGAACGTGGCAACCCCCATTTAATTGAAAATGCAATGTTTGCAATGAAAATGTTTTCAATGCAATAAGCATCCATTCATTGAGATGCATGGATTTGGCATCTGGACACACCTTGTCCACCATTCCCTCCATCTCATCCTTCAATTGCGTTTGTGTGTGTGTGTGCGGAGAGCGCGCATGTTGTGGTCTGTAACCACAGCTTGGAGCAGCTCCAGCCAGTCAGGTGAAAGAAAGGAAAAAGACACCCCAGTTTCATGTTCTTAATGCTCCGATTGAATCTCATCTCTGCAAGTTTCTGCAGCACTTTGATCATCGGGGGTTGTTACAGAGAGACATGCACGAATGCTTCCACAGAGCGCAGACAGGGACTCCTCCCCTCTAAAACTTCAGGGAAAACAGTCACTCTGCTGGACGGATGGGATTTATAGACGCAGGAATCAAATGAAGTTGTTGCAGAAATCGGAGACGTTGCACTTTGTTTTGGGTTCTCATTGGAAATTAGGTTCTAGTCACAAAGTGCCAGAGTGCCATCTTGTCTGTTTTCAACTGTTTTGCTGTCAGTTAGCTTGTTTTCTTTGCCAGATTGCACCAAATACTAGTAGACACACTTAAATTGCTTAACTTTAGATTCTGTGTCTAAATATTTAAGGATTGTTAAAATGAGGCTGGCATCAAACTGATTATTTTGGAAATAATCAGCACGGCTTGAAGTTTATAAGCCATCAGATATTATATATATAAATGCATGATTATATCTAAATAAACAAAATTTCCCTTAACTATCCCATCACAGTTTGGTCAGCATGGCTTTGTTAAGTTCAAGGTTTGCGTTTGTGCCTATGTTCGGTATAAGACACATGTGCAAACTCAGGTTCTCATAGATTTAACAAAAAAAAACAATGCTTTCATGAGTTTTCTCCTCTATGTTGGAGTTTGTGTCTAGATTTTTGACCATATTGGTGTTAGTTATTATTTTTGATTATGCTTTTCTTGTCTTCAGTCTATCAATAACTATTGCCGTTATTATTTCAAAACTGCTTACATTCAAAGAAAAGTCAAACACATTACAAATTTTCAGATACTAAAACTGCAAAAAAGAAAAGAAAAAAGAAAGTTGTATTACAAAGAAAACAGATAAAATCTTTAGTTTGCAGTGAAGTAAAATTGACATTGATGGTGAAGTTTCTATCTCTGGTCACCAAAGTTGGAGTTTAGGGGCATTGTGTGGACTCACAATTGACTTTAGAGAATTTACAACCAAACGCTCTCCTGTTCATAATTCACCACTTCTTCATATTCACATCTCCCGAAGTGAACTAGCTCACCTTAAAGGTATAGGAGAGGATCTTCAGCTCATTCTAATTTTCGCGCGCATTGTACGTGTCGGGTGGGTGGGGACATTAGTGATATACGTCATCGCGTAAATTTTATTTCCGCATTGACAGCCAGTTATTTTTCACCACCGGTCGTTTTTGAGTGGCTGTCATTTTCAATGGGATTTTCCATTGAAATTTTTCTACTGACAAAATCCCCTTCTATAACCATTACTCTCTTCGATTTTTACCTTTTTGAAAATAATAAATATTGGTAGAGGATTGTTTTGTCTCATTTAGCTAAATAACTACATTATTATGTAGGCCTTGCAGTTTTACTGCTTCATAAAAAACCTGTTTGGTTTACATGTTTCTTTTTACAAGCTGATAAAAGGTTCTCTTTTTTGAATCCATAGTCATTGATTTACTTGCTTAGTTTATTACTTGCCAGTCTGTTTTTTTTGATTAAGAAGATATTATGTCACTTTACAACAAAAATACTTTTAAATGGCTAATAATAACCTACGAAAACATCTATTAATCAATGAATCAATCAATCAAGCAATCAATCAAAGATCTTTAAAGCATTTGTAAAAGAGGAAGTTGATTCTGCATCAGTGTGTAAAAAGCTGCTGCATATTTTTGATTCCTTAACTGTAATAAATAATGGATCAAGTAACAGTTTATAAACCCTTATGAAGGCTAGTATTAGTTTTAGGTGCTATGGTAAAAGTTTTTAGTTCCAAACATAATTTTGTTCTCTGACTCTGTACCATTTATTCTTTTATTGACTGTCATGTTACACATCTGTGGGGCAGATGCAACGTTTCCTTGCTGCTTATGGAAAAACATTATAAGGATGCTGTTACCAGGTGGTCCTCCTCGTTGATAATCCAGTGGATACCTGCTCCCCCTTCATATGTTTGTGAGGACCTTACAGGATGTGTTTTGTACAATCATCGTCTCTGGCGTTAAGTAATTCTTTCGACCTTTTCTGTTCAGGATCCCGGAGAATTTGACAAAATCTCAAATGTGGAAGTTTGCAGGGCTTCTTAAAGAAGCGCAATATACTGCTATTATATTGTCATTGCAATATCAGTGTGTGCAATATTCATCTTGCAAAGGGCTATTAATAAATGGAAAATGAATGTGATAAGACAGGTATAAAATCAAATATTGTTAACTGTAATCCATTAAAATTTTATGTGATGGACCCAGAAGAAAACTGATAAGTTTATGAATTGTTCTCCATTTGACCATCCATCCATCCATCCATCCATCCATCCGTTAATCATAATGAATTTAATTCCAGCTTTGTCATGTTTCAAATTAGGAGGGTAAACAATTACATAAAAATTATTTAAAAATTTCCTCATAAAAGCTTAAACATGAAGCTTTAAAACATCAAAAAAAATGCTTTTAGGGCAGTGTACCTACAGAGTTTTCAAATTATAGTGAATATCCAATTAAAAGCAGTATTTAGTCAGAATTTCTGTTTTACTGGCTTATTGATTAATTGATCACTAGATTATTTAATTAGTTTTTTGCCAACACAGATAAAATAATATGTTCCTTGAAATTATCAGCATTTGATATATTAGTTTGTTTCTATTTTGTTATATTTAGAAGACATAGGCAGTACTGCCAGACAGAAACATAGATTAACGTCAACAGCGTAAAAACAAGCAATGAATTCACGATTGTGGAAAATCCTGCCAACGTGTGGCATTAACGGACTAGAATAAAAATGTTTTAATGTCTAATCGTATTTTTGGTGGCATTAGGTCAATCAACCTGGTAACTGTCACATTGTATGAACACTGGTCAAAAATTAGCGCAAAATCTGCACCACCACTAAATTATTGAGCCAAACTTGAACGCAAATTTTACAGACTTTACCCAATAAATAACATTAGCTAATCTCACATTTTGCTCTCCAGACATCGGATTTCAAACTGGATTCTTGGGAAAGCTGAGACACGAGTCTTAAATATGGAAAAATAATAAAATGACACAGTAATATGAAGCCACAATACTGATTTTTACATGCATGATCCTCACATACAAGTGCTTTTTGTAGCAGCAGTGCAGTAGAAACAGAACACACACTTTAAAGCTTTAATAGGACTTGATGTTTCTGACGTTTACAGCTCTGCATTTTTCAATATACCAGCACACATGGCATATTAATAATTATTGGCTAAACTCTATAGGTGAAGTTTAAAATATTCTTTAAATCAATTTACAGTTCTTAAATAGTTACCTTTTCCTGTACCTTTTGGTACAGAACTTTTGGTCTGCATGATTAATTTTTCAAATCCAGACAATTTGGTTATTTGTTGAGTTTTATGAAATGAAATTCACACTGAAGTGATTCAGTGAGAGGCCCTTAAAGGCTTCAGTCCAAATGGGAATGCATCCAAAGTCCTGCCTCACTTGGGATAGTCCCGCCGAGAGAGCTGAGGCTGGCAAAACCAACAATATGTTTAGGATTCATTCTCTGGATGGTGTTCTCATTTAAGAGGTGAAACTATTCAAACTTTTCATGATTCTGTTATTCCTACTCTTAATACAAAATACCAAGGGTTACCCGCTTTCTTCTTCTCAAACATGCAATTCATCTTTGTGTTTGGTGTTCAGTAAATGATTTTTCTGTTAAATAGTATTTTTCCACTTCTTTTTTTGCAATGACTTCTAAGCTTAAGCAGAAAGATCTGAGGGAATTGAAATATCTGTCAGAAAAAGCTTTTCCTCATCAGGCACAAAACGAAAAGCCACAGCAGGTTTAAATACGGCACTCTTCTGCTCGGTTAATTAGCAGCATGCTGATTGAAGACTTCGCCTCGTTGCACTTACAGCACAGTGTGTTTGGATCGTGTACTCTGAGCATTCTGCAGCTAAATGCTTTACACAATTATAACCCCTGGGAGTTCCTCATGATCTGAATTCCTCGGTGACATATTGTGGTTTAAAAATATTCAGAGTGCATCATTAACATCTGCAAACTGAAAGCAAAAGTTGACTATGACGCATTTGTTTTATTTAAAACGGGCGCTGTAACTTTGAAGTGAAATACGAATGTGTACAATTGGGCTGGTTAGCATCAGTAGAGAGAAAACTGCGGCTTTGTGGTGTTTATTTTAATCGCTTTTGAGTAGAAAACAATGCAAACAAGCCGGTCTTGCAAGATATTATGGGTGGAAAATGGAACAGCGCCCTACATCAGCCTCATCCTCCCAAGAGCTCCCCACATTGGAAAGGTAGATCTAGTCTGCAGAAGCTGCAGGCTGGGAGGCTGAGCAAGCCAACTGAAAGCCGAATGATGAAGAAAGTAGGTCAGAGATACAGAAGCAGTCAAGCATTAGAGCAGAGCAGCATCGGCGTCTTTCAGCTGAGCTAAGAGTCGTGCTAGTTAGGAGACAGGCACAAACACGGCATCAGAGTCTCCTTTGTTTTTCGCCGTGACCTTCTATCTCTGAGGAATTGCGCAGGGAAGCAATTAGTGAAATTGTGCAACACAACTTGTCAGGTTTTAATTAATTATAATGACAAAACAAGCTGGGGATTTGTTTGCTCTGTCTCAATTCAAGGTGTCAGTGGACAAATAAAACAAAAAACTCAATCTAATCTCTTGAAAACATCCTTAATATGATAAAGCTTCACACAAAAGGTATTCGTGTGATGTGTCAAATCATCTTGGTTATCCCTGTTTTAAGGATCCTAAGAGGGATTTTGTGAAGGTGTTGTGAGATTATGGCATCCTGGAAATTGAGCAATATCTGCGTTTCCTCTCTGGAGTTGTTATCCCTGAACCCTGTGTTCACCTCAATATACTAGAGCATCCTCATCAAGCTCAAGAGTCCATCTTTTCATCTCCTGCCTTGCCTATCATGTTGCACTCATGAAGGAAACACAAAGTCGCTTTTTCAAAAGGCTTTTACACTTGAGACTTAGACTCTTTTTCTAGTTTTACTTAAAAAGAAGGATTGAGTAACTGATCATAAAGTCTTCTTAGCTATACCCTTAAAATGTCTGCATCTATCAATCCTGGAGGAGAATCCAAGGCAGACCCAGAACTCGCTGTAGGGAGTCTATACTTGTTCTGCTTTAGATTTGCCTTGGGATTCCCCATGAGGAGCTGGAAGGTGTTAAATCGCTCTCTCTGTCCTGAATCAATACCATTTATGAGCTTAAGCAAAGCCTTTTATTGATATTCGTTAATCATTTTGTTGCATCTGTATATCAACTTGAATTGACAAGAATAAAATTAAGAATAAATTAATTTCAAGACTAATAAACATTAGAAACTCCGTCAAAACCTGTCCGGCACACTCTTTCGGCCTGCGCTGTGTGCCGAGCTCTTCTGGAGCTGTGTCAACATCCCTGTTGACCGAGCTTCTTGCAGAGGCGACGTCTGTGCCAAGGTCTTATTTTCACACGCCCTTGAGAGGATCAGGCAGCAGCAGCAAACCTCTCTCAGGCTTTTTGCCTCGACGCTGCAACAAATACTCCCGTCACGTCCCTTATCTTGTTTTTAATCGCCCATCAGATAAAGCTAACATTACCAGAGTTAAGTTTGCAATGTTTACTACAAACCTTTTTCACTTTTTAATCCTGGTCATGAAATAAATTAGGATTTTTGAGAAGATGGCTAAATGAAACCAAATTATAGCGACAACAAAGCTGTGTTAGTTGAACTAACAAGCTTTTCTTATCATATGCTTTAATCCTGTTACACGTTAATAAGTGTAGTAGATTTGACGGGCAGCTGCAGGATCCTGCTCTCCTATCAGCCTTGAGTTTGTTTGCTGGCCAGCTGTCAACGCTCCCGGATGCAGCCTCTTGGAGGGATTGTCCTCACTACCAGTGTTTCAGCTTTCTTCTTCTTCTTGTTCTCCTTGTGTGGATTCTGTCATGTGTGAAGCTACAATACAAGATTTGTCCAGCAACTCGTGAAAGTACACTATTCATTCGATTTTCAATACAACACAGTCTGCCATTTATATTCAGCCGGTGTCTCTATCGTTCACTTTACTGACTGTTTGCACTTTTTTGGATACAGGAGATGCTTTTACGCTGTAGTTCTCCAACAACTAGCAGTGGAAAAGTAACGCAGCTACATTGAAACTTTTATATCAACAATGGTACAATGGAGAAGTGTTTTATGAAGTTACTTCAGAAGCAAATAACATTTAAGACTGCAGTGAAATACTTGACATATAATGATTTTTTTAAATTAGACATATATATAGTTTCAAAAGCAGTAATACAGCATCAATACCGGGGTAAAGAAATACATATTTATGTTTAAATGTAAACTTACTGCATTGTGTTTTATGATGACCAGTTTATTTATAGTGGATATTTTAGGTCAAATAAATCAAAATAGGACAAAAAAACTATTCTTTCCACATCATCCAAGCAATTGTCTGTATTTTCTAACACCATAATGAATGGTTCGTGAAAATTACCTAAGCTCTTTGATAGTTTAGGTATTATATACAGTTGTTGGCTGTAAATCGTCACATAAAACAGTAAAACAGTTTAGTCAAACATTATAAACAATCAATGTCTGTATTTATACTATTTATTCCAAATCAAACAAGATGACACTGATGAGGTAAAAATGTGTCATATTTGCTCATAATTAACAATTTTCTGTAAACGAAAGATGTAAAAATTGTCTAGGACAAGAAGATGTATTCCTTTTTTTGCATGTAAATATTCAGCTTTTTTAAAAGGAAAGTCACACCTATAGTATTATATGACGTAGTTCGAAATGGTAACGGACTCTGTTGTCAATTTATTTCAGTTAATTGCGTTTTAATCATAGTTTTATCTTATTATATTTAATTGGGAACCTTCGCCATGACTGTTGCAGCTAATGTTAGCTATGTCCTCTCTGCTTGCAGCTGTATATTATGCATTGAAGTGATGCTCTTAGCCTAAAGTGCTGCAGTGCTTTACCTCCTGCCTTAAAGGTGGCAGAAAAAAACATGCGGTTAATTACCAGATCAGGATTTGGTGCATCAGTGTTTGAAGTGAATGAACTGCATTCTCTTTAACACCTTATTTTTTTAGCATGTTCATTGTTTCTTTGATTAATTGAAAAGAAACTTGATTTTACCAATGTTATTTTTAACAATAAAATTACATTTTTGTGCATATTTTTGGAATTGTAATACTTGTAAAATTTACAAGTACATTTAGCCCTATTTATAAATAAAAAAAGGCATTGAATGTAAACATGCATCCTCATTTACTGTGAAACAAGCATTGGAAAGCTACACAGCCGAGGTGTCGCTTTTTGCCATGTTTGTGCATTAATGGTGTGAAGATTTGCAGCATCTGTCCATTACAGTCAATTAAGTGTGTGGCGGTAGAAAGGCCTGAATATGGTGAGGGAAATACCATCACTAATGTTTGAATGGGCATAGAAATGTAGTGTAAAGCTTTGGGGGTCTTCAGACTTTAGAAAGCGCAATACAAGTAAAAAGCTATAAAATGAAAATTTTAGTCCTCAAATTTTACTAAGTTTTGAATTATATCCTTATCTCCCAGTGCACTGGTAACTCACTTCATACAAAAGAAACCCAGAATAAAAATAGAATAGTGAAATGTAGTCAAGGACAGAAAAAAAGCCTTATCTCTGGATCCGATTGTTTCGTTGTTGCTGCCAGGGACGAAGGTGGAAGTCAGTTTGAACAGCCAGGAGATCATGAGAGTTTGCAGGGAGGCGGAGTGAAGGTCACATAGCTAAGTTCAGTGTGCTTCAACACCAGGACAACAGTTTCTGTGTTGGTTCCAATAAATTATTCCTCGTTTCAATGGTACGGTTAGGCGTGCTGTTTTATGGTCCGACGTACTCAGGAGAGGGTTTTTCCCCCCGCTAGTTTGACTCTGAATGGGCCGCCAGGGTTAAACCGTCTAATATTGGGCCAAGTTGTTGCAACGACAAACTTGACACAGTGTGAGATCTATTTAAGCATCATATCAGTGCACACGGGACTAACTGTGCATTATTTTTACGGAATCTAAATTTGTTTTCAATTTGTAGTCCCAGCTATGTTTTAACCAGGGAGATGATATATTCAGGGTAAGGCGCAGTGTTAGTTCTCTCCAGAAACAGAGCTTGGCTTTGTAAAATCATCTCTGCAGTTCTCCCAGACTTACCATGAGCTGCTATTTTTAATGATGCTTATCTTTTCTGGACTAAACAGCCAGGTTTTGAGCTTTGGATCACTTTATCCTTGAGATACAAATCACAGACTTGGACTCTATTAATATAAAATTACTTCTAAATGCATTACGTCCCATTGAAATGTTTTAGTGTGTCGGTCAAAAAAAGCTCTCCACATTTTCTGTGTTTATATAAGAAGGAATATTAAAGGATTTTAAAAAAAATCTACTTCTCACCTTCAAAGCTAGTATCAAAAATGATTTACTCTGCCAAATTCTGCCCTCTCAGTATGACCTGCCTACTGCTAGCTGATGGCTCTTAGCAGTAATGTTTCTCTGAAGGATTAACCCATCGTGTTGATTTGCCAACATGGGCATCAGAGAGGAACTAAAGCACAGAAGTTGCCAAATCTGCATCACAGTTTGGATGGGGAGGCTGATTTACAGCATAAGCTCCACACCGCCAGGCTCTGAGAGAGCATTACCAATATGACTTGAGCCGATGTAACCAGTGGCCTGGCTTTAAGCTGATGTGTAATCTTCTTTTTTTATGAGCTTTGATGTTATCTGGGCTGGTCGCTTTGGTCTCCTGTGGTGCTGGAGGAAGTATTCGTTAACGCTTCTATAAACTCAAAGAGGTTGCTCGGGAGGTAAAGCTTGTCACAGCGAGGACGGCGTGAACGTGAGTTTTTTTTTTTTTTTAGGTTATTTTTGTCGGTAAGGCTGTAACATGAAGCACTGTCCTCACATCAGTATGTATAAATAGCCAGGTTTGCGCAGATCCAGTGTCTGTTTACATTTTGAGGTGACTGACTGGGTCCTTCATGCCGGAAGACAAAGTGACCAACAAGTACGTCATCGTCACATTTAATCCCCACAGCCAGGCGACTTCGTTCACCCCAGCTGCTCCTCGTGTGAAGTTCACGACTGATTTATGTTCGTTTCCTGTTTTGCAGCCTGACAAGTGACCGGAAATGGAGTACATGAACAACGCCTCGAACAGCTACGGTTCTGGAGACCCCGTTGGCGCCTCCTTAGCCAACATGACCATCAATGACCAGCATCACCAGGAGAACGGAGTGAAAATGAAAGGTCAGAGATCAGGAGACGAGAAAAGCGCCCGTAAAACCCTAATGCAATAATATAAGTAGCATAAAAACAAGTACATTTTTATCCTAAAAAGAATAAATATGTAAACAAAAAGTTTATATGAAGCATTAAAACTTCTGTGCATTTGAAATCCACAGTAAATAAAAAAGTTGTATTTGTAAAAAAGTTGTAAAATAAGCCAGTTATAAGCTTCTAGTGCGCTTTCCAAGAAAAAGCTTTTTTATGCAGTAGTTTGTAACTTGGTGCTTTTTACTTGTCGGGCGTTACCACAGCACTCTCTGTTGATTTACATGCAGTATATGTTTTATTCTATATCATAAAATGTGGCGGCAAACCGAGAGCAGCCAAAAAGTGACCTTCTAATGTTAGTTGTATTGAAAGTAACCTGTGACCACAGGATACTTTCTTAATCTCTTAATCTGTGTAAAAAACTTTTAATGAATTCAGACATATGTTTTTGAAATCAATAAACATTCATCTTTAATGTAAAAACACCTAAGCAGGAGAATAAATTGAAAGCATTTGATTTTAGCCAGTGTGGTTTTGCTAAAATCTTTGGTTGAAGTTGAAATTATCTAAACTGTGGCAATAAAATCCAAAACAAAACAAAAAATAACTTTTTGCAAATTTTTTTGCATCAGGTATAGTTTTACCTTTTAGATAAGGGCATCTAATAAACAAATTTATTAAAGATTTTAATGTTTAACATTTATGTTAGACATGTAATTAACTGTTTAAATATATATATAAGAAATCAAAATACCATAATTGTAAATCGATAATAGTAATATAATTCCCTTTTAAAGGGCTTAAATTAATCTCTTTATATGAATTTGTTGTTGGCAGAATTGTTCCTTTTTTCCGTGTCAGATATATTTAATCCCAAAACAAAGACAGATTACTATTTTAAGTACAAGACTGAATGTAAATTGTGTGAAGGTTTGTGTACAGTCTGGGGGGCTGGGCCGACTCCCTGACTTTTGGCTGTCTTTTATCTTAATCTCTTTCTTTATATTATGAACACAGTGCATGCTTGACTGCAGCTGGACTGGGCTCTGTAATCCTGGTATGTGGGTCGGATGTTCATGAATGAGCCCCGTTTTAGTCCCTCTGGTTGATTTTAGCAAACAAACAAGCATCTGGCGACTGCAGTGAAAACTTTTGTCTATATGATCAGCTATTTCTTTTCTTGGATATATGAAATTATCATAACATACAATATAAAATACAGTTCTAAAATTACATGTTTCATCGTACCTTTTAATGGGTGTATGAATACAAAAGCTGCCATTAAATACTTTATATAGTGATGTTGGATCTCAGTATATGCAAGTGCAAAAAGATGTGTTTGATCTTTGTTGTATTGAAGCATCATACTCTCATACTAAAAGATTTAGAAGAATGCAACATTTTATTTCAACACAGTGTGGTAAATTCACAGGTTTACAAATAAAGGTTCCTCACATCCTGCAATTAGCATCAACCCTTTATAATGAATTTAATAACTTAAAATGGGAATAATTCCAGGGACTTCTAATTATTTCCTCCTGATCTTTCCATGGTGTGTAAATATGCCATGTAACAGATGATTGAATAGAACCAAATATTGAGACTGAAGTTGAAAAGTGGAAACAGCATCTTCTCTTTATTTAGAAGAATTTTGGTTAATCGGTGATGCTGTGGGTTTATTCAATACATTTACTAAAAATTGTTGTTTTGAGTTTTTAAAAGAATGTCACTTTTAGGTGCTGCTGTAAAAAAAAGATTAATTCATTTTCAGTTTTTTTTTGTGTTTCTTTTTTTGCACATATTAACAATCCTGATATAAAATGCGTGGATATATTCTTTATTCATCTTGCCATTTGGAATGGCAATTCTTTAACTCTATCAACTTTTGTATGTATAATTCTTACAGATTTTAAATTTTTTAGTTAACAACTATATTTTTCACTTTCCATATGAGCTAATTTAAAAATTTTTATTTAAATTAAAAAAACATTTGTTAGAAATATTCATACTGAAGTTTTCAGTTCAGGGTAAAAATATTGTATTACTTTCTTGGCTAGTGGATTTGAGTTGCATGATAACTTGTAAATATAGTCATGGGAACCTTTATTTACACATCGCCTCCATATAAGCTACTATTTTGGTAATTTGGCAAAGCAAACAAGAGTAATTATCCAATCTGGTGTAAATTCAGTAAATATCAATCCAGTTCATCCCAATATGATCCAGTCATTGAATCAGATTTACATATTGTTGTGTCAGCTGTCCTAGTTCAGACTGCCCTATTTCAGAAAAAAATGTTACATGTTTGTGAATATTGTGATGATGATAAAACATTGCTGTAAATTAGGCAATTGTGATGCAACTCTATTTTGACCGATCACCTGGGATTAACTATATGCCTTAATTGTTTAAGTCCTTATTACTTTTTGTTTTATCACAAAAAAGATCTCATTTTTATTTTTAGTCCATCCTAATATGGGTAAATTATTTATATTGTCACTAAAACCCAGTTTGAATCAGATATTTATGTATTTTTTTCCCTGTTGTTATTCCTATAAACCACGGGGCCACTTAGTACGTAGCCTAGCTTTTCCCAGTTTGCAGCCCTCACTAGTGCAGTCGTTCTACCCGTTTCCAGTTCCCATTATCCCCTGTACAAACAGGACACAGCCAACAGAGTAAAGTTTGTCCGCAGAACTAAACTGCTTATCAATAAGCTGCGAAACACAGAGTGAGTATCTAATCAACACATTAGATCAAGTGTCTATACAGTGCATTGGTTTAGGTGTGATGCTAGTTTGTCCCTAGATCAATACTGCGACTTAACATTTGCATTAAAATAAATGCTAAACATTTTCAGAACTGAGATGTTATAAAACATTTGTTTATGAGATGTACGTAATATAATTTACATTAATTTAAAATGTGAATTCTGAGACACTTTTTTTGTACAATAAAAAAAAAATCTTACCGTCTTTTTCCATTTTCTGAAATTTCATAAATATTTTTCTCACATTTGACATTTCTCTAGATATTGAACATTCTAATATTATCAAAAGCTTTTAGTTACACTGAATATTATTATATTGTCTTAATATCTTAAAATCTCTCTAAACAAATCTTCTCTTATTGTTGAATGCTTGTTTACTGAACTCACTTTCTTTTTGATTACGTAAAAATCAGCTTTAGTTACAAAGGTCTGATGTTTATAGGATTTTCTTTTTGTAATCGATTTAAGAGATAAGTTAAAAACAGGTTTGACCATTTACATTTACTGTCTGCAAATGTCTTCAGGGAAAATATGCTTTTTTTTTTTGCTCACAAATTCAAACCGTTAACATACAATATATGTTTCGAAATAGTATGGACCATTAATGATTAATGCATTCATAAACATTAATCTTTATTTTTCCAAATCATTTTTTGTGTTGTTTTTGTTTCTAAAGGTTTTATATTCTCCGTCTGAAAAAAAGTTGCTTTTACCGTTTATACTTTATAACAAACTTGGATTTTGAATTTCAGACAAAGAAGCAGTGGTCACTGAAAATGGACTGAAATCTGTGTGTGAACTTTCTCAGCCAGAGAGCAACCAGTATGATGACGAGTTGCGTCCTGGTACGAACGCTTGCAATCATCGTTTCCTGAATCTGCTTTCACCTCCATTTGGGTTCACTTTGTCAGTTTTTTTTCTTTTTCTTTACTTTTACCTTTTTCAGAAAGATACTAATTATGTTCTTCTATTTTAGTCTCCCAGATGTAACCCCAACTGATTTAAATGTTTGTCCTTCTGCCTAAAGTCTGCTATGCTGTTTTGCTTCTAAGAAGTTATAATTGCATGTAGAGTCACCCGTTCAACAGCCTCTGATCAGACACTTACCAAAAAAATAGTGGCTTTTTGTGCATGTAAGAAATAACTGGAGCTTCCTGAAACTAGCAGCTTTGATATCAAATACTGAATGCAAAGAGTTCTGCAAAAAAAATAGGGTGGATAAACTCACAATCGTTAGAGGATACACATGAAAATTGACTAACACTGATTTTATCCTGCAGAGAAAGAGGAAGAAGTTGTTTCTGAGCTGTCAGAAAAGGAAGACGAGGGGCAAGTCGGTATGCCTCCAATTCTTCCTGACGGTTATCTCTGCTCCCATCACTTTTTTCCCCCCAGCTGAATCATAAAGTAGTTTGAATTATAGATAAGCATAACTCCCCGCTCCGACCCTACCTCACACAAAACCAGAAAAGTATCAGACATTTTAATCGCTCTGACCAAGGTTGCCAGCTGCTCTTCTTCGTGACTCTATATTTTATTTCAGCTTCTTATCTGAAAGAAACATGATTTCCTTTGTTGTCTGTTTTTATTTATTTTGCTTTGGCTTGATTTCTGTTTAATGCTACTTCTCTGACTCTGCTTTTTATAGAACAGCAACACAAGCTTCACTAAGATAGCAACCAAGTCCTTTTCTTATCTATATGTACACCAGACTTAAGTGATCAGACCACAGGCAAGCTGAACACCACCAGCTAACACGGTCCATTCAAGACGTGTGTGTCTAGAAACCTGCGATGCTTGCTGTGCTTTTGCGTATTTACCCTCTTGCTTTTACATTTTTTATTGTTCTGAGTCATAGGTATTGGCTGCGGACTCTGCATTTACCGAAGACGCGCTGCTTGCGAGCATTTTGATTTCTTTGCTATGTATTAAAGCTCTTGAACAACAAAAGCACATTACTGACTTAGGGCTTGTATTGTTTCCATTTCGTCTAATGCTGATCCATGAGCAGCCGGAGGAGCATCTTCAACAGGTAGGCAGCTTTATCTCTCATTGATTCCACTTGGAAGTCATTTAGTTACTGCTGAAGACAAATGTAACTATACTTATAATGTGTGTTGTACAAGAAAGTAGCTTAAAAGCATTAGAAAATCTTTTCATATCCGGTTTTTACAGTATACTGTCTAGATTTTATCATTTATATGTACAATTATTCCCCTTACTGTTGTGACTGAATGAATTTGACATGTGTGAACACACATAAAGAAGGCAAAGGATAATGGATCCATAGCAAAATTTTGTATATTTATGTTTAGAATATATTTAATAATTGTGCCTTTTTTTTTTTTCTGAAGTTTGTTGAATATGTATTTTTTACTATTTTAGTTTTCAGTTTTTGTTTGAAACGATTTTTTAAATGTTTTTCTTAAAACAGTTAGTAATTAGTGTCATAAAAAATACCTATAGCTGCGTGACTAACAAATGAAAAATGAAGCAAAAAGTTTGTTTTGCATGTAAATGTACTTAATTCACACTATTTCCACACATTCACAGATTTTATTTGTATTTAAATTTTCACTGCACTGTCAAACTAGTTAAAACAAATTGAGTCGAAATTTTCTTGAATCCCAAACTCCGCCTTCAATACAAAAAAACAACGTAGAAACTGGAAATGAGCAATAAGAGCACCATTTCCTACTTAGCCATTTCGTGAAGATGTATGTGGTCAAATCTTCTGTTAGAGGGAGGAAGTCAAGTAGCCAAGAACTAAGTGACTCCATTAATTTAAAAGTGCTTTGAAAAAGTGCTGAAATTGATATGAGGCCTTTAGACAGACAGACAGACAGACAGACAGACAGACAGACAGACAGGTTTTTTAATATCTGATAATCAAACTTTTCTATGATTTGAACATTTTTAAAGTTAAATGAATAAAGTGGATCGAAACAACAACATATGATGCGATTTTTTAACGACAAAATAGAAACAATTATTGTTTTAATTTATATCAATACATGTTCCAGAAAAATCCTCCAAATTACTAGCTTGTAATTTTATTGAGGCTCCCAATACGGTGGGACAGTTTTGAGGTTTCGGTTTTATATTTAAAATACAAAACTTAGTGTGTGATACTTGCATCGTTTGCACTGGAATGCATCTTTCGTCTCTCATTTAATTACCGTCCAAATCCATCTCTTTTTTTTGTCTTTAATCAGATTTTTTATCAGTTTATGTTTGACTTCTTTTGTTTTCCATTAATTTCATGTCTTCCCCTCTTTACATTGTTTGTTATTTGTTTTTTAATGGGAAGGTGGTTAACAAGTGCTGTAAATGTTTTGTAATCTGCTTTTCAAGCCAAATTACTGAGGCCTACTGATAGCGTCTACAGCGAGTTTTCTCCTGCTCAGCTTGGAGCTGCTCGGAAGGTCGTTGACTTCGTTGAAGTGCCCTCTTCTCCAGAACCAGGGAAAAAGTCAGTGGGAGATTCTGGGAAGAGGTTAAGTGATTCTTTGTGGGCCTCTGAAGATCTCAGCTGCAGGTCAGAGATGAGAGAGGACACAGAGGCCAGTAGGGGGAGCCCTGAGTGGACTGGAGCTGTTGATTCTCATCGGGCAATTAGCCTTGATGCATCTGAGTGCCTGGCGGAAATGAGCAATCTGCCTGGGACGTCTTTAGTCCGTAGCGCAGCTTTGGAAGACCTGACCGCCATTGAGGACAGAAGCTTGTGGGTTAACAAGGAGGAGAAGCAAATACCAGATGGACCGACTGCAGAGGGAGATGAATTAAACACCCTCAGTGACTCTAGGAGCAAAAAGATCTCTTCAGAAACAAAACAATCTCACAAACAAATGCTGCCAGAATCTGGGCTTGATTTAGGTTCTGAACATCTCCCTCCAGCACATATGACTGGAAGCATTTCTGAGAGGCATCGTCCCTTCAGCGAGTGGCCGTGTGACGCAGAGGCTGAAAACAGCAGTGAGCCATCATCACACAGGCCCGGCGATTCAATGCCTGACATTTCCTATGACTTACAGAGGAGCAGTGTTGCTCAAACTTCCTCCCCGATCCAAACATGTCCCTCTCAGAGCCCTGCAGCCAGAAGGTCTCTGGTGCCGGTCGCTGTTCACAAAGGTCTGTTTTGCTGTCATGCTCACCAGTTCAGAATCAGCCCTGCTTCAGTTAAACCCCCCCATTTGATTTACAAATGCAGCTTTGCCTCTCTGTTATGCAGCACAGTTTCTCCAAATGATTTTAGGACGTTACCTTCAGGCTGAGCAGCTTGTTGTCCCACCCTCCCCTCCTCCTTCCCACACTTCAGCTTTCTGTTTCCATACCCGCCCACCCAGCTGGTCATGCAGCCCAAAGACAAGACACGTGTAAACACACGTTTTATGTCACACTGCATGGTGCATACACTACACAACTAATTTAATGTTGTGCATTTTTTATTTATTATTTATAATATTTGATTTTAGACAAGCACTGGGAGGGAAATGTGCTCTGTTCATCTGAAACCTAAAACTAAAGGAATGAACTAAAGCTGTCTTCTGTTTTATTTTGTAGCTCAAGCAAAGACAAATAATGGAGATAAGGTATGTGAAAAAAGGCATTATTAGTCTATTTGTATAAGATTGTTGTAAAGGGATAATTCTGTTGAAAAAATATAAAAAATGAAAAAGACTAATAATTTTTCTGCACCTGATCTAAGGATTTTACATTTTGACACTCATGTTATTCAAAGGCTCTTATATGAACTAAGGCCATAATGTTTTTAAGATGTTGCTTTTACATATGGACAAATTTGCACAAAAAAATAAATAAAAATAATTGTCAATGTGAAAACCAATTTCCACAAAATAATGAGGATTTAATAAAAACATGTAATCTATCACCGTACCGCAGAAATGGCCTCCTTAGGTGCTGGTTTTATAGATCTTTGGTCATTGAAGTTGTTATGACGTCTGATTTGAAGAATTTGAGGGATAAGTAAATACTTTTTGTGACATATATTATTGTACATTAACAGAATTTCAAAAAAAATTAAATAATGAGTTGAACGCAAATAGTTGTAACATTCCTCAATGCAATTTGCCACTCATAATATGGTGGACGTGCTAATGGTGGGCATAGTTTTTATTTTTGGGTTTGTTTGTAGCGCTGGCATAAAAAGCCAAATCAATCAAACAGCATTTTGGTTAAACTTGAAGAATACTCAGGGTGTTTAAGTGATTTCCTACTATTTTTAGTTCAATTAATGTCGAGATGCTTATAAATATTTGAATTGTCAAGACTGGATGTCAATAATGAAAAGGATATGGAAAACCAGACAAGTTGATTATCCACACCAGAATTATCCTTGGACATAAAATCCGTTCATCAATCGTTTTTGTTTTTTTTACCATCATTCTTCTATTTTATGTTTGGCATTGTTTCAGTGTTTGTTTTCGTTTCATTCATTTGTCTTTTGTTCCTCATGATAAAGATACAAACTGTCACCACATCAACCTCTTCCCTTAAAAGACCCTCTGTTATCACCAAGAGCAAAAACACGTCCGGTTCCCCCCGGAACGGCCAGAGCTCCATCCCTGTTAAAGCCAGCAGCAGCCCAGCACCCAGGCCACCTGGAGTAAGTAGCGGTTTGACGGAGGTCACAGGTCAGGGGTCAGAACCGGACAGAGAGAGGATCCTTCTCCCAAATAGAAAAATCTGAAGATTTTCCAACATTAAACATCATACTTTTTTTAATCTCTATTCATTCCTTTTAACATTTTATGTGACTGTCATGTCCACACATACCTATGTTTCATTCAACTTGAGAACCCCTTCCACTTTTTGCCTGCTAGAAACTAAAGTTGCTGATTTTTAGGGCGCCGGAGCTGCAAAGCCTCAGATCCAAGGAGCCAAAACTACAGTCAGAAGTGGAGCTCAACCAGGTAACAAACTGAGAAACGAGCACTGGATTTCACTTAATTAAAAAGATTTGTGTTTAAAAAGGCTATTATTTGTGACACAGTGAGTGCCAAGAAACCCCCTACTCCATAAAATCAAGCATGTAACCTAAATAAGCAGATGGCCTCTAACCTTGCATGGCCAAAATGAAAATAAAAAGCCACCATCTGATCCCGATGGATCAAACTTGGTTAGCTTTTGGCTTGGTAGAGTTTCTAGTTGGAGTTGACTTTGTTCCTTTTATTATTTATCCTTCCTGCTTTTTAAAAAGCAATATAACATCTGACTTTATTTCTTTGTTTAAGATGCCAGGAGTGGGCAGAGCAGCCCCGGCACGCCCAAGTCCCCAGCCAGCCAAGCACTCTCTGCAGCCGAGGCCAACAAAGTGAAAAAGGTGGCGGTCGTACGTTCCAATCCCAAATCTCCGGGATCACTGAAGAGCCGCTCTCCTGCTCCTTTGGCCACTGCTGCACCGCTGCCCGACCTGAAGAACGTCAGGTCAAAGGTCGGGTCCACAGAGAACATTAAACACCAGCCCGGAGGTGGGAAGGTACATGACAACAAGCTGACATTTTAACTGAGGTGTTGGGAAATCTTTTGGTTCCTGCTTGCAGGAAGTATTTCTCAATACCAGGTTGATCGCTGTTCTCAATGAAATCAAACACATATGGATAATAAAATTTAATCAAGTCCATATTTGAGCTTTAAAAGCAGTTATGCCTGGGAAATATTTATGGGAAACGGTTTGTGTTTCCTTTTTCTCATTTTTATTTTTTGTTTACTGTTAGTGTGTGAATGTGTGACTCCCTTGTCAGACAAGATGAAACTACGAAGGTTTATTTTAGAAACAAAGGCACCGCACGCCTTAGGTCTAATTTTATGTTGGGTTACGCACGTGTCAAAGCATTCAATTATTTATTATGCAGGATCAAAAATAGATCAGCTTATTAAATCCGCTCAGACTGTAGAACAAATGATCTAAGAAATCTTTGGAAATCGTAACAAAAATCAAGTACAATTACAATTAGAGGTTTGAAGCACCTGCAGCTATCGGATTCTCCAGCCTGCATGCAGTTGCTTCACAATCCAATCCAAGTTTCATTCTCCACAGGTTTCCTTTGCTCTAAATCTAAAAGCTGCCGTCTTCATTTTCCAGGTATAAATCGTGGAGCAGAAGTTGGACTTTAGTAATGTGCAGGCTAAGTGTGGCTCCAAAGACAATGTCAAACACAAGCCAGGTGGAGGAAATATGAGTAACTGGGAGATGAACTCAAAATTATTGAGTTTATCTGCAGTTATGACGGTTAAATCCAACTTTGTGGATGTATGAACTGTTATGAAAATGAAAAGATAAGCTCTCAATAAGATGACTTTGTTTAAAAATATAATCTTCATCCTTGAGGTTTTTACACCAAGAAAATACTACGTGTCCAATCAAAATGATCCACTTTCTTAATTATTTAAAGCTGACATTGTTACTTTTTAAAAATGAATCAAATACAGTAAAAAAAAAAGGGGCAGAAATTTGGCTTTTATCATCTGTAAACTATTGTTAGTGCTTGTTTTTAATTTTCTGCGATTGTGAATTTGGCTGCAAACCTTATGTAGAAACCCTGATGTTGTTCACTTGGCTTGTGTTGTTTATATGTTCAAACCCATGTTGGAAATCACATCCAGATAAATCCTGGGCTCTTATTGTTGAACACTTTCAGAAGACGTTTCAGCTTTTTACTGCCTTCAGGTTGATAGTTTATCCGTGCATATTGACTTGCAAAAGCATCGATATCCATTAAATCAGTTTTACTCGCATGAAAATTACAAACTTCGATAAAAATCCCAGAACTTTAGGAGATAGACAGCATAATTTAGGATGGAGGGACAAGTATTCATTCTTGTTATAAATAAAAATCTGAAAAGTGTGTCATACAGCCTTTTTATACTCTCATACCCTCAAATGAAATCCAGTGCAACAAGTCACCTTAATACGTTGCATAATTAGAACCTATAATTGTGTCATTTAAGCTCTTGAAAACCAAGGAACGGAGCAGATAGGTCAGGAAGAAAATAGTAAAGGGCAGGATTAGATTATAAAGCAACACCAGCAGCTTTAAAAATCTCACCAAGATCTGTTCAGTCGCTCATCCTGAAATATAAAACATATGGAGCAACACATGTTTGTTTAAACATGTTTAAACTGACAGCTTGGGCAGGAAGAATATTTATCAGATGAAGATACTATTTTGCCTAAAAACTAAACCCCTATTTGTGGTATATAAAAAATTTAATAACTAAACAAAGCATTCTCTATAATGAGAGTTGGTGGTGGCAGCATAATGCTGTGGTAACTCTCAAGTAGATGCATTATACTAAACACATAATACTGGGATAAAAACTTTGAGAGGCAGCTAAACCTGAGGTTGTAGGGGGATGTTCACCTTTTATTAGGATAATATAAATAAATAACCAAAGCTAGAAGGTAAACTTTGTTTAAGAATACTCATGTATTTAAATTGCTTTAATCTAAAGCTAATGTAAAGTTTATAATCCGACTGAAAAATGTGTGTCTGCAGATTGTCTCCAACCAGATTCATGTTTGAGTGCCTTAAAAAAAAAGAATGGGCAAACATGACAAAAGCCCCTATAATCACATCATATTTATTTTTATCTATAAATCATGTTTAGAGAAACATGACCACCATGTATTAATTTGAAGTTATGAATAGCAGCTTTTTTACCAATTTAATTTTTCTTCTTACTTTTCAACAATTCTCTCCAGATTTTCTTACACCCTTTGTTGATTTTCAGGTTCAAATTCTGGATAAGAAGCTGGACTTAACCTACGTTCAAGCTCGCTGTGGTTCAAAAGACAACTTAAAGCACAAGCCCGGCGGAGGAAGGGTAGGAAATCTGTTTCACTTTCATATTAGTGGAGTTTCAGGCCCAGATGAAGTTCAGTTTTCTGTGGTGAAACTTCTCAGTCATTATTTATCACTTATATTCAATCGTGTTTCTTTTCTTTTGTTTTATTCGATGAACACAAGGCTGATAATTTCAGTGATTCTGACAATAACAGCCTCACTTCTGCATTTTTCCAGGTTCAAATACCTGATCAGAAGTTGGACTTTAGTACTGTCCAGTCTAAGTGTGGCTCCAAAGACAATATAAAACATATACCCGGTGGAGGCAATGTGAGTAGAGATGACCCCAACAGAGACCTCAGCAGGTTATCACCCCAAAAGCAAACTCTTAAAATTGAAAGATTTAAACGGCGTGGCATGTTCTACCACAGCACAGCCCTAAACTCACCCTTACTAATTTTAAACAAACAAAAAAATTCTGTTTGTAGCTTATATATTATCTGATTAAAATTGTAAACTAACCCCTGTCTGTTTGCATTCAGAGTCCTATAATGGTCTCAAAAATTCCTTCTATCCTTCATTGGCCAAATAACTATCCCTGTCCACAGATCTAAACCAGTGTAATGTTCATTAATATACCTACCACTACTTAACGATTGATTATATTTGCACCTAAGCAGTTTCACTATCAATGAACCTGACTAAAGTTACGGGTTTCCGTCCAGTAAACCCTCTCATTGACCCAGTCAGGACACGAACAGGGAACTCTGGGACCGACTGATGTGAATCTCCAATCAAGCATGTTTGATGATGTTCCTCAGAAACAAAGTAAACACTGATGGTGTGTTTTCAGTTACATTGGTGTTTAAATTATAAATACATGAAAGAGAGACAATAAAACAGTTTTACATGAAGGTAGGTTGTTTTCAAAAAAAAGATTTACTTCATTAAGGTTCCACATGATTTGCTCTCATCGTTTGGTTTGGATTATAAACAGTTGATGAAGCAAGAGAGCATGACTAAAAATGATAGCACTAATGCATATTTATACCTAAATATCTAAATATCCTAAAGCTTCTTGTATATTTAGTCAGTAATCTGGCTGAAAGACTCTTCCAAATATTATTTTGGAGGCAAGAAGCTGAAAAATGTGGAAACCTTTGGTCCAGGACTGTACCAGATGCCAAAAAACAGATTTAATCCGAACATTTCACTGCTTATGAACCGTTTCATGCTCTGATATAATGAAATAGAGATGTTGCTGGTTAGTGGAGCATTTTAAGTCTTAATGAAGATAAGCCAGTTCCCATTTGGTTAGTAAATAGTAAAATTATTATTATTATTATTTTGAATATTGTATTCAAAAATATTAATAATAAATATTATGTAATAATAAATATTAATAATTTATAATAATAAAATATTATTTTGCCTTCACTGTAGTTTTCTTGGTGTGTAACAATAGCTGTAGCAAAAGCAGTAGCGTCGCTTTCATAATGCCTGGTCTTCAGGTATCGCCTGACCCTGAACTTGATTGGAAGGACGTTTTCTGGCATCATATGAAACTATATTGTGTCCGTATCGAGTTGGAACCGTGGAAATCCCATCATGTGAAACTCCCATCTGGGGGGATGAGAGTTTGGTAGGAGAACTCTCGTAGTTGACCTGAAGGAGCCTAAAGACATTAGGGGTCTTGGAGGATAAATGGTAAAAGATGGATGTTCACATATAGTTGTGTCGGCATGACAACTCAAGTAACTAACCGTGAACAAATGATTTTCGGCCATCATCAAGGTGTGCAGGCATGATTTACTATTTGTGACAATTTTGATAAAAATAGACATTATCAAAACTGAGCATTTTGAAGGCATGAATGTTTCAATATTTTTACTAACCAATAAATAAAATACTATACATTTTTTAATATATAGTATATATATATATATATACTATATATTAATATATATTTTTTTAACCACAGTTACAATTTCTCTAATATAATGTGGCATAAACAATCTAATTATTGTGGTATTCTTCTTGTGTTTCCCTAAAAGTCTGTTTAAAAACCCTTTGAAATCTGTAAAATAATTTGGGTTCCAATACCAAAAAAATAAAAAATAAAAAAGTACATAAACATTATCATGTGAATGTTCTTTGTGGAATGATTAAAACGTCTTTAGTCGACTCACCTAATCTTTACTTTTTCCTTCACGTCGTGTCTTTTTTTTTTTCCTGAAAGATAACAGAATGCTTTTCCCTCCACAAAAAAACTCTCTAGGTACAAATTCTTGATAAGAAGTTGGACTTAAGCAGTGTGCAGTCCCGCTGCGGCTCCAAAGATAATATAAAACATGTACCCAGGGGAGGCAATGTGAGTAAAACAGGGCGTTGGCCGCAGGTGTGCTCGCCACCTGCTTCTGCTAATTGCATCCTGGGGAAGTGGGAGTGCACGAAACCTCCAGTCTGTGTCCAAACCTCTCTGACCTCGACAGTCTTGTTAACTCTCATTGATAACATTGTTATCTCTGAACTTATGAGCCGTCATGAGCATTTTATCCTTTGCCTGACAAGACACCGGCAGACCTTCTCCATGTCTCCTCCTGTAAATATTGGATGTGAACTGTTTTGTTTCGTGAATAAAATGCTCATGGTCTAACATAAGCTTGATTACTCCTTTGGATTGCGTCAGTTTGACTGGGACCATCCACCCGAACTGGACCCTAAACCTGCATGCATGGATCCTGGGTTGTTGTCTTCAGAACTTTTTATTTATTTATTTTTTCTACAACTTAGATGAAAACATCTGATTGAAGTGAGCTAATTGTGCAGCAGCAGCTACAAAGAGCGTCTGTGCTCACTGTGCTCTCTCCAAACTAAGCCTGTTGTCCTCGACCTCAGAGAGGAAAGACTGAGCACTTTGTGTTTCCACACAATCGCCCGTAAGATGAGCTCTCTTCAGGCTTGCACTGTGATGCACAGATGAGGACGATGTCATTTTTTCCCTTCTCTTAGTGACAAAAGTCCAATGTAAATGCAGAGTTTAGAGCTTAAATGTTGAGGGAATTTGAGTCCAAGCTTGTAGATCTCTGGGGTTATTGTCATATCCATGGCTAAAATAAAAAATAAGATAAAAAACATAAATAAACTTGAACTGAACAACCTTATGGTTTTATTAAGATTTTTTTAACAGTAACAGAAAAAAAGAGTGACAAAAAGGCTATTTAAAAGTTTAACTCAATAAACAGCTAAAGACAAAGTAAAGGACAGCAGAGGCTTAGGTTTGAGACCATTTAATGTTGTTTATTTACCTAATGAGAAGAACAAATTTTATTTTAGAACAGTATTGGATTGGAAACTAAACAATCATCCTTTCGCACTAAACACAACAAATCATGATTGTTTTACACTTACCTGCATTTAATAAAGCACATTATTAATCCCTAAGCAATGTTTGGAGAATATTGTGTACTATATCAGTCTATCTGCCGCTTACTTAGTACTTAATCCTGTTTCCTGGCTAAAAAAGTACAGATAAACAATCAGGTACAGTCTAACGCTCGCCTTTATTTGAAGCAGAAAGTAAGTGTAGTTAAAGACCCTTAATGATTTAGCATACACTATAAACACTAGTCTCTGGGCTGTTCCAATGTGGGACATAAAAGGGAATAAAACAAAAAGTAGCATTACTCTAACACCATTAGAGTAAGAATGTTCTTGACAGATAAACTTTTTGTTCACAAACAACAACCATGATGCCCTGGTGGTCTGATTTTATTACTCAATGCCGGAGCTCTTTCTAAAATTCAGTATTTGGGTAAAACGTTGTTTGAACAGAGACTTTTCAGGGGGTAATGGAGAAATCTGACTAAAAGCATTTGAAAGTACATTTTATTCTATGATTTATACCTTTTGGGCTTCTAGCTTTTCTGTCTTTTTAACTATTATGATATTTTTACTCTTTCTGACATTTCTAGTTGAAGCACTAATAACTGATTAAAACTATAAAATTCTCTCCTTAGATGTTGTTTTATATTATTATTATTATTGCACGGTTTCTACCTGCTTTGAAACAAACTAACAAACCTACACTTTTTAGGGATTGGCTTTTTTTAATTTTTATTCTTTGTTAAAACATTTCTTCTGCTTCCTGTTTCGTTTTATCTGAAGGTTCAAATTGTGCACAAAAAGATTGATTTAAGCAACGTTACATCAAAATGTGGATCGAAAGCAAACATTCATCACAAGCCAGGTAAATTCAACGATCACAGAGAGTTGGATGCGAAATCAACCCTGGTCTCCCTGGTACTGAAATGCTTTAATGAAATTAATTTGTTGGGTTTCTTTTAAGGTGGTGGAAATGTGGAGATCAAAACCGAGAAGCTAGAGTTCAAAGTTGAATCCAAAGTTGGCTCTCTGGGCAACATTGGTCACGTCCCTGGAGGCGGACAGAGGAAGGTAAAGATGTCTCATCCTTTGTGACTTTCATTTCTTACTCTGAAGAAAGAGTTTAGTACATAAAACATCTTGGAGCCAGCTTTTACTTCAGCATCACCAGAGTGATGAAGCAAAGATTCTGGTTCTGGTTTTAAAAACCTCTTTATTTTTCCTTTAGCAAAATCTAATGTGAGAATCATCTGTCATAATATTCCAGAGTGTTTAAACAGTCAGCAGATTTCTGCAGCGCTGATCATGCAGAGCATTGAAGGTGTAAATCGTTCCCATCACTGCTTCCCTCCTCCTTTTTTTAGAGCTTTTTTTATTGCATCTTCCGCATTCATCTCCTTTTTTTCTCATTTCATAACAAAATTTCTCATTGTTTGCATCATTATTTGTCAAATATTGTGTTTTTTTTGTTTATTTCTGTTGAAACCATCCTGTGTTTTTGCTGCATGCATTGTCATTTGTTCCGCCGGCTCTCTTGTGTAGAGGGAGAAGGGAAAGGAAGAGGAGGGGAGTGTATCAGACAGCATGTCCATCCCCTCCCCCGTGTTCACCCCCCCTCAGTCACCTCAGACTGTTCCTTCAGCGCCCAACACACCCATCCTGACGAACCCTCTCATAAAGATTGAGGACTCCTGTAAGTATCTGCAGATGTCAGTGGTGTTGAGCGGCAGGATTGAACAAAAAAAAGTTGCTTCTGAAACCTGAGCTTTTTTGACTTCTGCATGAGGTTCATCTCTTAAATATTCATCAATTGCAGCTGCAGAACCTGAAAATTCACAATTAAAATTTTTTTGAACATCGAATCTTTTATTCTGAGAATAAAATTACATTTCATTTACTCACAATGAAAAAGATGTCAACGTTCGAACTTAGCAATTTTTCTAATAAAAAGTTGAGGTGAAATAAAAAGTTTTCAGACTATTTAAATGAATAAAATTTGATTTTCATCTAATTTTTCCAGCTTGATTAATTTGGAAGCCACTTGCACGTGTTGTCCAGCAGAGGGAGCTCTGTAAAATATCCCACTGGTGCCTCTTTTCCTCTCAACGTTTGCAAATGGATAAAAACATAGAAATACAATATTTAAAAGACTAAATATTAAAACTTTGATAAATTTGACTAAATTGTGTTTTTGCCATAGGATGGATTACATTGTCTTCTGTTTCTACAAAAACAAAACACTTCCATGTATTTTACAGGGATTTAAGATTAAAGACTGGTACAAAGTGTCTCATAATTGGGAAATGGAAGAAAAATGACTCAGTTCTCAAGCTGAGTTGATGCTTTGAAGAATTGTCTGCAGTCAGAACATGTCCTGCTACAGCCTCCATATTTTATTTAGCTCTGGACTTTGACTAGGCCCATTCTGAACTCTAGCTAAGCTCTGATTGAAATAATTCTTTTAATTTCTGGCTGACTGTTTGGTTTGCCTGTCAGAAGGTGAAACTTCCCCACAGTCGCAAACCTCTTCAGCGTTTTATTCCAGGTTTGATGTGATTTGCTTGCTAAAGAAAAAACATTCCCACAGCATGATACTGCTACCACCATGTTTTTATGATATTGATGGCATGTTTAGTCACAGCTTTGTGTTGGTCTAGCTTATAAAATATGAGTAAAAAAACATTTCAGTTATATTTCATCTCAAACTCCTCGGATTCAAATTGCAGCAGGGGGTGGTGGTAAATCTGACCTCTACCGCTGCTCTGACTGCAGATTGAGAGCCACAAACTGAGCTTCCGTGAGACGGCCAAGGCACGCACTGACCACGGCGCTGAGATCATCTCCCTGGAGGACACGCCCCAGCAGCTCAGCACCGTGTCGTCCTCCGGCAGCATCAACATGACCGATTCCCCGCAGCTCTCCACGCTGGCCGACCAGGTGTCCGCCTCTCTGGCCCAACAAGGCTTGTGAACGCCCCCCTCCCTCACCCCCGCTTCCTGCTTCACCTGCACCAAACCACCATGTAGAGAAGTTGTAATGCCTTCCTCATTACTTTCACTGGACTTTTTATTTTAAGGTACCCATCACTGTTTATCCTCCACTAACCTTTTTAATTTTTCTGAGACGTAAAGATTAGAGAGGTAGAAAATAATAATAATAATAATAACTAGTGGGCCAAATCGTATTGATTTCTCTCTGTGTTCTTCTTGAAAAACATTTTGTAGTTGAATAGTAAGGATTTAAAGCAGCAGAGCAAAGTTTCCCCAGTGACTCCGAGTGTTTCATCTCAACTTATCCTGATGAAAATGACTTGGTTTCCCATCACAGACTGTAAACCCTCACAGATTTAACCTTTGATGGGGTGTTCACTGATGTCTTTTTTGTATTATTCTTATAATTTTTAAATATACAGAACATGAGTCTTGAGAGTGGAGGAGGAAGCCAACTCTTTTAGCTCGAGTCTGATGTGAAGGAACAGTGACGCGCTCTGGTGAAATGAAAAATGTTAAGGAATAGTAGCAAATCTCGTGTCTATAGCAGAACAAAATCTTTTTTTTTTTTTTTTTGGTCGGAACTTTCTGCTTTCTTTGCGTTGTGTCCCGACACGTGCTGCACCTCTGCCTAAAGGTGGCCGTGGTCGACGGTGTGGGGAATATACGGCCGCTGAGGAGCTAAAGGAGACAGTGCCTGAGATGGATTTAGGCCTCTATGAGCTAAAAGGAAACTCTTCCTGTCACACACTGTCTGAACTCAGATGTGCATCCAGACTGACATCTGATACCCACGTCTCACTTCACTAGTCCAAATGATCCTGCAGCTTCTCTATATTCCTCCTTAAATGCATGCAAGACACACGACACTACACGGAAAAAACTCACTACTAGCATTACGTAAAGCCTCATTTATGTCTAATGACATATTATTTCGTTTTGCTGATGCTCACCGGCCAGGTTAACTATTAGCAATGCAATTTTTGTCTCGTTTTGGTTGTGTTTTTCCACTGCAGCCGTGTTAACTATAGTCCATGCATGTATGACTATTTTTTCAGAGCTTTCATTTTTTAAATTTCTAGATTAATGTCTTAGAATCTGACCTTTTTTTTGTTTTGAGTAGAAAAGTATGTTGGATGTTTATTGGAACTAAAACCTGTATTTTGACTAAACATTAATCATGCCTATATCATGATATATTGACTTGCTATAGACTTTATATTAAACAACACTGAAAAACTAAAGGGTAGGTATTTTTGCCATCTGAAACAACTCAAATGTTCCAGTTTAAATGGAAAAAAAAATGCAGGACAACAACTCCTTTGCTCAAACACAAAATCTCCTCAGTGGTCTTATATTCGAAGCAGCATCTTAAACACAAGTGATCGGGAAGTTCACTAGACTTAAAATAAATAAATAAAAATCAACTGCTTGGATGTTTGGTTTGCGTTTGGCCAGTTTTATAATCGTATTCTCTTATGACATGTATTTGATATGAACGGACATTTGTATTGTGCCTGCTACTGTCAGTGTTTCATTTTTTGTTTTTTACTGCTCCTATTGTACATGTGCTAAAGCTTGATTTATGGGGAGGAATAATTACCTTAATACAGGATTAAAGGGAGGGTCTTTATTAACTGTCTGCAGTATTTAAACCACAGTAAACACTAGAACATGCAGAAAATAGCTAAAGTCACTTAAAAAGGCTTTACTGAGAGTTAATTTATTATTTCAAACTCCTGATTAAATCAAAGTTGTTGTTGCCAAGTAGGATTGAAGACAAAGGGATTTTTGTGTGCAATGCATTAAAAGGTAAGAGAAAAACTGTAAAGCATTCACCTCTTGAGGCACTTTATCAGCACCTCTGCACGTCATCAAGTGAAAACACGTTTACATGGTTCCTTTTAGATTCAGATACGCGCAAACGATGCGGACACACTTCCAAGCACATTAAACCTCAACAGTGTTGTTTTTATGCATCTGAATGGCTGTAAATCCCTAAAATAATACAGCTTCATGTACGGGGTTTCTGCAAGTTAGATTTAGGGACTCAAACTGCTTTTTGAGCATAGTGAGGGAAGCCATTCTTTACTACCTGATAAATCAAACACCCTCAACATTTATAGTATGCCGAGATTATTTCAGATTACCGTAAAGCTTTAATAAACCACCCCCTTCTGAATATCAATTCTTCTTAAACACAGTCATAAATTGGTAGTCCCGAAAGGAACTAAAATAAAAAAACTACAAATTTTGGGAG
>JAVLVB010000001.1:3441874-3491692 GCA_032876305.1 Orestias chungarensis | reverse complement strand
TATATATATATATATATATATGCAAATCTCTATTTTAACAGATGCCCTGGTAATGTCTTAATGTTCAATAATGTCTCATTGGCAGCAGCAAGTGTTAAACATCTATTTAGGCAGAATTTAAGACCACTGTTAAAAAACAGTTTAAAAAACAACAACATATATTTGTAATGACCATGAAAAGTATGCCTATACCTTACACAGGAAAGTATCAGCTATCTCCATAACTAAGTGATACACCAACCCAGTATTACCCGGGTCAGCGAGGCACACAGTCCAGCCCAGTTTAGATTTTTCTCATTCTTTAACGGTTCATCGAAATTACCGCAGTTCAGGATAATTCTGTTACTCTGCCATCAACTTAATTTAGGTGTGCTGGAAAACTTTTTAAAAATGAAAACCAACATTAACCAAACGATCTAAACTGTGTATTAAAATAAAGTTTGGTAGGTTACCGACCATACTAACTACTTAGTCAGGATTGTTGCAATCAAGTCATTCTTAAAAATCAGTATCACAACTCTTGGGTTAACCATAGGTTATATTATCCCAAAGATTTTAATTGTTTACATTTCAAAATGACTCACTGTGAAGACAGACTGCGTTAGCTGTTGCAGCATTCATCTGCTCACATTTTCCTAAGCAGCTGTCCATGTGAACAAGAGCATTAGAGTGCAACCAAAGAACTCCAATTATATGTTAGGATGAATAGAGCAACAAACCTTTTAGAGTTTGTCCACAAGAACTGCAATTGTTTATTCTGTAAAATCAATTATTGAGTCATATCCAATCTAAGCAGAAATATGCTCATTATTGTGTTGCATTAGAACTTTGACAGCGAGACCAAGACTTTATGTTGGGACTGTAGTTATACATGTTAAACCACAAATATTGTAGGAAATAATCAAATAGCTTAAAACCCTAAGAAAACTTTGAGACACCAGTAAAAGCTTCTCCAGCACATATATACTCACTGACTGCCATGAGGGAGTTGGTGAACTTGTGCTTCTCTTTGGATGAGGAGAGCTTGTGTTTAAGGGAGAGCTTCTTTAGGGGTTTGCTCCTCTCCAGCGACTTGGACTGCCACTGGCTCTTCATCACCTGTTGCAGACGAAGACCTACAGAAACATCTGGGGGAAGATTTAAGGAGGAGGGTCAAAGCGGGATGTTTTTATTAGCAGGATTCCTAAGATTCATCACCCACATCCACATAATACAGAAGGGGTCAAATGTAATCAACAGCTTATGCTGCTAAATCTGTTAATTCATACCAGGGAACTTCTATCACAAAAAGCTATTTCTCACAAAGAACACAAATAATTTGTTTGTATTTGCTTTTCAAAACACTTAATTAAAAAACTACAACCACACAGATTATCACACATTAAAAGAAAAAGAAAGCTGAAAAGGTTGTCTAAGTTTTTCCTGCCAGGCCACTCCTTGTTCACCTTCCTCTCTAAGATGTAAAGTAGGAAATTATTGCATAAACTGCAGTGCTGCACTGACCGTCGGGGAAGGAGAGGATGGGGTGGACGCCAAGATCCAGCCTTGACAGGCGCTCCAGGGTGGGAAGCTCATATTGGGGTTCCTCTCTGGGGGTGGGCCAGCCACCACACATCACACAGCCTGGGTTCACCCTGCAGTTACACTGCGAACAGCTGCTTCTAGGCGCCTGTCAGGGGACGCAAGGCTTCATTACCGACCAGCGTGCTAGCCTTCTCATTACTCTGCACTGAGACCCTCATTTTCGACTAAATTAACAACATATTTGTTTGTCTGAACAAAAAGAGTAAAGGGATTTTCAACAGGTCTCTGCAACTTTCCGAAAAATGTATTGTAACAATGTTTAACCATCTTTTCAACAATCTATTTTTTAGCTACAAGACCAAAACGAATCAAAATTAAACAAAATAAAATTTCATGGATTAATTGTTTCTCAAATTACAGACTCAATCGGCCAGGTCAAAAGTCTTGTTAAGATAAATTCAAGTATAAGAAGAGCAACTTCTTTTTAAAGCAATCACTGCTTCTCTGGTACAGGAAATGTTCTTTATAATGTCAAAATTCCTCAGACGCGAGTAAATTAAAAAAACTGCAAACATGAAAAGAAACCTCAGAATATGAAGTTGAACATACAAAATTGGACCTTTGAATACATATTTAAACAAAGACTAAAATATTGGATTAAATGTGAAACTAATTTCCTCCAAGACCCTCTCGAGACTTGGGGAATGCAGTTGTGTCATAATCACTTAGACACTGAAAACATTTACATAGTTAAGGCTTTTTAACATAGCCTTAATTTGAGGTTATTAAATTTATGAGTTTATAAGATTGAAACAACCTTTTACTTTTAAAATTGTGCAAAAACAACTAAATTTATATTCAGTTTCTTACAAAGGCTCACAAAAACTCATGTTTCTACAATTCTCAATTGTCAGCTGCAAGAGCCGTTACTTTTTTGTTGTGCAAGTCAATGCTATACTCAAGTCAGCCATTTCTCATTTACTCTGTTATTAGGTTACAGACGGAAGGCACTTATCAAAGTGTTGAAAACAAGACGCATCAAGAACAAATGTCCACTATTCAATGTAAACTGTGCTGAATGATAAATAATGGGTTAAGAAAATGCAACATGAGGGATTAAAAATAAAGAAATAACACAAAGGTAGGGACAAAGTCTGGCTCACCTTGCCGTTGAGGTTCGTCACTGTGTTCGGCTGAATGAGCCGGCGCCGCCGACAGCCAACAAGTGGTCGAGTACGCGCTGCCACACACGTGCCATCGTAGGCCGGTTGGAGTTTGCCGTCTGCCATCCTGCCACAACAACAAGAGGAGACGGACCATCAGGAAAGCCGTAACAGTGGTTATATTAAACAGGTTCTGCCTAAAAGTTATGTACAGACACTTACCTTCCTGCAAGAGTAAATCAGGTTAGAAATCCACTAATTGGGGCGATCCTTACCGAAAGCAATCTCTGGTTTTGTTTGAGATTTGACCTACATTTTTTAGACTAACACTGCTAGCGTAGAGCTACCAAGGATGTAATCCTTAAAAAAAATAAAGGGACAACAAAATAGCCCAGTTTATACTTCACAGCATGTGTTTCTTACCACTCCTTTTTACCCAAATCTAAAACATAAAAAAATTCCCACTCAATCCCATTGGTTGATATGGTGGGAGTTTTTTTTTTAAACATATTTATTTAAAAAGGGCAAAAAAATTATAATCCTTTTTTTTTCCCAAGCAGATATTACAACAGGATCTTTAATGCTTTAACGATCAAACAGTGAAGCAGAAGCCCTCTTTAATCAGCTCATCGAAATGAAAGCAGTCATTTTCTTTGTTATTAATTACAGAGATGCTCCTGAGTCGCGACAAGTCAACTGCTGATGAATAGAGTCTAATTCTAATCACTGCAGCGCCGAGTAGTATCGCCGTCTGAAAATTATTCATTACTGTGCACGCTCTGCTCCTCCATTTCCCAGAAATCCCAATGTGAAGGTAATCATTAGCTGTACCTGCTGAGGACCCCGTTCACTGGCTGCCCGTTCTGACCTTTCCACGGGCCCTGCTCTGTGCTGACAATGTGGGCGGGGCTTGTGATGTCCAGCCGTTCTGCACCAACATCCTGCATCAACAGATAAAACACAAACCAGTTGAGACTACACGTCAAGGCGTTAGCCGGAAACAGGCTGACCCTGCAGAGCCCAGTCAGGCCGGGATATTTAGGGAAACGACATGACGGATGAACCAAACCATCCCAGTCCTAAATTATTCAGACAGATTTGCTTGAAGGGCTGGAAACTCCCAAAGCTAAAAAAAATAATAATAATTATCTGCTCTTCCATCAGACTTCACAGCTTGCTCTACTTCACAAGGTTTTAGTGGTCTTTCAAATGAAAGATGTCTTCACACGCAGACAGAACAATGCCAACGGAGCTCGCATTAAGAAACAAAAAACAGTTCTTCTGTCCTCCTCTAAAGCAGAATAGGAAAACATACAAACGACTTCAGCATAGGATTCTTTCAAACATAAAAGTTCGGTCAAAGGGAAACTCTTTGTAACAAATGTACTCGAGAAAGAATGCTGAGGCAGCTATGGGAAAGAAATACATTTTTCTCCTTTCAGAAATCTATTTTTTTGCCATGGTTTGGTTTGCAGGAAAAACACAGTTTATAGTTTCTCATCATCAGCAAAAAAAAAAAGAAAAAAAAAAGAAGAAAACAAACCATTGCAAAGTATGCAGGAAGTTGAAAATGGTACTGTTTAACTCCATTTTCTAAAAGTAAACGGATGTTTTAACACCAGACGGTATAAAACAGCTTAGATAAACAAGAACAGGATTTTAAGAGAATGGGCCATCTATGTGTGACATAGTAGGTAATCTTTCTAAAGTATTTCAGTTTGAATAATAATAGTAATGAAAAAAGATTGCAGTCAAGAGTTTAAAGGTTTATTGACCGTACCTCATCATTCTTACTGAATGCTACATGAACCATTTAGCATGCAGCTTTCAAAGGAACAAAAGAGAAACTAAAAATCTGAGGAATCTCAGATGTTAATATTAAAGTAATTGGTTTTAATACAGAATACATCTTAGGAGGTAATTTCATTTCATTTGGGTAATTACATCTTAAACTCCAACAAACTCGTATATTTTGATATTTTTCTATGGTATATTTGTCAAAAAAAAATCTATTAATCCATGGAACAGTGTTTCATTTTAAATTACGGAAAAAAAGATTGAACACTTAAAAAAAAAAAGCCTGTTTGAAAAACATTTATTAAATAAAGCCACTTGATAGTTGCAGGCGACTGAGCTCTACACGTTAGTTTAAAGCAAATTTAAAGCCAGTTCCTTCTAGATGAAGCCTCTCATGGCATTTGTAACTAACTGGATCAAAATATATGCACAGCAGACAAAAAACAAAGAAATGTTTTTGTTACCTGAGCATTTAGAGCCTCTGTCTTCACTTCCATCCGAACTGGGAGCACAGCGCTGGGGGAAAGCCCTCCCAACTCTACAGAACCCTATGGTTCAAACAAATCAGTGGCATTAACTATTGTAATCAAACATTAAGATGCTTCCAACACTTGCTCTTAACATTCACCCGTCTGGTGAGAGAATAAACGGCAGAGACTCAAAAACAGACTCAATAACGATTGCCATGGAAAGTTGATGTTCATATTTCAAGTATACCAGTGCACAATATAGCAGTTGCAAAGTCAACTTTGTGCAATATCAATATCACAAAGAACTGTTTATGAGACTGTGTGTGCTGAAAATTATATTCAAGAAATTTTCAATTTTTTTATTGAGTCATGTTTGGAGTTTTATGCCAGTAAATAACACAGATACTGCTCACACTCTGCAAGAGGAAAACCACGCTGCAAGGAGTTAATGAAGTGTGGAGCAAAGGGGGATTTACTGCAGAAATTAGGAAAATAAAACAAAGTTTAACTATTATCAAATACCAAAATGTGTCAACAATTACGACTTCTAAACTGTCAGCCTCCGTGGATATTCTGTAGAAAAAGAAAAACCTGGACGGACTCTGCTTTCAAATCCCTCATCATTTACAGCAGACTGAGGTTTAGACTCAAAAGGATAAAGAATAGTGTCTTTATTTTCAATTTAAACATGTACGGCGGGATTAAAGAACGGCTAATCTGCTGTTCTCCACTCTTCATATTATCAACTGAAAGTCTTGCTCTCTTGCAGCCCAAATTAAATTTCTCCACATAGGCTGCCTGTGAAATAGCTTCTTGCAGTTATTCATTCATCATCTGACCTAATTTCTAATACCCAACACTAAAAACAGATAAAATGTCGTCTTTTGTCAGTAAAGACCTAAAGATCGAAGAGTGTTGTTAACATCATCTGATTGTACAATGTTTGGCACTAATCAGCAATTGGTCATTGCCAGTTAAGAGATCAAATCTGCCGGCTTTAGTTAACAGCTGGTACATTTTTACATCTGTCCTGAAATAGTATATTACATACAAAAAATTACAAATACAACCTAGATTATTGTAGCCCACATTTCAAAGTAAAACACATTTTCAATAAACTATGCAGCAATAACCTGAATTTGGACATTCTTGCATATAACCACATACAAATCTTTTCTCCAATCATCCATCAGACTTTGTTGTAAGAAACAAGGGGAACCAACCTTGTTGGTGCGGATTTGTCTGTAGATGTCAGTCTGCTGTCTGATGCGGTACTCCAGGTCCGAGATGTGGGCCTGGAGCCAGTTCCAGTGGCTGATGATAGCAGCTCGCTCTACAGTGTAGCGGCTCTCTGCCCGTTTCCATCTGGGGAGGGGAAAAAAACAAAGAGGCTTCAAACTGAGTTACTTAATGGGAAAGAGATCCACAAAATTGTCATAGGCTGATAAGGTAACATTTTTACAATACAAACACAAACGGATCATTAAAGCATTTCCTGTGTCAGACTGCAGAGGTCAGTGAATCAGAATTACAGACTACATCCACTAATGACAGCTGCAGGGAGTCTGGACCGGCACAGAAGAAAAAAACCCATTATATTTGCCTCATAGATGGAGAGAAAATCTAAATGAATAAACAAACATGTTTATGTAAGATTGCTTTCTCCCAAACTGTGTGCAAGCTCTGAGCTGGTTACTCCATTTTACCAGTATGACACAGAATGGGCATTTCAAAGGCAGACATGAGAGGAAAATGTCTGCTCCTGCACTACAAGGCTAAGCCACAAGGGCCACTGTTCTTCCAAAATGTAGGCCACAGTGACAATAAGCTGAACAATGAAAATAATGACTCAGATGGTGGACAAAGATAGACTTCACACTCCTTTGCATTGTGTTTCTTCAACCCCTATCTCCGTTTTTGGAAAGTGTTCACAAAACCCCGGGTTGAATGAGCAGAGAAAATGTATGGCATGGAGCTTAGGAGTCAAAGGAAGAGGGGTGGAAAATGGGGACAACGGGGGCTGGGAAGCTCTGGCAGTCTGCAGAGGAACAGACAGGCTTTCAAAGCAATCTACAGGCCACAAAGTGCTGGAGGGGGTGGGGCTGGTTTAGGAAACCGAGACACAGACACAGGGATAACCAATAATCCACGCATGAATCCTTCCTTATTGAGGAGCTGATCAGAGACGGAGTTCGAGCAGACATCAGCCACCAATCAGCTTAATCAAAGGATGACTAGATTCCTCCCTGTTTTACTGCAACATTTGCCCATCTAAGGCTTGTTCACTGCAATACAAAATCAAGGACAAACAGCGAAGAATTCAGCTGCAGTATTTCCTGCTAGCACCACTTCCTTTGGCTTCTCTACAGACCTAATCCTGTTCTGCTGAGGTAAACAATCATGCACTCCTTTCACAAATTACACTGTGATAGACACTTTGACAATCCCGGGCACTAGAAATGCATGTACACTGTTAAAATGAGTTCAGTCCCTTTTAGGTGAGAGCTGAGTGGACATCCGAGGCAACGACGGGGGGAATGAACCAGGTGCAATGTCCCTTAGGGGGGGGACTGGAAAATGATCAGAGAAATTCATACTGTTCATGCAGACGGAAAGCAGCCCTGACCTGCCTCAAACAGGAACCAGGAATGTCATTACTAGAGAGTCAAAGACACAGTGGATCAAAATTCCTGGCTACACATGGTTGCAAGCCAAGTCATTTCTAAAACTGTTGCACTTCAAAATACTTTTGATTTTGTTTAATTTACACATCGTAAACAAAACGTAAAGTTTATATATTGAAGTTGGGTTCAAAACGGGATAGTCAGGTTTTATTTTGCAACAGTCTGGGAAATATCTTGTAACTATCTCAATGCAAAATACTATGAGTCACTTCAGGCTAAATCGCAAACTAGTTTCCCGTTTTTTGACCTGACGTTCAATTAAGTGATTGGGAACAATGTGCGTTAGCACTTTGTTATTGTTAGTGGATCACTAGCTGCTGACAAAAATAGTCTAACAGGATACTCTTAATCTACAGACGTAAATGTTAATCCTGAGGAACAATTCACTTTTACTATAAACAGTATAAAGATTAAGAATTTCAACACAATTTAAACAAGATTAGGTTTGAATTAAAATGTGGAATGGTTGCAAGCGTATTTGTTCTTTTTAGATCTAGTATAATGCGTGATGTAGCAAAAAAACAGCACAACTATGAACACCTACTGAGTAATCTAAAACTTACACCAACTTGTGAACAAAAATAGCCAACCTATCAAATCAGATGTCAGCAACTTGATGCACTTAGCATTGCTCTAGCGTAAACCATCTAAACTGGGTAAAATCACCAGTGGCAGTTCATTAACGTGCCGGGCATAAAAGTGTATGTAAGCAGATCGTCAACTAGAGGCCCCATGTGACAAGCCGGTAACGAGCTAAACACACGACTATTGAGAGAGCAAACCAAGCGTTTTCTGACTTAACAGGATCTACAGGCAGAATGAGTTCAGGTGGAGAACTTTACTTAAGACTCCGTCACTGCCCCCCCCCCCCTTCTCTTTGTCTGCTCATCAATGACACAAAAGGTGCGCTCTCTGCAGCGTGGCCATTTTTATTGTGAAATGTAACTGTTCCATTTGTGTCGAGCCAGGGGTTTAATACCCAGTTGCAGTAAAACAAGGGATATTGCAGCCATAGCATTGTCCGGTCTTAAGGGGGTAAAAAATAAATCAGACTTCAGCACATCTGGGACCAAGATATGGAAAATGTGGTCTGGAGAACCACAGGACCGACATTAAGGCATGGAGCCAAGGTAACTCGAGTTCAAACCCGGGAACAAAGTGACCTTGAACTATTGCAAACTGTGCTGTTATAGTAGGATGTTCAAGTACAACCAAGTTTTGGGATTACAGAGATCGGTCCGAACCAGAGATTAGCCATTGCTGTTGTGTGGACAAAGAAACCTTGTTGATATCAGTGGTAGACCTGGAGTGGTTTGAGATGTAGACTGGCAAGGAGTTAAAATATCTGCTAGTTACAACAAAGGTATGTAAAATACCAGCTTCTAATCTCTCAGAAGGAGACTGGCAAGTACAAAAGAGCAGGAATGCCAGGCTGACTCAGGTTGAACAGAATCAAGACACAGGAAGAAGCATGCCTTGTACTGCAAGTCTACAATTTTGCTGAAACATCCAGATTTTCATATGAAATGAAGCATGAATGGACCCGATTTGTAGCAACAGTTAAGGCTGAAGGTGGCCTGGGATTGTTTATTGAAGACTAAAGAAGGTTCACTTTACAATAATGGCTCTCACAGTCACCAGATATACAGATAAAGCACCTTTCAGACACGAGTAAACACAAGATTCACATAAAAGGAGCAGCTGACAAACCTTTAGCAATAATAAAATGCTTTCATGTCAATATTAGGGCTGCAACTAACAACTATTTTAATAGTCGAGTAGTCACAGACTATTGAAACGATTAGTCGATTAATCGGATAATTATTCATTTTTTCTTACATTTTGCATGAAATTGCTTTAGTTAGGTGGCAAATGATAATAAACACAAGAAAGAGGAGTACTTCAATGAAATATGCATCTTTTATTCAACTTTGCTGCTGATTCATACAAAAAGTGAATAAAAATGTCCTATCTGAAACCAGTTAGAAACAGTGCTCAGTCAGTATAGATGTAAATCCAAAAATAAATAACACTGTCCATTTTTTAAGGACAGGCAAAGGGGTTTTATAAAAAAATAATTAATTAAAATAAAGTAAACATTTTTTTCCTGTCAACCAAGCAGCAGCAAAACAGTAAATAAAACAAAGTGCATTTTGTGAGGTACGTTCAGTGGCGAACTGCAAAACAACTTTACAATTCTCAACAGTCTGAAATCTAACGGTTTTAACCACTGACTTTGTAGACACAAATTCAAGTTGTAAGCACTGACTCTTGATCTGGGCTATCACCTATTGAACCCGGCACCATCGACCACAGAGAGCGTCCTCATATAATAGATCAACATCTGTAATAATGACTCAGTGAGGACAGTCACCTGTTACGGACTGCACATCTGCTTCTTTTGTAGAACGGAGTCCATGGTGGCTCTCTTCGTCGGATTGCATGTATTTACTTTAAAATACGTTTGTCAGGTAAAGCTCTCTTTTAAAGCGAAAAAACACTTAGAAAATGTATGTTGTACACCAAAAACTAAATGTATTGGTGTGAATTTTGCTTGAATCTTACCAAAGCGAGTCAGACTCCATTTCAAGTGCCCAACATGCGTTCTTTTTAAATGTTCAATACGCAAGGTCTGCTTTGGAAACCTTGCAAGTAGTGATGGGTCCGGCAACACCGATGCGTCTGCGCATGTTTCAAGCTCATAGACCAAAACTGGTGTCGGTGCGCGTATTGATTTCAGCAAGTCACGTGACCTGTTTCAAAATGAATTCTTTCCCATGAATTCTTGATCTTTTTCGGTACAGCGTCAACTATGGAGCAGACTCAAGGCAAACGAAAGACTTTGCAGTGTGGAACCATTTTGATCTTGCATCGGAAGATAAGGGAATTGTTTTCATTCCGTTCTTTCATCCGGTTCTTTTCAGTTTCTAATTTATATATTTGAATCCAAATTAAGCTGATTACGCTTTTTAGACTCTTAGTCTAAAAAGCGTAACAGACTACATTTCAAAATGTTGGACAAACTTAAATTTTCACTTTATGGTTCATGTTCACATTATTTATTGACTCTGTAACCCGGGTGTGATTTTTAACTTTCATTCCCTCATTCTCAGATTTTTTTCCACTCTTTAGCCCTTTAAATTCCAAATCTCGCGATACTTGAATGTAATATCACCAATTCTCGAGAGACTACTACACAGCCAATAGCTGTTGAGTATTAGGGTCACATGTACACCTGCAGCTTATCTGCTAAGTATATCACCTGGAGCAGGGAAGTATGAAAGATTAGGACGCGTTGGGAGAAGCAGAGCTGAAGGAGCCAACTACTAAGGTTGAGATGACATAAGAAAATCCCGGTTGTGTGATATATAAACTGAGTAATTGGTGAGTGTTTCTGCATGTGATTTAGCGTTAGCTCATTGATGACATTGTTTTTGTGTAGCTGTTAAATTACTGACAATGTAAATCCATACGCCCATATTATCTTTTGACGATAAGGTGCCTTAAATATTTATTGAGCACTTGTTTAGATTCGGTTTTTTACATTTCATGTCAACTAATTTAGATGGTGTATATTTATTAGATTTTGTCATGAATGTAATTTATATTGAACTTTATTTATTGACTATGCATACTGACTGAAAATGATTGAGATTATTTATAGTGCAAACTGTGCAATTTACTGAATGTATGTGTACACTAGAATGTTTTGATATATATATTAATATATACAGAGAGAAATGGTCTTGTTTTATTATGCAGGCCAGGTTTTGATGGCGAGCTGAAACTCCAGGCTGAGAGCCCAAGGAAAGATTGCACTTTTGGTGCGTGACGACTTCTGTTCTCCTGCCAGGCTGGTAGGAGGCTCCTTGCAGCCAACGAAAAGTTTGTCAAAAGATCTTAAATGGAAACAATTTCCTTCTGTAAATTAATTTTTAATCAAATCTCCTTAAAACCTTTAGGGTTGCTGAGTAAATGATCAGATTGATAAAACTGCATAAATTGTTATTCTAAACCCACTTTCGTTTGTAACCACATACAGAAGCAGATGGACGGTTTGACTTTTGGCAAAATTGTGACTCATTTGTAGTTCTTTGATCTTTTACAATCTGTGGTACCAACAAATGGCCTAAAACCAAAATATGGATCTGAAACATTTTTCTTTTTTTGGTCAGATTTTTTCCCCCCCTAGTTTTCATTATGTTTTGGTTTTTGCCCTTTTTTGTTTTCACAAACCACACTACATATTCCTTTTTTTAGATAAAAGTCTATCTAAAAAAAATCAGAGATTAAACCGAACATCCTGTCAGCTGATGTGATCTGATCCAGTTCTTTACAGCTTCAAAAGTCCACCTGAAAATGTTATTTCTATTGAAAAATTAACTTCCCAGAAAGACAAAAATACAAAGTTGATGTAAAAAGGCCTCAGTAAAATGCTGGACATAAATGACTATTGTGAGCATTATGGTCTCAGAGCGAACTGGAAGCAGAACACTAAGCCTAGATTTGAATGTAGTCAAATGTGAACACTTTTAGGCCATTAAAACAACCAATCACCCCATCATCAGAGGTGCAGAGAGGAATGAGGAAGAGGAGGTATTGCTCAACGCCCCAACCCTTCCCCACACCACTCGAACCACGCTCCCCCCTCTTGCTTCAACACATAAAGCACCAAAGGCACTCACTACAGCTGCTGTTTCCTGGCCATCAACACATTCTGCAGCATGGCGCTTCTCTGGATCCAGCACATATGTGGTTTATCGCCAATGTGCAGCGCACATACTGACCCTGAAAAAACGTGGCCCAAATCTGAGACAGAACCAAATGGGTTTAAGGAATGAGAGCTGCCCAAAGAACCACCACTGACAACTCATAAATAATCAGACAAAGAGAGCTTTCAAAAATTAAATGGTTCCTTTTTGCCATGGAAAGGTCCTAATGAACAGTTTCTAAATTTTTTGCTTAATGCTCAACAACGGAGCTTCTGTATGAGCACATAAGTCTAATCGCTTTCTATAAAAGAAAAAATCTCTGCTCTATTTTGTCTCCATCATAGCCACAACATAGAGCATACAAACACAACATGCATAAATACACAGCTACATCTAAAACGGTTTGAGGCATCAAGAAAATGTCACTTATTTTACTAAGTGAGACTTAAAATTATTCAAGCCCTTATTTGATGTAACGCAACATTACATCTCATTAAAGCTGGAAAACTGATTAAAATCGATTAATAAAATAATCGATTAGTTGCTTTATAATCACATTTTATCATAGGTAGTCTATTTAACACAATCTGTTATATCTGCGGGCAATATGTGGCAGTATTGAGCTACAAAACGCTGCGATCTCCCGGTGGAGCAGTAGAAGAAGAAATCAGCCAATCATTAGAAGAGCCAGCCAACCGATTGCTAATAAGGAAATAAATGCGCTAAATACTGTTAATGTATTCAGTTAATTTTAATTTAGAGTTGCAGGTGTTCAGAAAAAAACAAACAAAAAACAAATATATGTGAAAGAAGACGCTCACCCTCAGCAATGTCTACCACTTACAAACTCTGTTCTTAACATGCTGGTGGAGACAAAAGTTCATTTTATTTGTAAAAATAATGTCCAACTTAGTCAGCCTCCCGCTGAACACTCAAAATAAAGATAAAATAAAATAAGGGCTGAGATTTTTGTAATATTCTTAACATTCAATTGGTTGTATGGAAACCTGACCGTATTTTTGTATTTTATGCCTAAAAATTAACAAATATTTTCCACTGTTGGGCTCTTTTGTTTATTTAAAGTAAATTGCATTAATGGCACAATTCTATTGTCCATTCTTTTTTCTTTATGAAAATTCGTTTTTAATATCTTTTGATGGGAAAGTAAATGCTAAATGAATTAATAATAAACAGCAATTAATCGATTAATCGTAAAAATAATCAATAGATTAATCGATTATGAAAACAATCGTTAGTGGCAGCCCTACATCAGGAGTTTACAATCAGGAACACGAGCACAACGGATACTAAACTAGCATTTAGCATCTTAGACAATGGGAGCAGATGCGAAGTCCAGCGGAAAAATTTAAATCACCCTTTCGGTCTTGTAGAAGGAAGCATGCAATGCAACAACATATCCTGGTTAGATGGGTGCTGCAGTACAGTAAATGTGGTGGACTAACACCAGCAGATGAAATGGTGCAATAAATCCGCGACTGTAAACTTCTACGTCAGTCCTCCCCGAGAATCAGCTGCCTTGATTTAAAAATTAGATGCAAACCTAACTCTGCTTTGCATGTTCACCTTTTCCTAATACGTTGTCCTTCCACACAACTTCCTATAAATATGATTGGGTCCGGCATGCTTCTTTCGCCTTTTGTGGCTTTACCCCATGTTAATTAGCTGGATGAGGTGTGAAACTTTGGCTTTTTTTTTTATTCACAATTTTCTACCAATCCAAGAAACTAAAATATGGGTTTGCATTATCCTTTAGCTTTCATTATCGAAATATATGACTATCGGTAATTATATTAAATAATGAATTATAATGAGTGTATTTTTTGCAGGTAGAGGTTTGTGTTCTAGGCATCATTGAGAAAAAATGAGTGAACCGTGAGGGAAACGTTACTGATCGAATGAAACGATTTTACAAGCCATGATTGGCAGCAACAGATAATCCAATAAAACAGGTAATGTTGCAAACAACGGGTGACAACAAGCAAGAATTGCAAGTTGTTTCCTCGTTCACTGATGGGGGAAAACTGTCAAACTATGTCATTAATGATAAAAAGTTTATTTGATTCAGATGTGTCGAAGATTGAACGTTAAACCTGCATGATCCTAACTCCAACCCTGGTGTAGAGCAGAGAGTACTGCAGCACCTATTGAGCAGATAAACGTGACCTTTTGGACAAAGTTGGCCAACAAGAAAACAACCAAACAGTCTTTGTGTGGAAACTGATGGAGCACCTATTGAGACAGCGGCGTAAAAAATAAATAAAAAAATGACTTAATAAAATATATAAAATAAAAAAAATCATACTTGGCAGCTGACGAGAGGATGGTTACTGTCTCAAATTGTCAGACTAATTCGATGAAATCAGCATTCAACTTGTGCTACTATATAAGAAATCAAAATGGCCAAATTGTTTTGTACATCTCAAAATAAGCACTTGACATTGCACCACTAAACTATGGAGAACTTTATTTTATATATTTTATTAAGTCATTTTTTTATTAAAACATATATGACTAATATACCTGCCACATTTCAACCATGCATTTTAGCAGGAACAGGGAAAACAACTTTATTTTACTTTTATGAAAGTCATTAAGTACTATTGTCCAAAACATAATGTATTTGAATTTAAAAAGCCTCTGCTCCATTTCTATTTTATCACCATCAATGTATTCACAGGGAGGACGTTTTTTAATCATGCGTTTTGTAAACTCATATCAGAATGAAACTGAAATTGGTTTAAATTAATTTACTAACCCAAGTACAGAAATCTACAACTGAGAAAGGTGGAAAATCAGATTGCAAAGCAAGTTTTTTTTTTCCAGAACGTGCAGATGTGAAAGTGCATGAATACAAAATCTGCTGAAAAGCGGTTTCGATTTAGTTTTACATATTTCAAATCCGTGTGTACAAGTCATGTATTTTCATATTACTGCACATAGGCTTTCCTTGTGACCACTGAACATTTCTCCCATCTTCATCTTTTTATTTTGAATAACAATTTCCTTCTTTCAGCAAAGACTCAACCGCCAAAAGCTTTGTTTGACTTCCTTGAAAGATCAAATGTCTACAGCACAACCCTGTCCCAGCAGAACTTTCCCTGAATGAAATTACACACTGCAGGAACGCAGACCACAACAGGTGTTTTGGTACACTCTGCATAATTTGTTTACTGCTCTTCTCACATCTAATAGTGCTGAACACAATCCCCATTCTTCTTGTGAGCTTTAAAAGCCTTTTTCGAAGCTCACCCAACCAGAGGAAGCAGAGTCTTCCTCGACCATTCAACTTTCAAAACATCACCATAAAACTAGCGTTACAGCAAGTTACTTCTGCTGGTACAAAGCTACATATCAGAAAAAAACATTGATATAAACCAGCAATTTGAGGAGCTCACTGCAGCCTAAGGCAAACACATTGTTATGGGTTTAACCGCTACCAACGGTAAAGCTTACTTGTGCATGCTTTGCTTCTGGCTCTGTGACAATATTGCAAGAATTTGATGTATTTTTCGCCAAGGCTTACGTTGAGGAAGGTACACTTTCATCTCGAAAGTGTTTTCAAACTCCTAGAGCAGCAACAGCTCAAGACGGCAGAAAATGTAAAATGTGTGTCACACTACAGGAAGCTCGGTGGCAAATGTTAATCAGGAAAAAAACAAAAAAAAACAAAAGAGATATGAACGTAGAGACTATCAGTCGGATGGAATAGGTGGAAGTTTATGCTTGACAAGACAGACAGAAACTTTTTATCATCAGTTTATATGCTATACATGCACATTTGGTGAAACCTTGGTAGACAAATACTACAGCTGGTTTCAAATATCTAATAATTTTGTCTTGGTTCTTAAATAATTTTGTTTAACTGCATAGCTAAGAAAAACGCCGTCTCTTTCACATGGTGAAAACCCTTTTTGCTCTCATATACAGATCTGGACAATCAAAACCTTAAAAATAAGTAGCAACGGTGCAGATTTTTACAGAAATCAGTCAGAAAACCTATGATCGGCTAATTTACACAAAATAATGAATAACAAAAATGAAAGACAAAGTCCACAGAATACACACTTTGTGCATAAAAAAAAAAATCTGCCTTATTTGGTAAACAGAGGGGAACTTCAAGGACCGCATGAAATTTTGTGAACTTTTTAATGTATTAGTTACCAATTAATTACTATTTAAGGGGGACAAAACAGAAAAACTAATAGTCTGCCTAAAAACAGCCATGTTTAAAATCCTAGTCACGGATTTTTAACTTGTTTACAAAGTTGAAAAATGATGACTCCAAAGCAGAAATTTTAAATTTTTTACCTGAGTTTCACAGGAAGGCTGTTTTAAGTCAGAATCTGTTTGTAAACCAGGATTACGGTCAACTGGCAGGACAAGGGTGTGGGGCAGGATAAAACGAGAGCGGGCAAATTCAGCCGGAGAGCTGCAGCAGTCATTACATAAAAGAGAGGGGTTATGTAACGCCTGTGGGTTTGTGTTGGGGAACTTGGGTCAAGCTAAACAAATCCAGATGTGTCAAGTGGAACAGAAACCTATAGGCGTTTGAGTGCATACACACATGGACAGCAGCAATGAAGGGAAGGACCTACATAGCTAAATGACTCAGGCTGCGGAGTAATGCTGAGCCATAAGCATGAAAGACATGCTGTAGTCCCAATTACCCCGCAGATCACAAGCTGCATGTTGGCTGGTGCGTTTGGTCATCGGTTTCACGCCCAAGACACAAATAAATTTTTAATGATCAGATTACAGAAATGCAGGTAGTTTTATTGTGCCATTATGTAAGATCTGATATTTCCTGATGAGCATTTTTGTTGCCTCAGAAACAAGAAACTGTGCCCACTCATTTCCTAACGCAGAACGCACTGTGCTCCTTGTAAAATGCTTAATCTAATGAAAACTCATTCTGTTTGAATAAAAGGACGACTAACATGAATGTCTGAATCTAGCCACTCACTGATTGGTACAAGGTATTATGGATCTCTTGTTTACAGCGGAGACTCATCAGGAAAAAAAACAACAACGCCTGTAACATCACCTATCCTCAGATACAAGTAATCACGTCTCTAGAACGAGCATGGATGACAGGATTATTTGTAAGCAACACAACCAAACAAGTTATTTTCCCACATTGCTCCTAACCAGTCTGTTAAAAAAAAAAAAAATTAAAAGAGGCTCCTGCTTGAAGGAGACATTAAATTGTTAGCAGCGTGGCCCCTTAAGCCAGTAATTGTTAACAGAGACCAAATGTTAGATGGGAAAGTGTTGTATAACAGCCTTAGAAAAAGAGTACAATTCACTTCCTAGAAGACAGATATGCCAACAAAGAGTTATGGCTGAACGGCCAGAGAACCAGTTTTCAACCTGTTGAATCACTAGCTGCATGAAGGTATAGCAACTGTGGTTTTAACTAAGCTTCAAACTAATGCCGATTGCTCAAATACCAATTTAAAAATTGTAAATCTTCACAAAAACACCTTAAAACCATTGAGAAAATTGGTACATTAAGTGAATCTTTTTTCATATTAAGAGCGGATTGTGTTGTACAACAAGTAACTGGTGGCACTCCCATATACTCAGAGCAGGTTTTAACTAGCCACTTGCAGCTTTAGATTATGTATAGGTAGGAAAAACTGACTTCAGCGGGATTAACAGTACTTGGGGAAGTATGTGAATACACTAGACTCAAGTTGTCTTTTACGAGATCAGCGTTCAAAAATCACTGAGACAAAAAAAACAAAAAACATCTTAGACAAACACAAGCTCCGCCATGTTACCGACAACCATAGCTAAACATTACACCAAACAGCAGACTTATTCCTTATATTTTTAAATCCTGGAATGGCAGCAGTGGAAATGCATTTACACTGAATCACGAAAAGTTAAAATGGACTAAACTTGGTGGAAATGTTCACCAGTAAAGTTGATAAAAAAGAAAAAGAAAAAAAAAGGTGGACACTAGAAAGTTATTTTAGTTAAGTAAAGCAGGAACACGCCCTGACTTGCTTTCTGTTAGGAAGAATTACTCATAATCAGACAGAAGCAACATGACAAGGTTAGCCTGCAAAAATCTAAACAGTAATCGCATAAAAAAATAAAATAAAAAAAAACAGACCTCTTATATTGTAATAAAATCAGGAGTTATTTGCTCAGTTCAAAGGTATGATGTCATTGTCAGGGCCTCCTTAAATAACCTAATGAATGGTGCTGTGAACAATGGTTTACAGCTTTGTATTACTACTATTAACTATAATAATAGGTGTATTTGTTGTTAACTAACCAAATACAAAAAAACTGTTTCATGACCCATAGTGGGTCCATAAGATCTGAAAAACCAAAACAAATTCCTAGTATGTCCTGTATGTACCTGGCAAATAAAGTTGATTTAATCTTTTAATCTTTAAAACCTGAAAAATTTGCTTTTTAAGAAATTCCTGGACATTTTTAGGATTTCATTTTTAAAATTAAAATGTGGAATTTTTTTATTATATTTTTTAACATGCAGATACATTTATATACACAGCAGATTATAGAGCTGTAAAATTCCTTAACTTTTAAGGTTTCTCTGGTTTTTTACAACTAGTAATATCTGATTCCATTTTTTAAATTCCCTTGCTAAAGATAGCTTGTTCTTTTGCAGTTTCATAGTGATTGGCACATATATTACATTTATGACCACCTTGTTGTTGTAATGAGAATTGTTTTACAAGCAATAAAAAAAACAGACAAAATACCTTGAGATAACATAAAAGTTGCATAAGCTATTAAATATAAAAAAGTTAGGCACTTAACTGGAAGTTTGTATAGATCAAAAGACTTTCTTACTGTAATAATTTTGCGAAGATTTTCATAATCTAGTAACAACTATGCAAATATTCATGTAGTTTTAGCATCAAGGTATTAAGTAAAAGAAAACAGTTTATTAAATTTGTCCGGGCTTAACGTGGTTAATCCGATTCCAAAAGAAGAATGAATTGTATTGACATTTACCAAAAATCTAAGATATTTATTGTCAATAAAATGCGAGGCTTCTAATTTTAAGATGTCCTGCACAAGAATAATCAGCTATCACTTTTAGATTGTGAAAGCAGAAAAAATAAAGTCACAAAAATTAAGTAACCAAAGCAAAAACAGAAGTGTTTTTTTTTTATACTTATATCACTGAATAAAAACAAAAAAGATTCTGACAAAATATGTTCTGATTTTCTGAGTACATTGTTTTTAATATTAATGTTTTAAAATTGCATTTAAAAACTGCATTTAACCTTCATTTTTTGAGGTGCTGAAAATTACATAAAAATAATTGATCCCCAACCCTCCAATTTGTTCTCCATCTTTACTTTACTTTAATTAAATATATAGCAAACAAATGTCTCCCCTTAAATCCAACAGATTAAAATCTTTGAATTTTTCATTATTTTTCAATCTTCTTTTGGTTTGACTTAATTTGTGTGAAAAATAAATATTTTTTCCACCCATGTTTTTGCACACAAACACTTCCTGTTAGAATATGACGATATTTAGGTCAAAGGTTTAAAGTCAACACAGAGGAGGACAATAAAGAGCAACTTTGTTAATAATCTACACAATCCCACACTGGCCAGTAACTACTAACAAGAACAAACCACCAGCTACACGGCTCTTCGAGTCTCTCTTAAACCAGACACAGAGATGTGCGCTCTGATGTGAACTTCCCATGGAATAATACATCTCTATTCCCCTGCTGACATAGAGCTGAAATTACAACAGGAAGCACGCAAATCAAACACCACACCTTCACCTTCTCTGAATCCACTAACGCCTGCCATGATCTAGTCTCAATGTTTTAATCCAAATCAGAGAAAAATTAACCCTATTCATGTTCTCAAAAGATAAACAAGTTTTGGCCTGGTTACTCTCAGGAAGAAGAACAATATGACGTTTTTTTCCTCCCATTAGTCCATTTGAGCTTGTGTGTTCTCTACAGGATACCACCCACAACGCCAGAATTGCTCCATGGTGAACTGCATCTACTCTTCCCTGGAGTTTGACCTTAAGCAAAGCCGAGACAGGCAGTTATAAATGCCATTAGCACCTGCTATTCTGAAGTAGCGTGCTGCAGCGTTTTGAAAAGAAGAGACTTTTTCTGGAAAGTTGTGCAGCTCCCAGTACCATGACAGGCCTGATCAGGAGGAGTTGTTAACACACTATAGGGATGAACAGGAAATCTTAAAACTGAATTAAACCCATAGGGAGATTGTTTTTATAATAGATTTTCTACATTACTACAAGTGCGAAACTTTATCCAGTATAGAGCCAGGGTTTTTCCTCTAGAAAATAAAAAGGGTGAGAGGACAGAGCACTTACATTTTGACATGTCGCTGCTCAATGTCCACTCTGGACAGCTCCTCCTCCTCCAGGTCAGAGTCCCCACCAGAGCTACTTTCAGTTACATCAGAGTCAAAGGCGCTTTCCGCTGAGTGAAGGTTGGCGGAGCCGCTCAGATACAGCCTCTCCAGCTCCAAGGGCACAGAGCCGCTCTTCAGGAACCGGCTGAGGCTGTCCCTGCTGTTCGACGAGTAGTGCCGTCCAGTCCTCCACACAGCCGAATGTGGCGCCGCCTCTGACTTACGGTTGCCAGCTCGTAGCCTGCTAAGAGCTGAGTCCAAGAAGCCGCTCAGCTGCTGCCCAATGTGCCGCTCCACCTGTTTGGCCTGCACCACCTGAAGGCGCTTACGTAGGCGCCGCAAGCGGCTTTCAATTTCAGCTTGGCGCTTGCTGTTGAGAACCGTGCGCTCTCTCACGTGAGCGTCGAGGCTGTCTGAGGAGGAACTGCAGGGTAGAGGGGGCTCTGATGTAGCTGTGCATTTTGGGGATCCCTTGTGGCTGCTGCCGGGTCTCTTCTCATCAGAACCAGGTGGCTGAGCAGCATGTGTCTGCAAATCAACTTCATTTAAACGAACCTGCTCACCTGGGTTCGGGTTGTCGTGGTTAAAGGAGGTGAGCGGAGGAGAATGAAGCACTGGTGGTTCAACATTATTTCCGTCTGCATTGTTGGTAGACCCAGAGGAATGCTTCTGTTTGAGGGCTTCTTTTAGCGGGACGTTCCCCGATATGGTAGCCGTGAAGGTCTCTGAGTCCAACGGCGGGCTCTGGGAGTCCATGGTGTCAGGAGGCTTATCACCGTTCACTGGCACCACGCAGCCAGATCCTGACATACTGGCTAGCTTTTTGGACAGGCCGTTAACAGGTGCCATGGGCTGGCCACTCCCGTTGGTGCTGCCACTCATGAGGCTTTTAAGCTGGCTACCAGAGAGTTCAATTGCCTGTCTCCTTAGGAGGAACTCTCCCCCGCCGTTGCGCAGAGAACTGGGCAAAATTCTGTGGGTTTTCAGCACCGACTGTTTGAGGACTGAGGACAGCTTGATAGACTCCTTATTTGGAGGTACAGATGTCACATCTGAGCATAAATAAGAAGCCACCAGTGGCTGGAGTTTTCCCAAGGCCGAGGCCTGGGACACGGAGTCTGGCTGGGGTTGCTGTTCCTGCGGTTCCTGGTCACCGCTGCAAAAGTTAAGAGGGCAGTCCTCGGAGGTGACCTTGCATTTGCCGGGGCCGCTGCTGTGGATGAGGATGTTGCTAGCGTTACTGTTGTTCTCTGCACTGGTCGGTGAGAGACTCGAGGATGGGGCAGCCAGTTTGAAGCGGATGTGGTGAGCTTCGGCTGGGGCGTCGGTGAGAGCGGGCGCCATCGCAGCCATGCAGTGCAGAGGGACGGGCACCTCGGCCTGCTCCACTCCACCCGCTTACTGCCCCACCTGAGGACAGCCTGGTGACGACATGGAGGAATAAGGAGATGAAAACAGGATAAAGAGAGGAAAAACGTTAAACAAACCAAACCAAACACGGGGAGGAAGGTTAAAAAAAGAAAACCTAAAACAACTAACAATTATTTTTTTGCAGTAGCGACTCTTGTGAAAATCAGTAAAACCTATTGAGGTACAAGCAAAAAATTGCTTTACAAATAAAAGTAATTTACGAATATAAAGAAAAAAAATGTCACCAATTCTCTGTTACCAATTTCAAAACTGTACAGTAATATGACTGCCACTGAACCTATACACAACATATAAATAAAGCACTTGCACAACTGGTTCTGTAGGGCTACAATGTGACTGGAAAATTACCAGAACACCCAATCAGAGAGCATCAAGATTAAGAAAAGGGTTAACTAACATGAGCAAATATAATAAAACTAGTGATAGTTATCCAGTGCTCAACATACTTACTCTCACTTAAAGAATGAGGAAAAGATTTTTGGAGCTAAATGAAGTCGGGACTGGCTCATTTCCAAATTGAAGCAAACATTTTTAAACAAGACAAAATATTTAAAGTAAAATCCTCTTCAAGTTCATTTGCTTACCTTGGTACCAAACAAAATATTTAAGTAAAAAGCAAATAATTACCCAAGGTTACAAAGGGGACCTACTTCAAGCAAAAGTATAAAAAAGCGAATCACAGACCTTAAAAAAAATAAGGTGTAAGGGATACACAAATGTAGTCACTTGAGCTAAGGCCACTAAATTATTCCCACTACAACTGTGCACGTGCAAACAAGTCACTGCCATTTATTTGTGGGGCTGGGGGGGGGGGGACTTTTGCCCATGAAAGAGACCGTGGGAACCAATGCAAACTGCCCAAACCCCACTGCCCTACATGTATCCTGGCAAGTCTACATACAGCAGGGTTCCTCACAGGCCATGTAAGTAGGTGGATTTAGGCCTAGCATTAGCTCAAAGCAAATGATGTCATCCTGCCATGGTTGCTCTGTCATTTCACCTCAACCCATTGCTAAAAGAATCCCACTTTCCCTGAGAAGGCAGCAAATACACTTCAACAATCCAGCATGAAAGGACAATGTCAATGATATGTGTTGTTGTTGTTTGCATGATTGACATATCCTCCATACCAGCTGCATGCATATACGTGGGAAACTTTCATTCGAACTGCCTTCAAATGTCTAAAAGATAAGAGCTGCATCTAGGCGCATCGTCTGCATGCTCAGATGAATGGGAGGGAGGGGGGGGGTCAGTATTTCACTGCAGTTTCTGGTCGGCGCGCACTACGCCATGTTGGTGTTTCCGAAGCAGATTATGCAATGCAATTAATCCATCTAAAACTCAACTACGAGCCTCCTATTTAACTCGATGAATCCGGGCAACGCCGGGGGGAAATGTGAACGATCAACGTTGGCAAATGTGCAACAACGATCTCCTCCCTCCAAATGTTTCTTTTAATTATTATTATTTTCCTCTGCAAAATGCCTGGTTTTACATGTAAGTGAGATCTATCCGCGTCCAACACAAGCCAACCATAACGTAATCATCAAAATGTCTTCCTGGTGTTTACAAGAGCGTGTGAAAAAAAAAGCGGCTTTGCGCCTCCGCAGCGTTTCGATTGCGCTAAATTTCAATTAGTTTAGGCGGAAAGGCGGCGCATGATTAGTTGATTTCTTGAGGATATACCTGAACAAAAACAACGGAAATAGAAGGGAATCGAAAAAAATAAATAAATATCTGGTCAATCAGTAAAAACTGCGTGGACGTGAATGCGCGTCTCTGCTGGTGAACGTTAGCCCGAGAAAGCTGCTGATGCAAGAAACAACCTGCTGGCAAGCTGGCGTGTGTCTCTCTCTGAAGCCAGCTGCAGTGAAACGACACATGCCCTAATCACACTCATGTAGCTTTGTTAATAAACCATTTTTCATTTCTGCTAGAAACCTATTTAAGGCTTTTTTACGTAACCCTCGTTAGGCAAGTAAACATTTAAAGCGCCTACGTAACCTGCGCGCACTTACAAAATGAAAGGGGGGGGGGGGTAGTTTTGAGTAAATTACGCCTAGAGTTGAAACGTTTAAATACGGTAAGAGCATCGCTAACCACGCAAAGGATATCAGAGTAAATAAAAGCAGCCCGTGTTGCAGAGCACATACAAACGTGGCCGTCACAACCCACGCATCTTTGGGTCTCATTACTACTTAAAACGTTTTATACGATCGATTGCAAATTGAAGACAGTCTGCATCGTAATCCTTAATACAGAAATAAACAAGCTTGGTCTTTTATCTACACCCCATTAGTTCTTGGCCTTACGTTCGCACAGAAGCTGGAAAGGGGGTTTAGGAGCAGGTCTGTGAAAAGCCGAGAAGTTGGGAGTAGACCCAGGCAGTCTGGTTAGCTCGCTAACAAAGAAAAAGGAGGAACCTACCACGTGACGAGGTTGCACTATCCGAGGGAATTTCGGCAACAGTCCCCTGCAGTTTGGGTGGAAAAAAACCGAGAGTACCCCCCACACAACACAAGGGGCTTTTTTTCCTCTCGATCAATCTGCCATTAATTTATCCAAAAACACACAGACAAGGGTTGCGGGGAGAGACGAGGGGCCCTGCTTCTCCGGAGCCTCGTTCCGGATTCGGCAATAGGCGAATTCACCCGAGCTACAGGCTCGCCTCGCCGCCACGGCGAATATTATAAACCCCCGGGGCTGCGAAAACAGTCCGTCCTATCCACGATTACTTCAAACGTAGGCGATCCCGAGGCGACCATGGAGCGAAAAAAGCCGATTCCCGGCGGGAGGGAGGTAGTCCAGACGGCGGTTCGACGCGAGGTTTTTTCTCTCGTTTTAGGGAGAGACGCTTAGAAAATGGCGGCTAGCTCCTCTCGGTCGGATTGAGTCTGACAAACATAGAAGAGCTCTGAGCGCGCGCGCACGCGTTTGCGTGTGTGTGCGCGCGTGCGCTGCTGTAGGCGGGAGACGCTTTTCTCATTCTCACCGCTAGAGGTAAAAGATAAAATAATGAAAGAAGAAACACAAATATAAAGAATATACCACAGGAGGGCACAGTACCCCCTAAAAAAATAACAAAACAAAACAGAAAACAAAAAAAACACGCAACATTGAGCTTTTCCACACAAATAAACAGAGTTAGAAGTTAAATTACCTCTCCTATTCAAAGCCCACACACACCAAACCAGCCAAACACTTTCCAATCTTGTCCGGTTTATTACAGCAGAACAGCACACGGACGTGATTTCGCAGGGAGTCCAGACTGCGCGTCCTTTCTCGTCACTTTTGAACGGGATCTGAATCGCCCACAGCTACGTGGAGGTGAGGCCTGTGGCCGCATGAAGGAGCTCTCTCCCCTCCGTGTAATAAAACACCACATGGTGTCTAGGAAACAGGAACAAACAGCGCTGACATAAAAAGCTGCTGCACCTGGACTAATGCATTAAATGAACCAACAAGTATTGTAAAAATATATCGAACTGCCTCAAAGCTGCTTGCTAAGGTTTGAAAAAATATATATGGAATTTCAGCCTGCAATTAGTTTGCCAAATCAATTTTAAATAAAACACTAAAAAAAAAAATGTATTGTGTTTAAATGTCTAAAAGCAAATGTTAACTTTTCTTTCCATAAAGGAAGCATAATGCCTTTTACCTGGATACTAAGGATGTGTATTTTTTTATCAAAATGTTAGATTTCTAATTCCATCTTACTTATTTTTATCTGTTGTTTTTACATTTCTGATATTGATACTTTACTGATTAGATAGACTACTTGAGATATTAATAGATATTAAGATAAATTGCATTTGAAAAATATAGGTTTTACTAACATTGCAGTTAATACAAATGATAAAATTCAAACAACTTTAAGCACCACTAAACAAAGCTGAGTACATTTTTAATTACTAAAAGTAAAAAAAACAACTTAAGTTTTATTATTTGGGGCGAGGTTCTGTTGAGACGTTATGAGCAGTTAATATCTTAGCTTCAACAGAAACAGAAGACTCAGACTTATAGGAAACTCCCAAAGAAAAGATAACGCTCCTTCTAGTAAGAGAGGGGGGCCGGAAAAAAAATTACTCTACTTAACAGTTTCACTTTCAACATGTCTGTGGGTCTTTTTGTTTGTTTTTTGCCATGGAAAGTTTTTAAAGAGACTACTTAGGATGTTTACAATGAAAACTGATAGTTTGGAATTCGTAAACATGACTATTTGAAAACACCCACAGCAAAATTGAGAAACATATCCGGTCACTATTTAAAAGCGCTACTATCTATTCCACCAATCTTTTTCCTAGGCGTCCTGCCTTGTCCCGATTAAAATTGACCAACTATCTCTTTATCATGCTGAAGTTCTGCAGGAACCTGCAAATGAATCATCATTTGATTAATGTATGATGAACGATGCTTGGTTTGGTGTGCTAGCTGGACTCTCACTAGGCTGGTGAGATTAAACCCAAATGCCTAATACTGCATCTAATGCTACTGGGTTGACAACAAACGTGACATATTAGCATTTTTCGTGCTTGTTGCAAGCAGTGAGGTTGTTCACTTCATTGACTGTTTAGTATGAAACATTCATACTAATGATTCAATTGTGTCAAATACACCATATTTCTATAAAAAATTCAATTATTCCGGTCAATTCTAAAATTGCAATTTATAAGGGAATGATTGGCTTTTAGAAAAAAAGAAAAAAACACATGATCAGCAGCTACTTGATGCTAAACCTGCATTTAAATTTAAATGCAGGAAATCAAAATGGCTTTCTGCGCTTGAATTTGAAGACAACACAGGAACCAGGAAGTTGTACCCAAATGAATTTAAATACAGTTGTTTTTTTTATTCACCATGTCTGCCTTTCATCTTTAGAAACGTAGTTGCACATAATCTGGTCCTGAATTTCAAAGAGAGAACCGCAGCAGTGCTGGCTTGATATAAAAATCCCCAGGACCCAGCTTCTGTAAATCACAGCAAACAATCCAACGCAGCCAAGAAAGAAATATTTATGAGACCCGAGGAAACCCAGAGAACAATGTCAGAGGTGTTTTCTTGCGGCAGACCTCCTGGCCTTCCTTTGTTGGGAGCAGCAAATCTACCCTTTGACTCTTATCAGCTATTTAGGTATAGAAATGTTGCATATTAACAATAGATTTCTCCTATTCTTTTAAATATAGAGTCTTATATTTCTCTATCCTGTCATTGTTCATTATGTGAGTTGATTACTTATATTTTAAGTGTTAAATATTTAAGTGATCCAATATAATAATTACATTATTATTTAAAGCTTTAATGTAGATTCTGAGAGACACATTTTCATATTACATACTATAATATATCCCATTATGACAGACATAATATCTAATCCATACAGATTCTAACACATTTATTGTGTTTAAGCTTCAATAGGACATTATATTGCATTAGCAACCAATTTAACCGATCTTCCTGGCTCATTTGATTTTTCCCATGCTAGAGATACTTCTTTACAAGCTCCTCATGCTTTTCGTCTGTTGTTTTAAATAAACAGCTATTTGTGACTTCCTGTGTAGAGAGCAGGGTTATTCAAGCCAAAACATGTTGCGCATGATTAATCGGCATCCTCTCTTGTATTCTCAATATTTAAACCATGTCGAGGGACAGAATCTGAATCCAGTTTATAAGGAGGAAATGTAACTCAATATGCTCCAACTTTGTGACTGATTTCGGGTAACAACAACAGTACGTGTAAGGTGCTTGATTGAAGCACTGCTTTGATGACCCCTTGTGGATTCTGAGGCGTTCCCAAAACTTCCTGATTTATTGTTCTTGTCTCAGTTGTCTGAAATACTTCCAGAGATACCCTAAACCAACATTTTCTCCAACGTTTTGGAGCTACAGCAACCCCTGAAAATACCTAGTATCCATTAACAAATATTCCTCATAAACTCTGTGAAACACAAACCAGAATAAAGAATAGCATTATAGTTTAGGATTACCTTTAACTCCATTGTTGAGATGGTCCACGTTATAATCCAACAGGCCATAAATCCAATTATTCCTTCAAACCTAGAACACAGAAACAACAATTTTATCCTAAAAAAATAAATTAATACATAAGTTAAACACAACGAAACAGTTGAAGTTAACTTAAAAGGCACAGCAATTTAGATCATATATTATATGTTTCTTATTGCTATACCAGACAGTTTAGTAATTTGGTTGCAAAGAAAACCCACTGTCTTTATAAAATGAATACATCTATGAAATTGTCCAAATCATCTAAGTTCGTTTTTTTCTTCCAAAATTTAAACCTTTAAAACTTGGTGCTTTATGTTTGCAATTAAATAATCTATAGAATATTCCACTTGTATGACACCAAACCAGCAATAGCGACCATCTGCCAGAGCCTTTGGGCAGCCGTTGAGGTGTTCTAAAGAGCCTCTACTGGACTCTGGACTTGGCAGGGCTATCTATATTAAAGCTAAAGAACAAAGGAATAGTATGCAGTACAGATAATTTTCTCCAGAGGATGTTTATGAAAGAGGCACTACTTAAACTGGCCACAAGATGTCAGTAAGTGTTGCACATTACTTTCTTAAAAACAATTTTTTATATAATAAGAGAAGCGCAATAGAGTATAGACACGTTGACAATAAAAAAACGATGTTTAAAGATGTAATATTTTACCTTAATTTATGGGTTTGTTTTAGAGATTTGTAGCAGAGGCGTGTAATATGGATTTAAAATGTTAGCACAATATCTTGTAATATCACAGTAACAATAAAAAAGTGACATAAATTATATTTTCTAATATTATTAATCTTCTAAAGTAACACACTCCGGGGAAAAAGTAAGCACTATTTAGCGATGTTTATGGGGTTTTTCAATTTCAATATTCCAAACTTATCATTGTGACAATATATCACAAATCTTATTATTACAAAAATGTTATCTATTTTGAAAAAGAAACGACTAATAGTGTGTTAGTTAAGGTTTTAGGAACCAACAAACAAACATGTATGATACCTGAGAACATGTTTTTCAAACCCAGGCAAAAACTGGTGTCTATATAAAAAATTATAGAGAAAAATAAAATAAAATAAAAAGAACGCATTTCATTCATTATATTTCCATTTCCTTTGACCTTAAAAAAAATGCAAAATTTGACATTAGGTGCTATGGTAACAACAAAAGTCAGGGAAATGTACATTTATCCCAACAAACCAGGAAATGTATTTAGAATAAATACAGAATACAGAACATTTTGGACCAATATATAAAGCATGTGTTGGAAATTATTCATATTCTAATTTAAATACTTGGTTGTACTTAATCTACAACTGTTGTAGATTTAGGGACATCAGGAAATTTTTATGTCAATTAACAATCTAGATATTTGAAAGTATGCGTGTTTCTCTCGATTATTCTTGAAAACAAATTAAGAATTTGAGTTTGATGTTTAACTTGAAAAAGAACCCAAGATAAGTTTGTTTTGTTTCTAGACAAAAACGTTATTTTTAACTAGTATTTAATGTAAGAAAAACCAAAAAACGTGGTCTTCTATGTCGACAAAAAATGTCTCTTAGAATGAATTAACCACCATTTCAAAAAAATAAAAAAAAGAGACGATTTTCTCTAACCACTTAAAAGAATAACATCCCAATACTTTTAAAATCATATTTCAAGTGTTTTTTTTATATAAAAATTAAGTTAGGCAACATAGTTTCCATTTTTTATGTAAATTGAATGGCATTTTTACATGCGATTCTTTAGAAAGTTGACAAAATTATTGTTATTATAAAAAAATGTTTTACCTTATATGTTCAAAAAGTTTCTAATGTAACGAGAGCTTTGGATTGGTGTTCATGTTTTATTAGATTTCGTTTTATTTCTAAGGTACTAAAGTGAACATGTATGGCAGATCACGTTTGATTCATTCATTTTATCATTGGAAACAAACCTTGATGAAAAGAGAACTCACTAATCAGTTCAGGTTTTGTTTGAGTTTTAAATAAATGATCGTTTACTCGGAAAAGCCTCTAAAAACAAAGCAAAGCTCACAAAGTTTAGTTTTTGAGTGTCTGCGAATCGGTGGTCGAGTCCAGCTGCCGAGCTAAAGCTAACGGGCTTACTAAACTGACGTTACCGTTGCAAATTTCTAACATGAAAAAACTTTTTAACTGTTAAAAAAAATGTACAAATGGAGTGAAGCCAAACAGGATGTCAAGACAGAAGTTACGTGGTTGAACAGCGAGCAAAGACATTAATTATGTGTAATTTTAAAGCCACATTATTAGTTTCATCTAAAGCTAACGTTAGGAAGCTAATGTGCTAACAGTGGTTAGCCGTTTGCCTTCCGATCTCATAGACTCCCCCATAAGCAGCGTTTTATTTGTGCGTTCGGCACAAAGAAAAACTAAACACAAATAAAACCTGCTTAAACAGAAAAAAAGCAAAAAACAGGGACCTTTCCTGACAAGTGGACTGTTACTAATTTTTAAGAAAAGAACAACACAAAATCTTACTTACCTGCTTGTCCTGTTACAAACCATCGATTGAACCCGCCCCTCTTGCTTCACTATTGGGTACCACTTCAAATCCGGGCTTTCCATTGGCTGCCACAGCTGTCGGGTTTAGCCAAATGCCCGTAGAGCGGAAATGTGTACGAAAGTTCACAACATGAAACTTCATCATCAAAAAGTAGCGTTTTTATTCAAAAATGTCCACTTTGGTCGCACAACTTCGCCTTCATTCATGAAAACCTGCTTTGGTTAAGGCGTGGCGGGAGTGTTGTTTACAATCGCAGGCATGCTAGCTGCTCTGTCTGTGCAGCCTGATGTGCACTCAATCACATAAACATTACATTAAATTGTGTTGTTTTCGAGGGCTTGCGCTGCAACGTGTGGGTTGTTTTCCATTGAACCCTTGATATTAAAACTAAGAGAAGCTTAAAGCAGCGTGTGAGTTTGTTCGGAGTATTTAAATGTATCTGAAGGCTTCTAGCTTGAGAATAGGTTGGTTGAGTTAACTGATCCCCTCAAAGCAGGCCAGGAGACACAAAACTGAGCAAATCCTTCACTTCTGCCATTTAAGCAAAGGCTAGTGATGCACATGTGAAGCTAATTGAGGCAGGATGGATATAAATTAGAATTCTTAGTGGTGCATTAGTGGTTTTTATTACCACAATTTAGCAGTAGGGTTGAAATTAGGAGCTCAGCATTTCCATTATTTACAAAGAGAATGTGAATAACTGACATCAGTTTAGCAGCAGAGAAAAAAAAAAAACCTCATCCTGTTTTTTAAATATATTTCGTGTAACTGTTGCAAACAACACATCAGCAAAACAGCTGGCGTGTTTTTTTTTTATAGGTTACATTTGGTTCGTATAACAACACTAAACACCCAACTGTTACCATGTTAGTGCTAAAAGTCAAAAATGAATGAAAAATAAACTCTGCTATGTTTCAAAAGTCAAAACAGCCTCTAACATACTAAAACTACCTATATTTTGTTTCACCACTGATAAAGACCTGAAAAATATCCTTTGACCCCTTTGAGAGCATTTACTCAGTGAGGGAGCGGAGAAAAGGACCCAAATCAACGTATTACTGTTTCAAGCAAAAATCTCATTTATTGGACAGAGCTTCTTCAATATCTTACAAGTTTTATTATAGGCATGTGCTGAAATCAATTTACATTATGAAGTAAAAAGTACCCTGATATAGTTTTTGTGCATTATATAAAATTCTAGAATTGCCCCGCTCAAGATGGCATCACCCTGGAGTTGCTCGTCAACTTTCATTGCAATCTTTCCTTTATTTTCAAAATGTCATTCCTGTTTTTCTTGGAAAATTAGGTTTTTTTGGACTACTGTTTCTTGTTGTTTTGGATGCTGTACAGCTGGATTCATTTTTTTCCAATATTTTTATACATTTTGCTCTTTTGTTATGATGTGTAACCATAGCAGCTGATTAACGTTGGAAAAGCAGAAATAATATGACAAATGAAGCCAGAAATCCTAGAGGACTTAAAAAGGAGGCCTCATGGATGCAGAGCAGGACGAAAGAGCAGAAAAATAAGGAGGAGAAATGTCAAACCTTTCTTGCCATCCATCATCATGGGCAATGTAAGATCATTAGCTAACAAGTTGGATGAAGTTCAATCCCTACTGAGATATGGCTGCAAGATCATATCCCCGACTCCAACGTCTCTCTGGTGGGTTTCCTGAGGGCAGATCGGGATTTAAAGAGTAGCAGGAAAAGGAAAGTAGGAGGATTGGCAGTGCTTGTCACACAGCCATCACCATCTACAACAATTCCTTAGTTACATGAGTTACTCCAACACCATTTAATTTCCCTTTGGGATAAATAAAGCATTTTTGATTTGATTGATTAATTTGATGAACACAGCAATTTAAAATGAAAACATATAACATAATATTTGTTATGTCTTTACTAAAAATGTAGAGATGCTAAAACATTCCCAATGGTTATATTTATGATAATACTATCTGGAATCATTTTTTTCTATTTTAACTTTAATACACGTTCAGTTACCATACCCTGACTGTTCATGTTCTTGGTGACGTAGGACCATTTCCAAACAGCCAAATTTGTTTTAATTATAGTTTTGGAGGAAAAAAATAGAAGATTTTTTTCACAATAGGTTCTTACAACCTGGATTTATACAAATTTAAAGCTTGTCCATCTGTCTGTTTTTGTTTGGATATCTGTGAGCTTCATGTTGGCCTTTTATTTCTCAGCCTGAATCTCTGCTAACTTCAACCCTGCTGCAACCTGGACCTCCTCCTGCTTTAGAGTGAATCATTTATCGGTCTACTCTAGGTAGCTCTATTTCGGCTCTGTCTCACAAATCATTTGATATTTATATACAATTCTTGACTAGTTGTGGCATCAAAATCTCACAATGTTTAAGCCTCAAAGGTTAAACATTTACTTGTGTGAGCAAAACGTATTTTTTTTATTATATCAGACTAGTTTCCTAGAGAGAACAAAGACATTAGCCAGGATTTCCAGAATAAAGTTTTTTGAACATATGAAAATAGTTATAGGGAAACCAGAACACAGAACATGGATGGTTTAAAGTAAAAAAAAAAAGAAAAAAAAAAAGAAAACTCTCTGGTAAAATACTTTTGATACCTTTGAACTATGAACACAGGAAAAAAAAAAAATAATAATAATTATGAGAAACTGAAAGCTAAGGTAGAACAACATCCTGGAACATGACAATGAACAAAATTAGACCGGAAATTGAAAGCCCTAGCTGGAGCCATTAAGATGTTGTAAATTCTCATCTTGAAAGACACATTTTTGTACAGGCAAAAAAGATCACATTAAACATTTCACAGGTGAAAGTAAGATGATGGGCAAGCCTTCCTTGAACTAATAGAGACACGTAGGTGGCTACAAACATCTAGCTTTGAGTCTGCATTTTTATAAAAACATTCAGTTCAGATTTAATTTAAAAAAAGTTCAGCAAATTGAGTATATCAAGTCCAGATTTGAACAGGTTTAAATGAAACCCAGTGTTGTAGTTGCAACTAGTGAACACTAGATAGAGCAAAGATAGCACAGATGTTTTAACTGAAACTAATGAAGGACGATTTGCTGTTAGTATTGACTGGTTTATTTCTGTTCACAAAAAGCTTAATGCTTCACTACAATAATAACAAAAAAAACACACAGTGTATATATAACAAATTCTATCATTAATATTCCTCCCTTTATATGTACTTTCAAACATGATGGCGTTCATCATCAGTGAACAGTAGGGAGATTGTCTGAGGAGCCTGAAGAGGGTCTGAGGAACTATTCCTGCTCGACTGTGCTCCTCATGGTAAGTTCATTGACAGCATTACTGACTACATTACAGCACTGTCCCTGTAATAATGTGCCGTGTTTCTCCAACAAAATGGCCTGGATTAACCCTGAAATAAAAGCTTTGGTTGAACAATTAGGAAATGAAATGAAAGATCAGGGAAAGGCAAAACACCTAAAGAAAGAACATGAACGGAAAATTATCAGTAGGGTTTATAAGATAATTTCAGGTCACAAACCGTCAGCTGCAGAATATTTTCCAGTTGTTTACAAGGTTTGATGCAACACTTATTGTACAATGACATTGATAGCATCTACTATAAAAAAAAATCATCCTGGGACTGTATAAACACAGTTGATATTATCTTTCCCTGAAATTCGTCTTTTCCAGAGTCATTAAGTTATTGTTAATGCATGGGTTCACTTTATCGTGTTTATATTAATCTATCTCACAGTTGGCCCCTAAGTGCTATAACAGAACAAACCTGCCTTTAAAAATAACACATAACTGATATAAAATCATTAAAATTGCACACATTGTGCTCAGGAGACCGTTCAAATAGGGCTAGGGAGTTGCATGTGGACAATTTTTTTCACCCAAAACTGCATCACTGTGCACTGCTTTTGTTTTAATCACAGTTCCCCCCCCCCCTCCCATACCTTCAGGTGTGTCCATTATCCATCCATAGAGTGGGCATTAAAAAGGCAATATATACTATATATATTTTAAGAGAAAAAAAAAACTCTCCGCAGGTTGAAGCGTCAGCACAACGCAGAGTGAAAGTAAAGGTTGTTTTTTTTGTGCACATTAAAAATCTAACTCCCCTAGGGCCCACAGTGTTTACAGTCAACATTCAGTTGTTTAGTAATAAACCTACTATAATATGGAGCACAATGCTCATGTGGTTGGGCTGCTGTACTAAACAGCTGTCTAGCTCCTGAATACAGCTGCCCGATAAAACATGATATTCAATTTCGTGTATAGATGAAAAACAAATATAGCGTAGCATGATTAGTAATCAGTCGATATGGCTCAATATGTTTCCAGACCACCTTTAAACACAATAACAACTGAAACTGTTTTGGGGGTTTTGCAAAACAAGAGCATACATATTTATTCATTAATATTTGTAAAGAAATCAGAAACTTGAGAACAACAGATGCTTGGAAAAGGAACCCATCCATGTTTGAATCTTATATTCCAGGAATTTTTTTAAATTGAATAGATCAACTTTTGATCCAGCCCATAGAATACTTTTAGACAGCTCTTGTTTTCCAACTGTGCTTTGAGGTTCTGCAGCGAGGATGCGCCAGTCTGCACAGAATCTCTACCATGAAATATTCAAAAAAATACACATAATTGTTTAAGAAGTTTTTACAGTCATGACAACGCTCTGCAGATGTCAATGCTGCTTGGGCTGCTTAAGCTGGAACAATTTAAATGTTGTCCTAAGTGAAAGCCTTGGAATAGTTTATCTAACTCACTTTGAAAGATCACAAAGAAAGTCAGGTATCTTAAAAAACAGAAAAGGCATAAATCATAGATCCATGCAAGAAGGTGGAGATAAAATACCTTGTTTGGTTGTAAGTATAAAGTATGTGCTCTTCATCCTCCGTATATGTGTGGAAGAAGTTCTGTGCATCTTTCCTTTCTCCCTATAAATTTTCCCCCTATCAGCCTGGTTCAGAGTTCAGGTCATGAGCTGTAGTTTTTCCCTCCCATTGCTTCCCAGTCACAGTTCACATTTTTTCCAGTGTAACCGACTGATTTGTGTGGTCTCCTGCAAATACTTAAACCTGCTGTAAATATTTATTCCACTGTCTGGAGCCTTGTAATAGGGATACATGATTTATTTACACATTTATGGCTTTATTTGCTATTGCAGATGTTCATAACTGCTGTTTGTGTTACAGATCATCAGTTAGGGCTACATTCCTATTTGATGCCTTAATGTCTGTCCTCGAGTTTGTTGGGTCAATCTTGAAAGACGATTTTGTTTGGGTTTTTGAAGATAAAAATGCAAAAAAATAAAAATAAAATAAATATATATCTAAAAAAACAACAACATTAGACTTGTTTGAATAGTAGCAGGCAAAACTGAAACGGAGACTGACAAATTTCCAATACAAGACTCTCAAACTGTTGCTTCTCCGTCAATTTAGTCTTTGTTTAAATGTCTGTTGATGGTTTCTGGATTTTCAAAGGTTTGAAATCTAAGATTATTCTTGATCAGTTACTATAACCCTTTGTATATTTACAAAAAACAGAATGAAGAATGATTTTTTTATTGAAATGAGTCTCTACTTGCAGTGGAAACACCTTACAGTTCTTAAGTGTGTCACATTAAGGAATATCCCTTCACTCTGTTATGCTGAAGACAAAACTGGGGTAAAAAAACTGTGATTTTTAAGTTACTGGGCCATGTATAACTTTCCATTGAAGTCCCATGCTCTACACTGCATAAAAAATATTATATAATCTTTAAAACCACTAATAAGAGCAACTGAATAATCCTGACCAGAAAACTGTGAAGACATGCTCCAAAAGCCAGAAAACCCTGATAGTAAACATTATTGTTTAGCGAGACAGTGACTGCCTACCCTGAAGCTGCTCCGCCAGCAATGACTAACCTTGTTGTTCTCCTTAAATGTTCACATGGAATTTCACATCAAATTAAGCATTATATAATGCCAAAACATTAAAAACCCACAGAAAACTGTCATACTCAATGTTTTTCTTAAATTGTTTCCCCCTCTTCTGTAGTTCTTTTTTTCTCTACCTCCTTACCCTGGTGCAGCATCTCTTGTTCTTGGTTATGGGAGAAAATGGTGACTGCGCAGTTGGGCGGAAAGATTTTTATCTAAAAAGCCGATATTTCCCCTCAGAGAGCTGAATACACAGAAAGCTAGAGACAACCACACTGAAAGCGTGATTCCTGTTTGCCCTCCTCTCAGGAGACGATGTAGACAAAGCGGGAGGGTTAACCTGAGCACGGTGTTGTGTTTTTCAGTCTCAGAATGACAAACGCAAAGAAATCTGAGGGACATTTCCCATTCAGTTGAATCCAAAACAGTTTATTGTAGCTTGTATTTGTATCTTCTCATCTTTTAAAGTATGAAAATAACACAATTTTAAATAAATAACAATAAATAATAACATGACTCTCTATTACCACCTTCTCTTTAATGACTGGAACACCAACATATACAGTATGCTGCTTACTCCTGGTCATTTTAAAAATCTGGACCTAACCCCCCCCCCCCACTTTTTTTCATGTATTTTAACAGCCTACTTTCAATAAATATCAATAATACATACAGTGGGAGAAGAGATTTCTTTGATAAGCGTTCAATCTGAAATTTTGCAATCCTCTTTATTGTAATATTGGTAGCAGAAAAGAAAAGAAAAAAAAAACTTAGGAATAAAATGCATTCAACTTGAAATAGAAGAAAATAACTTTCAACCTTTGGTCTGGAGCTCAATGCAATGCAACTTATCACATATAACTTTAGAACCAGATAGTAAATGAACATGCAGATGACTTGGAAAGAGTCGGTACCCTAGTCACTAGCAATAACAGTGATAATGCAATCTTGTTGCCTTCTGCCATAGAAACCTCAGGTACAGATTTCAGAGTTTGCCACTTAGCATCTAGGGGACTCAGAGAAGGCTTTAGTGTAACTTCCGTGGTCAGTTAAGATTTGACAGTCAATTATGGAGCTGGAAAAGGTATGGTTTGGGATGCTTTTTTTTTTTTTTTTTTTGTAAGTGTACAAGATGTTATTAATACTCTGCAAAGGTAATTTTTTAACTAAAAGAATGACAAAATATTTTTAAAACTACTTTTTTAAAATTAAAATCAGACAAACGTGAAACATTTAGAAACATTTCACTTTTAGAATGTTCCCATTATTTCACATTTTTCGAGTATAACTTACATTTAATTAAAAAAATTACATATATTTTAGATGACAGACTGATTAAATGAAAATAAATGTGGACTCAGAATTAACACAGAGGCCAATGAATTGTACTGTTACATCTTGGAGGAGTTCCTTTCTTTATAAGCCGTAACAATAAGGAGAAATGGGCATTCAAGCATTGAGCCGTTAACAGCAGCCAAGAAATAGAGGATTAGACTTGAAAGTGTGTTTAAACGTGTTCGCCAGCGATAGAAAACGTCTTACTGCTAAGTTTGGCGGCAAAGGCAAGTATTAGATAAGGTTTACTGAGTTTTTCGCTCGTGTGGACGTTATTTTCTCATTCCAAGTCGAATCAAACACAAATAACAATATTGTTCATTTGTTTAACCGTTGAACAAATGACAAAACCAACACAATAAACAAGTGTTTCCCCCACTGTAATAACCTTTAACTATTTTTTTTTTTATGCACAAAAATGATTTAAAATGGATGCTTAGCTACAATAATTGAGTATGAACAGTCATCATGATTTCCAAGCCATATTTCACAAATCACTGGTAGGATATAAAAAAAAAAAATGCAAGATGACAAAAACAGGAGTTTTGTTTACATTTTGACAATAAAACAGTAGTTCTTAAGAAAGCACAAGTGCTAGGCATACTGGCATACTAGGAATGTGGATTGTGAACTCTTGCTGTGCCTCAATGACTTACAGTGCTTGGTTTGTGTTTTTGGTTTATATATATGTCGGCTCCGCCGCAACTTCACCAACCCAGCTCTGCTATTTATATATTTACAGTTAACCAGTAAACACAGTGTGTGACACAATGCTTGTGTCATGCTTCAACTTGACCAAACATCACAGTATGTCACTTGGTATGAACAAGACAGTGGGCGCCTTCCTTATCATACTGATGTACAAGCAACGCTTTTAAGTCACTTTGTTGGGCTGAGGAGTTTTGTTCCAAAACACTGTTTAAACAAAATGAAACTCATCAAATTACATCACACTTGATTTGACTCTCGCAAACTTTGGTGAACACAAGGGTTCATGGTTGACTAAATGCTTGTGGCTGCAAATTAAGTCTGACTCATCAGCCCTTCAACACAATCTTTTCATTTGAATTTCTACCTTCATCGGTTGGACATAAAAAAACCCCCGTCAAAGTTCTCATTAAAAACGAAAACAGAACCTTGCTAACACCTACACAGTGGATCACCTCACAAATTTACACAAATAACAAAAACATCTTCCCCTGCTCAGATTGGTCGACTGTAGTAGCATAATGCCTTGCAGCCAATTACTGCACAGATTAGGTAAACTGTAATATTTAAATGATGGATTTCAATTGTATAAAAAGTTACAATGTGACCCTGAGTGTAAACGAATCAGGAATTTTGTTAAGTCCTTTAGGACAATATATAGCTGTGTTTAAAGGACAGCTATTTACAAGTTTTTTACATAATACTTACAAAGTTTTCGGTTTTTTTATTTATTTTATACAGACTAAGTTTTAGTTTCACAGGAGATTTGTACTAGCACAATTTTATCAAGTGATTGACAGTCCATCTGTTGATCTCCGTCTGTTAGAAATTGTTTCATCATTTAAAGCAAAACATAATGTAAAATCAGCTTTTTGGTTTATTTGGACCACCTAGCATTCTGGTGCAGCTGGATATAAATTCAAGAGGAGACGTTCAAAGGTCTTAAGAACACTCTAACAACACCAAAAATAAATTTAATGTTGGAAAAGATTATTGATGGTCCACGTTTTTGACAAATGGTGATGGAAATTTTACCCCTTTGTCAGTTTGTACATTTACAGTTTTTCTCTTTCCATACTGAATGCAAAAAGGAGGTGAATTTTTTTACGCTTATAGTCCAATGCATAAAAATTGAATGAGCTAACAATATTCCACCAGTAAATTCCTAATATTTATTTAGATTAGATTAGGGGTCATAATCTTGGCTCTAGGTCATTTTGCCCCTATATCCAGTCATACCCCTAGTTCATACCAACATGTTGCGATTTTGTCCTTTTCTACTTATATTTTGTCACTTTTATATCCTTAATATATATGTATTTCTATAATTAATAATTTTCACATAATACATATTAATTATGAATAATGAATTACTAAGATAAATATTAATTAAGTAGCTAAATGAAATGTATATATCTAGATACATTAATTAGAGATGACAGTCTAATACTCTGTATTGTACTTATTTTCATTTATTCAGGTTCTAATCCCTCCAAGGCTATATATATATATATATGCAGACAAATGCATGCACAACAGACTTTCTGCTGAATGGTTTCAAATGGAAGTAGGCCATGACAAAATTGTAACAGCTGGGTATGAAGAAGTAAGCGAGCGGTCTGACTTGGAACCTATACCAAACATACAAGGAAAGAATAGACAATGTTGGAAAAATCCCAAAATTCATATTAAGTGAATTCTGGTCAGCAACTGGAAGTTCAGCAAGTTGGAAAGATGAGTGTTTGGACATAAAAGTCTGTTTGGAATCGGAAAGCGATTTGAGATTCTTGGCCATTTAAACTAAAGCTGAAACACAATAAAACGCAGGAAGTGGCATAAGCCAAAAAAACTAAACAGGGGAAATACTGACTGGAACTGGGTAGTGTATTGTTAGTGTGGACAAGGCTTGAATGTGATAGGTACGCTTCTACTTGGGTGTTTTCTGTTTGTCAGGTTGTTGCTGAGAACTGAATAAGAGTCAGTCAGTGCAGATATAAATAAAATTCAAATGGATTTTTTTTAAATCTCAGTTGATGATCCAACTAAATTGCTGCACTTTTTTTTTTGGAAGAAACCTTTCTTCCTCTAAATACTGTAAATAGAGGCTCTTCAAAAGAATAATAATAAAAAATTTCATTTAGACATGGTCTAATGAATATTAATATGAACTTTTTGTCTTATGCAGATTCAGGCCAAATTGACAAAAATTGGACCAAATCCAGGCACAAGCACAACCTGGCCTTAATAACAACAGAAGCATTTCTTGAACTCAGCTGGTCTGTAATAGCAGCAAGGAAGTGATTAGTATTACTTAGAAAAAATATTTGGGGCACTGGTCGACAGAAAATCAAGAAAAGGCATCTGTCAAACTCAAAGGACCATGCTAATGTGGTACTTTCTTACGTTATTAGCTGTGTGTCTTTACCCATAAAAAGTCAAACCTGCCATTAGAGAATGACCCTATCAACCTTGGAGACATGGCTGCCCTAAAACAGAGTAATCATCAGCAATATATAGATTCATTTTTACTTTGAGATAATTATAATAAGAAGTATTGATAGAAACGGTTCCTTCCTTGCCTCTCTGTTGTTCTCGAACCAAATGTCAATAAAAAGCAGCTTGATGATAAAATTATTGCTAAACAGCATTAACTGATTACAAAACTCTTCAGGTAGAAATACGGAATGCATTTAACCTTCCTGGAAAGTTGATGAAAGAAGCAGAATTGCACCAAACTGATGAGCGAGGACGACAGCACAACATAAAAAAAGCCCCCACAAAATATCCACACGTTTTTTTTCTTTGCTTCTGTCTTTGTGTTGAAGGTTGGTGTTGGTTGGGACTGAGTCTCAGGATTTAACGGAGGATGATTAAAAAATATAAAATTATGCAGCAGGAATACAACCAATGCTTTTTCTACAGCCGGCTAATGTAAAACCGAATGGTGTGCTGTACATTCACACTGAAACTCGAGGTCATACAGATCAGCTCACTGATCTTTTGATCCACTAACCCTTAATAATGCAAAATCTGCAATGTCCTTTCCCCCTAGTCCCCATCCATTTTCTCCAGAAAGTCTGTGTATTGTCCCCCCTGAGGTTTAGGAGACTGATGCAGTGTCTCTTTGTCCCTGCTCAGAGAGTTTTTTTTAGTGTACTTCGCTGAGGTGGTGGGAATCGATGACAATGACAGCTGGAGGTTCTGTCCCAGTATGCAGGGTGAAGCTGGTTTCCTGTTTCATAGTGATGTGGACTGCTTGATGCTGTGAAAACTGACACGTGAAGGTGAAGTTGGGATGGACATAGCCTGGGTCATCCTGGCCCGGATGGAGTGCTGCTCCTGCCACCGGTGGAACCGTTTCCTTGCAGCTGAGCGTACCTGTAAACAGCATTAAAACTCATCTTAGTGGACATTTTACGGCAAAAAACACAGTTAAAAAAGGATTTACTGCAAATGGTATCCATCAAGGGTCTGTTTTTGGACATTTGTTGTTTTATTTGTTAGGCATGGCATCACAGAGCTTTTGACAAGTATTTGCCCATTTATATTGAAGATCACCAAGTAAAATACCATATTTTAAACACAGTTTAATTTATTAAGGGAAATAAGAAAAACTGTCATAATAAAAGCTTTTTTAATATATGTGAGTGATTTTGGTTCTCATCTTTTTTCTGATATCTTGAGATCACTGAATAATGTGTTGCTTTTGGGAATCTCTTATCCAACTTCAGATATTTGTGGTCACGGTTTAAAAAGAGGATTCAATTGATTTGTTTCAGAAAGCTTCTTTTCATATTCATAAATTAAATCAACACTAATAACTCACAGCGTTTCCTCTTGATATTAGTTTATTTAACTTGGTTTCCACAACATATAAAATGATTGCAGGTCTCCATAAGAGGCTCTTTTGTCTGGCTCAGCGGAGAACTGACACTGAAAAAAACAAAAAACTGCTGGTGGTGATAAAGAAGCAACCGTTTTGGAGGTCAAACATATTTGAAACTGCTATCTCTGACTCCTTTGTTGCATTGCACCGCGTAAATGTTTGTGTTTTTGATTCACATCTCCACCTGTTTAGCTCCTCGTATTTCTTGTGAAGAACTTAATAAATCAGTTAACATTTTGAGAAATAGAAATTAAATATTATTTGTGTTGATTTCCATCAGAAAAGTAAGACATTTTACAACTCCCCCATACGCTGCCGAAACTAAAATAACAATTGGCTTTAGGCCTGAAATAAGAATATTTAATCCCGTACATGGTTTTTTAGCAAAATATTTTCCTTTTCTCTTGAATGTGACAGCAGGCATGCTTTGTTCATATTCCACTTCTCCCCTCCTGCTCCCCCTACAAGCCTCAGCCTTTAACACAACACTAAATCAATATCCTCTGTAAGCTACACTGGTTAAGCCCTTTGTTTGGAGCTATATGACAGTTCATGATGAGATATTCCTTCATCATCCAGCCAGTTATCACGCAGAGAAGCTCAACCACTGAAGGGAAGAACATATTACATCCACAAGCTGCACGAGGAATAACTTGTAATGATTAATCTGTGTTGCTCATCTCCAAGGCTAGATCAAGCTGACTCTGTCTGATGGACGTTTGCCTTCATGTCTGGATGGAGGCTCAGCTGGCGATATTAAGGTGTAGTTAGATGCAAGGGTTTGATTGTAACTCCGAAAAGCATATTTGATTAATCATAAAAAGCTGCCTCCTCTGATTTAGATTTATTGGAAATGCTTAAATGTCTTTAGTGTCATGGCTTTAGTGTTTTGGCTTTAAATGAAACGTAATAAAAAAGTAGTCCGATTATATTTCTTAGTTGATTTTTAAATCCACACCTAAAAACATAGCAACAAACAGGCTGTGCAAATAAGCACAGCCTAAGGGATTTTTGTAAGTGGAATCTTTAAAATAATACCATAGGCGCCATGAATAGATCATTATTATTCAGCACTTTGAAGGTTGCTTGCTCTGTGTAACTGTCATACATTTAGTCTGATGCTCTTGACTGTTAAAGTGATAGTAGACAGAAAGAAGGAGCGAGGGATTTAATGAAATCACCAAAGATTTTCTCTACAACAGAGGGACATCTGAAGCCCTGGTTTGGCTGTGCAAGCAAATTTACCAAGAAAGCAGGCCGAAAGATGCTAGAAGTAATGTCCAAGACACCTAAAACAATTATAATGGGACAACAACTATCTATTGATGCTGTGTATTGATGCTGCATGGAGTTTGCATCTTCTCACTGTGGATGTATGGGTTCTCTCCAGGTACTCCTACAGTCCAAAAACATGACTGTTGGGCTGATTTAGCACTCTAAATTGTCCTTAGGTGTGGTTGTTGGTCTTGTATGTCTCTGTGTTGCCCTGCCATGGACTGGCAACCTGTCCAGGGTGTAAACCTGTCTCTCGCCCATTGTTAGCTTGAGATAGGTGCCAGCAGATCCCCGCGACCTCACAAAAATAAGAAGGTTAGATAATGGATGGAAGGAAAACAAGGCTTTTTGCTCCGCACAACTGCAACACTGAATATTTTCCCTTTGCGGCCCTCACCATGTAAATGTAAGAGATGAAAATCTCAGTGTTGCTCCAACAAACATGACACATTGATAGTCACTTAAATTGTCATTCTTCACCGATCTGGAGCATTTTGTGACCTTATATTTAGATGCTTTTATGCATCTAAATATAAGGTGCTGGAAGACGATGTACTGGTTGGAGCAACAGCCTCAGCCGAAGCATCACAGGTAAGAACAATATATATCTCTATACAAACAAGTGGTTGCTCCATCCCCGTTGGGCAATCTTTAAATATAGAATGGGCTGTGTTTGATGTGATCGAGGATCGATTACTCCGCCCTGTGACGTCAGAGTTTGTGGACGTAAAACTTAAGAGTTGTATTCATAAAATTTTGCACTCACAGCTTTTAGATTCATACTCTCAGACGTACAAGTATTTCAGCAGAATTTTCGGTGCAAAAACTTTCTTGACATATAAATACGAATACGAATGTTAGAGTTGTGCACACACCTTTTTGACAGCGATCTTACTCCATACTGCTATTTGATTGGCTGATTTACTGTTTGTGTTAAAAAAGATTATGAATAACTTTTAAACCCATAAACCGACCTTCTGAAACAATAGTACAATTACTCAAAAAGACATTTGAAAAAATAATTGCACTTACCTGTTAAGAGCCTCTAGTACCAAATCTAATTTTTCTACTAAATCCTATGAGTTTGGTTTAATTTCAGATAACAAAATCTTCAGACAGCTGATCTTTTTACTGAGCTGCAGACAGTTAGAAAAGTTAACTGCTGCTAATTATTCAAACAACGTTAAAATATAAAGCAGCTTTACTTTTTGCATGCATATTCCAGCTCTATTTTGAGATGGCTTCACCCCTGATTTTCCCCTGGGACCAAATTAGAGCTGACGGTGTCATACAGCGTAGAAAGTGATGTCACTTATGTCGGCACATCACAGGGCTTAATTGTGCCCTAAATACATTTTCCTCAAGCTGCAAAAACATGCAGCAAACAGCCACCAAAAACTGAGTGGAGGCGCCCGAGGAGAGGGAATATGATTACGCATCGGCATCAGGGAAGAGGTTTTAAAACACTGAAATGTTAAATCAATAAGCCAGTGTAAATCTGCTTACCTCACTGTTTAGGAAGCAGTAAAACACTGACACGAAAAAGCCCTGCAAAGGGGAGGGGGGAGATAAAGTGAGAACAAAACATTGTCATTAATGCCCTGATCCTGGTTAAATCGCTTATACAGCTGATTATGTCGCACATTTAATCATCTCAGCAGTGTTTTTTTTCTCTCCCAGCACTCATTACAATTACATTAAAATAAATCAGACAGACCCACACAGAGATGCTGTTACTCTCTGTTTGTGTCTGCTGAATGCAGGGCAAGTCCTACCTGGAATGACTCCAAAAACGAGTTGAAATATATAAAGACAATTTGAGAAATCTCATCTTCCCCTGGGTTGACAAAAAACAGCATGTAGGTGATTCCCAGGAGGGGAAGGAGTACCAGCGTTGCTTTCACAGCTTTCCTGCAGACGAGGGAATGTAGATCAGACAGCTGTGACAGAGAGACTCAGCTCAGTGTTCCACGTAATGCTAAAAGGCCCTTCTGGGTCCAGGGTCCACCGATGGAGGACAAAACATGAATAATTCAAGGCACTCTCATCTCTTAAGCCGGTTTAATGCAGCTTCAGCAACACGTTTAGAGGAAATTTACCTGTATTGGATTGTCTCGGATGTTGTTGAGGCTCGCAGTTTGGTCATCAGGATTCTCACGATGTTGAAGAGGAAAATGAAATTGATCTGTAGCAAGATTTAAGACAGCTTAGTGAATACCAAGGAGAAATTAGGCATTTCGCTGTTCATGTCTGCTTGAGATGTTTTTATTTTCTCAGAACAAAATCCTAAATTTAAGAAAGAAAGGTAGGGCTAACAGCCAACTCGATTTCCAAAATAATACAGATGTTTGTGTTGAAAAGTGGACGCAGCAGGCTGAATAATTTACATAGCTCATTTGAGATATTAAGGCCTCTCCACTCCTAGGCCGGCTCAACAAAAATAATAAACAAAATATAATAAATTCTTTATAATGTAATTGTACAACTAAGAGAGTACAACATTATGTGTGATTGTAGTTTAGGTGAAAAAATAAAACTATCTAAAAACGTACTAAATCTATAACGAAACGGTATAGATTTGACCGTTTTAAGTATCTGACATTTCAGGCTGCTTGTTTTACATTGTTTTCAGCTTCCCTTACCCCTTACATATTCATCTATCCTGTGCGTTTTCTACTCATTTTAATCAGCTCTCAAATCTCCCATCTGTGTTCAGGCCTTTAAAATATGTGCTGTGGCAAGCTGAAAGTGCCAGATTATTGAAAGCATTTTGCGAGAGAGTGCCCAGCTTTGCAAGTTTTATTTTAGTTGTAAATGACCAGGTATTTTTCGGGCATTCCTTTCTCGTGTTGCATACTTAGGCCGCGTGTGTATGTCTATGTGTCAATGGATTTCACCATTTTCACGCCAGCTCGGAGGACGGCATGTGATTGTAGCTTTGAAGGTTCCATATGACCCACGTCATGTGCTTATAATACTATAAACGTTTAAATTAATTTCTCACGTAATACAAACATAACGAAAAATATACATGAATACTTAGGTTATTATACTACATATTTTACAAATACTATTTATTTATTTATTGATTAAATATTCTACAACATTCTGCACCTTGACCATCAGTTTCAGTTTTGAAGTGAAGTGGAGCATTTTCATCAGTTTATCTGTAGCACGAGACCAAACATGTCGAAATTTTTAGTATAGAGCTCTTGTGTGTTCTCCTTTCTACTCAATCCTGAAACGGATGTTGGGGTTTTATTTTTTCTCACCTATGTGTAAATTTTTTATTCAAACTGCAGTCTGAGAAAACACAGAGCTTCCAAGTGATTAGTAAAGGCCAGACTATATGGTCTGCACACTTCTCCTAAATTGTAAACTATTATCCATCGGAGAGCGCAAAGCTTATTGATTTTTTGTGCAAGTGGCCTGAACATGGAACAGTATTTATTCATGTGAAAACTCTGCATGGGCTGCCATGGGATTCTTACTGTTTAGCCTTGAGCAAAAAACAGGAAACACAACTTTCACAGTTTTGGTAGTGTTAGTGTTAAGCATTAAACAATTTTTTTTATATTTATTAGTACATAAATAGAAATGCAACAAAGTTTTGATGGTTTCAGTTGCAATATTGTTATATAACACAATTGTTCTCTTTTTTTTCTTTTAAAAGAAAAAGACAACCTAAATATTAAATAGAAACTTGGTGGGAGTTCTTAATGTTTAATTGCAGAGCATATTAGATCGGCTCGCTAAATATAAAGATATATTAAAATAACAAGCTAACATATCATCTGTCAACCTCCTACCTCTGGTATTTAGCCTGCTTAAAGTTGTAGTTTTGTTATTGTAGTTTTAAAACCTTGGTAAAAGTGAAGTTCCATTTCTTCAGTTTCCACACCATGACTATAAAAAATCTATAAAAAATATTATAGAAGCAAATTTGTCTGCGCTGTAAGTAAGAAAAAAGTATATTTGGAAATATTTTAGCAAGCTGACCAGCTGTAAGCAGCAGAATATATGAGTTGGGCGTTTTTGCTTTAGATGAACCATAAGAGCGCAACAACAGAACCATTAATTGGTATATCACAGCCATGGTGCCAAGGGCGTAACAGTGAATTGATTTCTTGAAGAGGATGTAATCTTGACTTGGTGCTAACTTTGGTCAGTTCTGCTTTAAATTCTCCGCACAACAATCCACGCAAATAAGGAGTTCCAGACGATGGATCACAATATCAATATCTTACAAAAACAACAATCTTTCTATAGCGTTGAGTGCACAGTTGTTATATATTTCGAAAGTCCAATAAGTAGGAGTGACAGGAATAACAATGCGACACCAAGACCATTAATCCTACTCATATTTTACCATTAACATATTGTAAGGGGCAATTATGCAGAACATCTGCAGTAAACTGAATAATCTGACCATCCAGTACTTTTTAAGGCCTCAGAAAATTATAGCATGGACGATGTTGAGGTGTATGTCACCTTGCCTTAATAAGATCTGCATCACAATGAGGTGCGGAGCTCTTGAAGAGTTAAAGGACTTATAGGCAGTGAGAAAATATGGAATAATGCAAAGAGTACAGTATTATGAAACATAAAAAACTGTGGCTACACTATGATCCTGAAGTGCTACTTAAGATTATCTTTCCACTATGTGATGAATGACAAAATCAATAGCTCATGCAAGAGGTGGGGATGATGTAACACAGAGGTAAAAATAGCTACAGGAATACTTTCCAGTGCCAGATGACCCGACCTTGGCTGGAACAGATGTATGGTGGTCTTTTCCACAACCACACACTCTGCTAACCTCGTGGTTGATGCTGATGTTAACAATTTTAATAACATCCTGAATCAATTCATTGTAGCAGGACAATCATTATAGTGCTGATAATAAAAGCTGTTCAGAGTTCACAAACCCCCCTCAGAGGAGCAACCACAAATATACTTGTGACCCCGGTGATGATCCTGAGGGATCAAGTACTTGGCAAAGACACAGAAACCCCAGGAGAAAGCACTATTGTAAGCAACACTGGAGATTTTCCAAGCAAAGCCAAAGACAGAGAGATTGAATGAGGCAGATTTTAGCCCGAGGAGAGACAGGAACAGTTCAGAGAAGTGCCTGTTAAAGAGATTATTCTTTTATTTTTTTAGTTTCGGAGAGAATATCTGGTAAGGTCACCCCACCAGTGGATCGCTAGAAGGGACACTGACTGAAAATCAGCAGGGACATGACCAAACTGTCGCAATCAGACAAGGTCTTGCACAGAGAGTGGTTTCAGTGGGAGGACACGTGGACAGATGTTAAAACCCTAAAGGAAGTGGTCACAACACTTTCAAATGTATATTTTTTAAAGCATGGCTGATTTTATTCTAGAGTTTTTGATAACTGCATATGATGAAAATGTTCTGGTATTAAGGCAGCTCAGATTTTTTTCCCCAATCCAACCTCATGCGTACCCAAAACCACAAAAACAAAAAAACATCAAAAATATATTCCTTGATGTTCATATTCATCTAACAAAAACATAAATCAGAAGCCAGATGTTGGCAATCAAATGCAAAACATGATAAAAAGCTGTAGAGACATCTGCAATAACCTCAGAGAAGCAGTTGTTTCTGCTGTCAATCTGCTGTCAAGTAGAGGGAAAAGTATTCACAAGTGGAAAAGTTTAAGTTACTAACCATCCCAAGAAAGGATGTCCAAACAAATTTATTGAAAGGTCAGATAGTGCAAAGCTTTTCCACTGGCTGTGTGAAGGAAGAATAGCGATGAAGTAATAAATCTAATTGTGGCGCAACAATATGATGATGTTGAAAAAAAGAAACGGGGGAAGTGACGTTTGGTGTAAAGCAGTCAGTTCATTTGTAGTTGTTTTGTGTGGCAGGGTTCCTGCCAACTTCCTCAGAGTTTCTGGGTGCCGGTGAAAGTGATACGG
>JAVLVB010000001.1:3393865-3431916 GCA_032876305.1 Orestias chungarensis | reverse complement strand
ATGGACCACCACCCGGCGGTCCAGACGACGAGGAGGAGACTTCAAAGTCCTGAATGAGGGAAGGACCGAGGAGGAAAGAACAAGGCACCCAGCTTCGCTCCTCTGGACCGTAGCCCTCCCAGTCGACGGGATATTGGTGACCTTGACCCTGTCGACGGGTAGCCACGATCCTCCGGACATCATAGGCATGGTGCCCATCAATGACACGGGCGGGTGGAGGGGGGACGGCTGGAGGACACAATTCGCTGGTCTGGACTGGCTTGACTTGAGAGACGTGAAAAATGGGATGAATCCTGAGACTAGAGGGAAGACGTAGACGGACAGTGGACGGACTGAAGACACGTTCGATGGTGTATGGACCGATAAAACGGGGGGACAACTTTCGGGAAACGGACTTGAGGGGAATGTCGTTGGAGGATAACCAGAACTGTTTGTTCGGGAGAATATGTGGGAGCTGGAGTGCGTCGGTGGTCGGCATACTTTTTATTTTGGGCTGAAGAACGTTCTAGAGCGGAGAAGGTGTATTTCCAAACAGACCTGATTTGGCGGATGTTGTGGTGGACAGAGATAACGGAAATGTTCTTCTCATCACTGGGAAAAAGTGGTGGCTGGTACCCCAGGGAGATCTCGAACGGCGAGAGTTCGGCAGCGGCGGAGATGTGGGAGTTATGAGCGTACTCTTTCCAGGGGAGGTGCTGGATCTGACTGAGGGTGATAGCCAGAAGTTAAACTGACCTTGGCCCCCAGGGCAACGCAGAAGTGCTTCCAGACCTGGGACGGGAACTGGGGGGCCGCGGTCAGAGAGGATCTTGGTAGGGATCCCATAGAGCTGGAAAACATGTTTGAACAGGCAGTCTGAAAAGCACAGGGCAACTTGCGAAGAGAGATGAGATGGCTGGATTTAGAAAAACGGTCTATGATGGATAAGATGGAGGTCATACCTAGGGAAACTGTAAGGCCTGTGACGAATTCGATGGCGATGGGAGACTAGGGACGCTTAGGAATCTGGAGGGGTTGTAGGAGACCGGAAGGGGGCTTGTTGCTGGATTTATTTCGGGAACATGTAGGACAGGCTTGTACATATTGATGGACATAGTGATAAAGGTTGGGCCACCAGAAACTACGGGAAATAAGGGCGATGGTCCGACTGGAACCAGGGTGACAGGAGAAGCGAGAAGCGTGAAACCAGTGGATGACACGAGAGCGGACAGAGGAGGGAACATACTTGGTTTTTTGGGGTGGTGTCCTGGGATCCGGTTCGAGACGCAGGGCCTCTGAGATGATTTCCTCAATCTCCCAGGATATCAGACCAACCACACAGTCAGGAGGGACGATGGAAGCAGGTTCAGGAGGTGCGTCGTCGTCAGGAGAGAACTGGCGTGAAAGTGCGTCGGGCTTGATGTTTTTGGTACCGGGTCTGTAGGAAATACACAATTTGAAGCGAGAGAAGAACAATGACCAGCGAGATTGACGTGGGTTTAGGCGTTTGGCAGATTTAATATATTCAAGGTTCTGGTGATCCGTCCAGACCAGCACGGGATGGTTGGCGCCCTCCAGCCAGTGGCGCCACTCCTCTAAAGCAGGCTTAATGGCCAGAAGTTCCCAGTCTCCCACAACGTAATTCCGTTCAGCTGGGGAGAGTCGTTGCGAGAAAAAGGCACATGGGTGAAGTTTCTCATCTTCCTCAGATCTCTGGGAGAGAACGGCCCCCACTCCCAGGTCTGAGGCGTCCACCTCCAGGACGAATTGACGTGATGGGTCGGGTTGAACAAGAACTGGTGCTTGGGAAAAAAGATGTATCTGCTTCAGGGGTCCAGACAAATGGTTTCTTGACGGAGGTAAGTGCGGTGAGAGGTGCGACTGACTGACCGTAATTTCAAATAAATCTTTGGTAGAAATTGGCAAACCCTAGAAAACGTTGGAGTTGGCGTCTGGTGTTGGGAATGGGCCATTCTTTGAATGCTTGGACTTTTGTGGGGTCAGCGCGGATCTGCCCGTCCTCAAAAATATAACCGAGAATTGTTATACAGGATTTGTTGAACTCACATTTCTCGGCCTTGACGTAGAGACGGTTATGGAGCAGATGTTGAAGGACCTGAATCTTGTGCTCAGCAGGAGAACTGGAAAAAGCTGTCTAAATAGACAAAAACAAAAAAGTTTAAAAAATCACGGAGGACATCATTAATCAAAGGATGAAAGACTGATGGGGCGTTGCAGAGACCAAAGGGTATGACCAGGTACTCGAAGTGTCCCAGGGGTGCTTTGAAAGCGGTCTTCCACTCATCCCCCTGGCGTATACGGACGAGATGATAGGCGTTGCGGAGGTCTATTTTGGTGAAGATGGTGGCTTTATGCAGAGACTCGAAGGCGGCAGTGATGAGATGTAAGGGATAGCGGTTCTTAATGGTGATATTGTAGAGACCCCGGTAGTCGATACAAGGTCGGAGCGAACCGTCTTTCTGGGTGACAAAAAAGAAGCCCGCCCTTAAGGGCGGGCTTGTGGGAGATGTTGAATAAGCGACAGGAAGGTAAGGGGGCTCCAGGAAGAAGGTCGATGGCAAAATCATATGGTCTGTGAGGGGGAAGAGAACAGACTTTGGTATTGTTAAAAACCTGTCTCAAGTCTATGTATTCATCCAGGGTTGTTACTTAGGTCCTGAGAATCGATGGAGAGTTCCTCAGGGGCGGGCTCGAAGGGGCGGCATCCGGGAGACAAGAGGAAAGACAGTGAGATGACCAGCAGGTGACTATACGTTCAGCCCAGTTGATGGTGGGATTATGAGTTTTGAGCCAGTCGAAACCTAGAATGACTTTGGGTTGAGAAGATGAGAAAACAAAAAACGTTCTTTCCTCGGTGTGATTACTGATAAGAATGAGTTCAACAGGTTCAGTGATGTGAGTGATGTGGTGTAACGGGCGGCCATCCAAAGCGGAAACACGGAGGGGAACTTCGAGAGGAGATGTGGGTATCTGAAGTTGTTCTTCTAGGGTTTGGGCTATTAAGGACTGCTCACAACCAGAGTCAACGAGAGCTGAAAGACTGAACGTACAGAGGTTGTGTTTTATGGTAGCAGGGAGTAAGAGACGGGGCTGTTTAGTGTCAATGGATTGGTCCGACCGTGGCCCCGCGTTCACGGACGGACCCGATCGGGGAGTGCAGATTTATTTTTTAAGGTGGGACAGTTAGCAATGAAATGTCCGGAGTTGCCGCAGTAAAGGCACTCCCGGGACTGCATCCTCCGCGCCGTTCCTCTGGGGAGAGACGGTTTTCCCGACCTGCATGGGTTCTGGCCCTAGGGGTGAAGGTCGTCGAGGCTCAGCTATAGGACGGCTAGCAGATTAGTTGGTGTTGTTGTTGACGGGATGAGGCTGAACGGAAGCGGGAACCCGATTAGCAGAGGCTCTATGGAAACGCTCTAAGACGGTCCCTCTCCCTCAGACCACCATCAACGCGGGCGATAAGTGAAATAAATTCATCAAGTTAAGCCGGTTCATCAAAAAGGGCTAATTCATATTGGAGAGGTTCATTGATGGCCAAAAAGAAAGTGCTCTTTAACGAGCGAGGATCCCATTCAAGGCGAGCCGCCCAAGTGCGAAACTCAATGGCAAACTCAGCTACCGACCTAGATCCCTGTCTGATTTTCTGAATCTTTCGAGACAATGTTAAATAGTCGGCAAATTCATCTCTAAAATCTGAATAAAATAAACACAACTCAGGGTTTCTGTAAAACCGTGATTCAGCACATTTCAGCACTTTACCGGATAACTGACCGAAAACAAACGCTATTTTGGCATCATCACTGGGAAAGGATTGTGGGGAATGACCGAACACTAGAGAACTCTGCATAATAACTCCCTCGCAACTGCCAACCTCTCCGGAATAACGCTCCGGAACCGTAAGTGACACGCTGCGGGGAACTGGAACCGTAAGTGAGCGATGCGGAGGTGAAGGCGGAAGAGGGGCGGAAGCGGCCTCGTACGGGGGTGGACCGACATCGGAAGGTCTGGGAACGAGTGTCTGTAGGAGGTGAGTAATCTGTTCCAGGGTCTGATTGGTGGTAGCCTGCTGCTCAGAAAGTGAAAGAAGGACAGTTTCATGAGAATGGAGCATTGTTGACTGATTGGAAACGATGGTTAAGACTTCTAAAGGCAACGGGAAGCTTAGGTGAGTAATTAGACAACAGTGAGAGCTTGGTGAAGTGACAACAGGAAACGGGATTGTTTGTGATGTCTTACAGAGGCGGGGACCAGAGGCAAACGGTACTCGGAGGAACAGAGGACGACGTGGGAAACCGGGAACACCGTGAGGTAAGCAGGGCTGGAGTATTGTACAAGGAATGGATGGGAAGAATTAACAGGAACGATCTTACTTGATGAAAGCCAGGAGGATTGAGTGGTGAGTCCTTCCAGTAATGTTATGGTTGGTTGTGCAAGGGGTAGTGTGCGGCGGAGAGAGGATGAAGGAGAGCGAGCAGACCGAGCTGGAGGAAGGAGCGGTGAAACCAGATGACTGAGCAGACCGGAGAGTTTTCTGTAAGGTGAGTATATTGACTCTGTGGATGACCTGGGGAAAGGGGAGCACAGGAAGCGAAGAGAACGGCGAAGGGGAAAAAGGCAAAGTAACTAAATAATCAAAGTATCAAAATAACAAAACACAAAACTTGAGATGACCAAACTACAGAAAAGGCTATAGACAAATAGTAAACTGGAGATCTAAACTTAGATACAAGAAGGCTGGCTCAGAGATGTACGTTACCAAATGCAACTACTACTCGGGCGACGAGAAGTGAGTCCACCGCTCCTTTTAACCCTCCAGGACTCGTCTTTGGTGATGAGGTGCACCTGGGCGTAGCTCGGGTGACCCCTGTGAACAACCTATAAAACATACTGAAAGGACTGAACCTTACGATAGATAGATAGATAGATAGATAGATAGATAGATAGATAGATAGATAGATAGATAGATAGATAGATAGAACAATACTCAATACAGGGCAACATTTAAGATACATGGTTTTTCTATGTTTATACATTTAAACTGTGTATTTAGATTTTTTTCATCACGAATAACTGTTAGATAAAACCAGATAGCAGTGATCTATATCAAAACAGGCTCATTGCCTTTTCTACAATATTACTACAAAATCAGATCGATTTAAGGAGGGCTTTTGCGTGAGCATTTGTCATGATGCAAATATTTAACCCCTTGCATAACATTTTTTAAATTTTTTCTGGTGTTTATTTCACATCAGCTTCCATTAAAACATGTTTGCAGTTTATCTGGATCAATCTGAAAGCATTTACATGTTTGTGTGTTTAACAACCTAATTTATTCCCCTATCCAGTGATTTTTCTTTTTGTTAGAATAAAGTTTATACTCTTGATAAGACACTCCAGAAAAACCAAAAATAACACATTTTGGAAAGTTTTATCAGGGTTGTGTGTTCTTTTAACTCCCATTCTTTTTTTCTTCTTCATTTAATTCAATGTAAGAACATATTTGAATGGATTTCCCCATATATCTATTGAAAGCAATGAAGGTTTTCATTCATACTACTAGATTTAAGCATTGCACACATGAAGATCTACATACACCAGCCAATGCAGATGAACATCCACTTGCGGAGCTTGTCAGTGGAGTAGGTGAGGACGATCGCAGTGTGAAGGTAGCATCCTTCTCCAAACATCCAAAAAAAGTTGGTAGAGTGGAAATAATTGAATGAGGCGATGACGAGGCGACACCAAATCTGAGAAAAAAAGAAAAAACTGTAAACAAGTCTACAGACAACTCTATTTGCTTGCTATTAGAAATATTATATTATTTTCAGGGTTTTATCTAACAAATTTATTTGACCAATACAATTATTGTAGCACCTTAAAGTCTTTTAACTTATAGTGAAAAACCAACTTTGAATATATATATTTTTTATTTCACAGAGAAATTTTACCTAGTCATTATAACATTCAATTTAGGGGATATTTAATCACTATATTTTAGAAATCCAAAATATTTAACCTAATATATTTAATTGTCTCTCACAATTTACAGAATCTCATAATGTTGTTTTATTTTGATTTTATTTTAGTCTAAAGGAAATGTAGAAATATGCTATTAACCAACCTTTAAATTTATTTGAGTAATAGTTACATTATAGAAATTACCTCGCCATGACGATACAGATTTTATATTTCTATACAAAATTCACAAACACACACTTAGATTAGTCAATTTTGAGTGAAATCTTTAAAGATCAAAAATAAAAAAGTGCCTTTCACCTTATCAAAATCTGTTGGAAACACATAAACATGTGTCTTATTCCTGCTATGTTGCTGTAAGGATGAGCTGCTGCATCCAAGCATCGCATTACCAAATGCAATCTAAGAGATCTGATGCAGCAATGTAAAACACACCATCACTACACTCCAAAGCAGTGGAGACTTGTTCCTTGGAGGGATGAATTTTGCCTCTCTGTCCAATGTCGAGTAGACAAGTTGGGGATTGACAGTTGCCAGGAAAACTCTACTTGACTGAATGCATTATGTCAAGTATAAAGTTTAGTACAGAAAGCATTAGAGGATGGGAACGCTTTTTAGGAGTTGGGCCTCCAGCCTTAGTTACAGTAAAACTAAAACATTTTCCATAAGAATTGAGGCCATTTGGACTCAAAATTGTGGGCTGACTAATTTAAAGTTAAATGGACTAAGACAGGGATGTCATTCAGGTTAAATAGACTCAAAACAGACTTTAATACAGCTTCTTTTCCAAACGAGTCACTGCCATGAACTCAACTGTACTCTAACTATGCAATACCCTCATCTCTGTTTAAAACAATGTCATTATAACAACATCTGTGCAATATTTTATACTATATATATTTATATTTATTTACAAGTGCAATATCACCACCACTGTCTAATTATCTAGAAATGTTATTTTCTTTGTATACTCCATATTCTTATACACTTTTTATTTCCTGCAGATCCTTCACACAGTTTATTTCTGTTTATTCTTCACATATTTTTTAGAGATAATTTTTTCATTTTTATTTTTTTGCACGGTCTTCCAATCTCATTGTACAATGTGTATAATGACAAGAAAAGGCATTATATTTATTATATTTTTCTAAATGTATCTAGATCCAGATGAGCAATTACTTTGTAATGTATTGAAATTATGCTTTTAGGAAATGCCTGCTTAATCTAGTTTATCTCTAAGTGTTTGTCCTTTCATCAAGACATATCTTATCCTATTATTATTAATTTATTTTCATGTTGAAATAATAAAATAACCCTCCTATCTGAAAATTTAGGTGTTTTTGTCGTTGCAAGGGGTAAGATTTTATTTTTATTTTTTTGAATTTTTATCTGTTGTGAAGTTGAAAGTTACATAAAAATAAATTAAGAAAAAAATTCACATTTGAAGTCATTTTTTAACCTGAACTCACCACATTACTTTCGTGCACCTTTGGGCTCATTGTCAGCTGCACGATGAACCAGGTGGCGTTCCTCAGGATGAAGGCGGTGATAAGGTTCCAGTGGATGATGTTTCTGAGACATCGAATACTTCTGAAGGACGAATACAAGAATATAAAATAAATTCTATTTAAAGACAAGCAGAGTCATGACTATTTCCATGACTAAAGTTGTTGAACAACTAGATCACTATTTCCATGAGTAAAGTTGTTGAACAACTAGATCACTAAAAAAATAAATACAATTAAGAGGATTTATAAAAATAATTCAAAATTGTAAAATCTAGAAATATTATTTCCCAATGTTCCAGAAAGAAGAATAAACATTTAAATTCTGCTGTTTTCACCTTCGTACCATGTGCCTAAAGTGCCATGCTTCTTTAAAGATGTAAATGAACCGACCCTGGGATACAACTAAGGGAATCTGCCTAAGTGCCTCCAAGCAGGCGCTTGGAAATAGAAACACACAGTAGAACGGACAAAACAAGCCAACATCAGACATTGTAGTGACAGCCTCATTTGTCGTTACCAGCTGACAGCATTATCAGCCAGTCAAGGCTGCTCTCTCTCAGGCTGAGCGCAGGCGACATGATTTATTTTTTAGGGCGCATACATTTTTAATAGGTGTCTCTTACACAGGCTTTGTGCTGACTGTGTAGGTGAGCATGGCCAGGAGTTTTCCAGTCGGCTGAACTATTGTTTCTATAAATAAACTAAGAAAACAACCTCTTCGATCTTCCTAAGAAAAATACTACAAAGTGACTTTTCTAAAGTAAAGGTCTAGAAAGGCTAAAAATTATCACATAAATGGCTTCATTAATTGTGCGTTTGACTATTAGGTGACTAAATTCCTCTCTGGTTCTGCTGTATGGATTAGTGAGGATGCCGAGCCAAAACTATGAGGGATTTTTTTTTTCTAAAGGTCATGTTAATTATGATGCATGACCTCACTTGCTGTGCCGATATGCCAGTGAGATCTGCTGGGTGTTAATTACAGGGATATGTAGAATCCTTCTGCATACAAATTCTAATGATACACTTTATTGTGCATTAATTGTTTCCAAACCCTTATTAAACAGCAGTCACACCACTCCCTGCAGCACAAGATCACATTAACCACGTCTGTATTAAGAAATTAGATATATTTTGTATTATATTGGTAGCTAAGTCGGTTTTAGATAACTCCTAGTTTCATTTGATGTCCTGAAGGTTAATATCTTTCGAGTAACTAGAAGCCTGTTTAGAGGAATGTGTTGGACACAGATGATTATATCCCTGCACTGATTATAGTGCAGCATGTACAGCAGGATTGCCCAAGTCCAGTCCCAGAATGCTACTATCCTGCAACTTTTATAGCCATTTCCTCTCCAACACATCTGGTGGCTCCTGAGGACTGAAATAATAAAAAAAACTGATCTTGAAAATACTTTTTTAACAGGTATAATGGTGATAATTTATGATTTAAATATACTTTCCATAAAATAATACTTGCTGAAATGGCATGCAGTGGATTTAATTTAGAGGTATCTCTTGTTTACTCACTATATAGTGCCTAAATTTTGATTTAACAAATGTTTTAAATGTAGATTTAGCAAATACTTTTTTTAAATAATTGAAAGAAATCCTTTGACTCAATAAGGACAAATAAACCTCCCCAAACACAATTTATTTTTAGCTAATGATAAAGGAGTAATTTGCTGAATCATATGCATTAAAACTTTGTACGGCACCAGATCTCAAGCCGTGATTTTAAAAATCCTGGCAGGATACGTAGAAATAGGTATATGCAGGTGGTTATGTGTTTTATTAGCTGTTGGACAAAATAGTCACAATAAACACTTGCGATAAAGACTTTTACACAATTGAAATCCTGTTAGGTCCCCATCTGGGTGAGCCCCAATGGGTTATCAGTCCAAAGGGGTCCAACATGCAAAGCTCAATCGAAGCCCATACACACCTTTACCCACTTAACCTGAACAAGCCAAATGTGGGGCCAACATAAACATGTTGAATTGGATTTAATCCCAAATGAAATGTTTTCATTTTTGCTTTAAATTAAGGAGAGATAGAAGCTGATTTTTTTAAAATCATTTTACAAAGTGCATCTCGTATATAGTGGGGGGGGGGGAAAGTAAAATATTTGGGTCATTTGGTCATGGATGATTTATGTGTTGTGTCAGAACTTTAAATAGCACATAGAAGGAAATATGCCAGGCAGACATTTTAGAAGTCCTCAGATGGGATCGCTTTTAGAGCTTCTTGTGTTCCAGTTTATAAAAGGAATTAATGTATTTTTAAGCTAAAGTGAAAAAAGCATAAGGTGAAATTTCTTGAGGGAGCTGTGAAAGGTATGTTCCCACTTTTTAAGCAGTATGTAATTGCCCCGTGTCTGACCCAGGAAAAGAGCCTTGAATATTACTTATTCAAGAGTACATCTAAAGCATAAATACAAGGACAAATGGTTGTATCACACCGAACCTCCTCACTTTTAATCATTATTTTTCTGTGTGTGTTCGACCTTTAAAATTAGGCTAAAAATGGAAACCGCAGCTATAATCTGAACAGACATTAATGTACACTACATTAATGTACAATAATATCTACTGCAATTATTTCAAATGTTTTTACACCAAAGCACCAACAGGTACTAAACTCCACAACATTCCAAAATTGTCACAATATCAGAAAGATTTTGTTCAAACTAATAGTTGATTGAAAGAGTAATCTGTTCAGATGTCGGAGCAAATACTCAGATATAAATTGGGACCACCCAGAGAATTTAGATAATTAAAGCCACTTCTGCTGTCCATAATAAGTAATCTGTGCACGGCCTTTTGTTAACTGTGAAACAGTATTGATTTTTCCGCTGTCTGGCCTAAGCACCAAAGACAGGGACTGCAAACAGACGAGTTCCCGATGATCCGAAAGTCCTGCATGGGCTTATTTGCAATAGACTCGTGGTATTGCATAGTAATCTTATAAGTCAGAGATCATACATCACTCTCGGTCCCTAGTGAAGGGCCTCAGGATGAAGATCCATTAATGTCAGCTCAGCTTGAGAATTCACTGTAAATGATTAAATGTGGCAACCCCTGCTTCAACAAAAAAAAAAAACATTAATATACCTGGTTTAAAACAAATTGCGAAATAAAAAAAACAATGAAAAATTTGCTTCCTTGTGGATAGCATTGTGTAATTTTAGCTAAAAATTAAATACACTGGTGTTTGTACATTTAACAACAGATGTTTACATACACTGCATTAGAAAAACGAAATGGAACCATTATGCCAGCTTCAGGTTGATTCTTCACAGTATCTTTTCCTCATGTTTTAGAGTTTATAAGCACATAAAACACTTAAATCATGTCCAGCGCTTCCGAAAGGTATAAGCGCTGGATGTTCTCTAACTCTTTATAGCCTACTTACAAATAATTACCTGTCTAAACGTGGCACGTTTGTACATCTGGAAACTATATAATAAGGTTTATAGAGTGCTACGGAGACCCCATGATACACAAGAAATCATTGTATGTGAGGTGTTGCCTCAATATATATATGCAGGTATGTTCCAAATAACCCCAATGTTGTGAAGTCATGAAGGCATCCCTCTCATTGCAGTAGGTTTGTTAACTCTACCAGGTAATGCAATTGTTTTGAAGTCAGTGCTATTTTGAAAATGGAACTATATAGTGTTAGAAACTTAATTATTAATTTTATTTGCTATTCAGCAGAAGTCAGTTTCAAGGCGACTTCAAATCCAATGCGTTGATTTTGATATATACAGACTGTTATAACAAACGAGGTAGCATAGTTGCTAGAAAGTGATATAAAAGGGCTTTACTGTATGTTCCTGCTACAAAACACATAATCTTGTTCACTTAATTTAACTTTACATTTTATTTTGCACCACAGCCCAAAATTGTTCAGCAGAAAGTACTAAGGACCATCATTTTATTGCATTTTGCAATAAAATATAACAAAAAAGAAATTATTGTCATTCCTTCAATTTACTTGGTGATAAATGCAAAAGCCAAGTATTGTAGGCCCCAATAAGTATCAGACCTTTTTCTTATTAAGCTGCAGGTTTGTTATAACACAACTAAATCAAATGACTGAATTAGCTCTTTAGCATGCTATCAAGTTTGGCAAAAGCCTGGTAATAAGCCACTCATTTGATTCTTGAACTTCAGTCGAGGACCACGGAGAATTGCACCAACGAAATAACCCCCCTCCGGTCGTCCTTGAAACAGCCTTTGTTTAACTGGAAGGCAGAGTTGGCGTTATAGGCTGTTTTGTATCCTATCACATTCTGTGGAGTGTATAACCTGGTTTATTTTATTAAAAGAGCTGTTTTAATAAAGACATTTAATAACAGTTTGCAAAATCTTAGACATGTAGCAAGATATTGTTGACAATGTAATTATTTGGGCTGTCTTCTTTTGCCTTAAAGACACATTAAATAAAGTGTCTATCTACATCAATGACTAGAACCAACATTGTATTAGCATGTTAAACACAGAAAAATGGAGGGTAGTTCTGATAGTTGTAAAATAAAATTTGGCACCACTGTAGTGTATGATTATGCAGTTGTCTTCAACTGTTCAGGAAGAAGGACTTGCTTAGCATCACCTACCTAATTACTCACTTTAGTGTCACTAGTAGAGACACCAACAGTCATAGTCTGTTGAGATTGTTTGATTAAAGATACCAGCAGCTTGTTAACGGTAAAAACATGAAAGCTACTAAATTAGTGAAGAATCTACATTATTGTTAAATACTAAACTTGTATGGCTTGTTTATGTCATAGAAAGTCTATTTTATTTGCAGCAAATGTATAATAAAGGTCCTCTTCAGTTGTTTTATGGTAAATGCAAACAGGCCAAATTCAAATATAATTACATACAGTCCAATTGCTCCTTTGTCACTTAATCATGGGTGAGCAACCAACTATTCAGACGTAATTGTTGCCAAACACTAGCAGATAACCCTGGCTCTTTTGAGAAAGTTAACACATTAACGTGGTAAAAGGACAAGCTTCATTACATATAGGCTACTAGAACTATGTTCATCCTGAATATTTAAAATAACTTCATAAAACACACATATCTTTGTTAGGAACTCCATTCTGTGAGTAGAAAAAAAAAACATGTGTAAGATGCGGAGCACAGTGACCGTAAAAGCATGTCATTAAAGGTGAATTTCAACAGCAAGAAGAGTGCCATTAATTTTAGATGAGAGAGGAAGCACGCGTTAACCATTGACCTACGTATGGTAGATTGGCAGCAAACTTCAGAAGAACTCACTTGAACCAAGTTGGCTTCTCAGTGTAGTTGCTAGAGGGAAACTTGACATCAATTAGAACTTGGGGACAAAAAAAATGTCCATCCTTGCTGTTGCAAGAAGTATATCTATATTTTCCTTGCAATTTGAAAGAAACGTTTTATACAATTTAAAGCAACACTAACTTTTCAACCTTATATTACTTCAAATATTTTCGTAACTTTTATAATTGTACGTCAAACTTACAGCTTGTTGAATGACTCCTATGTCATGGCCCCTGGGGGTCCGTATCGGTGTAACCAGCAAAAAAGCAAAATGGAGAAGGGTGGCAGGAACCACCTCCCACCCTTCTCAAAAAATGTTCGTCCTTCATCGTCTGCACTCTGTTGGCCAAAATTCTACAGGGTAGAACTAGGTCATCCTGTCATGCCTCATAAGAGGAAGTACTGTTTGGAAATGAAACAAGGTTTTTAACAAAACAAATAAGTTAATAGTGTTATACTCATTCCTCGAGGAATTATTATTAAATGTTTTTTTATTAATTCATCATGACATCCATCATTGTGTTTAAATCTTTCTCTTGAAAGGTGAAGATCATGCCATGTGATTTTAATCAGCCCAGTTAATGTCTTGCTTCGACTCCAGTTCACACATTCCATAAAGGTGCTTAACATATTCCATTCAATTACAATGAATAGTTTGGTAGGCTTATCTTGTCAGCTGGAAAGCACAACTACGTGTAAGTGCTGATTAAATCCCTCCTAGAGTCATTTAAATTATTATGTTAAAGGTTTAAAGTGCGAAATGCTCCTATAGTCTTCTAGAAAGGGCATGAGGCCAGTTTTTTTTGCACTTTTTGAAATTTTGAAGGGCCTGGCAAAGAAGGTTTGTAGTGAACAGCACTAAGCTGAATAAGGTTAATACAGAATTTAAGTTGTAAAGAGCCAGACAGGACAGACTATATCAGCAGCTGAATCACATAGAAGGTAATAAAAGATAAGCAAAGCCCTCATTAATAATCCAAACACACAATAAGTAGAAATATCCACAAGGAATTCCAAACAGGGAAGTAGAATGAAATCCAAAGCTCTAACTTGAAGGAAACAGCTGGCAGCAGTAATTTTCTGAGACTCTCAGATCTTTCCTCCCAATATTAAAAAGGAATCTGCAGGCCAGTCTTTGCCATCCAATCATAGAGCTACTTTTTCGACACAAATTGCTTCCCAGCTTCCACAGATAAGCAATGTCATTTATGTTCCTTGAAACCTTTGATAGATATTATCTCAAATCCTTTTTTTAATCTAAGTTTGATTGGTTGACCAATCACCTTAAAGGGCTCATCCACAAAAATGTGGGTTGGTGAAGAAAAGACTTTTGATTAGTTTTTACCCACCTATGTTTGGCTTGATTTAGATTGTTGTTCAATTGCTATTGGATAAGTCTTAGATGGGATATGGTTATTTATTCCAAACGAAACATAAAATCTCAGGAAGGTAAGGGCCAGGAAACAAACATTCAACCTGAGATACAAACACTGACTTTTCTGAAATAGAGTCAGAAATATAGTTTTAGATTATATTAAGCATTTGGTATCAAAGTATTAAAGTACAAACTAAGATAAACCTCCAGTATGGTCAAATGTTTTCAAATGTCAACCTATTAATCATATAAAATATCTAAAATATGAGTGCTTAAAAAAACAAACAAACCCCAAAACCAAACAACAAAAGCTTTAAAGTTTATATTTTTGTAAATGCTGCATAATCCTTTGTGTGAACAACTGAATTTCAAAAAAGTAAGAAGAAAATTATCTTATGTTATTCTTGCATAAGGGGAAATATTTTAATCTTAACTGTCCTGAATCAGGAAAGTTTTTGTTTAATTTATTGTCAGAGAATGAGAAAAAATGTATTAGTTTTTTGTTTCAGTGTAAGAAAATATCTGGTTTCAACTGTATGCTCTCACAAATAGGAAGGCTTTTATTTTTTTCCATAAGTTTCTTTTAAATCATTTGAACAGAGCTGAACAAACCCCTCAGACAGCTCAAATACGAACTGCTTGTTCTCCTCCTAAAATCAACCGTTAATTGAAATTTTTTGTTAGAACTTTATTGTACTTTCAGAAATGAGAACATTAAACCCCAAATTGCTTGCCATAATTTTGCTGTTCCTTGTTCAGATGAGATGGGAGAAATGCAAAAATGCATTATAAATGCAGATCATTTTTACCTGAATCCATTTGACCAAAATTGGCAAATCAGGAACATTAAAATTTTTTTTGGTATCTCATCATAAATGCACAGCATTGTTATCCAAGAGAGCTGTGGGTTTCCTGAGGCACATACAGCATGCCGTTGTAATATCACCATAAAACCAGTAATTTACGGTTGGAGTCTACACAGAAAAATGTCACACGATGCTGGCTGCAAATGCTCCACTTGCCATTTAAAATGAAATGTGCACCCTGCTCTTCGCTCTGCTCCTTTTTCACTCCTCCTCGTTCCACCGCACTGCACCTTGGTGTCAAAGCTTTCTCCCCATCACATCGCCAAGTGACAGCCTTCCCTTAGATTGTTCTCGGTTTCATTGCAAAGTCAAGAAGGTGAGTAATAAATGCCAACTACTTTTCTAGCTTAATGCCATTTTTTAGCAGGCCGACACTTGTCCTCCCTTTCTGGTCAACAAAAACACGGCGAACATCAATGCAGGCCTGCAGAGCTTCTACTTATTATGCCTTTTTGTGCCCTTTCACGCTTTTCTCACTCTCCGGTGCTCTTTCTGGGATCGATAACACCCCAGCTATTGAGGGTGCTAAGACCTTTCTCTCGTTAACACACGTCCTATTCCGGTTAGAAGAAACCCTTCCCACCTCATCCCAGCAGGCATTCAGAGGACTGTTTTGATTTTCATCCCGTCTTGGGATGGTTCTATTATTACCATTTGTTGGGAAGTGTGCCCTAGTTTTTGCGGGTGTCTAAACCCTTTTACATCTGCTGGATTGAGATAGCGCAGGTTTCATCCCATGGCCAAATGGGTTTTGAATAGGAACGAGGGGGTCTTTGAAGCTCCAAGGATGTGGAGAATGCTGACGCTTCTGTCACATCAAGGATGTCTTTAGGATTATCAGCACCGATGCTTACCTTAAGCACAAGAAGAGGAAGAAGGCGATGAGCAGAGCCACCATGGAGATGCAATGACCCAGGAAGTTTATGATGACAGCAATTTGGTAGTGCATCTTGCCTTTTTTCTGCATTAAAAAGAGAACACTTGATGAGTTTATTGCATTTTTTATTAGAAGCATTTGCATTTTACAGACGGAGCGGAGACCAAAAAATCTATTTATTTCTGAGTTTTTTAGTTTGGCCCCCTGCGGTGGTTGTGAGCATGAATGCACAGTGCCAGTACTCACATTTTAATTAGAACTGGACATTATTATTAGACGAACGCTCAAATATGAACACCGGCAAAGTTATACAGATATATTTGTTTCTTGCAATCTTGTTCTGCAATCCTGCAAGTCTTGCAGTCTTTTTATATCATCTTTGGTCAAAGTTGCGTCCCACACTGTTTTGTTACTACATGCACATTGTTTTAGGATTTTGGAAACATCTCACAAAGGCCTTTGGCTATTATTCTTTCGCAATTTCTCGCTAATGTAAGATTTTGCTGACAATACAGGCTGAGAAATAAAAAAAAAAAAACAAGCTCATTCAAACTTCACAAAAAACTCTCGCAGAGAGAAATACAACATTTGTCAACCAGCTGTGGAAAAATGACAAGGGTTTTCTTAATGTGAGCTTTTTATTATTTTATTAATTTTTTTGACCTATCAAATCGTTTCATGCGTTGCTATTATAATTGCATTGTTTTTCTTAAAATGCAACATTATCCTATAAGTTGAAACTGTGACATGTAAGAAAACTTTGCGAAATGGAAAAATGCAAGAATTAAAAAATTCATCCAGTTTTTAAATTCTTGCATTCTTGTTTTTTTAACAAGGTTTTTTCTGTCTGAGTTATAACTTTTGACTGAATGTTACACTTTCTGTTTATAAAATATTTTTACTGAGACTAGAATAGAATAGAAATATTCTTTATTGTCCAACAACAGGGAGATTGTTTTGTAATGGCAGCAGTCACAGGAAAATATACAATATGTAAAAAAAGAGAGAAAAACTGAATAAAGAATAAAAATGCTGAACAATAAGGCCAAAATATCAACATATCATTCCCGTAATATATTACTCTTATTTTACCGAAATATGTTTGCTTATTCTTATTCCTATTAACACGTGTCTCAATAAAAAAGTGTAATGGGGTACTTTGAAGCTGGTGCATTAAGGCTCAAAACACACAGCGTTCAGATAAATTCAGAGAAGATAAAATGTCTATAAAGAAACAGATTTTTACAACGGCTGTCTTTCTTCCTCCCACCTTATATAACATATTTTATATAATACCTGCAGCAAGACACATGTTCCTCAATCCATTGTCTTACTGAGGGTGAGTATTGGGATTTCCAGTTAGTTAGGATCCATTTTTGCTTGCAAGTAGGATGAATTTTTTATGTTTTATTTCACTGTGAGCAATATTGTGTCCCCCAGATTCCATATTTTGGCTTTTTGTTCAATTGGATTTCCTGTAACCCTTGGGGTTATTTCAATATTGGGTTTCAAAAATTGTTGAAACTACAACACGTGTGTAAAAGATCACAATCAGTCACTTTACATCTCTTGCAAAAATCAACTGCCTCAGTGGCACGTTATCAGGGAATACTAATGAACGGGCTAAGCGTTAGACCAAAGCTGGGCACTGGCGCCACGACAATTTAGCTTTCCTGTGTTAATATTTCCTGAGTTTTATTAACATGTGGATATGTGTGTGTGACAGGCGTTTGTATCTGACATTCATAGAAATACCAAACAAATCACGTCCCTTATCGATTCAATAAGGGAGGCATCATTTAACAGCCATATATGGGACGATTCCACTTTTTTTCATCCCGAACATCTTTATCCTTCTCCCTATACCTTTTTCTGTTTTTCTGATTTGGTCCATCTTATCGTCAAGTTCACTACGAGGGATAGTCTTAGATTTAGAAAAAACAAACAAACAAAAAACACGCCTCAGTGCGTCTCTTAGGGCCCAAACCACCCGTGTGGGAAGGGAGAGCGTAAGGAGCGAAAGTGAAGTAGCTTCGGGGCACCTAATCAGTGCCTTTACTCTGTTATTGATCATTTCATGCTGTTAAATATAGAAAATACCAACTAGAAAAAAGTTTTTTCTATTATGAGTTTTGACTCCCCCTCCAGTGCAGCGCCCCTATGCGATGCATAGAGTGCATACCCACTTTTTGTGCCACTGTAGGCTCCATATTTACACTGTAGACTGAATGTGTGCAGCCTCAAGTTCCTTTAGGGGTCTCTGTTTAAACTTTAAACAACAAAAGGTTGGTACAAATATATTATTTAAAAAAAATATATATATATTTAACCTTAAAGTAATATTTGTACCAACATTTTGTGTGTGTTTGTTTTGTTTTTGCTTTTATAACTTACTTGTAATCTTTAATTTAATGGCAACAAGGGGGGACTGAATAAATAAATCTGTTACTTTTCTGCATTTTGCCACGCCCTCCTCCCTCTCTGTTCCTTTTACCACGTCGGGAGACCCGAGTCGTTTCTCCTCACATCTTCCCCGGCTCGCTAGTTGCCGACGCACGCCACGCCCCTTCCTCCACACCTGTGTGGTTGATACGGACGTTTGGGGCGGGTCTTAATCAAAATAAACCAATCATCTTTCCCTCCTCACATGTTGCTGGCCTGACTGCCTCTATGGCTTGTCCAAGCGCTGGTCTGTCTGATATTCGCACTGCCGGCAGACCTTTTTTATTTTATTTATTTATTTTATTTAAAGAGACACAGGCAAGCAGGCCAATATTAGGTCGGCGCTTCGGGAATACTCCCAGTTCTCCCTATGGCCAGTCCGGGCCTGACTTAGATTGTCGTACCTTTCCAATAACAACACTATATAGGAAGATGTAATTCCTTTTGTCAATCTATATTACTTATTACATAAATAGGATCAAAGGAGTTTCTTTGGGGATATCAAGGAAAATTTATTTTTTGTTTGTCAGGAATTTGAAGACCCTATTTTTAGCAAGATTATGTCTTTTCAGTTGATGGGAGTTACCAAATGTATTATTAATTCACAAATCAGCTACGATATGGATTTTTCTATCCTTCTAAAATCGCATAATCTCCCACACAAGTGGAGGATTATGGTTAACCTATCGTAGGTGTTTTTCTAAAAACAGGAAATATTTGCATGTAGAAGTTAATGTGATTGTTTTCAATGTTCAGATAAAATGAAGTCTTTCTTTTATATATATATATATATATATATATATATATATATATATCTATATATATATATGTATTTTTTATTAGTTTTAAGAGAAACTATTTGCGGACAATGCAAGCAATAGCCTTAGGGACAGATTTGTGAGACAACAGATGATAGGCCCAATCACTAATCCACATGATTAGTTGATTCTGCAACGGCTACAAAAAAAGATCAGATTTTAATGATCTGGGGGTAAAACCAGAAGGTTATCAGCCTCTAATCTGCAGATTTTTATTTGAAACCAATTTATAGGAGTTTAAACTGGAGAATTTCACATCTCCCTGTAAACTGCAGCCTAAGACTACTGTATGTAACTTAGACATCCATTGTGATCGGATTTGGCCCAACACTAGGAGCCTTAATCTGCGCTGCAACAGAATTTACGTAACCTACTGGTGTCTATCCAGAGATTAAATGTGGGCATTTTTAATCCCTACCACATCCACTCTGAAACAAATAATCTGTTTCACTGTGTTTTTGGTTTTCCTAGCTCAAATCTACGAATCTTAATAAGTATGCTGTGGACAAAATGTCAACAGCTCTTTTCTTTCTGATTTCAAATCATACCCTGATATCTACTGAATGCTTTTATAACCAGTGCAGCAAGAGATGTGAAAAGGAAGCTCTTCTTGAATGTATCATTGGATTATAATACTGCCGAGGTCACTGAAAGATCACAGTCATTGTGAAGACTCTTGGTTTTCTGATGGTAGACTAAACTCATATGGGACTTTTTATTCACATCAGTAACTCAAAGTAGCTACTGTAAGCACTTGGTCTAAACACCTTGCTCACAGACAGGCCACGTCAAGATCTGACAGTATATTGAACCTACATATTTTCATTTTTAAGATGACTCTCCAGAGAGCCACAGTCACATCTGACAAAAGCAGAGAAATCCATTTTGATTATAATTCAGAAAAAGATGATAGGTTTGAAGTTATTTCAAATAGTCCAATAAAAACCCATTTTTGCTTCCAGAAAATATATGTTGGTTTTTACCCACGAGTGAAGTATTTCTAGTACTTGTTCGGTTTCGTTGCCAGTTAGTAGCCAGTTTATTGGTGAAATCAGCAAAGAACTGGTTCCATTTTCCGAGGACAGAAATCCAATATATAGCCACATAATTTCATCCATTTAAACATCCGTTCCCTGCACACTCCTGAGCGTCTCGCTGGTGAATTTAGTTTCATTAGAGGATGGCAGGGCAGAACATTTTCCCAGTGTTTGCCTTGTCATTGCTAAAAACGGATGTTTCGATATCGTCACATTATAAATGTGCAATTTTCTTCCTTTTTAGAACAGTGAATAACAATAATGGGTGATACTCCAAATACAAATCATGGAAGGTGTTTTTTTTTTGCAATAACTAAACACCAGGTGGTGATTTTTAGCTACAAACCACTTTTAATGTAGTTAATTGGGAAATACTACAATATTTTGTGGTGCAGTATTTGCTAATTAATAATAATTACATTTTTAAATTAAGAGATGTTGATGCATAAACAGAGTTAACATTTCAATTGGACTGTTCAACCTTTGTGAAACTGTGCTCCTTATTTAATTAGCGCCTTACTTTGTCCCATCAAAGACATGTAACTCTGAAACGTTTGTGTTTCCCGTAAAATATCTAATGGGTAACCCTCTCTGGTGACTGTTAAGTATTTTTGTATTAACGTGTTGACTTGTAATTATCTTCAGGAACCTTTGTGGTATAAAAGCAAATGTGAAGTAGGGCTGTTTCCTTTTTTGAGAAAAGCTGTCCTCAATACTCAATACTGGAAAACACCCACTTGTCCAGTACCAAAAAGCACCTCATGCTGGGGTTGCTGCTCCTTCAGGCTATAACTCAAGAAAACACTGGGCTTTTAAATGCACAGCACAGACCTGGGATGATCCTGAGAGAAGAGGAGTGGGATGATAGGAGGATAATATAAGGCCCTCTCACCAACAGCCAAACTGAGGACCCAGTAAATATTTGGGCCACAGGAGCCAAAACTAAATCTGACACACTTTCTGTCTACAATAAAGAGAATGAGAAAATAACTTCAGGCAGCACCCAAAAAAGGGAATAATGGCTGTCTAGAAGGATCTTGGAATATTCGACTCCTGTAGGACGTATTTCTGCAGTTCTGCAGCAAAGAGCTTAGTGCTGCATTAGTAGCTTTAGCTGTTAACGTGGAACAAATGAGAGCACTACTACAGGTACCTAGTGCAGCTGAGATTTTTTTTTCAGCCACACACAGAACCATCTTCTTCCTCCTCTAATAAAAAGAGGGATGAAAGTCAACACCAACGTGTTGCCCTCTAACGGGTGTCGATTCTGTTTGCTCAGTTCGTATATTCCCCCTGACATTCGACCATTTGAAATTTCAACCCGAACACCTTTACAGAGAACATCCTCTCCCCACTCCATCCCACCCCCCACTCCCAGTGTCAGTCACTCTGCGGCTGCCAGCCAGTGATTTATTTCACGGGTACAGAAGCAGGAAAAAACAAACAATTTTAAAAGGTCAGACACTCTATATCCATCTTCCGTCTGGATTGACTGAACATCAGAGTCTGACTTTTCTTTAAAAGCACTTACTGATGGGTTTCAATTCGAACAGCATTTCGACATCTCCACAGATATTTTATGACCGCAACCACAGGACATGCCTGCAGTGTGTGGATAAAAATATCAAAGGAATGAGGTGATATTTTACACACTTCTTACTGTCAATAAACCAGCCGATACTGATTCCACTAACACACAAATCTCCAGAAAAAAAATATGAAGTCCCATCTCTTGGAGGATAAATCTCAAACGAAAGTTGACTTAGCTTAATATTCAGAATGTCCATACCAGCAGAATAACGAGAGCCTATTGTGAAACAGTTCTTGCACACCAAAAAGGGCAAACATTGTCATACTCACATAATCCTAGGGGACAAAATATAGTAACAGTAACATTGCTAAATGTCACACGGGTGATATTGTTTGTGATGAAGGCACAAATTTCTCACCCCTCACTTAATCACAGTGACCTAACACTCTTCGTGAGCTTCCACATCTTGCAGAGTAAAAGTCAATTCAAACAACCAAACGCATTACTGTAATACCCAATTTTCCTGATTAGCACTGAAAATAACATCCATCAGATATTACCCAGTAAATTGTGATTCCAATTTTACACCCACTAATTTTGCAATAACGATTTCTATGAGGTAAGAAAAGATCTCATATGAATTTTTATTTCCCTTCCTTTCATTACAATGCATCAGCAGATGTCTATAGACACAGACAAAACTGTGACAGAGCAGGACATACATAAAGGCTGTGGAGTAGCCTAGTCAGTTTCCAGACTTCAACGCTGCAAAAAAGGTTCGGCTCAACAAAAACTAAGGATTTAACTTTTTTTTTTTTAAAGAAGGGCAAATTAAAATAATTTCTGAATATCTAAAAATACTCTACTATTGAGTTTGCGCTACCTGGTTGATCCTGCCAGTAGCATATGCTTGTCTCAAAGATTAAGCCATGCAAGTCTAAGTACACACGGCCGGTACAGTGAAACTGCGAATGGCTCATTAAATCAGTTATGGTTCCTTTTGTGGTCTTGAAATCTCTAGCCTAAATTTTAGGCTCTTCTGATGCCAAATATTTGGAGATATTCCACCCATCAACTAAACTTTGTTTCTTTTAGGCCCTAAATGAAACAAAGTTTAGTTGACGGGTGGAATATCTCCAAATATTTGGCTTCAAAACTAAAAACTGACCAAGAATTCACCAAGAGCAGCAATCTTGCATTTTTGCCAGTTTTATATTTTTAAATTTGGTAAAAAGAGAGAAAAGAATAAAACCACATTGGGGGTTTTGCTTTATATTAGAGTCACAGTGTGTGCACCTCCACGGCCCTACTCCAGCAACCAGAAGCTGGTAATTCATCATTGATTTACGGTCACAGAGGTAGCTGTGGGGTTGAAGCAGTCACAATTCATGTGTTGGGAAAGTGCCATTAAATCAACATTTAATCAATATTTGTTGGATGACTTTGCTCACTGGAACTTTCCCAAAGGGATATTTTAAATCAGAAGAAAACCGGAGAACTATCTCTTTTTCATCCGACCTCTGAACTGCACCAAATGTCTGATTTTCTCCTGTGGCAGTAATAAGAGCAGCACTGTGCTCATTAAAGCTGCCTTTCCTGGAGGGAAAAATAGCCAATGTGAATTTAAGATGCTGAAAGGTGAATTTTTAAAGCCAGACAAACGCAGTAGTAATATCGGAGATGAGTGGAGATGAGACAGAAGCAACTTTAAGCCTGATCCTGTGATTCTGCTCATGTTCTAATGCTCTGATATGCTTTCAGCAGAGAAACCAGTTATAATATGAAGATTTTCTGAGTCACATGTTTCCATCGTGTAATTCCTTATTTTACATACTGTACAAATCCATCAGATGTCCAATTGTCACAGCTTGATTCGGGTCAGTGTTCAGTCTGCACCTTTGTTCTAATTAAAATAAGCACTCATCACATATTAATGCACCATCCAGGTGGAGGCTGAGACAAAAAAAAAAGATTTATGCAAATAGATACCAGCAACATGTGCACGGATAAAAATCTGGAACAGAAGTGGATCAGAACAGCACAATTCATAGGGGGAAATACTTTGGAGAGAAAGCATCGTTCCTGCCGTTCATTTTAGGGAATTGAGACAAGAATTTTTTTTATTTGCTTGTAACAGGAAAAAAAGGTAGATAAAAGAGGCGTTTGAGCTACTTTTAACACATGAAACAAGCGATGCATCTACAACCAAGGCAAAATGACACAAAATTCCTCCTGCAATGCACATTTAAACAGTGGGCTTTGAAGGAAATTCCTTCTAGTCATGCTCAGGGACGATGTACAGCCAGTGCTTTTATTTTTAGATTATCCTCCCCAAGAGCATCTCTAAGGATGGAATCTTTGAGAAACCAAACCCTGAGTCCATATTTACTATAAATGAGCCTAAAGCCAAACAGCTCCTTCCATTCCTAACCTTGCATATTGTTGTTATGCTTATTTTTTTTTTATTAAAGTGCAAGAGCCCTGCTTTTATGATAAACTCCATAAGGTCCCATTAATCAGGGCATATGCATGCAAGCAGCACAGTGTCAAGTCTTACCTCCTCATGAAGTATGGCCTTACACATGGAGTAGTTCCCCTTCAGCGCCCACGTCCCATTTGCAAGACATTTCCTATAAACATTATCTGCATAGAGAGAAGGAAAATAACAAACAAGAGATTAATTAACAGGGGCTGAAGTGACTTGTTTTCTGTGAGAGTAATATTTTGTCACATAGCTTAGAAATTTAACATACACCAAGAGAGGAGCTTAATGGCACCCTTAGTAAAGATGTGTAAAAAGCCTTGGGGGAAAAAAAAAATCATCTTTAGTTTCAGCGGGATAATTTCACACTGAAAAATGGGAGAGAAAAAAAAGAACACCCTTTGCCAGGAGGAAACATCTTAAATTTCACAAGGTTTGATAATTTAGGGATTTTAAAGCCATCCAGTTCTCTTCTTTTGAGCTCAGGCCGCAGGTTTACTGCAAGACAAAGAGTTTCTGGTATTAGATGCCCTGGGGAGAAGGTTTTGTGTGAGGTTGTGCAGTGTAGGCTAAAATAATGTTTTATTCTGTTGATCAATCAAATTTCCTTTAAAATGTTCTGATATTTAAGATTTTATGATTTTATGCTATCAAACAAGATTGCATAAACTCCTGCCTCTCAAAAACAGTAAAAACACCAAGCTTCAACCTTAGTCATTAGGATTCCCATTTAACATTAACATTGGAATGACTCTGCTTGTTGTCATCCTTCTTTGACATAAGCTAATTGCATTCAGTACATTAACTCCACTTTTAATATTAACCAGTTATTAGACCATTCACTAATCTCAGAAATCTCTTGGTTTCAATGGTCAGGTTTTGAATACTGCTATGTTTGCAAGCATCCTAAGGTACTCTCAACAAGATGTCACTGTCTGATTTTTGTTTAAAATCTCTCAGCATAGTGAGTTGATCCCAGGCTTCCTGCAATATATTATACAGAATTGATTATTTTCTTTAAAGAAGCATACATAGTTTTGAAAGAGCAGACACTTTATATCATAATACAGAGTAGGAGCTTTTTTCGACCTCCCTTATTATCCTCCTAAATGTTTGCGGGCAGGAGGAACAGTGGACCTCAGTTGGCCTACTTATTATTATTAAAAAAATTTAAACTGAGATTTGCTAAATTTGTAATATTTATCATGTAAACAGGAGCTTACCATTTGTGGTTCAGTATATGTGGATTCACCTATATGCAGATTTTTCTGTGGAATTTCACACAAAACACTTTGCAATAAATTCATAAAAGCTGTGATGCTTTTCACATTTGCTGTCAGGGCAGAGTACCACTGCGCTTAAACTGTTTGTTTTCCCCTAGATTATTCACAAAGTACCTACTTTGAACCTCAATGTCAGTAGTCGTAATTACTATAAAGTATTCCCACAATAGATTTTTCTTTTTCATATTAGAAGAGAAGAAGACAATTAACAAGCATGAGTTTAAATCGTTTTTTTCTGGCAGGAAATAAAGATGCAACACATCACTTGGTAGAACAGCCCGAATATTACAAGAGGCTGGGATGGAGGAAGTGACAAATGATGAGGAAAATTACATTTTTCAAGCTTGCTGGATCCTAGCACAGGACAAGCATTAAATGAAAAATAATCAAAGAGGACATTGTGGAGCAAAGGCATGGAAAGAAATAATCTAAAGTTAAATAATAAGCCAACTTTTAAAACAATGTAAGCAGTGTTGTAAACTGCCAAATCCCCAAACCTAATTTCTTGTGAATCAATTTAACAAATTAGGACCAATGCTGATCTGAAATAGATTTTGTCCTAGAAATGTTTTTTTTTTCTGGCTTCATATGTTTGTCACACATAAATGTTTCACGTCACTAAGAAAAAATAATCCCCCGACATGCACTGAATGAATGATCACAAGAGCAGTTTCAAAAGATGATTTCATGTTAAGAGACAAAAGAGCTAGAAAAGCCTACCTACCACTATGTAAAGAAAAAAATTCCGTAAACCCAATGACTTTTGCCCTCATGTATGTATATTAAAAAGCATTGAATTGTTCATATCACTGTAAAGGATTTTGATATCCTCTTTCATTGCAGGAAAGTCTTAATTTCTTTTTTGAGGCAGTCAGAGATAGACTTGCTTGTGTGTATTTCACCAATCTCCTGTATAACCCACATGCGCTTGGATATAAACGTGACAAACTGATGGTCGGACATGACCCTTCAGGATTTTCCGCTAGAAAACGTGATTTACAGTTCTATTAATCACATAAATTTTTTCACCATGTAAAGCTGGAAAGCATCCTCAGTCTATTTTACTACTAGTTGGCTGGCATCTCCTTGGAAGGTTTTCTGACTTCTCAATTTATGGATAAAGACTGTAATTGTAATTTACTCTAAATATATGAAAATATCTTCATCACACTTACCAGAGAGAATTGTCTGGCACTTTGTTTCTGATTTCTTGTCCAGTTTCTCTGAATCCAGGTATGCATATTTTTATGAAGATATTTTTTTTAATAGAAAAAACATTCCTAAACCCAGAATAAAGGTTTTGAACAAAGTAAAATAGTTTATTATTGTTAAAGCAGATAAAGAATGACAGAAAAGCACTTTTAGGTTTTACCGTAAATCTTTCCCTTCGCTCCCATGTTAATCAATCTTTTTCAGATATAATCATAAATGTCATGCAGCTAGGGAGCAAATGTTCCTCTTGGGGCTTAGGGGGGCGTGAACGCAAACGCTACATCCGATCTTCATCTGCCGAGTTACTTCTGCCATAATAACTTTAGACTGCAGCATCATGAAAAATTCAGCACAGGTTTGAGAGATTGTTCAATTTAAGGTCAGGTTCTCTGTCAGCCGTTGAGCGGTAAAAAACACGTAGGCATGTGTCGGCAGGCTGACGCTTCGTTCTGCGTGGGGACATTTTTCACAGAGGTTTAATAGACAGTTCGGACCCTGATCTTTTGGCCGGTCGTCTTCAAGGGGTTGCCAAATGTCTTTCTGGTGACAGTCGGTCTTTTTTCTTCCAGAAGTGAAGTCTGTGATCCAACATGGTTAGAAGTTTCAAAGATATCAAAAATAGGAAATTATATACTTCCCTCTTATACCATTTAGCATTAGAATAACATCCCCTTTAGAGATAAGCTCTTTAGTAGTGGAGTAAATATTTAAAAAATCCCATCGGTATGAAGATGGCTACCTGAGATGGAGGCTGATGACCCTGAATGCATGTTTTAATAACTAAAAATGTTTGGGGCGGGCAGGAGATTAAATGGGATTGGGTTGCCTGAGGGCATTAATGTTCAATGAGCTGGATAAAAATAGCAGGTTGACACTGTAAAGGGACTGTCAGACCCAATCAAGATTACCTGACTTGTGATATTCCCTAACCCACAAATGCAATATCCTAGAGAGCTTTAAAATTTGCCTGCGGAGTATTATTTCAAAGTCAGAATGGAGTTGTGTACAGTCTACAAAAAAAAACAAAAAAAACACAATTGCTAAAGTTCATTTGAAAAAGACTTTCAAGGGTATCTTAAAAGATCTGAGTGCACTAAAAAAGTTTACAACCTGGATTTTTAATCTATATTTAATTTGTAACCTCTACATTTCCCACAGAAAAATAGATTTTATCGAGTGTTTGTTTTCTCTGTGGACCCATTCTCCATAAAATCTATAATTTTCACCTTTTATTCAAGCCAAATTTACATAACATTCCCAGAGTACACAACTTCCCTCAGGGACGTTGCGCTCACTTCATGCAAATATATTGTAGTCCAAGCAATAAAGTCACATTGTGTCCCATTTAGAAAAACTAAGATAGCTCGCAAAGCAATTGTGTAGACGCATTCATGAGGTCATGCAGGCATCCATATGAAAATGGTTTCAAGGTATGGCACTCATAAAAAAACACAATTTCAGCCCACCAAAAACTGCGGTCATTACATTGTTGCTATTTTTCACAGGGGTTTCGTCAGCCGTTACCTTTTGGCAGCTGAAAGTCTTCCAGGTAAGGAAAACAAAAAAAAAACTGCTGGCAAAATCATACTTCTATGTAACTACGTGTTGCATTGCTCCATTTTTTAAAGGTCATTTAGTTTTGTAATACAATGTTTGCAAAACAATTTAATAGCTATGAGAAAACATACAACCCAGGGCAAGTTTGCTTACTAGTGGTCTAAATTAGCTAAGCTTGTGGGGCTTTTTAAACACATTTTTCACTTATCTGGAGCTACATAATTAGGGCAGCAGCCTACGCAGAGAGACCCAGAGTTCCTTCTACCTAGCGAGATGGGTCAGCTCCTCCGGGGGAATCCTATGGTTTTCCCAGCTTATCCGATAACCATAGACCATCAATTTATCTTGGCTCTCCACCCTCTGGGATGTGCCTGAAATACCTCACAAGTGAGGCATCCAAGATACCTTCTAATTCTGCCCAAGCCACCTCATCTGGCTTCTGTTAATGTGGTTAAGCAGTGTCTCTCTGACTAAGACCCTCCTTGATGATTGACCTTCTCATCTTATCTACAAGCCCGGACACTCTGTGTCTCAGCTTTCTCATCACCACCAGCCTATTAACCTCCAGCTCCAGTTTTCGTACTAGAGGTACAGAGCCAATTTAAAGGGTCATGATACCTTCTATCCCTGCAGTAAGAAAGGAATATGTATGTAGAATCAGATGCATGCTGTTAACCTTTACATAAGTTGTGATTTCAAATAATATTGAATAGTAAATAGCCTGTACTTGAATTGCATTCATTCATGAAGACATTAACACACTGGTGAATGTAAGCCACTGCTTTTTTATCCATGCCCTTGGGCAGTCTGACAGAAGCAGGGCTGCCATGCACTGGGCTGTGTGCCCACCACTGCCATTAAATCCCATCTCCTGAGCCAATAAGCTAAGGAGGTGCAATAAAGTTGTAATAAAGAAACAACACAGACAAACATATTCGGACACTGGAATAATAATAACTATTAGACCTAACACACACATCGTCCTTAAAGAATGATCCTTATTTTCCATGATTTGGTTTCCATACTTTTTCCTCAGCTTCAAAAACGCTTTTTTTGATGAGATTTTCTGCGTAAGAAATTAAACAAAATAAATTGGAAGTCAATTTAAAATGCAATATCATTATTTTCCAGAGACATATTGTAAAAAGTCAAGAAAGATGTGCAGCCAGAGGCTTTGAGGAACAAATATTTAAGCGTTCAAACAAAGCAGCGAGACCTTGAAATGAATTCTTCCTGGCACTGCTCTCTGAATGATTTATGGCAGTTAAACATATGCAGTCTGTTCCTCTACACAGCTCATATGTAATAAGGTAATGAAGTAGTCTTTCTTTTTTTTTTTCTTATAAGTTTTCTGACATCTTGCATCTGTGAAGAGAAGAGTTTAATAGCCGCAGCTAATTAAGATTGATTTAACAACAAAGGCAGCAATTTCATTTGCTACTTATACAATTAGTGCAGATGTGAAAGACTTGAGTTGCGTGATTGGGAAACCTCCCTTGCGTCATAAAGGAAAGTCAGGCGGAAGATATCTCTCTTGTATGTATGTCAAGTGCTGATGTATCCTTAGGGCTGAGCTAAGCAAAATAAGAGGGGGCAGAAGGACACAGAAAACATAGAAAACACATACAAAAAAAACATCTTAAGCACAACAGTGGATTGTAGTTTCAGAAATCATTACTTTTGCAAAAAAGGGAAACGCTGGATGCAAAGAAAAAAACAAAAGAACCACAACAAAACAATAGGCTGTGTCTATCAAAGATTTTAGAAAAAGGGCACGTCCTGCAATCTGTCTTAATAAAATGCTTGATTTTATGTGTAAAATATAACAGATTCAAACATCCAGAAGTTTTTTCTGTCGTTCCCAAAAATATTTGAGAGAAAAAACAGTGGGGCTTTGTTATACAATTAAAAACATCTCATGGGAAATCTCTCTTGTAATTATATTAACTGGCATCTGGACAATCACAGGATTGCTTTTAAAAACAACATGGAACAAAGGCTGAGGCTTATAAAGAGAGAGGTAGGGAGGGATTTATATCCCTGCAAAGGTTTGTGTGAACAAATGCATCCCAATGAAAAGTGATTACATCATGTTTTGCCTAATAAATTAATTAAAAGAACCATCATTATAGGGCTCATGGGAAAAGCCTGATAACAAATACTAAATGTCAACCATGATCAAGCCCTCAGGCAGCCCCACATTAAAAACAGTCACGTATTTGTTGTGGATATCTTTGCATGGGACCAGCAGCATTTCAGGAAATTATTATCAGAGATGTTGTATCCAGAAACTTCAAGTTAATCTGTACCAGGCAAGGAAGGAATATTTACGCAAGACCTATGAATGCTCTAGCCTTGAGTTCATTTTAGTTAAGACATTGAGGGGAAACTAAACCTATTCAAAAATCTGGTCACTCAGAATGTGAGATCATGCTAAAACCTCAAGATCTCTGACCTGAAAATAGGAGTGCTCATTATCCAAGTTCAGAAGCAGCATTGATGAAAGTACAGCGGTGAAGTGTTACACTATGGACTTGCATGGGTTAAAGTCACATATGAGGTACTAATTAATCCCATCCTCCATTCTATAATAAGCCTAGTTTTTGTTAATGTGGACAATTATGAATTTCAAGAATATGGAAGTTTCACAAAATCTAGGCTATTATCCCGGTGAAATGTGGCAAAGTGGAAAGAGAGTAAAGTCTAAATTTGGAGATTCAACAATTAGCCATTTACCGGGTATTTTTGGTGTTTCTTTAGATTTCAATAGACAATTCAATCAATGAGAAAATTGGACGATAACATCCAATGTACAAAATAGGTTTTTAAAGTAAATTATTCCTTTTAATTTAAAAATTTAATATTGCAGACAATCAAAACATCTCCTGCAGGTCACCAGATAAAGAGAGATAGTTTAAATTAGAAAATATATATATTCTAACCTTTAACTTACATACATTTACAAATAGGAAGAATGTTGATGTTACCAAAAGTAACCAATACAATTTCATTCATTACCAAAGCAGGAATGTAAAAAAAAGTTATTTTGTAAAATAAGTATATTTTTATAACTCTTATTTTAAATCCTAACAAAACAAAAGTAACAGGGTTTTGTTAAGCACTACTAAAGCCATAGGAGAGGAAGTGGAGATGGTTGAGGAGTATAAATACCTCCGTGTTTAGCTAGACAAAACACTGGACTAGAGATTTGACAGGGCAGACTGTACTTCTCTATCTTAGGTCTTTTAGTGTTTGCAAGCACATCTTCTGGCCTATGTTCTGTAAGTCTGTTGTGGAGAGTGTAATCTCTTCTTCTATCATCTGCTGGAGTAGCATTATCAGAGCTTGGGACTTAAAAACACTCAACAACCTGATAATGAAGGCTGAATTTAACCTGGAGACAAATGTGGAACCGCCCCAGATCATGTTTTTTTAAATTTATTTATTTATTTTTTAATAAAGTTAAAATTTTGGACAACCCTGATCATCCTCTTCATCAGATGGCTCCAAGATGCATTTTATAGATACAACTTCATAACCAATAACACCAAACCAACTTTAAGCATTGACGTTGAAAAAAATAAGTCAATACCATAACTTTTGGTACCAACATTAATTTAATAAAATTCCAACCAATAAAATTACATTGGTTAAGATCAATCTGAGCTTTCAAAAATGAAACATGTTGATAGTTTTACTAAGCAAATTAGTACAACTGCAAATATTAGCATATTCTCTTTACAGAAAAAGTTTTTTTAAAAAGCCTATTTTAGCATCAAAAACAATCCTGTGCCGCTTGAACCATGTAGGAATCTTGGTTAAACCCAATCTTGAATAACACAATAGATTAGACTGGAGATGTAGCCCTCTACAAAAAAAAAACAGAGCAGAGAGTACTTAAGGAAGCTTCAGTCCCTTGGAATCTGTTGAAGAGTGCAATCTCTTCTGCCATCATCTGTTAGGGTAGCCACATCAGAGCCAGTGACTTGAAAAGGCTCAACAAACTGATACAGAAAGCTGGTCCTGTTTTGGAAACTACTCTGAAACCTCTGGAGATTTCTGTGCAAAACGGATTCTCAGAAAAGTATGAACCCTGAGCATCTTTGTCATCATTGTCATACAACAACAGTGTTTCAATCAGAGCTTTCCTCAGACCCCCTGTAAAACCAACTAGACGGACTGTATTTGAAAAGCATTCTTAAAAAAGTAAGGTTTAAAGTCAAGATCTCTCAGCTACAGCTGATACTCTGTATTTCTTCTCTAAGCTTTTAAGAAACTTAATCAGTTTATACGTTTTGCACCTATAGTCACCTATGTTTCAGTATCCAGTAGAATGACAGCCTGTCAGAGATGTATACAAGGTAATGATTCACTGAAGAATAGGATCCTACAACCATTATATAGTCCTCTATGACAAGTCGGTCCACAGCTTTTGTAGCTGTGATCCAACAATGGTGATGGATTAAAGTTTAAGCTGATTCCACAGGTGATTAATTTGATGAAGACTGGTGGTCCTTGCTGGTGTTGCTTTAATAAAAAGCTGTTCCAGCGAGCTGTTTCAGGAGAAGTAAGACATGTTGATGACGAGTGGAACAGACGTACCACTGTGCTGTCAGGGTCCCTCAAATCATTAATACAGATAACCCACATCTTGATGAAAAAAGTAACCGCAATGCATTTCTCCACTGTCCTGCTTCCCATATGCTTATACACCAACGAGGGACTCCTAGTTATAGTGACACACATGAGATGGTGAATCTATAGTTCAGCTGATGGAAGTCATTGACACAGTGATAAATGACCCTTGTGGTTGTGAAAAATCCAAAATCCTTAAAGACAGTTGCAGAGGTCATAGGGTTCTGTGATAGACACTCTGTAAATGGATGAAATTAAACAATATTTCTCAAAAGATTTTAATAACTGTAACTTTCAACATTTGAAACACCAAATATATCTTAATACACATTAATAAGCAGAGTGGAAACCCTTTTGGTTCTACTGCAGCAGCCAATATCCACAGCTTCTCTTATCTCCGCTCTTGGGGGTAGTGTGCATCAGCGCCAGGGAAAATTAATGGTGTGCCTCCTTTGGCTGGTTTGCTAATAGCTTGTCAAGTAGCAATGTGGGTATGTTCTGCCTTCAATCGGCATTTTGATTTTTAAACATTTTAGATTTGATCTACGAAAATAAATGAATACATAAATAGTACACAAAGGTATATTTTTTTGCATAATGCTGATGGATGATGGATTCACTAAAACTCAAATGCAAATATGCAGCCATGCACCGGATTATACCTCTGAAATATACCTTCAGACAAAATCTAAATACTGGTGGACGAACTGTTTTTAACCTCATATATACACTAACATACTATTAAAGATACTTTTGTTGTTGTCGCACAGACTTTGCTTACTATGTGTTCGAGTGAGCGTAACAGCTGAATCAAATAAAAAATTAAATAAAGAACCTATGAGAATAGTAATACTGTTGTTATAGAAGTGTTATCAAGTGTTTTTTTGTCACATAAAAAACCATATAACCAGTAAAACAAATAAATGTCAGTCAGAGCCCTCTAAAGAGATTATGCCATCAGTACAACAACATCTGGAAACAGCAAATATGAGATCTGGAGGTTCTCAAACATAATATGAGATCTGGAGGTTCTCAAACCAGACAATGGCTTGAGATTTGTCCATGAAAACCAGACGCGGAAAAAAGTTCAGCTTTACAATAAGGATACTTACACAGCTTTGGGTTTGGTGCTTCAGGGTCGAGAAGGCCTGTAAAGGGACCCCAGTGTCCTGCAGCAAACCCCTACAGAATATATCTGGGGAGCATGGTCATACGAGTTGTTTAGATGTAAAAAACACATCTGGACTGGGTAATCAATTTCCCACGACCCCCCTCATCTATTCTGCAAGGATAAAGGTCTGGTCCTCTGTTCCACAACCTGAGGAAAAACTATCCCGCTCTTTGTTAATTCAAGCAATGACAGTCAGTTATAATGTCCTTTTTCCACTGGAGCTAAGAAGTGGGAATACTCTCTCCTGTTCTTTTTAAAAAAGCTCTTGATAAAAACACAACCCCAGCTTATCAGGAAAAAGTTGCTGTTTGCTGGGATTGAAAAACGGCATGTCCGTCATGACAAACCTACAATGCCTACAGGGCAATACCTACCACCTGCCACAGGGCCATGCAGAGACCTTTGGAGGGGCTGGTGGTTAAGTTAAAAGGTGGCACATGGAGCACGGATTTGAGAAACCACACAAAAATCGAACTGTACCAACCCATACTATAAAGAATATAACATGGAATCTCAACACACCATAGCAGTCTCATACAGCTCCTTTCGTTTCTGCTTTAACCTCCTCTCTTTACGAGGCATCTCTGCATTTTACTTTTTAAAATAAATTGTACTATATAGCCACAAATTTAATCCATTCATACTTTACCCTTTGCCCTATATTATTAAAATTTAATTAAATAATATAGAAAGCATTTATTCAAATATTTTTGTTATTTTATTTAGTTTGACTATTGACTTTGCACATGACAGCAAGGGTCTAAAAGTTATAATATTTAATATTATAATATATAATTTGTACGCATATTAGCCTATATGGGCCTACTTCAATTTTGTGTAAATAAATCAAAACTAAAATTGTTCTATTATTGTTGTGTTTATACTGGAATAGACCACAATTACGAATATGCATGTTGCATAGTTTAGTGAAATAAAATACTAAGTAAGTAAGATAACACATCGTATCTCTCACAGATGTTAGCTTCCGATACCAGCTTCCGATTTGGGAAATTACTATTCCACTTATTTATTTATTTTTTGCTACCTTCAGCACTTTTAATCTGCTTTACATAAAAAAAGACTACAAAACATAAACACCTCAAATCTAGTCTAGATTACTCTAAACTAGTTTTAGAATAATCCAGTCCTGGTTTGAAGTGTCTGTGTTTTTTTGTTTTGAGTCCCAGGCAGTTATAATGTGAAGCAGATATTTTAAAAAGTGCTGAAATGGCGCCTTTATTGAACTTTCACAAATCACAAAATGGTTTCACAAATCACAAATCTTGTTCTATATTCTAAAACAGTTTATAATAATCTAGGCTTGGTTTGGTGTGTCAATATTTTGTAGTGCTGAAGGCAGCGAAAACTTGCACTTTAGTATTTTTCTGAATCCGAAGCTAACTTCAGGTTTGTTAGTTTCTGGGGCTATGCATAAAGTAACTTTCTTTCAGCTAGTCATCAAGTTATTTGCAAAGGACCGGCTGTAACTAATTGAGACGTAATCACATTTTGCATGAAAGGCTCATGTTAAATATAGAAAATGCCAACTATACATTATTTTACTGCAATCGCTTCTCGGGTGCGGTGCCCTGTACTGCACACCCACTTTTTGCATCGCTGGCTAGCAGCTATAACGTTGTGAGAGGTTTTGTGCAAATCTGGATGAGACAGTGGATGCCGATCTCTCAGCTTGGTCAGTTTAGTCATCTTGGACGGTTCACAAACTAATACCGCCGCAGAACCTACTCCCCGGACAAGTTGTTTACTTTCTGGGGAATCGGGACTGTAGTGGCCTCTGGAGCATCTTAGCTGTTAGCAGCAGGGGACATGAGGGCAGATTGAGCACGTTGTCCAGATCATTTGACCTGCCACGGTAGATCGAAATAATTTTGGCCATACACACACACATACACACACACAACTCTTGGCATCAACGGACAAAGAGGCAGGTGCTCAAGCCCCCTTCACCCCTCAGCACTTGTCTGACCTAACAGCTGAGAGCTTTTTGACACAGTAAATGACCAGCATTTACTAGAGTCCTTAGACGTTAAGATGATCCGCAAAGTGCTTTTGCAAATAACCGACTTGTCAGAAAGTGCTTAAGACCAACAGAAATACCTTCGCTATAGACTCTCTGAAGCTGATTTCTTTAGCCAGTTTCAAGGGGACCACATGGATAACTCTGAATGTATGTGATGGCCAGATCATTGGCTAAACTTGATTATCCCAGAAATATGTGAGATAATATGTTTTATCATTTGCTAGTAACAGAGGTCATGACAGCAAAATAATAAAATATAATATAAAAACTTGTCATCTGTTTACTATAATATCACTTTAATATAATAGTTATCACTATAATTCCTCAATAAAGCAGCTATTCCTGAGAATAGCTTTCAATTTTCCCAAAAAAACCATCTTACCTTAAATTTGAATAATATTTAATATTATGATTGCACTGGATACAAAAAAAATAGGATAGCAATTTGTTTTACTTCAAGTAGCCTTTGCATTTAATGTTATGTCAAAAACTATGCTGGTTTATCTTTTGCTTTAGAATTTTCTTTTTTAGTGAGACATAAATTATTTCTCCATGTTTAATTTTGGATATTGTATCATCCATAACCTATAACTAATTGTAGCTTAAAGTGCTATAAGTTAGCTTTATACCAATAAAAAAACAAATGTAGAGTAAGATATAGTAAGATTTGAATCCAGATTTAACAGGGATGGTCCGGTCGGTTCTCAGGCCTCAAAATGCCCAGGCTGTACTGTAGAAAAATGCAAAAGAAGAATTAAAACTACATTATTGTGAGTCTTAATCTCTTTTAACTTTCTAGACATTTTTAGATCTCAAATTAAATTTAGCCAGGATAGCTTCTTTTTTTTTGACTCTGGTAACCAAACTGTACTGTTCAGGTTCTTTGAAGAGCTAAAAATTTGCTATATTAATCATTCCTGATTACTTTTATAGGAAATGCTGAAAAAAATGAAATTTGCCCAGTTTATCAAACTGTTTGTTTCCAATAGCAAACCAAATTAGAATATTATATTATAGTTCAGATAGAAGTTAATTCCTGAGGTTTCCTACGGAACCTCGGCCTCACTTAATTTAATTTACAGTGTGCGCTTTTAGCGGACTGTGCAACATGGGATGAAATAAGACTCCCACCGTGCCTTTTTCTGAGACGTTGGCAGTAACGCCTCTTTATTACTATTCTCCTGCAGTCCTCTCAGAATGTGAGCTACTGACAGCACTGTAAAGTGCCTTCGTAAGGGGTTTCAAGCTCAAGGTCCCTAAAATAACTAGTGATCTTATGTGGAGGTTTATGTGAATCCGGAATTCTGCCCAGGAGTTTCAATATTAATCGCTGAAATTGTCTGAAAAGAAAATTAGAAAGCCCACACTGTATTTTGTTATTCCATAGAGATGCATACTAAACAATAAATATTATTAATATTTGCTTCATCTTCTTCTATTGTATGATGATCTGTAGTGCTAGAGCCAGGTTATGAGCTCTGGGTCCCTCCTCCTACCAGCTGAGGCCAAGTTATGCTCTTTGCATTTTTATTTCCAACATTACCAACCGAACAAACAAGCTGCTTGGAAAACAAAGATCTCACAGGGGCTAGTATCTGCTGCTAAAACACATTACAAAGCAGAAAGGTGGCTGTAATTGTACATCCCATGCGAGCAAATATGTTGACCCAAATTTAATCACAGTGGCTTTGTGCTCCAATATTACTGGATCAATGGCGGCAGCTAAGCAGCATCTTCCTCCTTTCTGCATCTGAAGCTAATTAACGCCCGCATCCGCACGGAGGAACAGGACATGAAATTTTCACTAAATGAGAGCGAACTGCAATGTATCTAGCACAAGAGCGCGGGCAAAACAAACTATACATATCTAAGCCAATGCTTGTGCATGCAGCATGTTTTGTATGAGTCAGACACACTAACAAACAAGC
>JAVLVB010000001.1:3371801-3393765 GCA_032876305.1 Orestias chungarensis | reverse complement strand
CACACACACACACACACACACACACACACACACACACACACACACACACACACACACACACACACACACACACACACACACACACACACACACACACACACACACACACACACACACACACACAATTCCCCAAATCCTTTTTATTTGGCCTCTCTGCTGGACACTAAATGAGACTTTTCCAGTTCATGGTCGTTAAGCAGACAAAATTGTAAACTTTTTGTAGTGCTGGAATAATAATAATTTATTTGAAGTTCGAAGTCTGCTGAACATAAAATTCCCTTTAAACAATTTGTAAAAGTAAAGATGAGGGTGTCATGGCTCCATTATGCACAACATTTTAGGGTAATCAGAAACACACCATGGGCTTATTTTAAAGCAACACCTCAAACACATTTTGAAGTCATTTAAACAAATAAAAACAAATCCAGACATCCTTGTGTCCACCTTCCAAATGCATTGAGATGCCAAATTCCTCCATTAAAAAAAGGTTTTGGTATTAAATAGACATAGAAAAAATGTTTAGCATGACTTAATACATTCAGGATTTTAAGATGTTTTGAGTTTATAGCTTTGGTGTTTTTTGGTTATTCATTGCTTTTTTGTTTTTATATGATACGCCTTGTTCCTGTATTTCATTTGATCAGTCTGTTTTTACTTATTTAGTTTGATCATGTCTATTGTTTAATCTTTATCATTATTATTGTTATTGTGTTTAGTACTTAATTAATTTAGATGTATGCGTTGTCTTTTCCCCTGTTAGTGTTTACTCCGTCCCCTTCTTCTCCTGTGCTGTTTTCTCTCTCTACCTCAGCCTGGCTGCCTTGTTGGTTCACTCAGCTGCACTCTGTTTCCACTTGATCTTGTTCAGATATCAAGCTTTCTAGCATTTAAGCTCTTCTGGTTCTGTCGCTCCTTGACTGTTACCGGTTTCCCACCTGGTACCTGTCTAGCTTCATGCTCTTTTAGTCTGTGATGCACTAAAATTATGAATTCTGAATAAAAACTAAAAGACTAATCCTTTTAATCCTCTTAAGGTTAAATTAATAATAAGACAAACTTTTATTTGTCTAATCTACTTTTTGACTTTAAATTTAAACTAATTCTTCTTCTTTATAAAGTCCATGCTTTCTTTTTTTCCTAAGCTGGAACAGACTGCTTGTGTTCGAGTACTGATACAGGGGATTTTAGAAGTTGGCTGATTATAGTTCTTTGTCTGATATCGGATCGGGAGACACCTATGATTAACATTTGCATTTTATTTTGCTATTTGCCTTGTTTCGTCTTTTGCATCTGTGTTTTGTAGGCATGGGGCATTGAGATATTCTTGTGGTGTGATAGTCTTGAGGAAAGTATTACCACAGTTTTATAGCAATGACCTCACAAACATCAATCTGAGAAGTCATGAAGTTATAAGATCATAACCCACCAAATCATGGACGAAATTTTGATTTCAAAGGTGTGGGGGTATTTTTTAACTCTTTGAACTCGCCGATAGATGGTCACGTGGTTCATGTAGCCCCAAATAGGTCCAAACATCTCAGCCTGGTAAGTCAGTTTAACCGACTTCTGGTGCGAAAACGACTTTTTTCACTTTCCCCCACAAGTTTACTTACCTAACATGAGTGTATGGCCAGTGTTTCATAACGTACAAAAACCTTAACAGAGGTAAAAACACCTATTACAAAAAGTTAAATATGTTGCTGTTTATGTTTTGATTGAAGACCTGGGATGAATGCTTAACTTTTGTCGAAGACATAATTATTAAAATTTTTGCTGACATGCAAACTTAGTTGATTATGCTTGTAGTCTGAGAACTCCGTGTGCTGCAAGTTCTCCAGCGGAAGGTAGAACAGGTAGCTGCCGCCACCCCCGCTACCCCTGCGGTAAAAAAACACGTCCACGCGGACCTACCAGCGCAGCTGCTGGTAGAATCCAACTTGGGCGTGACTGGCCGAAAAAAATTAGAAAATTATTTAAGTTTTGAATGTAAGTTAAAACACTGAATCAGACTGACCCGTCTAAGCCCGCCAAGCTTGTAATGAGCAGCTAAAACACAACTAGCAAGTTAAGTTAGCAAGTTAAAATGCTTAATTAACTAAAACTGGCAATATAAAATATTACTGTGATACGGAACAGTCAGCTAACGCTTCACAAGACCAAAAAAAGTTGTACTTTCATCAACTTACCGTAGAAAACACTTCCGAAAACACAGAGAATGAACTACATATATATGCACGAACTGCTGGTGTTTGGAGCTATTAACAGCTCGATGCTTCTTTCTATGGAAGTCAATGGGAGTGTCCGAACTCTCTCTCTATGGCCCTGATTGTAACGTTAGCTTCTAATGAGTGACGGTGGAGACAGCCAATCACACAAGAGATCCAAACAACACAGAGCCAATCAAGTGCTGGCGGTCTAAACTCAGACAGGTGGGTTTCAGCTTGAGCGGTTGCTTCCCGCCTAGTCCTAGTGCTGACGATTTTACTGTTTTTGGACAGTAAAAAGTGGAGGGGACCAAATTGGACATTTGAAAAAGTGCAGGAGACATGTCCCCTTTGTCCCCCCCCAAAAAAAAATTTACGTCCGTGCACCAAATTCTTTCCAAAGTGCAAAACAGCCAAAAGCTTCATCTTAAACTCTACAGGCCTGAGTCGGGATGTTTGTTAAAAGTCTGTAACATTTGTACAAGTACGGCTTGTTTAGCAGGGTTAAAGGTGAACACCTCTTATCCTAGATATAATATGGAACCTCAAATTTAGTTTTCTAAGTTACATCTGAATAAATCACCAGACTTTTGAAAGAATGTCTTTTAGATAAAACTGAAATAACATACAGATGTTTGAACATAATGCTGAGTAATGTGACTGCAGAAGACCTTACAAGCGTGTCATCCTGTTAACTCCTCAGGGTCTGAAAATATTCGACAGTGAAATGTCAGACCATCTGTCTGGCCCAAAGTGGGTCATCAACAGAATGAAGATCCCAAACACGGCTGCACATCTACAACAGAGTGGGTGAGGGAGGAAAAGAGTCAAAGTGTTGTAATGAAACTTACAAAGGTCAATACTTCAATTTATTAAAAAGGCTGTGGTGGGATCAGAACTACACAGAAATAAATCTCTGCAAACCACAATGACTGAAAATGGTAAATATTGGGCATAATTTTCAAAAACTGCATCTCCCAGAATTCAAAGTACTAAAAAATTTACTTCATCTGATCACAATGAAGTCATTTTTTAAATATTATTTCCTCTGACAACTTTAGACACATACCTATTTTAAACTGCAGATGATTCCTAATATTCAGATCGTGCTTATACTTTCTAAGTCAACTAAACATAATTCAGCTACAAATAAATTACTAATTGTAAATATTAATAGCTACACAAGTCAAAGGTTGTTGGACAACCTTTGACTTGTGTCAGAGGAGTAAAAATTCCTCCAAAATGATGTGGGAGACTGAAAAATTACAGATAAAATGTATTAGGAAAAACTGAGTATTTACTGACAGTATATTGGATCTGTGTGCAGAAAATATTGATTATTAAAAGGGTGGAAAACAGGCTATTTATATAACTGCCATACACAACATGTTACATATGTAACAAGAAAGAAAGAACAAATTTAACTCTACTGATTTACTACTTCCTCAGCTGGACATCATGCTGAGCAGACGCCTTTTAATGATGCATCGGTTGAAATCAGGTGTGTTTAAGCATAGGAACATCCAAACTCTGCAGGGATGAGAGGCCTCCAGACCTGCAGAGAGAAAATATGACCTGAAATATTGCTGTACGGACCTTGGATGTGAACATTATTTTGGCAGAGCTGGGAGTTCATTCATTTGGACAAGCAACGTCTACTTCAGTAAAGCATACGTGGTCCTACTTCTTACATTTTAGACTGTTTTTGTATTATTATTTTTATTGTATTATTTATGTGTTCAAACTTTGTTGCATACATTTTAAACCTAAATAGAATAAATTATTGCTACAATTATCTGTCAGTTGACTTTACCTGCAGTCCCATTGGGAATTTGCTGCCTTTCTTCAAAAGTTATTGGGTAATCGCCTTAAAGAGGTGTCAAGTGTGTCACATGGCAACATAGAGACACACATGATGAATAAGCATACTTAAACAGGCATGCATGCTGACAGAAGATGCAAACGAATGCATAAGGGCCCCATGACATGTAAAACCGGCAAGTCTGCAAGCCATCTGCAAAGATAGGAACTGATTCCAGTTTTCCAGCTGATTGTGTTTTCTGGCTAACAGCTGTTTGTTTCTGCTGAGCGACACAACTGAGCGGTCTGAAACAGTCCTCTTTCAGCTCATAACCCTCTTTCCTATCTTACTGACTGCAAGATCATCGTAAGAGAGAACAGTAGCCTTTAATCAAGCTTTACACTATTTTACATTTAATGAATGTAAAATAGATCTATGCAGCCATAAGAATCCAATAATAAATATTCAAAACGTCTCCTCTATATTGCACTCTTTGTTGGGAGTGAGCTGGAGCGAGGGCTCAGCCACCCTGCTGACTGCCTGCACTTCTCTAAATAACCCCCCTTCTCCTCTTCCTCTTCATCCTGACTGGCACACACCCGGAGACTCACACGCACTCACTGAAATGGGCATCCACACAAGAAAATGGGACCTGCTCCAACACATATATGAAAATCCACCAGCCTCCCTCTGGGGGACCATTAGAGGGGAAAGTCAAGCCTGGCAATAAATGGTGGGGCGAGACGGGTGAGGCAAAGATAGCCGTTTCAGGCTGAGTCACGAACGGGCGTGTAGCGCCACGGGCAGCTGTCAGAGCTCACCAGCTGAGTGGTCTAGACAAAGCCCACAGGAAGTCTGTCATCCCCTCCGTGCATATGTTTGACAACATGCTTGGAGTCAAGGATCACGATCAGATATGTTGAGGAGCCGGTAATGATTAGCATGTGTTGATTGCTCCAATTAAAGTTTCGTTCCAGGCACAGAGACACAGAAGGAAGGTTAATGAAAACATTTAGCCTTTCTTGGCCTTTTTTCTCTGCTCATTATATGTGTGATTTTGTTTTTTTAGTCTCTTCATGCTTGCGTTAAATTGAACACAGTTATAATTTTAACTCAGGTTTAAATGTGTTAATTAGCACGATTAAGAACATGTATGGTAGTACATCAAATAAAAACAATATAAATATATATTTATATAAATATAAATCACCTAAGTAGTTACAGAAGAATGAAACTGCATTGTTAGTAGAAGGTAACATCAGGGCAGCATATGCAGTGCCCCACAAAAGCACCTATTTCTACCCCCTTTTCCCACTTTGTCAAATTATAAAAACAAATCTTAATCTACTTTACAATGACTTGATGTGATTTTTTAAGGCCGCACAAAATAATGGAAAGCAGAAAATGTGACAACTGTTAATCGCATATGGTGAGAGCATTAAATAAATTGCTCATACAGAGCTAAAAGATGTTGCATTTATGGTTTCCAACAAGTGATGCAGGGGACACAGTTAAAGAAGGTTAGCTGGTGAGAGTAGAACTGAACTGAAGTTTTTGGCTGACATGCCTTTCTCAGAACCTCACTACCAAAAGACATGGCAGAGGCAACATCATGCTGTAATCATTTATAATAATTATTTGGAATGTTAAGTTTTGTCAGAGTTAATGTGTAAAGGAATGATGATAAATACAGGAAAATCCTGGAAGGAAATCCGAGATTTTAAAAATACTTCAGACCGTATTGGGGGTTCAATAAAGCTTCCAAAGCTACAGTTAAATGATTCATATTCAGTGGAGTAAATCAATCATATTCATGTATCAGAATGGTCCGGTCAAAATCCACATCTAAAGCCAACTGCAAATCAGAGGTCTCCTTTGTTCACAAACCATTTATAAAAGCCTGAACATCAGTGCATATTACTGATGTTTGGAGCAATATTTAAAACCATCTGTGATTTTCCTTCCACCTCACAATTATGCTTTATATTTTGTATTGTATCCCAAGAAAATAAATTGACATTTGCGGTTGTAATGTGACAAAAAACACTTTTTAAACAGACAGTATGTACCTTTAACGTCACTAAATAAGGGTTGGGCTCATATAGAGGGCTCTTAAAGTTCTGCTCAGGTAAACAACAAACCTTTCTAAACAAAAATAATAAGAAAAAAAAAAACATCCTTTAAAGAGTTTTACATTAACTGTGCAGAGAGTTTGAGATTGTGTTTATAGCTTTCTATAAAGACTCAGAAATCAGGTCAAGCATCTCAGTTTATAGCACACATATGGGTTATTGTGTTGGGTGGCATTAGCTGAAGCTCAAATAACATATGGGTCATACGAGGTATGATGCAAAAAAACTAGCAAAGGAGATCAAATAAAACAAAAAATACATTATTTTGTCACTTTTAAAACAGATGATTTCACATTTAAATGAATAATAGTTTGCTTCTGATATTTTAGTTTTGTTAGTAATCCTCCTTTTTCCATGGGATGATGTTGTTTTTAGTTTGCCTATAGTTGCAGTTCCATCCATAAACATTATTTTACTTATGCCTGTAGGGCTAGTCATGCCACCCGAAATCATAAAACTCCCACCACCGAGCTTTATTATAGAGATAATTTAGTTGTGTTTTAATCCAAAAGTCTTGTTTCAAGGTCTTGTGGAATGTTAATTCATAACTGGTGTTGATTTTCTCTTTCATTGTAAATAGCTATTGTCCTCCATAACAGATTTTAGTTATACGCATGTCTCAAAACCTCCTATCAACAAAAACACACCTATAAAAAAAAAATCTAAAATAAAGATTTGGTAACTAAAACCTAAGATTAGCAACAAAAAACAAAAACAGTCACAAATCTTTTAAATGTAACTGTATCTTAAAAAAATATGATATTCAAATACAAATATCAACTGCACAGATTTCTTTTTTCTAATCAAAACTGACAGCACCGTCTATGTGTCTGTTTCACAAAACGGTTTTGGTAAAAACGCTTTAGGCATCAGTAATGTTTTCTAATACCGTCAGATTGATCAGATTTTTAAAGATTCGGAGGATGGGAGCCATGCAGACCTGTTCATTCTGTCCGGCTCAGCAGGAAACAGAAGATTTATCTGGATCTAATTTTAGATCTCCAGCCTGGTGCCAAAGTCCAGATTCATTGTAGTGCAGCTATTCAGGACAAGGAGCCTGTTTAAAGCTCTTATACAATGGATGTTAAGATGTATTTGACTGAGGGGGGTAGAGGTCCTTTTTATCTGTGACAAACATCCTGTTGCGGGTCAAGACTAGGACGGGTTTATTACCAAAATTAATGTTTATTTTTTAATCTAATTGTTGTTATCTGTTACTGGAAAAGAGATGCGTTTTATTATCTGCCTGTTGTTGTCAGCGACTTTTCAAATCAAATACAAAAAGTCAAATATGATCCTTTAAGTCTTTGATTTTCTAAAGATCAGATCTGTGGCTGAAACATGTTTCCGATCTTCAGCTCTGTTCCTGTAACCGAATTTCAGATGAACAGAAAAGTTGACTTCTGTGCTTTAGACCTGAACTCTGGAATAATCTCCCTCTGGATCTGATGCAAGCAGCTACATCCACTCAGGCTTTTAAGAGCCCACTCAAGTCTCAGTGATCTGCCCTTGTCTTCACCTGATGCCACTCATTACAGTCCTAATGCAACTTTCAACTCCATCGCCGACCCAGATTCACTACCCTGCAAACCACTCTTGTCTTTTGATTTGCTTGCTGTACTACATTTGTTATGACAAAAAGAAGGCTTGAAATGAAGGGTCCTCTTAACTTTTAAATAGAAACCTCTGCTTTCATTAGCTCATAACATATATACAGACAAAGAATCAGAAATGGGGCCAATAACCTATTCTACATGGATGGCATCAAGTTTTATGTAGACACTAATTTGCTGATCCACACCGCCAGGATCAACATCCGATTGAAATTTGGTCTGGAAAAATATGTTTAGATGCTAACAAGGAAGAGATAATCCACACTGGCAAATTGGCAAAAAGAAAGCATTAACAGATTCCTGCAATAAGTAAGGCAAGTCCCAAAAAGTCAGCATAACCTCTGTATGGTGGAACCAACGCTAAATCGAATTTAAACAGGCTATACATTAAACACAAACAAAGAGACACAAAGAGTATCAAGGGTAAAAGTTTAAACATGCAAGCTCTTAAATTTCAGGAAGATGCCCCTCAAGTAATGGAGTGTCCAATAAATGTCTCAGACAATGGAAACTGGAAGAAAATGACCTGAAGGACACATCATGGAAAGAAAGGCTCCTCAGCATGGGATGTACCACAGACAGAAGTGGCTGATACAATAAAATCATACCAGTGACTGGAGAGTGCAAGTCTGAAGCACGAACTGTGGCAGCACTTCAGGCTTTGAGCACCAGAGCAATAGAAGCCTAGAACCTACCACACCTGTGTATGCTAGGCTGTGCAAAGAGGCCCCAGAAATAATACAGCATTGCATAGCAGGACGTAAGATACTGCTAGGAAATGAAAACATTGAACACCATAAACAAGTGGCTGATAAAGTGTAAAGAAACATCTGTGCAGAGTATTACCGGGAGAACCTTTGGTCAAAATGGGAAACACCTCCGAAAGCTGTAGAGAAAGGCAGAGTTAAGATCCTGGGGAAACTTTCAGATCCAAACTTACCTCTCTTAGCATTCAAAATCGAACCATGTCCTATGGGAAGTCATACAGCTTGATAGCATACATGACTCTAGACTATAGAAGCAGGGTGTAACTGGTCAGGTAAACCTGAATGAGACACAAGCATTGATGGGTTACTTGTACGCAACAGAACTAATATTGCATCTATTTCCGACATTAAGAAAATTGTTGCTCATCTTATCAAGGCTTGAAAAGTACATCCACATTTTAAAAAAATTTTAGTGAGGTATATATAGATCAGCAAGTTATCATTAATAATCCCACAAAAATATTCGGCTCTCTGATAACTCCTGCTTTCCTGCATTTAAACTAAGTCTGTCATCTGTTGTCATTTAACGAAGACTTGAATTGGGCTCCGGCTGATTTCAACCTCATGGGATCAACGGTACACTTGACAGATTGACAAACTCAGTCAAAGTGTGAAAATAACTCCTTGGTGCTGGAAGACCCTGAGGTTTGAGATAACGCTTCTCAAAAGACAGCAGAGAACTATGCGGCACAGTTAAAATCATGAGTTTGTCGAGCAGGAGGAACAGTGTGACATCTTGGAGAAAAGAAATACAATCGTATAAAAAAGCCATTTGGTCAGAAAAGACAGCATTTCCAGACCCCAGATTAATCCGTGAAATAAAGTAAACCCAGTCTGTTTTTGTGTAGCACCACTCACAGAATAAATAAACTATTAAATGTGCTTCCCCAGCAGCTTCTCTGGGCAGCAAAGTCAGACTAAATACCCAAGAAAGTTGGTTAAGAAGTGCTTGTTAAACTTTAAAAGATGATAAATTACAGCTCAACCAACAGGGAAGAGCTTGAACAGGCATAGTTGGATGGTGGGTCAGCTTACAGTTAAAGCGTGATCCATAAACAACAGCCAGACAACCACAATGATCGTAAGACGGTGGAAAACTGAAGTATGCACAATCATCCAGCAGAATTTCTCAAATTAACCTGACTCACAACACTATTATCTAGGTGTCAATTAAACAGAAGTAATCAACTGAAGGGAGATACATGCTAAACAAATATGGCATTGACCAAGCCCCTGATAACAGACACTGGGTTACAGGTTTCAGTATCTGTAGTTCTTTTTTTTTAAATCAGCAGCAGTTTGTGCAGGTTTACTCCTTGCCAGAGCAGGAATTCAAGGGGGAAAGCTCAAAAATTGAGACGTCTAACTAAAGGAAAAAGGCAAAATGCCTGAAATGCTTGTTTACAGTATATTGCACTTATCGGGGTGCCATACAAAAGCAGATGGACACAACTTTGTCTATTAATACCAAACGGCACCAGTAGTCCTTTAAGATGGATAGCTCTAGTGTCTGGTAATCTGAGGACTGTATGAAACTGAGTTGTTGAATGAGACATACTGGATCAACATAAACAAACAATAGAGAGCTGTAGACATTAGCCCACAAAACTCCCTAGTCTCTTGCTCTATATCTTACTCACTTTAGCACCCCATGCTATGATGTAACTTGGAAAACTTACCTTAAAATGTTAATGAACACTTTCTTTGACCTCAACTGGGAATCAGCACAAGGAAAGATGGAGTTTCTTATAAAAAACAAACAAAAACAAAACAGCTGTGGCGCTGCAAGAGGCGTCTTTAGGGAGAAAAACAATAACTGCTTCACAGATTGACCATAAATGCTGCATTACAAACTTTGTTTGGCATCATATAAAAAGTTTTATTTGAACAGCATTTTTAAGCATCCATAAAACCTCATCAGAAAAAGTATAAAGGTATTTTTAACTGCACTGCTTACATATTACTGTTTGGACTTTTTATCTTTATCCAACTGTATTTATTTTGATGAGAACCAAAAATTTACCTAAATACTGATGAAGCATCATATCTTTTTAATTTGTTAGCAAACATTTAAATAAATAAGGATGCTTCAAATTTGCATTTGAATAATTGAATGTGATCCAATTTAAAGGTTTAGAGTAATAAAAAGAAGATTTTAAGTCTCTATTTTGTTTGTTACATTTATTTAAAAAATATAATATATACAGATATATACACAGAGAGTGATATTGATATTTTACTGTATTTATTTAGCTTTAATGTAACCTATACTATTTTATTTTATTCTATTTTAACTCCATCAAGAAGGTAAATCTCAAACAAAGCCTCAAGTCTTTTGCAGTCTGCCACAAGTTTTATGAAACAACTGCTCTGTATTTAGCTCCATCCATCTTCCCATCAGATTTGATAAGCCTCTCTGTCACTGCTGATGAAAAGCATCCTTACATGCTGTCACCACCATGTTCTACAGACAACGGTTGGCTTTTAAAAACACCTAGATTTATAGTTAGAGTTTACACAGAGGGCTAGACTACAAACTAATTAGGTGACTTTAAAGGGCAGACCCTGGATAATGTGAAGGAGGAAAGGAAGCTTACATGGATGAACAACATATGTTTCAGTTTATTTTTAAAACGGTGCATCATCTTAAATGCACCTCAGAAAATTGCTCTACTTTAAGACAGTCTAATATATAATGCTGATGAAATACATTTGGCGTTGTGGAAGAGGTAAGAGGTAGAAATATGTTTTACAAGACACATGATCATAAAATGTTTCTTGTTTATAGCTTATAGCTTTTCTGTTTTCCTTTGTGGAGCACAGACACACAGAATAATGTGGCACAACAAATCTCTCTCCGCTTCAGTTTAAGCCGAATCAGGAGGTGAATTTTTTTTTCCCCTCCCCTCTGAACAAAAAGTTGTGAACTCTGCAGAGGCTTTGCAGTTTCATCGAACCGTGCATGTCCACAAATGTCTAAGGAGGAAATACGGCTTCAACTGTGTGATGCCTTCAACAGTTTCCCCTCCTCAATTAAACTGTTTTGAGTTTACATCTAAATATTAGAGCAAGGTTTGTGCAAAAAAGCTCCTGGGTGAGAAAGAGAGTCTTGGTTTTCAGTAGCTACTGAAATTAAATTAGAAACACCTCCTTTAGTCGGCTTCTCTGCATTCCTTAGTGACTATTTTGGTTGCTGCACATCTCTTTTAATTTTAGGCAACATATTTAACAGCTTCCAAAACCTCTACAGTATCTCAGTGAAGATAACTACAAACGTTTATGCTGTAAAATCGAAATATTAAGATTTAAAAAGAAAACGTTTAAAAAGTCATAATTAGGGTTGTGGTAAATCATTTAAATTGAACGACATTTAAAGAATGCCAAGAAGTCAAAGGAAGGCTATTTCTACCTCGTATTTATTTTTCATTAGTAAGATATGTCAATAATCAGTAGCACTCCAAGACATTACTTAAAACTAGAGAGTATTTTATCTAAAATAGGCCTTCCATAGCCCAAAACAGACTGTGACTGTATTTATTGTTCAAAAACAAGAACAAAAATGTTTGATGAAAAACAATAAAAACAGTCATAAATTTCAGACAAGCACAAGAGTGTAAATATTTTAAAACAATAATATGCTTTTTTTTTATTAATCGTGAGTGCACAAGTACCCTAATCAAAGTAAATATAGGGTTTGTGTAAAATATCTTAAGATAGTAAAATGTGTCTCTTTTCCAAAATCCTGCCACCGAAGAATGCTTCCAGAAAGCAGTGCAAGCCCCTAACAACTACTTTCATTAAACAGAGAGTAATAGCACGGCTTTTGGCTGTTTTCGTTTTAAACAACTTTGCTTTTGTTGAACATTCTCCTTTTTGGGGTCGGATTTGTTTGGTTTAGCCAAGCTGGTCGCTTTTAAATGTCTTCCTAAACAGAAATGGTTTTCGTAAAATTATTATTGTATTCATTAAATTATGTAAATTATAATCTTAATTTAAACACAAAGTTTTATCCCTATCAAATGTAAAGGCTGATCCAAATGCAACTATTAAGCTATGGTATGTTCGATTTTAGGTCCAACACTTTTTAAATATGATGTGGTTCATTTGAACAAAAATACATATTTTTTTATGTTACACCGACCTTTCAAGCTTCTTTGGGTTTGATGGCATTTGTCCTTTGTTTATCCCACACATTTTTAATGGGTTTGTGCCGGTGAGTCATTAACACTCACATTAGCGTTCTGATGTGATTCCACCTTGTTGTTGATACTGATAGCCTCAGATATATTATAAAAATCTTCAAATCTTTGGTTAGAATTCCTTAATTCTTTCGTATTTCTAGACACATTGGACCCATCATCTTTTACCATGGGTACAATGATCCTTCAAGGATCTTTAAAATCTTCCACCGGATATTAAAGTCAGTTTGTTAGTTGTATATTAATTTTGCACAAGGTGATGTTTGTAAATATTCAAACTAAACATAGAATGTTTAAAAAGGAAATATGGACTAATTTAAACTTCAAAACAAGATTTTCACACACAGTGTTCAGTTTGTCAATGTTCAGTGTTCAGGACACAATTAATTTAATGACACCGAGATCCACAAATTCACAAACTTTGCTCTACAACTGAGGGAAATGTGGAACACAGCAATCATCAAACAATTAAGCATAACATTTTAATGCATAACTCTAGCAGGTGTATAATTAAAGTTAATTGACTTGTATATTATTGCAAATCATATAGAATATCTGACTTGGTGAAAATCTACCAGACCACCAAAGGAGAACATTGAATTAACCACTTATTCTACTGTTAATAGAATAACTGAAATAGTCATGTTTTCCATTAGGCGTTACACTTACACTTTGAAATTCTTTCTGATGGTTACGAGCTCCATATCAAGCTTGCAACTTTCCCTTTTCAAAACCTCTGCACACCTGGTTAATGTTGTCCACAACTACCTACCTTGTTCACTTGTGACGCTGATGACGACAAAAAGGATGTTACAACATTGATGTCCATAAACTTTTCACAATGAAAGCCCATAGCTGATCAGTAAGCTCCAGGAAGCTGTCTCCTTCCACTCAGAAACATGCTGGTTAAGTTAAATGAATGTTTGACGTTTTAATCTTCCTGGTGTAAAAGTTATTTTTGGATTAATTAATCTGTTTAAATGGGAAAAAGAAAATTTCAGATTCTTCCTTTCATCAATGCTTTTCCCTTATCAACTGCATGGTGCAACAGGACACAGTTAATTTAATGACACCGATATCCACAAATCAACATGAACCTATCAGCTGTGACACTATTAAACTGAAGCAAAATCATATTCAAAAATCAGATTTTTTAAATTACCCTGCAAAGAAACATAAACTTTAAGATTTACAGTGTTAAACACATGTTTCTAGTATGAAAGCTGTTTTTTCTTATTAAACAGAACATGCCAATGTGAATAAAGAGCCTGTGGTTAGCATTTAAATTAAAATCATCGGAATGACTCCACCGGTATAAATCCTGACTCATCTGCCTCGTTTTTGAGTGTTTTCTAAGTAATGTCAATGTTGCCGAGAAGTTTTTCCGCCTTTTGTTTAATGTTCATGATTTTTTTAAAGATTCAAATTATCAGTTCAAAGAAAAGAACAGGAGACCCTGAGAAGAAAAATAAATGTATTTCCACGTCACCAAATAAATAAAAAAAAGGTTATCCGAAAATGGCTTTTTATCACTTATTTCCAGGAGCACTTTGAGAAGAAAACGAAAATGTTTTGTTTGGTTGTTCTTCTTTAACTTGCCATTACAAATTACTGCATAACTGATATGCAACTATGAGTTTGAGTTTTAAAATTAAACATGCATACTGAACAGCTTTCAAGGAAATATCCTCAAATATTGACCTTTATTACTAAGGTCAATCATTGGGCATCTTTTGGGGCTTTTAAGCCATGCAGGAGATTACTTTAGTCCTAATCATACAGCAACCCTCACAGAGTACAATTATTAATGAGGAGTTGAAGTATAGCCTTAAAAAGGCTCCTGAAGGTTTGGGAGTTCAGACTGTATAAACACAAAACACAAAAAAATAAAAAAGTGCTTGCTTTGATCTTGTTTAGTTAATTTTTTGTTTAATGTAGGTCTGTGTTACCTTCAGAGAGTTGCACTGGCCTACATATACAAAAAATTATGGCTCTGATTAGACAAAACAATTCACTGTTTATAAATACAACCACTACTGTTGATGTAAGCAGAGCTTATAAAGACTAATAAGACATCAATAATTATCCCAAAAAAACACTATATTGTCATTTTAAAGACTTTTATAGACAGAGTTGCAGACAATAAACTATTAATGCCACTTCGAGTAGGATTTAAAAATACTAGGTGGTGAAATTAAAAGACCTGTTGGCTACTATAAACAGCTGTACGTAAGGCTTGTGAAACTAGTTAAGGCAACACTTTGCCAATCAAAGATTATTATTATTTTCTGTGTTTTTATTGTTTGAAACAATAACTCTGACCAAATGCAAAATAAACTCAGGATTTTTTAAATAATCATTTATGACACCGATTGATGGTCAATCTGTGAAAGTACATTTATAGGAGCTACAAAGCCCCCAAAGCAAGATTTTATTAAAAGGCGCTTTCAAGACAACATTATCTTCCACAAAATAGTCGTTATTTGAAGAATAATTGCGGTTGAACTGATGAAACAGGATCCCATGTAAGATCACAAACATCCTCAACATTTAATACAAGCAACATTAGTAACTGTTTTAATTATTCTTTTAAATTTTTATTGGTCTCTGCGCGTTCTTAAAATAAAAGTTAGACAGGATTTTTTTTATACCAACCAGAACCACTGTAGGATTTCAACTATGGGTGTCCAGAGTGATCCTGTTGAGGTTAGTTATGTTAGCTAATCCCAGCTGCAACTTTTTTATAGTTGAATATAAAAATTGTTCGGCATAATGTTGCTCTATCATTACTTCAGTGATTTCATCAAGATCAAAAACGTATTTCTCAACTTGCCCTCACAGTTTTTGTCTCTTAGTTAATAGAAAAGCAACCTATCAAGGCTGACACAAGAGTTTGGCCATGAGGTGCTATAAACAGGAATGAAACTAATGTTAAGATACAGACTTATGTATAAATAAAAACGTGGACAGAAAAATCATAACAACCTTTTAAGGCTTCTGTTAAAGAAAGGTAACATCAAAAGTAACATAAGAAATTTTTTCTCTGGCTCTATTGTTATGTATTATAACACAAGATAGTTTATTGAACGGGAGCACCAGGACATAAAAGTGAGTAAGCTCATAAACACAACTTAAACATAGATTTGTGAGGAGAGGAAGAGAGGAATTAAATACAGATGTCCCGTATATTGTGGTTCTTCATCTGCTTTATATTTTAGCCTGTCTTTTTTTTCCACCTAAATTAAAACAATTTAATTTTTCTTTACAGCCGACATATTTTTCAAATTTTGTTTCCCGCTGACTTTATTTATTGATGAAATCCCCAAAGAGTTGGACAACTTATGCAAACTTTCAGCTGTAAAAAAAATAAATAAAAATTAAATGGCTTTATGCCGATCAGACACACTAGAAGTAATTTTAATCCGTGTCTCGGAAATTACAACAACAGCTTTGAAACTCTCCTGAAAACAAAACTGAATTAGAGCTAAATAAAAACGCCCTGACACACTAAACTGGTAATACAGATTAAATAAACCCAGTGTAAGTCATTATTCACACTTTATACGGCACAATCCTCTAATAAATAGCTTCTTAAAAAAGATCACTCTTTTCAGCTCAGGCCCTCATTTGTGTTTAGCTGAAGCCACGGAAACAGATGTAAAGCTTAAAAACTGTAGGAACAATTTATTTTTAAGCATTTTGAGGTGTATTATTGAGAATTAATTAAGTGTTTCCTTAATAACCAAAAGTGTTGTTAATGCTTCTAAGAGCTACTACTAATTACACATAAAAATCCTACTACACTAAAAGCACATAGGAAAATAACCTTGTGTTAAGAAATGGGGTCGTTTAATGTTTCTGCTTTGGCTTCAGATTGAAACTTCAGGTATCCAACAGAGGGCCTTCTATACAATAGCTGCGATGCTGGGCTCATCTTCTGCAAGTGTGTGTCAGCACATCTGCAATTCATCGGACAAATTTTCCTTGTTTTAGTTTATGGCTCACTCCGGATCACAAACCCATAACTGGTAAGTGCAGCTTGACATCTTCATCATCGTCAACTTTAACCTCTTCATAAGGCTTGTCCCTCCAACAGTCCACAGCCTACTGGTGATCACCTCAGATCATGCCATGCTCAACCGTGGATTCAACTCGCCCCTCACTGGCAGTTTTATCCTCCATCTCTGTTACCGCTTGCAGTCCATCATCACCTTGATCAATGCATATTTTGATTCTTCATCTACTTTTAAGGGTTTCTATTCTACAATTTCCCGGCATGTGGGGCAGAAGCTTTTACAAAATCGTGACACCATGACTCATAGAATACAAACTTAAATCAGCTATATTAAGTAAAACTTAGAAGTGTAAACTAACAAAAACAAGGCAATCTACTGATACAAGTAATCCGGATCAAGCGTCTAGATCACTTTTACTTTTGGTGATATTGTGTGAAATGATCTTTCGATGATCTGATTTCTATGTAGCTAAAAACAACAACAACGGAAAATGTTTCAAGTTTTCTTTCCCATTCTCAGTCTTACCTGGGTAAAATGGAAAATATCCTTCTAGAAATATCACAGACTTTTATTCTTGCTTAATTTGGGCTGAAGGTAATGTCAGTTCAGTTCATCAAGTTCCACTAGACCTTAATGAGGAGAATGTCTGACATTAAAAATGGCTAACAGCTGTATATCTGATCAAAATGAAAGTCGTCTGATTTTGGTCTCCAGCTGATTTGTGTGACATTCTAGCTATTTTTCTAAATTACACAAGGACAACGGACTTTAAAGAAAAAAAAAATAGACGAATACCCAACAGCAACACTCACAGCAAAACAACAGACATAAAAATGCAGACACAGACTAAACTTCTGCTTTTATGGAGGTGTTCACCAATCTTGAATAGTGAATCAAATGTATTTGACCAACTGCCCTTTGCTGCTGCTGCTTGACTCACATTTTAGTTTTGGGGATCAGATTACACATTTTTTTTTTACCAAGTAGGAACATAATGCATTGGATAATGGTTTTCCTTTCACAAAACTTAGCTGGAGAAAAACTCATTTTTGCAGCTAAGTTATTTCCTTTTATCTTCCATGATATGAAGAATTATTTGAATGATGCTTTGTATTATACTCTATATTGTAAATTTTTTACACCGCATTATGGAAATATTTTATATAAGCTGGTGGTTTGCAAATTCTACAGCTTTATGTAACTTGGAGCTTTGTTACTATCAAGTCCTTGTTTATCCACGTGAGACTCAACTTGTCTGTTTTCCTTCACCCTTTGCACCCTCACAGCTTATTTTTACGCCACAGCTGGCTGTGGTTTTCAAAGAAAGAAGGGTAGAAAAAGTCACTTCTGTTTAGCATCAAAAAGAAAAGAGAAAAGTCTGAATATCTTATCACCTATTGGACCAAATTGTCCTTCAGAAAGTGGTGGAGATCTGATATAAACTAAAAAAAATAACCTTGCCTGCATATTCCCACGAGTGTTTTTTTAATGTTAAGGTTGCAATTAATTGTCATTATCATACGGACAAACTAAAAAATAAGAAATAATCAAAGAAGACGTAAGGAAGAGCAAAGTAGACTTCTACAAGTGTTATTTTATCCTTGGTACAATTTCCATACACCTGTTTAAGCAATTCCTTCAAAGTGCAAACACCATCATATCTACCGGGAATATTTTAATAAAATAATATAATTTAATAGTGATGAATATTTTAATAGAATAAAATAACTTGTAGAATAAACGCAGAGACAGTCTGCCGTCTTAAAAGATGGGAAACAAATGAACTGGGTAATGGATAAAGCAGTAGGATGAAAAAAAAAAATCCAGTTACAAACAATGAACATCTTAGAGTTTAAATAGTAAGAAGAATTACTACAGTTGAGATGCAGGTGGTCGATTACAAACAGCGTGCAACTGGAATACAGAAAACAGGCAGACTGATGGAATGTGAATAACAAACACAATGTGATTGGATATGATTGCTTTGCAGCTACAATCTCTTGATGATTTGTCCTAATTGATGGAATCCTAAAATCTTCTCTCCATCAAAAAATCTTGAGGGAGAAATGTTTGACAGTCATCTAGTGAGGTTACGCTAAAGCATACTGAACAGTAGGATAATGATCTAAAGCAAACCGGCATTTAAATCTGATGACGATGCTTTGCCATGACCGTACAAAAGCTGTCAATACTCCTAACCTCACATTCCATTATTAAGGGAAATCATTATTTGAAAACTTCTTTTTGTTTTAACTCAGGATATCTTTTATTTCTTTTTTGTTTTTATTTGACTGTAAGTTTAACAAAAAGGCAACCACAAAATTCTATAAGAGGGGTTCAAACCTGTTTATATTTATGTATAAAAGTAAAGTAGTGTGCAGCAGTCACATTCATGTGGTCCTGAGTTTGATATAATGACACATACACAGAAATATGAGGTGAGATAAAAACAGCTTGTCATAGCTGGTAGATGTATATCTGAATTATTAATTTTGAGAAAAGATTTCCCCTCAGAGAGGATTGAATTAAATTTGCAAAGTTGAAACAGCGTGGTAGATTCAGTTAAAAAGACTTTAGTTGAAACAAGTTCAAAAACAGTTCAGCCCCACCGGCTTGAAAAAGAGTTGTAAAAGAGACTTTTCAGCATTAGGATTTAAAATAAGTTAGTGTTGATTTTACTCAAAACAATAAAAGATAAATCAATTATTCAACTTACGCGCTATATTCTGCTGCTACCTCAAATCTCTTGCCACACTAATGAAATAAACCATCCATGCTTTATGTGCAACAAACTATTGCGATTTCTCCAGAAGAACTTTGCCTATAAATAGTAGAGGAATAATTTGATTTTTAATTCTTAACTTGATTTTCTTTCTTTGACACAATAACAAACAGAAACGAGTGAAGAGACCTCAGAGACTTATCAAACGTAAGTGCTTCAGATGTCAGTAATTCAGCTTTGATTTTCAGATATGGTCTTTTCCTCTTCACCATTAGGGCCTGACAGAAATGTTCTATCACATCTTGTTGTTTTTTCCCCCTAGTTTTCCAATCAAACTGACTGCCTGGGCACTTCCTGCTCTGTTTTGTTATCACAGCTCTAATAATTCTTCCATGACCTCTTTCCTTTATCTTTATAAAATTGTAGATATCTTGCTAATTTGTAAGCTAATAGTAGTTTCTATCTATAACAACAACTAAAATGGCCCAAGATAGAAAGATAGAAGGAACTGTGTTGAATTAGAGTGCTTTCAAATGTGAAGAAAACTTGTTTTTGACACACTTGTATAGCATAGGCTGGTGAGGTGTTTTTAATTGACAGACCAATTGCTTTGTACCAGTATAGAATGAAAGAGAAAATATAGAATATGACCTTAACCTCAAACACATGTGGACTATGCGGGACACTTGATCGAAAAACACACCCACACGTCTATTCCTGATTGAAAACCTTCCCAAAGGACTTTGCTATAATTATTCAAGACTCTTCTTGTCATTCACCTAACAAGAAGTGTTAGCCATAATAATGTAAAAGACCTGTAGTCAAAGTATTAACCACTCAGTTTGCTTTTTCAAACAGGCCCACGCCGGCTTGAATTAGTTCTTTCCATTAATGAACACAATGCTCATTTGGTAACTGTTTTGTATTTACTCTGGTCATTGTTATTTTATACTGAAATTACTTTGATTATCTGAATAATTCAAAAGTATTGTTACTTATGAATTATTCAGATAATTCAAAAGGACACAAATCAGTAATAGATACAAACATTTTTCTCTCTAAATATTACATTTAATCTGCTGTGCCTTATTTTCACTGGTAGGATATGACGGACAGGACTTACTCGTGGTATTGTATCTGACACCGTAAAACATCTCGGGGCAGGGCCGGGACACCATCTGCCCGGCGCTGCTCCTGGGCCAGCAAGTGCCAATGCCATCGACGGAGCTTTCGCAGTAGATTCCTGAGCCTGAATGATGGTGGGGATAAAAAAAAAAAAAGTCTTCTGCATTCGTGCATACATCTCCAATTCCAAATAGACATCATGAAACTCTGACAATGCAGCGGTCGGGTTGGAAATAAACCGTGGAAGTGAATATGCAGCATGTGTGTTGTGTGCACAAGTTTTAATGATTACTCCTGTGCTTTGTTTCGCTGAGCTGAGAACGTCGTCTCAGGTGCCTGATCTATTTCCAGCTCTGCTCTCGTCTTTGATGTTAGTTTTAATAATCTGGGTTTGTGTCTAACTTGTCTCCCCTGGGTGGTATTCCACAGTGACTCTGCTTTGTAGTAACTTCGTGGGGAATCGGTTTAACACATCTGAGGGGTGTAACGCGTCGACTCACCGCTCCACTGGCTGGTGGTGTTGCTGTGCGTTTGGTTCCAGGAAGCGACCAGGGACTGCACTGCATGCGAAAGGGAAACAGCTTCATCAGCAAAATCCAGACTTAATTTGCACATTTTATTCAAGGTTATAAAAATCTTATTAGATTTTGCTTAACAGCTAGAGATTCTAAAAATAAAAGGGTAACAGTAAACACCACTGACAGACCTTTCCTTGAGCAATTTCAGGACTCTACCTGCAAATATAAATCTAGACGTGCCCTGAAGGTCAGGCCATTATTTCTGCAATAATTCCACAGGATTTGGATGAAAAGAATACGGAAATAAGGGATGCTCGCCTGGGGCAAAGGTGGCACTCAATATTGAGCTTTCATCACCTTTTCCAGTAACCAGTGTTACACACGTATGTGGTGCGAAAAGCAAGACAAAAATGTCCTGAATGTAGACAAAAACAAAACAAGTTTCTAAAGCATGTTTTTACAACTTAGAAAGTATTAAAAAGACAGAAGATGTAAAAAAAATATAATGATTTTATTTTAGATTTTGCTTCTGCTGTTCTACTAACTTAAAAAGCTAGAAAACCCATGAATATGAAACAATGACAATAACTGACCAACTTATACATTACTTTCTCACACAAAACACATTTTAACATCCACTTAAACAGAAAGAGTTTAAATATTTGGAAGACAATGTGTTTTGTTTTGTTTTTTCCACATCTGCATATTCGTCTGCATATCCACAGACGCTATGGTCATGATAAAATTATGTTTTCATTGAAAAAATGTCAAAACCATCTGTGGCCACATTTTTCAACAGAAAAGGATGGAGAGTGCCTGCTTGCTTTAAAAAAAATCCAGGAAGTAAACATTTATCTTGATGTATAT
>JAVLVB010000001.1:3348464-3371701 GCA_032876305.1 Orestias chungarensis | reverse complement strand
TATAAAAGTACATCAAGATACATGTTTGCTTCCTGGATTTTTTTTAAGCAAACAGGCACTCTCCATCCAAACTACTGCATGGCTTGCTACTTACGCCAGCGGATTAAAGCAAGAGCTTTTAAATCCTTCCAAAGTGTGCCAGTTTGGTTGGTCTCCGAGACAACTTTTGGCCTTTCAGACAACTTTATTCCACAATTTTTCCCCATTTCTAATTAACTCGGTATTTAAATATTCACCATATTAACTGACACTAAAGATGGAGTGTCTCCAATTTTTTCCAGGACTTCTGTTAGCTTTTTTAGATGTAACAGCCAGTACTTTATTAATCAGTGCTTATTTTCTTTTCACAAATTTTTTTTCCCTTATTTCTCAATTTATGATGCATCAATATAAAAAATTATTGTGTGAAATAAGCTGAGCACAACTGGAAAGTATAGACCAGAAAATGACTACTGCATTGCTACTGTTTAAAAAATGTTTGTCCAAATTTATTGAACGATTATAAATGGACTGCAGCTGTGCATGACAATATACTCTAATATAAATAAATTGGGTATGTAAGTCATTTACCGGCTTGGTATATTTTTGAATGAGGAGAGTTACGCTATCGTGTATCACCATCATTCTGCACAGAGGGATGAATTGTGTGGTTTAATTTGGAGGATTTGATGTCCCTGTAATCCTGCCAATGTGGGTGTTGGATGTAAATGGGTCGTTGAGCAAAGGCACCAATAAATAAACAACCTGCCATTTAGTTTGCAGGAATTATTTACTTGTTTACAACATGCCTCATTTGTACATGAATAAAACATTTTAGCACCTACATCACAAAGTAAAAAGTAAAAATGAGATATATTTCATTTAAAATCAAACTTTAAAAAATGCGCATAAATCTAAGGGTGAAGCGTTTACATAGTAAAAACAACTTTCTTCTTTTCGTTTAGCTTTCAGTATCCTCCAGTGTAAGAATTTGTAAATACAAATTGAAAAAATCCACCACAAATTTCACTCATGGGAAAAAAAGTGGTAAAAATAAATTAAAAATTACACTACAAGTGCTGTATCAGTGGGTTACTGGTTTATGCCATTTCATGTCTTGTTATTGTGAACACAATTTTGTGATTAGTCTCGTGCTGAAGCTGAAAGTATCATCAGTTGTCTAGGAAATAAATTTAGATGTTTCTCGTTTAATTCTGTTAAACTACTTTGAAATCAAAACTACTATTTTAATAATATGCGGCAAGTTATTGAGATAGTGTGGAAACTGAAGACATCAGCGACTCGTTAATCAATTTTTTGTCCTCATATGGTGGATGTGCTTAGGTACGATACATTTCATAAATAGCAGGGGGGGAAAAATCTGATTCTCTAGTATCTCCTTTACCAAACCTTATCTTTGGTCTATCAGTTGGTGGATCTCTGCTTACAGTACATAATAGATTATATGATACTCTATAGTAGCAATGATCCTGGTAGCATTTCTGTTTTGAAAAAAAAGTAATCATTAAGTGCTTAAATGGGGCTGTGGTATTTTTGCTACAAGTTAAGGAATTTTAACCCAGCCTATGCTTAAGGAAAACAGAGTTATTTTCAATCCAGTAGGAACAACGTGGGGCATCTTTGTTCTTGAACAGAAAACCTGTCTTTGTATTTCCTGATTTCCCCTAGTCTGAGTTTAGTTGGGAGCTCTACAAGGAAATTAAATAATATAAAAAGACAGTTTGCCAATATTAACTAGGCCAAAGTTAAGATTGAAGATGAGGTTTTGGCATTTCGAGGGAATGGACACAAGAAAGAAAAGACTGAAAATCAATTTGATCCCACAAGTGTGCTAACAGGCAAGCAACTCAAACATTCGGGTGTGACAGCTCTGGGAAATAACTGCTTGTAAGAAAAAAAGAAGAAAAAAAACTGCAGTATTGTAATAAGCTTTGAGTTAATGCTTGTCTTTGACTTACGTGAGACATTCCCTGCCAGCATGAGCAGAGCTTCACATGTCAGATCTACCAAGGAGGCAGAGGGGAGGAGGCTTACAACAGCGAACACCTGCAAACAGAGGAGGGAAGAGTGATAGAGGTCAGGCTTAATCACAGAATCAAATATTAACACGTGTTCTCTCTCACCAGCTCAAATAATTTTTTATTCCTTTATAGGGAATACAGCTCAGTTCAATCAAACCCAGTGACCTTTCATGCCCTTGAAAAAAACATATGCTTCTCCTGCCTCTTTTTCTACCTATTCTCAGTATTTAATATTATTAACATGCTGTGACTTCAATGTGACGGAGATTCTGTGGTTTGAAGTACCGATTATGGTGATGGTTTGGATGCCTTCCAACCTGAAAGACTTGGAGGTCACCACCAAACGTAAATATGCAAAATAGCTGGTCAGCAATTATAGGAAGGGTTTTGTAATGCCAATACAAATAATTTTCCTATTGTCTTAAGAAAAAAAGAGGTAAATAACAACAAAAGTTGTTTTAACTAATATAACTACAGAATTGCCTTTTGTTTATTTGCATGTCATCTATTCATGCATGATAAGTATTGCAGATAGTTCACTTAGAGGATAAGTAGATAAAAACAACATATGGAGAAATACTTTAGCTTAACTTAATTTTGAAAAAACATTTTTTTCCGCATCTAATTAGTAAATTGTTTATTACAAGGGATTATAGCTAGTTGTTTTTTGCAATCAATACCAACCTCAGAAGGTTAAGGCTGGATAAGGAAGAGGCCTTCATGAGTGGTGACAAAGACAGATACAGAGAGGGGGAGTTCAGGTTTAGCAGGGCAGTGAAAGAGGCCACGACTGTATTCTGAGAAGCTCCAAAACCAGTTCTCTGCCAACAACTCTGCGTCTGTCTGGAAAGGGCTCAGGCAGATCACCAACTACAAGCCGGTAACCCCCCACTCCATCAACGACCGACGCCTCGCCAACGACCGGAACGAGTTCTACTGCCGCTTTGAAAGACCAAAGGACAGTCCTGCAACCATCCCCCACGATACCTCCCAACAGTTCCAGCCACAACCCACCACCCTGAAGTTCCCCCCCACCAGCCCCCTACCCACACCTGGGACGGCTCTTTTCATCCAGGAGAGGGACGTCAACAAAGTCTTCAGGAGACAGAACCGGTGGAAATCTGCTGGAGCGGATTCTGTCTCACCAGCCAGCCGGAAGCACTGAAGCACTGCTCAGATCAGCTGTCTCCAGTCTTCACAGACATTTTTAACACCTCACTGGAGACATGTCATGTGCCAGCCTGCTTCAAATCCTCAATCATCGTCCCCGTTCCCAAGAAGCAAAGGACCACAGGACTTAATGACTTCAGACCTGTCGCCCTGACCTCTGTGGTGATGGAAGTCCTTTGAGCGCCTTGTGCTCTCACACTTGAGAGACATCACAGACCCCCTCCTGGACCCCCTGCAGTTTCCCTCAGAGCCAATAGGTCTGTAGATGATGCAGTTAACCTAGCCCTTCACTTCATCCTCCAGCACCTGAACTCCGCAGGAACCTACGCCAGGATCCTGTTTGTGGATTTCAGCTCTGCCTACAAAACCATCGTCCAAGCTCTGCTCCAGAAGAAGCTCTCCCAGCTGAGGGTGCCCCACTCTACCTGCAGGTGGATCACTGACTTCCTGTCTGACAGGAAGCAGCGCGTGAGGCTGGAGAAGCATGTCTCAGACTCACTGACCATCAGCACCAGTTTCCCCTCAAGGCTGTGTTCTCTCTCCTCTGCCCTTGTCCCTGTACCCCAACAGCTGCACCTCCAGGCACCAGTCTGTCAAGCTTCTGAAGTTTGCGGATGACACCACTCTGATCGGACTCATCTCAGATGGTAATGAGTCCGCCTACAGGTGGATCATCTGGTGGACTGGTGCAGCCAGAACAACCTTGAGCTCAACGCTCTAAACACAGTGGAGATGGTTGTGGACTTAAGGCAGAACCCAGCCCTACCTGCCCCCATCACCCTCTGTGACTCCACAATTGACATTGTGGTATCTTTCCGCTTCCTAGGAACCATCATCTCATCTCAAGTGGGAGCCAAACATCAGCTCCCTCATCAAGAAAGCCCAGCAGAGGATGTTCTTCCTGCGGCAGCTGAATAAATTCAACCTACCAAAGACTATGATGGTGCTCTTCTAAACAGCCATCATTGAATCCATCCTCACTTCCTCCATCACCATCTGGTACGCTGCTGCTACAGCCAAGGACAAGGGCAGGCCGCAGCGTGTTATTCGGTCTGCTGAGAAGGTGATTGGCTGAAGTCTACCGTCGCTCCAAGACCTGTACACCTCCAGGACTCTGAAGCAGGCAGGGAAGATCTGGGCTGATCCCTCCCAACCTGGTCACAGAGACTCTGCCCTCTGGGAGGAGGCTGTGGTCCGTCCGGAACGAAAACTTCACGCCACAAGTACAGTTTCTTCCCATCTGCCACCAGCTTTGTCAACAAAGCCCGGTACCCACACATGACACTCTCCCCTTTCTCCACACCCCAGGACAATTACAACATTTACTCTCACTCACTCAAAAACAGTGCACATATACTTATATTTATTTATATTGTAGTTACATTTATACTGTTTTCATTTGAGTAGTGTATCGCACAAACGACGGCAAAACAAATTCCTCGTATGTCCAAAAACGTTCTTGGCAATAAAGCTTTTCTGATTCTTTTCTTTATCACCATTATGAAACAACCTCTCCAGAGGTGTAATGGTTAATTTCATGTGTTTCTGTTTGTACATAATTTTGCATCTGCAGATGGGGAAATAAAAACATTAAGAAATGCACATAATTATAATTCTACAGCATTCTCTATCAGCCATGTCTCATGTGACAGAGTTGTGACCACTAAATCAGCGTTGGATAAACAGTCTTCCGCTTTCACTCACAAGGATGGAAAACAACAAAATCTGTATTTGTGGTTTAACTGAATGACAGTGAAAGAGTAATCTGTTGTTTGGATTAATATTTCATTCACATGCTTTGATCCTAAATGGGTTTCCTCTGCTTTGGACAGGCGGGCTGTGTTGGAAACTGTTCACACCAGGAAGCTTGGCGAAACAAAAAGAAGGGGGGGGGGGGGGGGTTGTGTTACGTGTTTCACTGGAGACATCTGGAAACCAGTGATTCACAGCTAGCACACATGCAGCTCGTGTTGGTGTTGCTTCACAACAACAAAATACGGACGGTCATCTCTTTCCAGTGAATTCCAAACTCTGTTACACCTCAGTACAGCTGTGCCTCAATTGAGCACAGTTTCCTGAACTCTCAACTGGTCGACTACTATTACCAACAGAGGCCATGTTTCACTTCCTCCGTAAATAAAACAGTCCCATGGATAATTCATCATGAAAAACATTTCTAAACAGAAAAAAATGGTTGTAACAATCTAATTTTAAATTCCTTGTTATACGGCAATTATTTTTATTTAAGTATGCCATCCTTTGATCAGAGTCATAACAGATTGTCGGAATGGCATAAAATACCAAAAGTTTATTGGCTCACATCAGAGAAAAATGCAAGTTCCCCAGATTTTTAGAGCACAGTTCATTATGGCATGCTGCGCCTGTTTTCACACTCAGTGAATCCAGACAGTTATCGAAAATATACAAAAGCAAAATTTAAAAACAGCAACAACAAAAAAAAAACTCCAGAAAAACAAACATGATCCTGCAAGAACAACATTGAACATACTACATTCAGAAGAAAGCTTCTTGAGTTTACTTTTTTATGTATTTTAATCAGCGATAGCAGTTTTGTTGTTTACACGCACTCAGTATTAAAAATGAGTGTCACATAAATTAATTATCTTTTCCTGAAACTACTTGATCTTACAAGAGCTTAAATTGATTTCCAAAACATGTTCTGTGGATGTTAAATATGCTTCTATTCCACTTAAACTAAAAAAGTATACACACTTGCTTACATTTAAACAAACATCGGCAGGTTAAATCTCTTTATGTAGCAATGTTTCTGCACAGAGCCGATTAGCAATCTTCAATAAGTAGTGGCAGGGGATATTATAAATGGGATCGATTTGTTTATGTTTATTTGTTTGTGTTAGTGTCATTTTTACTGTTGCAACAAAAGCTTGACAATCTTACATAAAGTCTCAATATTTCCATACACCTCACTGTTTTAGCAGCATATGTTCACCGTACTTTGTCATATCATATCTGGCTCAAAACGTAACAAGAAATCCGTTTAGCAAACGCACCTTAATCCAAACGTATACAAGCTATACAAATGTTTAATAATTTCTTATAGGTTATTTTTATTTTATTTTTTTATAGTTTGGAGACCTTAAAGGTGCAAGAATGATCCAACTACTATCCAACATGGCTTTAACCGTATAAAGACAAGATGTAAATCTTGTATTGGATTTACGGTACTTTAATATTTTTAGATTTAGGTCTAGAACCAGCAAGAGCAGGTTAAAATTAAAGACAATAAGTAAGCTATTTCTACTTATGACTTATCTAACAGGCCTTTGAGAAATAAACGTCCTTTTAAAGAAAACAAGAAAAGGACATAATAGAAAAGTCTGGATGAAGATCGTCAGGGGCAGACGTGACTCCAGCTGAGAAGCTGGGAAGCTTGCCAAAATATTCATTGTCTGATTCCAGAGGAAAAAGAAACGGGGATGTTTTCCTCCGAGACACTGGCTGAAATACTCATCTAGCTGATGTACTGATCCCAAACTCGGGTCAATTTATGGCTGATGAGTTTCTTGAGATGACATCGGAAAAGTCTGTCATGTTGTCTACGGTAGATTTAAAAGGTATTTCGCTGCGGCAACCAATCCATCACCTATTTTTGGACCTCATGCTGTCATCAGTAGCCGAATTCAGCCAAACTATTAATCTGCGAGTGGAGAAATAGGTCGCAAATCAACACTTGCCAAAGCCATAGTCAATGCCCGTCAATTTTCCTACCCGTCTTATTTCATCCGGTCTGGATAAAAATCCAGATGTCCTTTCCCTTACTTTCCAAGTTTTTCCTTTAATGAAGTCCAAATTGGTGTATTTGAAAGTACCATTATATTAGGCTTATGACTCTTACTCTATATCACTGGTAATTTTTAAAGTCCAACTTGCAACACAATACAATAAAAAAACTTTACAAAAAAAGTTTAAATTTATCTTCAATATGAAATAAAAACAATATATTTCCTAATTGAAGGGAGACCATTAATAATGTGAACCAAACCAACAACAGTGTATGAGGATTCATGAATTTAAACATTAATCTACATCCATTATATTGCCCAACGTATTTGTTCAACCTTCCTAATCATTGAACTAAGCTGATATGTAAACCTCCATATAAGTATAAAATTAATAACAAGGCATGCAGACTGCTTCTGCAAACATTTGTCAAGGAAAGGGTTTCTCTAAGGTATTGTTACCCCGCTTGAGAAGTCTCATTATCACACAGTCTTGTCTCGGTCTCGACAATGTTTTTACTCGGTTTTGGCTGATTTTTTTTTCTTCAGATTGTTCATATGACACCTGCAGCGTCTTGTTTTGGTGCTGCACCTTCATGTTACACACCAGGTTGAACTCAAATACAGGTTCCAGCAAAAACTACATTAATATGATCGCAGAATATGCATCCCTCAGTGAAACCTAGCTTATTACAATTGTCTCAGTTGCTCAGTAAATTCCAGAATGCTACCATGATGTGAAGTGCGGGTCACAAAATTTCTGCAGTCAATAGGTGCAGATCTCCAAACTTTGTGTGCACCACAAATAAAATCAAGAATCCATAGGCGGGGATCATGCAATGTGCTTCTATGAAGAACAGCTGTATCTTAGATTTACATCACTAGACGCAGTGTTGTAAAGCATGCCATTATTAGACATGACCTCTGGAGGGACAAATCATACCTATCATTTAAAAAATGTAATGCTGATTAGGATTATGATGTGGACATCATTTTTAGAAGTCGGTTCAGCCCATTGGTCAGAGGATCTAAAATATATACAGATATATAAGATATATATTAAGATATTTTCCTGGATAACTAGTTTGTATCGCTACTGTATATTTTTGTTTTCAAGGAACATATAAAATGGCAATATCGTAGAAATTTCAAAAAGGAAAAAATGTTGATTGACTTTCAAGACATTAGGTACATCTGCTTCACACTAATGAACTGAAGTGCTGTTTCATTTCAACCAACAAATTGTGAGCAGTTAAGGAAGGAGACACAGTACATAAATACTTCAGTAGTCTCAAAAAAGCCTGACGTGTCAAAAACATCTAACAAACATCCCAGTAAATCTCGCACAAAGGCCTTTTTGGTATGCTGATTTATTGGTTCCTTCTTAATGCTCATTGCAAGAGTGACCACCTCGCTACTGTGACCAATTTAGCAACATAGGCTTAGGGGAAATTTGGAAAACAATTGTCGCTCAGCACAGTTGGCTGCTGAATTGCGAAACGTAACTTGAAACTGTATTACACAGCGGGGGAAGTGTGCTCAGAGACACACAGGAGTTCACTGGATCGTGAGTCGTCTGGGATGGACCTTCGTCCTGGTTTCTACTTATATATAGACAATAGCCATCAGGTCCAGCAAGAGAACGATAAAAAAACATGCGCCATCCAGTTTATGGGGTTTTTTTTAAACCAGGGAGAGGTTTAAAAGCCACTACATCTGTTTGCATCAAAGCACACTGCGTGGCTAAACCGCATATTTTTGTACCCATCACTGATGCAGAAGCATTTACTCCTTTTTTCCCAGAGGCCTGGTTGGTTAAGCAGGACAATGTAAGGATTTAGCCTGCATTACATTAAGCAGCATGTCCTATAAAAGATGTCTGAATGTCCTGAATGAGGTCCGTCTCTGACTTCAATTAAAAATATCTATAGAACAATACAACCAGAGACCAGAGGGATTTAGCAGGAATCAGATTTATTTTGTGTTTTCTCTTCAAAAATGTCTTTACTATAATAGAATGTAATGAGGCTGGGTTGATTACAACAGAACACAATGTGGTAAAAAAATAACTGAAGATAGGGATATAGCTACGGCAGACTATCTGCTAGCTCTCATGCAACAGACTTTTGTTTCGGCATGTTTCTGCCATATGAGGATTTCATGAAAAAGCAGCAGAGCAAAAAGGAGGAAAAAACCTCCCCAAGTGGGTAAGTTAAAATACTCAAAAAGCTGCCTGGGGCCGAGCAATACAACACTTGGTTGTCCAGAGGAGCTACTGATCCAACCCTTTTTCTATTACCAGCATTTTTTGCATACTTTGAGCTTATTAAGTGGTTCATTTTTTACCTCCAGATTCAAGCTTTCTTCTCTTCTTTTTATTCCCTGCTTTGACTTGTTTTGGTTTTGATAATTTCCTAAGTTAAACATGATCGAGTCATGTGTTGCTGGCCTCTCTTTGATGCCGCGTTTGACAGAAACCTCTTTAATATGAGGAGAGTTATTCTTTTTGTGACTCATTTGCTGGAATTGGGTCTAGATTTGGAATAAAACTCGAGACGCAGCTAAGATCGGTTTGCAGCTGATTATCGTCTTCTCATAAAATCCTGTGACCTGGAAGTGTTGTAGAAAGAGTAAGCCTGAACGAACTTCGGAAATTTTCCCCAAAAACAGCTGATGATTTGAGGTGTGGTTCACCTGGAAACCAAAACGCTCATTCCACTGTCGCCTTTCTCTGCTGATTGCAGACAAAACAAAGGTACTAAGGAGAGACATTATCTTAATGCTTGACAATATTTTAATTCACCGGTTTGCATTACAGTTCATATTGTTGCTCCATAGTAGTACATGATGAAGATTCCTCCATATTCCTATTTCATTGTTTAGGTTTTAGGTTTCAGGTTATGACTTGCTGATCCCTGGTTGGAGCCAATTAAGGACATGTAGCTGACTGATTGATTACGGGCTAAGCATGAATCAGCAAAAATGCTAATTGGTGATTTGTTTCTTGTAGTCTAATAAACTAAACTGTAAGTATTAGTCTGGGGCGCTATAGCTGATTATACTCGTGATCTCAGCACTACTTAAGCCAGTGGTGGTCGGTTCAAGTTTCCTTCTTCAAGACTCTTGAATTAAATGATGGGTCTCTTTTATGATATCTTATGCTACAGCATTCCTGTAGCACCACAGACCTCCCAAAATATGTCAGCTGTTAAATTTGTTAGCAATTTTATCAGCTATTTAGATGTTAACTAACTTTGTATTTAGTAGACATACTGCTAGAAAAGAAATCTAATTATTGTTGTTTTTACCACCTAACTACTGCTCTCTGCATTTATTTATTTTTTTGTTTTTATAATAATAAAAAAACAAAACATGAACAAGATCTATTATGTGATTCTTTTTTGTGCCAATTATATTTTTACAAGGAATAATTGTCTCTTTCTCTTTTTCAGAACAAAAAGGTTAAACTCTGAGCACACATATATTTGATCGCTTTATCAAATCTTTCCAGCATGGCTGGTAAAGATTTGACAAACCCCTTATAATAATTGTGAAAAACAAATGAATTTCACTGCAGTGGCTGAAACTCTCAATCAGGAAGCAACCACGTTTTAAAATGATTTTTGCTTTTAAAAATTTAAACTAATCAGTTCAACACTTGGTTTTTACTCCTTAATGTTTGAATGACGTTTATTTGCAACAGGTTTAACCAGCTCTCTCCTAAACAAAATGAAATCTGTCTCAATGGGTCTGTGCAGCATAAACAAAGGATATGATTGAAAAAAACAAACAAAAAAAACAACTCTGCTATTTTCATTTAGGGATCCTCTGAGATATTTTTTACTTCCTCCTCTGTCTGTTTGGTGGCAAGATAAACTCCAGTCCTCATCCAGCCTTGTTTGTTGACTTTTTTTTTATACACCAACTCAGATTTCTTTCCAGACTGAATGGATATTCTCAAATTAGACATAAAATGTTCATACATTTCTTACTGTGAGATTATTTTACTGTAATGTGAGATCATTTCTACAAATGTTACCATGGGTGGCATTAAATGTAGGTGGAAATGCTTTGTTTTCTCACTGTAATACTGCACACAAACAAAGATGCTGCATCTCTTCTGGTACTTTGGGACCACAAATATGACATTTGATGTGACGAGCAACATCAAGGAGCTTTTATGACTGACTCTGAGATACTTTGTTATTTAGAGAACCAAGCTGCACCTTGCAGCAATATATCTCATATATGAAAACCCCAGATCCTTACAAGTCATGTAAACAAAACAATGACCCCAAGTTACTCAGGATTCAACTCGGCATGACATCAAAATCATTTTCTCAACACGGGTGCCGCTGGTTACAAAGGAACTTGTCTCAAATGATCGAACTCAAGCGGATTGTTTTTCTTTTTGTACAAAGAGGAAGAATAGGTGTGGCAAGTCCGTCTCATACAGAAAAGCGATTTCATCAACATGTTATAAAAAGAAAGTATGATAAAGTAAGACTGAAATTAGTTAATGATATTTTTTAGGGTTTTCAGTGAAAGTTGGCAACGTTGTTTGTTACAGAGAATTTTAATCTCATTGAAAGCTTCACATCTTCATTTAAAGTGATTAGCTGCATTCCGACCTTCACGGATGTGTGATATGCTTGTCTGTCTGTGAATGAGGGGTCTTAAATCACATCAGAGGAGGACACAAATAGAAGGAAGGGGAGGGACTGTACTTAAGATTCTTGATTATTCTTAGTGCAGCAGATTGGCTCTCACAATTAGGAAATGCGTGAAAAAAAAGCTTTACCTGAACAGCAGCTAAGGTACCTGATATTTAGGAGAATTTGCTTCTTCTTTTTTTTTAAGAATAGATGTTTTGCAAACTGTATTTTATGCAGCTGAAAAATATTGTTTTACTCGTAAGAAATAAAGTTTTTTCTTCTTTCTGTAAATCAATTAGAATTACAAAAGCTTTTGTATATTTCCATATATAAAATGCTGGAATGAGAAACATTCCAGAATTTTTTTTACAATTTTTAATGCCTTCTTCTAAGTCAGAAGTTCAACAACCTTTAAACTGTTTGTAAAAGCCCAGATGATAATTGTATGGCTTTTGCACCATGCTTTTTCTTGAAATTAGAATTTTAAAGGTAGGCACCAGCAGTGTGACATTGTCTGCATAAAGATCCCAAAGTTCATCAATGTTACCCTTCCATGAAGAGACGGGTTCTGATTTAAACAAAAAAATGCTTTGTTGTTAAATTTATAAATCAACCCCAGAAGATTTAAAAATACCTTGGGAAGCTGGTAAGTCAATATTACTGTTCACTTTTAAAAGAGTCAAAGAGTAAAGACATGAGCTGAAAGGTCACTCAGGACAAATTACAGCAAATGTCCGTAGGGACGAAGACTTAATAGTTGGAGACACTTCCTGCAGTCTGATTAAACTAAAATTGAAGTGTTTTGCAAAAAAATTTAAGAGAAGCAGGAACTTTCCAGCTGGGTGAGATCTGTAGGGACTTTGCTGCAGGAGCCATTGGTGCACTTTACATAAGCAAAACGTCAAAACATCAACAAGGAAATTAAACCATGGGTACAATGGAAGCTTTCAATAGACATAGATTCAAAGTACGTTGCCAAACAAGTGGCTGAACGACCACAAACATATTTTGTGGTTTGACCATGACAAAGCCACGGTTTTAAATCATCCTGAAAATTTTTTGCGATGATAGCAGCCGACACACTTGCAAGAGATGACTCAAAGTTTCAACAAACTGTTGTGAGAAGCTTCACGAAAGAGGCCCAAAACGTCACTACGTTATACATTTGTTAAAAACTACAACTTTATACAAATCTAATTTTCTCGTTATTAGAAATTAGAAATGCTGTATTAATCTCTGAAAATATCTTCTTTTTTTTTTTAAAGAAATTGCAGAGACGATTTTGATTTATTGTCAGACGTGAGGAAAAGAAAGGTAATGTGTCTTTTTGTGTAGATAAGCAAATATTCCAAATATTTAAAAGCCAGTATGTCACAGCCCTTCCTCCACCATAACCTTCAACGCCAATACATCACATCTAACAAAAGCAAGCATCATTCAACCAAATGTGTTGCTTAAATTATGTTGGGAACTATCTAGAAAGCCTCTCCAGAAACATAAACCTAATTCAAACAAGAACTAAATACCCTTGAACTGTACGTGTACCTAATGATCAATACACAAGTAGATCTTTAAAACTTTGACTATCCCCAAGTAGTTCATTTTAGTCATTCAATTCAAAAAGATGCATTCACATAAAACCAGAATGACTTATTTTAGGTGTTTAATTATTTCGTTTCTGATGGGCATAAGCTGAATGTAACATAAGACGAACAGCAGAAATGTCAGCCAACTGTGCAGCATACCCAGTCAATACTTGGTTGAGACTCCCTTTGCATGAAAGAATACATCAATTCTGCATCAATCCAGCATAGTGGTAATCAGACTTTGGCTGAGGAGTATTATGAAGCCTCAGGTCACTTTAAGGGCAACTATCAGCTTGTCTCCTTTATAGACTCTTGAGTCTAACCTCTCGACAGTACTCTGGTTATTCTGTGAGGTGTTCTGGCCAGTCAAACACAAAAACACAATTACTATTACAGCAGTATTAGTATGAGGTGCTGGAAAAATGAAAACGACATCTCTACACAACTTGTAGAGAGCAGAGGGAAGCATGAAGTGCCCTAAAATTTCCAGGTAAATGAAAGTGCTGAGTTTTAACTTGACAAAGCAGATGACATCACACATTTTTACCAAACCTCAAAATATTTAGATTTTGCTCAGCTATGAAACTCCTCTCCGCTATAGGACCTCGCTGCCCATTTTTGTTTATTTGTTTTCACTTTTTCTTTCCACTCAAATTTCATCAACATCTTTAGACGGAGCACCTTCTGAACAGCCTGCATCTTGAGCAATGAGCAGTGAGGGCCTCACTGATTCTTACATAAAAGTGTTTACCATAAAATAGAGTTTAAGACAAAAAAAATGTGTTTCTAAATTGGGTTTTATGTAATGATTACAACTTCTGTTTAACTAAATGCTTTTCTCGTTTTTCATCGTGGGTTGAGTAGTCGTCTTGCAATTGGTCAGGTTGCAAGTTCCAGCTGCCACTTATTACACAACATCATGCAGCTGGGCAAGGCACTCAACCCCAAGTTGCCTACTTATGCATGTATCAAGGGTGAATGTGGCGTTAGTAAAAAATGCTTTAACTTGTCAGTTCGATTAGACAAGTGCTATATAAGTAAAGTTAATTTACCAAGATTAATTTAATTTCGCTTTGGGATAAATAAAACATTTTTGATTTGATTTAATTGATTGATTATCAAAAGGGAAATAATTATCATATATATTTAATAACCAAGTCTGTTGTTTTATTTTATTTTATTGAACTACACAATAAACGTACTTTTATGCAATGCGCCCTTCTGTAGAGTGAAGATTTTGTGGGTTGAGCACCAAAACTAACTGTAGCCCATGAACCACATCCTCCTGAAAGCGGCCCTGCGCCTCAGGTCTCTTAGGAGGTCAACATACAACGTTCTCACATGAACGCACCTGCAGCTTTAACGCGCAATCTGGTCGAAATGCTGGATTTCTCTGCATTTGAATCCGAGTTTGATAATGATCACACAACTTGGAATGGTTTCTAATCCAAGCATTGTAGTTCGAGTTTCAGGTGTTTACAGGTAAACTGTCCGCAGCAGCGCTTTCAATGGAAACATCTGAGAGAAATATGCGGGTTTGTGGTTTCTTCTTCAGACTGACAATTTCCCCGAAGTTTTCGTAGAAGCTTTAAATCCCTTCCCATCCTGATTACACTCAGCAGCAATTGAACCTTGTTCTCATACAAGGTTCGACTGAACAACCAAGGTAGAAAAAAAAAAAAACAGCGAAGCGCACAATCTAAATATTCAAAACTTACCTGAAGCAGACAAAAGCTTTTGCTGCGCATCTCCACAGCTTTATTTGTTTATTTCTTTTTACAAAATTTTCATGTGGAATAAATCTGTTATCAGCTCATTAAGAAGATCTCTTGATTCCACTTTCTTTGAGTTCAGTTTGGAAAAGGAAATTCACAGCAGCTGCAGATTTCTTTGATTTATTCCTGTGCCAAAGACGCGTCGTTGGAGATGTCACCAGAAAAACACGCGCAAAAGATATAAAAAAACAAAAAACACACACAAATCACGTTTCCAAAAGGGTTTTCTGCAAAGATTAAATCCAGGTAATCATTTTTGGCATACTGTAAAAGCTGGAATATTTCAGATGATCAGATTAAAATAAAATGGATAAAAACAGATTCAGTGTGGTCCAGTTTTGGTCAAGACGCGCTCCAACAGGAAGGTCTATTAGCCTGAACCAGAGTCCCACTCTCTTCCCACACGCGTGTTTTTGCTCCGCAGGTCAACACGCTGAAAAGGGGAGCACGCAATCACGTCTGCTTAGCTTCACCGCCAGTTTCTGTGTCCTGCGTGGAGTCGCTGCGCAGACGCGCTCCTTGACGCCCCGCCCACGCTGTGTTACTTTGCTTGGAGAGGCTCCATCCGAGGAGGAAACACCGGATTCCACCACTGCTCTTAATCTCTAATCCATCTGCATCAATCACAGAGGCTGCTAGGAGGAATACAAACTGAACAATATGGATTATTTAAAAAAGGTTATTAATAACCCCCAATTTAATTATAGGAAAGTGACGCACCTGTTAAGATGGTTTTAAAAGAAAGGAGGAAAAACAAAACTGTAACTTGTTTCCCATAGTTTAAGTGAACAGATTTAGCTGTGAGCTCAGTAGAACAGATGGTCCAGAGTTTCAGTACATTTAAGAGGCATCACCAGAGATATTTTTAAATGAAGAAAACATGTTCAAATATTGGGTTTCGCCAAGTTTTATTACAAAAAGTCGTTTTTTTAATCCAATTTTTGATCCAAGGGTCATCACATTCCCTCAAAAACCCTTTAACTATTTTTTTATATCTGTAGGGGGCAGCAGAATTAAAACGCTCCAACCCAGCTGTTATTTTTTACCAAAATTAGCTTGTGTGCTGCTTTACTTTCTAGGAAAATCCCTAGAAGTTACACAATAAACCTGGACAGTAAAACCAATAGAATAAAACTAAAAACAATTAAAATAAGACACAGCAAAAATAGAGCAACTCTACTAAATCTATGGATTTACCATGTTGTAGAGTTTTGAATATATTTGTTTTCAACCTTTTGCTCTTTTTTTTCTACATTTGGGGTATGAGAAAAGCAAAATATGTTAGATCAGCACTGATCAGAAGATGGCACTATAAAACCCAATCAATGAATTTCATCAAAAAAGTTTACAGTAATCAACTTTTCCTTCACAAATGTAAATTTAAAACGTTTGAAATAATGATGTAGTTCTTTTTTGTTTCTTTTTTTTGTTTTAAAGATATTTTAAGTGTCATTGGTCCTGATTTGTTATTTTTCTTTGCAAATAGCAAACAGAAACTGGAAAAGAGCTCAATATGACACACCAACATCTACTTTCCAACTGGCTGTTGCAGAACACTATGCACACTTTTTATTTGAATGAAAAATATTATTAAAGCTAAAAGCTTAACATAAAAGAGCTAAAACAGAAGGTCACACCAGATAAGTCTTATCAAAAATCAGCGACTGTTAAAATCAGCGTTTCTGTTTGTTGAAATCTAATTTCATGGTGAAACGTGAAATTAAATTATTTTAACAGAAACAAAGTCATTTTCTCCTGCTGCATGGGGAATAGTTGTCGTTTCTAAATAATCCGGGCTCTAGCGTGGTGAATCAGGTAAAACTGCAATCCTAACATATTTTGGATGCTATTTTAAAAGCAACCAATGCGTTTTTCAAAGATTAACAAATAGATTTTTCTGTTGCAGGTAACAATATACAAGTATAAGTTTATCTAGGCCAGACTGTTGAAAGTTTAAGGAAAGTTATTTGTATGTGTTTCAAGCACCACATGCTACAAACCTCTAAAGAGGTGCAAATCACTGTGAATTGTTTTCACTTGATGTAGTTTGATTTGTATAATACAAAAAAAGGATGATTAACACCTTAACCCCTCCCATAATCCAACATGTTACAAATAACAAAAGACAGCTTCACATACTTTCTTCATGATCTATTACTGCTTTTTTCAGCTCATTTTACCGAGTTGCATAACCATACACAGTGCTGTGGAAAAGTCCACTTTAAGTGTCTTTAATATGTTCTGTTCGTGCTGTTTGTCATATTTTTATTTTTTTTAAGAAAACAAATTTTAATACCATACAAAAATAAGATTAATAAATGCCAAAAAACAAACTTATTTTTAAATGAATATTTTACTTAAAGGAGAAAAACAACCCAAACCAACCTGGCTCTGTTTTGGGATTAGTTTTCTCCTAAACCTATTTATCTAAGTGTGTCACCCTTGTGTTTCTGTTATCAAGCACTTATCGTGACTTTTTTTTAAATGTAATTTTGGACACTTTTATTTTTTTTGAATCATAAGTGGCATGTCTCAGGATATGGCACAGTAACTCTATTGGATTTAAGCTAAAACCTAAACTAGACCACTCAAAAAAACAGCTATTTATTTATTGTTTAAACTGTGCAAAGATGGACTTATGGGTCATTAACAGCTGGTTGTTCAGGTTCTGAAGCAGCAAGGAAGCGCCAGACCATAAAACTCCACCACCACGTTTGACTCTCATTATATTTTTATAAATGTGTGTTAGTTTTATATCAACTGTAAAAGGACATACACCCACCAAACAGTTTCATGTTCTTTTATTGTGGCACTAGTGGCCTTTAATTAAAAGTAGTTGGATGAGGGAGAGAAGTGGGGTGACATGATGGACTGACATAGTCCGAATCCGGGTTTCAAACGAGGAGCAGCTGCATGTAGGACTGAAACGTCTGGTGTGGCTGACACCGCTCTCTCACTTAGCAAAACGGTTTAGATGTTATGGATACTTTTGTGAGTTCCTGAATGAGTTTACCATGCCCTCTTGAAGTAAATCTGATATTTCTTGGATGGTTCATCACTGTTCCATGTTATCTCCATTAATGCATGATGTATATGTGATATGATTGATTTTCCTTCTTATGATCGAGAAAAACAGTTAAAATTTAAGCCTGATTCATATTTTCGAACCGTTTCTATTTTAATTGACGATATTACAAATTTAAGTGTGACAAAAAATATATACAAATACAGAAGAATTTTGTAAGAAAGTAAAAAAAGAACATTAAAAAGAAAAAGAACAAAAATAATTTCAGCAAAAGCTATTTTCATGCAGACAATAAAAATAAAATAGTAGCAAAAATGTGAAGTTGATTAATACATTATTGCCAAACCATTCTTATTTGCATTCGTTCAAGATAACAGTGTAGGTAGGAAAACCAGGACTGTCTCTAGCCCAGTGGTCTACTTTCTTCTAAATCCAGCTGTTAAGACACAAAGAGATAAGTTACTGCTTCAAACGCCTTTACATATTTTAAACTGGTTCAATTTTTGGCTGCTCCGAGGGAGAAATGTGATAAAAAACTAATTTAAATGCCTTTGTAGATTAAATAAATATAAAACTAAAATACAACAAGATACAAATTAGATCTTTCTCTGACATCTTTATCAACTTTTTGGGGCTTGTGTCAGAACTGTGTTTGTGCTAATATTTATCCTTGTAAACAGAAGAAAGCAACCTTAACGTATGATCACATTGTAAAGTGGTAAAATTATAAAATTATGGAAGGTTACTAAAACTTTGATAAAACAGGTGCGGCTTGTAAATTTGTTTTAAAGATGAAGATTAGTTAAACTGGCTGAATATTTTCATTGCAACAAGCCTCTTTCTTTTCATGGCATTAATATTAATAACATTTATGAATATTACATGAAGCTTTTTATTGTCATAGGTTCCTACGCATCAGAGAATCCTTACGATGAATAGGAATAATGTTATTTCTATTCAAGTGTGCAACAACTGCATACGTGATTATTGGGTTACATTTTAAAGATTGTGTCAGTCTTTAGTGTTTTGGGGGAAAAACTAATTGGAAAACTGATGATGTGGAGACCTTGAAAATGTAAAAAAAGTGTATCTTTGTAAAGAGTATTCAAAAACTTAGATAGTTAAGGCATAAACTGCTTTTTATTTCCATCTGGCTGTAAAACCATACACCACCAAGTCAAAAGCTGATAACCCTTAAAAAAAGGTCTAAACATCCAAATTCCCAACAGCATTAAATAAGGATACATGGAAAGCATTTTAGCCTCTAACCTTTTTCGGAAACTCATACATGGAAAAGCTTCTTGTACTAAAAAGGACTAAACCGTTGTCTAACAGCAGTCTTGTGTTGTAGCGATGAGGAGGCAATATCTTACCTGATATGGACTGAAGTCAGGGAAAAAATGTCTACACTGCTTACTCGGCTATGCCATTTATTTTGGCATGGTTGTCTCAACAAAGCAACAATAGCATAAATTTGCTACATGCATCAATACTGCTAAAAAATGTATTGTCTCTGTGATCAGATTTTCTAAGTTCCTTGTTGGCAATACAGGAAGAAGTATAAATTTCAACCGGGAAATTTATTGGTCGTGGTCCTAAGACTGAAATTCCTTTTTCTATACAGGTAGCTTACCACTAAAAGCTTTGATAACCACTTCCTGCTTATTAAGATAAAGTCAAATCCAATTAAAATATTTTTTTATCCCAAAACAAAATTAAATGCTGTTGAATTAACTAATTTAACTAAGGAGTTATTAAAAATGGTGATTGGTGTGAGCAACAAAGATCAGTAGTAGAAGCTGAAGGAGCATTTGACTAAAGAGACTCTGTTTTCCTATGAAGTCATTTATGTTCTGTTCATTCATATGTTAAAGGGTGAAATATTTCTAAAAATAATTATTTAAGAAAAGGATACTTTACCCGGGCTTGGGAGAGACCGAAATCAAAAAATAGACACTGATATTTCGATTTTTCTTAACCTTCTTGGAAGGGTTTAAATATATCCTACATACAAGTGTCTCTGTTGACAACACTGCTCAATTTTCTAAATTGAGATCCCTCTTACTGTATCATTACAAACAATTACTGAACAAAGAAATCCAAACTGGTGTGTCAACATCACTCACAAAGCTACTTTTCAAAATGCCATGTTTTTATGAAAATAGCATATATTGTCTACCCATGCCTATACTACATAATCGTGATTTAAATTTAAATATAAAACTCTTGGGGACAAAAACATATTGCAGTCATTACAGAACATCAGTGTTAATTTCTGGCCAGGTTCAATTCCCTATGGGGCTACTGTGCCTGTTATTTTATTTCAAATTAATATTTTACACGTTAAATTATCTAATGTGACAGTCACACGCCATGGATGCTGATGCGCGCGCCACTGAGGCTTTCAACACACAAACGCTTTCTTTAGACTCAGTGACGTGCATGGGGCCATTATTAAAAAGCAGCTTTAATTCAAGGTGACAGTTTCTTCCCCTGAGTGTGCCATCTCATAAAGTGTCAGAAGAAGCTACAGGGAACCTAAAGCAAACTGGGTTTTATGCTTAGGATACTGTTTCCCCTCATTAGTACGAGCACGTTCGTCGTAGGACACAGTGTTCCTACGACATTCACACCTGTCGATGAAACTTCCTTTGGAGGTGCTGAAAAGTATCCCCTTAACCTGACAGGTGTACGGCTCACTGTAACAGAACCTTTCGCTTCGGTCCGGGTGTGGATTTTCTGAGCGGCCGCCGGGATTAACTCAAGATGGTTGTGTAAGGCATTTTTTAAATCTCCTATTCCTGCAGCTGGAGGAGTTCTCCTCCTCTTCCTGGTCTAATCTGAAACACAATTTATCTTCAATCACGGGGGGATGAGAAAGCAAGCAAACACTGCTCGCCCCACTGAATTGCATTTATGTAATCGACATGTGATCGGCCCCTATAAAGGTCCAGCTGAACGCTGGTCACTGCACGACCCGTCTGGGATGCAAAGACAAACCTGATGACTGATGATAATGTGGTGGGAGGGAATGAAGTGACTGATTTATGATAATGATGGTGAAAATAATACTTTTGTCGCAGATAGCAAGTCTGTGGAGAGGCTTTTAATAAAATGAGGATTTCCTGCTTTCTTTGTTTGATTGTATGCTGTCAAAGTTAATAAATTTAGATTACCAAAAAGCTTGGTGTGTCATGGTACTGTATCAAGTATATAAATGAAAAGTCGAATAAAAGAAAAAAGTGTGGCTTGTGGAGCGTCATAAAAATGCAAGGTAAAATTGTTTGATAAGACACAGCAGATAAACATTAGTCTCTTTGCTAACAGATCAGACCATAATGTCGTGAGCAATAGCCAAACTGAGCATCCAAATTAAATCAGGAAATATTAAGATGCATGACATTGCATGGATAAAATTAAAACTTTTTAGACTGGATACATTTGTGGAGCATTATTAATCCCAAAGTATCTCCTTTTCTACACCTGCTGTGCTGCACAATTTCACAGATTATTTAATAAAACACACTCAAATAAATAATTAAAATAATTAAAAAAACACTTCCTTAGCATTTGAATTGCATCAAAGTTACATCTGCACCTTCAAAGTAGCTCACAAAGTAATCGTCTGTCACTTGGGCTCTTACTTGTATCCATTGAAGCCAGCTGTGTTGCTTGTGACAACCGGCTTTAATTTTTATAGAAAAAGACTAAAAGCTTTCAAAGAGTTTCCATGGATTCGGAATTCAGATAACCAATTGACTCCTATGGTTTGGTTGAATAAAAATCTAATGAGTGACACAAGAAATGATGGGGCGGTATAATAACAACCAAGGTAATAATGAGACATTTATGTGGGCATCTGAATGACTCTGAATTTGTATTATGCAGGAGCTCCAGCTGCGAAGCAATTGAAGCGTCAATATTGCTTAAGCTGAAGCTTTGCTCCTGCTTTTGTCCAGATCACTCAGCTTAGGTCTTTTGTATTACACACACACACACACACACACACACACACACATATATATATATATATATATATAGATACAATAGACATTCATGCCTGCAACTGTAAAACAACCTCGTTGTGATATTTTGTGGGGAATTCATAATAAAAAAATCCAACCAACAAATAAAATAAATAATAATAATGACATGCAGAAAGTGACCAAACTGCCTTATAGCTAAAGTGGATAAACACTACTGTCAGGTGCACTTTAGCGAATCACAAAACAATATCAGGTTGTTAACATTTGCTAATACTAAGAAGACCAAATACTCTGCTTATATTGTGGTTTGAGTGGAGCAAGATCCAAAATTTGTTTAGACTTGCTCAATGTTAGATTTCTGATTATTGACAAAGTTCAAACAGCTTGGGTGGAAGAACAAAAATTAGATTTACCTTTAGTTTACCAGGATTGTATGCAGGTCCAAGCAGTGTTTAGTGTAAACACATAAACGTTAAAGGAAATGGGTTTGTTTACTTGCTGAATTGCAACGTATGTAGATCTTCATGTTCTTCAGTAATTACTGTTACGTCTTGAGCCTGGAGATGTGATAGTTCTAAATATGAACCACTGACAGGTATAAGAATGTAATCAGAATGTCTCATAACATCTCTATTTAATATTTTATCTATGTGATAATGTTTGTAATTTTAAGTAACATTATCAGAAGAACTCTGCTTTAGATTCCCATGCAGAGATGATTTTAATTGGATTTAAGCATGTTGATAACATGCTTGATTGTTCAGCATTTACACTTGATTCTCTGTTAACTTATCGGTCTATAAAGAAATGAAGATTTAACAAGGCGGCATTTACTTTAAAATATCCTTCGAAGTTCCTGCAAAATAAAACCTTGACTAAAACTTGACTTAACTACGACTTTCTTGTTTTTCTTTTTTCTTTGATTCATTAAAGAATAATGCAAATGCTGGAAGGCGGCTTAAAAAGGCTGAAAGCTTCAAAACAGACCTTGTGTTTCAGTTTACTCAGCTGAAGGTTTTCTTTATGAATATGCAGTGTGATGGATATCTTATGTAAACAAGTGTTTATTCGAAATGTATATTTTTTGTATGCAGCTGTTCCAGCTGTCAGTCTTTTAAAACAAAACATCAGCAACATTTACCATCCAGTAGCTATCGAATTATTTAGTTTGTATTCATTTTCAAGAATATATATATATATATATATATATATATATATATATATATATATATATATATATATATATATATATATATAT
>JAVLVB010000001.1:3294256-3345579 GCA_032876305.1 Orestias chungarensis | reverse complement strand
CACACACACACACACACACACACACACACACACACACACACACACACACACACACACACACACACACACACACACACACACACACACACACACACACACACACACACACACACACATATATATATATTCACAAAAATAAGTACATACAGAGATATCAAGCAGTTATAGCCCCTGGTGAATTGACAACACAGTCTCCCTAATACATCTGGACACCTGAAGTGTGTCTCTGTGCTGCACATTGTGACAAAGCCTTTAATATTTGCATTTTAATATTAATATTTGCCTTTCGATTATTTGCTCCATTGAGTTAACCATCCATCACTTTACTGGTCATTTTTGTGTCTCAGCCGATCAATAAATCTGTCTAAATCCTGTGTAACAACACTGAATACATCCCTCTGTTCAAAAATATGCTTTCATTCATCACGGGTGACCATAAATGAGTTTCAGATGAGTACATTTCTCTGAATGATCAAAGAGTTTGACACTAAAATAAAATATAAGCGGAGAAAAATAGATCCAAGACTGCTCAGAAAACATGTCAGTAAGCTAAATGTCAGTATAATTTTGGTCCTGTTCTTTACTCTATTTACTAATTAGCCTGTTATCATGACATCACATTTGCTTATGTGAACCAAACACAAAGTTCAGTCAAATGTCAGGGGGTAATTACTGTTTAACTCTGAAAGCGGTGAAACAGCAAGTACGGCAGTCAACAGAGGCAGGGTCAAAGAACTACTGGCTCTTGCATCTAGTACAGCTTTTATGGCAAATACTTCAGCTGTAGCACTGTTTACAAGTTAATTCAAGGAGTATGTATTTAAACATAACATATATTTAAATACTTGATGCAGAATAAATTGAAAATCAAAGGTTTAAGTGTGGAAATGTTGACAACAGAATAAAAATCTCTGTGCAGTTTCCTGGACTTCCATCTTATGTTTCCTGTAACCCATGACCACCAGCTTTTGTACTAAGCTTGTGTCCCCGTGCACCAACAAACTAAATAAATTCCCACGACAAAAGAAATCTATGATTACCAGACATCAAAAAGATGAAAAGAAAAAAAAAAATTAGGAAGACTGAAGATGAAATAGAAATCCAAGGAAACGGACCTGCAGACGTAATCAAAGGGTTTAGAATGAGCCGTGGTTCAACTAATCAAAGCTTTCTTTTTAAAACAGGTTGAAAAATTTTCCTTTCTGTGCTATTTTGCTCTGAAGCCAACCCAAAATAGCTTCAGATAGGTAATAGTGATCGTTAAAGAAAATCAAAGTTTCTCTGACGAACATGACAGTCCAAAGGACTTTAATACTGAGAACCAACCAAGAAAAACCTTTGTTCTTGTTTGAGCATGAAACTAAAGCGTATACAGTAGTAAAGAATCCAGGATGAGCAAACATAATGTACAAGTTTAGGCAAACAACTGTTTAGGACCTCAACTAAGGATGCATTGAAATGCACAGATTGTAAGTGGAATCAGATCGGGTTTAGTGGATGCAGACGATGTTGTGGAATTATGTAATCAAGAAAAAAAAGTTAAATAAATGCTTTAGCTTTACCAAAAACATGAATGACAAGATATCGTTCTGCAGACGGATCCTGGAATTTAAGCATCCGTGTTTTATGTTCAGAACTGAACATTCATTGCTCCATGTATTTGTCAGGTCTTAGTCTTTTGGTTATCTTGTACAATAATTTAGTATAATTTAAACATATCTATAAAATTACAACACGTAAAGATTGATATTTTTGGCGTTGTTTTTTGTTTGGGAGATATTATGAGTGAAAGTATGCTAATGTGCAGAGAAATTATTAATTCTAAACTACTTTTTCTCAAATTGAAAAATACATTACACTGATGATTTTCTATGTGAAATTTAATGCATAGAATCCATTTAATCTGTCCTTCCATTCATATGTGCAGCCCAAATAAACTGAAATTAAAAGATGTGCCCTCATTCTCAGGCCAAAGTCAAGCTTGTCCCCAGTGTGGATCGAACAGCATCAGGTCTCCGCCTTGTAGTACCTAGATGAAGGAAGTAGTAGGTAAAACCTCAGGGTCTCATACTGCTGCTGCTATCTACAAACACTAACCTTCACAGTAATAGACCCTAGAGCTAATAACTGATTGTTTCATCCTCTGCGGCAGTAAATTGCATCAAGTGTTTGTAATAATGGGCAAAAGGGTTTAAAATTACGGAGCAACCTTGAACCATTCTTCTTTGTGTAATTGCTTCATTCATTACATTTGACAGTTGTTTAAAGTCAGACCGCATTATTTTGGTCAGACTTAAGAATAAAACTAAAAGGAGCACCCTTCTTAGAAAACCAACAAGTGAAAATAATAATAATCTTAATATGAAATAAAGTAAACAAGTTTAGTAAATTCAGTAATCCTGGAACAGCAACTAATTCACATTTCAATAAAATAATCATAAGTCAGGCATCTACTCCAAGCCATTCCACTGCAACTACCATGCTAATTCTGTTCTAAAATGCAGAGTTAGATTTTATGACACAATATTCAAATATTCTTAAAAAGTTTAGGAGATGACAACAATGTTTTTTGTCAAATATCTCACATCTTTTTGGTCAGCAAGGATTTTTGCCTTGGAACTCCCCATGGATTCAATGTTATTTTTAAGTATTAAATCATGTGATTGAGCTTTACTTAGGCCTTTTAGGTCTGTAGTGCTTTTGATGTTGTTCTGGGTTATATTGGGACACCCTATGTGATACTTATACACAGTTGGAGTAATTTTGTTAGGCCAGCATCTCCTGGGAAGGTTTATCTCTGGTCCATGTTTTATCCACATGTGTGTGATGGGTCTAATTATGGTTCAGTGGAATCCCAAAAAAAAAAAAACTTTATAACATCACAGATGCCAGTAATTGTTTCTTATTTGTTTTTGCGGGTTCTTACTGGATGTGTTGCTTTTTGTGATCTTTCAATATACTTCTTCTTGTCAGACTGTTTTGTTTCTCTGTAGATGATTGCGTAATTAAACAGGTCAAGCTATGTTCAGCACAATTGAAAATTATTTAAAAGATGTGTTAAATCACATTTCAATTCTTGATTCTAGTGAGAGAGCAACATGTTCATCTCCCCAGGACGCCAAAAAGGAAACTGAACTCACAAACACTAGTTGACAGTGTATGTTTACATGTTTACTATTGCTGCTACTGATTTTTTAGACCCTTTCTTGCTGCTGAGGAATGGGAATACAATAACTTTATGTGCTTTTCAGAGGATATTATTATGTCTCTCAAACAAAGGAGGCAAATACTTTTTCACACCACTGCAGATGAAGTTGCATTAATATGTATAATCCCAAAATAGGATTTTAATTAAGGCAAGTGAGTCATCTGTTATTTAAACCCTTGAAAGAAAATTTAGATGATTATATGTATAAGAAATGTATTAACGCTTGGTAATATGATTGGATGTGGAAGAGTATAATCTCTTCAAAACATCTACAAAAATAAATCACAAAAAGCTAAATATGTAAGCTTACAGTGGGACTAACAGAAAATTGCAGTAGTAAAATGTCAATCCCTGCCATACTCGGGAGAATGTAAATTCATTTCCATCTGCTGAACCACAGCGACGGTCCAGTGCACAGGCTGACGCTCCGAGTGTTACACAGTAACGAAGCTTCTCACATAAACTGCATAGTGAGGAACAGGCTCAATTTGTGGAGGATTGATTATGCCTTTGTCAGCGGTTCTGGTGGTCCCAACAGCCTTTATTTGTCAAGCAATCTTGTTCCGGTGGGCCTGGCAGAGCTGCGGCAGGTGTGAAGGTCACCAGGAGAGTCATATTTTAATCAAAGACCAAGCAGCTAAATATAACAGTCCCCCCCAGCGGGCAGCACACCCGGAGACTCAAGGAGATGTGAAAAGGCTCTGTAGTGTACACATTTTAATTATCACGCATACACACCGGGGCTGTTGTTCTGCATAAATGTCAGTTGGACAGGGTTTCTGCAAGGAAGCTGCTGGTGTGGAAGAATGTGTCGCAGTGAACCTCGAAGCTGAACTCAGGCCAGATGACAGGGGGAATCACAAGCCATGAAAGAAATTGACAGATTTGAGATAAAAAGCGTTGCAGAAACATCCGAGTGTCCCGACTGGAAACTCACTAATTTGACTGAGGCATTTTTTTTATTTCATGCTGTTAAAGTGTTCTGCTAATATTCCTATGAAACTGAGAAATAATAGGTGTACACTAAGAAAACCGTAATTATTAATGACTGTAATAAGATAAAATAACAATTAAGTGCCCAAAAAAAGCCCTGTTATTAAAAAGAAGAAACAGGAAGTGATTTTTATTTTATTTCATTATCAAACTAATTTCAAAATAAGATACAAAAAAATATTTAAAGTAAAAACCTGATTGTAAACGATTAATTAATTTATTAAGGTAATAAAGGTATCTAAGCCAAGCTGGCCCTGTGTGGAAAAATGGTCAGTTCTCATCAGTCCACTCATCATGTTCTTTAAGTATTGGGAATCATCAAGATGTTGCTTTGACAAAGGGCTTTGTGATCATTTTGGGAAGCTGCAATTTCTGTCTTCAAACTCTTTATCCTGGTCTCTTTTTTATTGTTGATCATGACCTTTTCTCCTCCTGGATATGTCCATTCATTCTTGCAGTGTTTCTGGTTGGTGCGGCACTATTGGAAAATGTCACTATTATTCAATGTTTTGTCTGTGCTTGTTTTAATTCAGTTAACTGAAACCATACAGTCTAAGAAAGAGCTGTGTAACCCTATCCAGACTGATATATGTGCATTTTTTTTCTTATCTTAAATTTCTGTAGAGCATTTATGTTTATCTTTATTTTATTTTTTATTATGTTTTTTTAGCAGCTTTTGTTGTAGATTGTGGAATTGAACCACAAAAATATGAGCAAGTGTAGTTGTGTCATTTAACAATCAGGTCAATATGTAATATATTTCAGCCTACTTCATGTTTTCCGACAAGTTATACTTTAGTAGTTTCTTCTTTTACAGCTCAGAGAGTTATCGGATCATAAAACCAAAGCGGTAATTTATGATTCGGTTTTAGGAAATTGACCTAAGCTGTTCTTTTCTCATAAAAAAAATAAAATAATGATAATCAGAAATTATTTGGTCCACTTGAAAAATAGTCATGTGAAAAAACAGGGAAGAATATATAAAAAATGGAAACCTGTTTAGAACCCTCTGGTTGCAATTTGAAATGCTTGTGTTATATATAAACAAAAGCATAATCTTACATAAAAGACCTCCTTTCACCCCATGTATGGACAGATAATTTCCTCCTTCATTTCACTAAGAGAGATTGTTTCAGGCCCGAAATAGAATGATAACATTTTCAGGACTACTGCCTTTTATTTGAAGCTCAGCTGCAACATTTGATTTAATTACTGGTTGCATAAAAAAGCTCTTATGAAAAGGGGATTTTTCTATCCCCTGATTACTGTTTGTAAAAAGAATTTTACCGACTATTACATTATGTGTACTAGATTTCTTTCTTTCTTTTTTTTGATCAAATTTTAAGTGAAGTGTCGTCAGTCAGTTTTATTAGATTTGTATAAAACTAATAGAAAAAAGGGAACCTATGCAGACAATGCAGAAGCTGTGATGCACCTGAACAATGATGTTTCCATACCACAGATCTCCATTCTGGACTCCTTTTTTGGCACCATCAATAGCAGTAAGGTGACATTTCTGTCACTCTGCTCTTCATTTGAACTATGTATAGTGCCATCTTAAATCACAAGTAAACAGATGTTTCAAGGTTCTTTGTCCATGAATTACTGCATCAGTGCAGCATGACATTGAAAAAATTGGTCAGTGTTTCCCATTCAGCGTTAGGGAAGCCTTCATATGTTTGTGGCCTTCAGGTCATAGGAACTATTCTGTCTGGTGTTGCTGAATGGATTCTTTGGGGTTTCTAGTTCAGTGCAGTTGTCTGACCAATCAAACATGTGACACTCCTCAAAAGCTCCTTGGAAGGCTGTTGGTATTTGTATTGTTTTTGCTACATTTTTTCCTTTCCTAATTTCCAAGGATGAACGAGCCTTTAAACAGCCAGCTTCTTCAGTTGTAGCATTTGGTTAGTTTACCTAACAGTTTTCACCTTAATAGTCTTCCTAATGATAGAAATTTTCAGAACTGAAAAGTTAAGTTTCATTAGTTAATCTAGTTTATTTTTGCATTGCTAAGGCATAATCATTACAATTAGCAGATTTGATTACCTGACATTTAAAACCATGTGTTATGACTCAAAGTTGCCTAAATACCTAAATTACTGAAATGTATAAACTTTAAGAGATTCTAATTTTTTTATATTTATGCTCCAAAATGAAAAAAACATAAAATTTTGTGTATGAAACCTAAATATATTAAAATAAATACAATTTCTTTACCCATAAAATCTTAGTTCAATGTAAAGAAACCATGAATGAAGAACTCACCCATCTATCTTGATTGTCCAGTTCAATCATGGTCAGGGTTGTATGCGAGTGATGGAGTGGAGCTTAACCCAGCAGTAATGAAATTAGATGCTGAACACATAGCCAGTTCATAAGAGTCAAGACAGGCCACCCAAATCATGCATACACCCATCTAACAGCAAAATATAATTACGAATTACCTTCAAAACTAAAAATCCCCAAAAAGACTAAAGTGAACACGAACACCTGACATGGTTTTGGTTTAGACTCTGATCCACAGAAGGAATGCAACTCAGGAGACCAATGATCAGTTAAAGTGAGTTTATTTACAATGACAGAATTGTGAATGTGTTTAGGAGCGGCGTCTCGTCTGGACTTGGAGAAACCAAGGTAACGGACTCTTCAGCGTGAGCTCTGGAGAGGGACGGGTAGCTGAGTGGAAGAACCAGGGGAGTAAAAGTGATACTGTAGAGGTTGCTTACTTGAGGGTGAGTGTTGTACCGCCAGGGAAAGATGACCGGATTTGGAGGGCTCTGGCTGTGGAGTCGTTGTTGTACTTGCAGGATGGGGTGTTGGAAGCTGCAGGGGTGATTGCTGGAGCGGACAGGTAATGCATGCAGTTACTGAGAGTTTGATGGAGCACAAGGAAAGACTGCAGTCTTGGTTGCTGGAGTTTTGTAATATTCCTTGTTGCTGTAGATTGTCTGCTGGGCTCAAACGAGGAAGATTGCCTGGGTACATACATGCACCGGAGTTACTATGGACAGGTGAGGCACAGGTAAAATAGCTTACACAAAGCATTGAAACCCACAGAGAGGCTAGGAAGTACCATGCAAGGGTAATAACTAGGCACTGAATGACTGCTGTTCAGCTCCCCTTGTACTCCACAGCTCTGATTAGCTGATTGACAGCACCTTCGGCCAAGGGGCTCAGAAGCTCCTGCAAGCAGCAGCCTCCTGAACCCCTCTGGTGGAATGAAGAGGAGAAACAACAACAAAACCAGCAGAACACCTCCATTTCATTTAGGACAAGCATTGTTCCTTTCCAGTTTTGTGTACAGATATAATTCTATTATTATTATTATTATGTTCGGATCCAGATTATATACGATTGAGGTTATGTATTGCCTGACATTTCCAACTGGCAGACATTAATGTTATACTTGCGTTTCAGTACTGCTTCTATGCATTTATCACAAATCAGGTTTAAGTCCAGCTGATGCAACTTTGTGAAGTGTTAAGCGAACCCCCAACATTTCTGCTACTTTTCATAAAAGCCACAAACGGAGAGGATTCTTGGCGCTCTATCGTGTTTTCACACCTAATCTGACATGCAAGGGAGCAGATGCTAAGTTCCGCTGAGATCTGCATGGATATGCTAATTTCCTCAGTATTTGGAGTGTGTGGGGATTTTTTCAAAAACATTGCAGACTCTAGAGTACGACTGACATTTTGACATCATCAGGAATATTCATTTTGAGTTGGAACAACTATCCGGGTTGGGTTTGATGCTCAGCCATAAAGCCTTTGATTATAGTCTTACAGGTTTTTTTTCTCCATGTAATGCAATGAATCAAAGACACTTTGTTTATGTTAAAAGTGATGCTCAAATTCATTGAGGAACAGTAGAGCAAAAATAACTTCCCTCTTTAACCTCTTAGAATTGCCACCTAGTTGGTAAAAGGAACCTAGTTACTCAATTTAGCACATTCTGTTTACTTAAAACAAACCCCTGTTAAATATCTAAGCAATAATAGGATGGATGCATTAAACAGCGGGAGAAAGATGTTAGGATTGTTGTTTGTTTGGGTTGTGCTTTCATATGTGTTTGATCATTCCCTTGTTCATTTTCGTTCATATGTTTTTTCACATTCTGTTTATTTCTTTAAGCTAATTATAGTTCGAATAGCGTTGCATATCAGTTCATTTATTTGTGTTTGGTTTCTTTGTTCTTGCACTTTTTTTTTCTTCTATACGTGGTAATTTGTCTTAGATTATTTGCAAGTTTTTTTTCTATGGGTTTATAGGTCCTTTGAGAAGCAAAATAATGAGACAATTTGTGGATTTGACAACAAAAACAATATGTTTTATTTTTATTTTTGTGCGGTCATATGTGTAGTATTAATACCACAAAATAAAATTTACTCAACAAATAAATTTGCTGGTCACTGGGGCAAAAAAATTAGGATATCTCATTAGTTTGCCAATTTTTAACTTAAGTTGATTCTGACATCAAACCAAGTTTAAGGGACATTCATTTCTGTCTCTTCATTATTGTCAGAATGGTTTTGGATATCAGTTCTTATCTTTGTGTTTCTTTATTTTTTCTTGTGCTTTTTGTTGTATATGTTGTAACTCATACATGCAGTAGGATGGGGCTCCGTCCAATTATGTCTTTGACCATCCAGTCAAGGTAGACACAGCACTTTACTGGGAATGCAAACGATCAGACATGAAGAGAACACAGATAAAGCACTCTCTGAAACAAAAGTTCTACGTAAACGGATCGATAATATACTATTATTGTGCTAATGTTTATCACACAGACGAGTAGTTATTGCGAATGATGTCCATCAGACAGAATAGGTATAATATAGGTAAACAATAAAGCAATTAAATAAAACAGTTATTGAACCCATTTAAGGAGCTCAGAAGTATAGAAAAAAAAAAAAAACGGAAAAGTGAAAGTGATTTTGTTTGAACTAGTTTATGGAGCAAGGGCAGTTTTGTATTGACTCGCAGACCAGATTAGCCTCATGACTATTCGATTACGTAAGACGGGCGATCAGTTGGTCCCACTAGTCGGTTTCCATGTTTCAGGGAAAAAACAATCAGATCGGAGTGTTAAGAGTCTGACGCAAGCAGCCTGTCTTTGGCTTTTGTTCTGCTGCTTCTATGTTAATTTGTCTCCCTCGATAGGTTTCCCAGCGTTCTCCTTGCCACAGCTGTAAATTTCCTCTGATTAGTTCATCTGGTTTCTTTCTCGTTTTTCACCCATGCCACTGTATGAAAGCTCACTGATCCTATTTGTTAATTTTTGAGTTCTTCAGTTACCCGGCTTGCAATCCATTACCTGCTATTCTTTTGTAAATATCCCTTTATTTACCTGATTAAACTCCAGTCCCTGCAGTGGAGTCTTTTGCTAATAATGCCATGGGCACTGTTTGGACTTGAGGTAAACCCTCCCACAAAAAAACTAAAGTCTTTTTATAAAAAAAATAAATAAAACCTGCCCAATGACTCAGATTGCAAGATTTATAGCTGAATTGTTAGATTATGCTGTGAAAAGAGGTGCACCGTGATTGGTTTGTAGGTTTTGGCTTTTTTGTATAATTGTGTTCACATAACCTGAATAAAAAAACACTATTTTCTAAAGATTTGTTTAGGGGCCCTTGTGAAATCATGAATGAACTGTGCTTATCCAAATTTTTTTAAATAATTTTTTTGGTTCAATTTCGCAAGCAACAATCAGGGCTGATTTTACTAGACATGTACAATCGAGAAATAACCAAAATGGAAATGAAATGGATAAACTGCCATATAAGGAATTCTGTCAGTATCAAATAAAAATGTTGGGGGAAAAAAAAATTCTCACTCTCTTATACAGTTTCTTTTAAATAGGTAAAAAAGTGTTAATAATTAAACAGTATAAAAATAAAAACCTCTTTTAAATCCTCATTCAAGCAGCTTTAAAAGACAACAGGGTTCCTGCCACGCTCCTCAAAGTTTTTTAGTGTCGGTTAAAGCAATACGGAGCCCCTCGGGCCGTGAGACAGGTGTCGAAGTATAATCACGAAAGTTATTTTATAAAAGTTAAAAAGTTACTTAGTTTTGCTTTAAATCAATGTACAATTTACATCAAAACTAAAAACAACCTGGTGGTGGAGATAGTGGCAGCTCCTTCAGTATTACTGTTAGGCTCTTTGACACCCTGAATAGTTTCCATCCTGTCTTCTTATTAGTGATGTGGAAATATCAGTTTTTGATAATGCCTATGTGATTCCATTAAACATTCAAATGAGCAATCAGATTCACTGTGATGGATCTTTCCCCCTTAAAAGACAGTGAGTGAATGTTGAAACTGAGTCAAAAGGCTTTTCTGTAAAGTCATACAAAAACAATTAAAATAAAACTAATTCAAGTCTACAGGAATAACAACACTTACCGAGAAAATTGAAAAAATTGAGTCACTGCATCAGCAGATTGTCTCTCTATCATGCAGCACAACCACAACATAAATCATGCATTATAAGGAAATCTAAAACAGGCATAAAACTACTCAAAAACTACCGTCAGCTTCTTACTAAATTTCTTTTATCGGGAACCCACACGTAAAGATCAGAGGTATTCATTGTTTACTGTTGTATCTCCACTTGCTTGTTGGGATGTTGCACTAATCTCACACGACGAGCTATTTAGACCAAGTGCAGTGTGACAAAGGTGACATTCAGCATGAAACCAGCTCTTCAGCTTTCTACTGCCTCCTGCTGGTCAATTGGAGCCCAACATCTACTGTGGGGTTTAAAGAATATCCTTTAACAAAACTAGCAAACACTTTAGATTGGACAACTAGTTAATACAGTTTTGGAATTGGGGGAAGTTGGAAAAGAAAAATACTAGTTTGCTTCCAAACAACAAATGTTAACTGATTTACAAACTTTTACCTTAAATATTCAATATTTTTTAATTTGTTTGTTTTTCTTAATACAGTTTTTAAAATATTTTATTGAAACTCAGGTCATTGATGTTACAATTCAACTATCAATGAAATAAATTAATGTCACCTGACTCCATCAATCACTGCTGTTTAGCAGTATGGCTCACCACCAAGATAACCATTGGGTTAAAAGGAGACAAAAATAAAAAATTGGACCCTGTACAACGTTTCTGCTTGTCATCAGTTTCAGTCAATCATAGGAAACTATGGTCTAAACAAGCCACTGAAGATAGCATCTTTTTGTGTTTGTTTGTTTGTTTGTTTGTTTGTTTGTTTGTTTTTACATTTAAGTGCTAAATTATAGGGCTGTTCTATAGCATCTCCCCTGTGTTTGGTCAGCACTTGCTTAAAATACAGAAACCAACAAAGATTGAATATGAACAGAGCTATTCACTAACTATTTTTCCATGAAACCAACAGTGAATGAGAAACAAAGGTCTAATCTGGGCTAAAAAAAAATAAGAGTAATAACAAATGTTTTAATATCCATTATTTTATTTTCAAAACAAAAAATGTGTATCTCCTCTCAATTCAATTTGTTAACCCAGTTTAGTGTGTTGTTAAATAAGCATTGGGGGAAATTCACCAGGGAGACATTTATACAAGAATTTCCCCTATTGTCCCTAAAGACTTTAAAGACAGACACATAAACATATATTTTACTACGCATACTATAGTTATACTATATATAACTTTCTTTTTTTAAACTACCAAAATCTACTGTTTAGTTGTCTTTGTGATCTATTAGTCACTTATTTATTTCTTGTACTGTCATGTCCATGTAATTTATTCGTCCCTTACTGAGTGTTTTATAAAACATTGCGTATAAACTACAAGATGTTGTCTGAAGGATATTTTTTTTTTTGCAATATTTTCTCTGAAAGTGGGTTTCTCCTTTGTTTCCTGTATTGAGTGTCATACATAAAAACAAAAAACAAATCTTCATTAGAAACTAATCTTGGATGCTTCTAAATATCATCTGACTAATTCTTCTAACAAATAAAGTAGCCATGATTGACAAATGTATTCGTAATGCAAGTATGTTTGTTTTTTGTGATTTTCATTGTTTTGACATAGAGTGAGGCCACACATTGAAAAGATTTAAAAAATGACCAACACTTGATAGAACAACGTTGTTCTATTTTTAGTTTGGACAGAGGGAACTTGATGTTAAATAATCTTTAACATTAAAAAAATTAAATGCTTAAAGATAAGAGTATTAATGTTACAGCTTAATCTGGTTTCACCTCCTGAAGATTTAGAAGTAACTGTAACTAATGTTCCAATGACTGAACAGTTGTGTGAGATTTTTTGCTGATTGAGGATTTGGAGTTTCTAGGTTTTACCTCTCTTACAGTAAGAGTCGTGGTCTTTCTGTCCATCCACTGATCCTTTGGAAAACTTATTTTCTCTTTGAACCACACATTTAACTTATATCCAGACTCTTTTCTCTAAAAGATATTTCAGGGCCACAAAAATGACTTACCAGGTTAACATCTGGAAAGGCGTCTTTATGAAAATAAATATTCTGCTGATGTTTTCACTCATTTCAACTCCGTCCAACTTCCAGTCGGTTTCGCTGCTTTCAGTTCGGCCAAAGAACACGTAGAAACTCTGCCACTGATTGGCTGTACCCTAAAGAGTGGAGATAAAATAGTTTGCGTGGTAAATCTTTAGTGAGGATGACGTTGGTGAGTACCTGTTGTCAGGAAATTGGGCCATTCTGCTGTGTTTGGCTGTGGGTGCCTTCTCTGTGTCTTCAGGGATCCTCCAGAAGGCATACAGGAGATCTGCTGTTGTGCTAGGGCGCTACTCCACACACCCGCAAATCATAAGAGGAGCATATATTTATCCATTGTTGACCAAAGTGGTTTTCCTGTGCTCATCTGACGATCCTCTGTGGAACCTACTGAATCGTATTGCACAACTGGGAGCCACTCTTCTCTCTCATCTCACTGTTCCATTGTCGTACTTACGACCTGTCAGCTCATATGCGCAGCATCTTACCATCTGTTCCCCCAACCATCTGTGGATCCTTCCACACAACATGACCAACAACTTCTTCAACTCTAGACACCGGAATCCACTCACCTCTCCCTGCAGTTTTCACTTTTCCTCCTCTATGAGAACTCTGCCCACATTCTGTTCATTGTTACCTCCTCTAATCTCTCTCTCTCAGTCCAGCTGGCATCACCACTTAATTTCACATTTTATAACACATAATTTCAAATTTTTATATTTGGTATCTTTTTAAAGGGGTTTGTACATTTTGTGTGTTTGTTGGTTGTTGGATTTCATAAACCTGCAAATACTGGGGTTCCAACAGAGACCCAGTTATTCATTAGTCAGTTGAAACAACTTTGGCCACAATGATTGTCACGAGATTTGATTCACTAATTCTAAAACTGTTAAACTATCCTGAATCCTTAAAACTACAGCACTGAGCCTCACAGTAGGTATGACTTGTCTTTGTTTTTTTATTTTCCCAAACATTGTACTGTGCGTTCTCTACTCCAGTCTGATTTGTCAACGTTTCATCTGTTAATGATGTCCGGCCTTGACATTCATGGACGAAATTCTGTTTTCAACGGTGGGGGGGACGAGTATTTTTTTACTCTGTGAACTCGCCGATAGGTGGTCACGTGGTTCATGTAGCTCCGAATAGGTCCAAACATTTATCAGCACACCGGTAAGTCAGTTTGAACGGCTTCTGGTGCGAAAACGACTTGTTTCACTTTCCCCCACAAGTTTACTTACCTAACATGAGAGTATGGCCACAATGTTTCATAATGTACAAAAACTTATAAAAAGGGAAACATGTGGCTGTTTTGATTGAAGACCTGGGATGAATGCTTAACTGTTGTAGGAGACCTAATTATTATAATTTTTGCTTTCATGCAAACTTAGTTGATTGTGCTTGTAGTCTGAGAATTATTTATTTATTTATAATTCACTGATTAAAATATTCATTTAATTGAAACCGTTTCTCGTTGAAATCAGATAACATGACAAAATAACTCAATTGTGCAAAAATAAACGACCAAACAATTTATTGTAAAATATGTAAAATGCAAAACAAGCTTTAAAATAAAGAACCACTTTTACTATTTAGTGCAACTACTATACTATTTCTATACTAGAACTATTTAATCTGTCAGTCTTCCAAGGCTCCCTTTGGTTTTAATAGAACTTGCTTTAAATAAAGATGATCGACAAGTGCACTCATTCTCTCTTCAACAGCCACATTAATCAGTTCTTCTCTTCAGAACTTTAGTCATTCTGGGAAATGAAGTGAAAAATTAGCTGACAAGAAAAGTGTTCCTCTCTCTCATGCTGGTCTGCCCTCACCATCTGTCACTTTAGTCACATAGTATCGAGTAAATTCAGTCCTGAGCCCAACAACCAAAGGATGCCAGGAAAGCGTTAGTCCTATTCTTACAAGCGTACTTGATTTAGAACTGGGAAAGCCAGGAGTTCTGTTTTTACTGTAAGTGTTTCATTTTTCTTTCCCAAGAATTTTCAATCAGCTGTTTTTAAAATCACAGATGCACAGAGTCGTAGTTTCAGCTCACCTAATCCTTCTCGAACTGTATTCTATCCGCATAATTTTTTATAAATTTTTTTAATATTTACCGCAGAATAAATTACACTATGGAAAATATTAATCTACAGTAAATCTAATTCACTGCCCTCTTCTTTCCCAGCCACCTCTTGTCAAAAGGAATTTGAATCAAGCTGGGAGATTTCTTCACCTTGCCAGATGTTCTACTAATCCTGAGCTCTACAGAGACTTTCTCTTAGGAAAATCTTCTTTCCCGCTGCCCAGGAGAGGACACATGAATGCCAACCCTTCACAAGCTGTTCCACATCAGAGCTGTAATGGGACTCCTCAAAGGTATTGAAGCTGTAAGTGATATAAAAAACAGACTGATGGTCTTAGCATTTTGAAAATGCAAATCCACACTAATTTAGGTTATCTGGACTAACTCCAACGGTTCACCTTAGACTGAACCAAGATCACAGAGTTAACTCTGTGGGATTTTGTATTTTATTTTTATCACACTCTGAGCCATCTAACAAAGATAATTACATATCATGGGATAAATTAAAATTCGTATTTTGATTTTTTAAATCTTGAATAGTGCCCTGGGCTGTTCTAATTCTTTCTCCCCACCTCTGCCCACATTTTAAAAACTTTTTATCTAAACATTTATATTTTGTAATTTCCCATGACATTTGACATTAAAAAGCAACTATTACGTAAAATAAAACTGTTTTGAAGATAACTTTTATATAAATTACTATTTTACCAAGAGTTTTGTAGAAAACAAAAATGTCTTTCTTTTTATAAGTTGTACTTATCTGGTTTGTAGAAGGAAAACTTTACAAACTGACTTTGAGGATTCTTCCCCAGTATTTCTGTTATCTTTATTCATGGTTAAATGCAAACTTTGTTTTATTGGTTTAAATTCTTTTCCTGGCATCAGGAGCGATATTAAAGAAAAAAAGCACACAGAGAACAATGGCTGATTGTATGAGGACAGCAGCTTCTATAACCCCAGTCATCCCTTTAATTAGGCCTGAGCCCTGAAGGCGATGCAAAGGCCTATTGTATCTTAAGACATTATAACATGGTGCTTATGAATAGCACAGAAAAAAACTTTAATCACAAGTTCAGCGTTTAAATACTCCGAAAGGTCTCTATTTGTCAATTAGGAAAACAGTCAAAAGCAGCTTTAATTTATTTGTACTTTCTCTGTAAAATATTTAAAAACCTCCTGCATTGGTGATGCAGTAATAAAAAAGAAAAATACATAAAATTAAAAATTGTTGTTACATGATAACTTCAATTTCACATCTGTCTACCAAGTTATTTTAGTGATCCCTTGTTTCTTTAGATTTGTTTTTCATTCACATCATCTTTTAATCTTTCAAATTGATCTGAATCAAAAAAAAAATTTCAAGCTTTCCAAAGGAAAACTTGCAAACGGATCAATAACCGATCATTTTCTGTGTCGTTTGTTGAGCCTCTGCCATTATCTATAATTTTGTTTTAGGCATAAAAACACTTTGGGGGTAAATAGAGGATCAAGTGCCGAAGGGAAAGAAGCTTAAAGAATACCCCACTTTATCCCCAGGACTAATTAAAGACACAGCAGAGGTTACATAAGTTGTGGTCCTCAAACAATCAGAGATTGTTCTACTCTGCTTGCTGTTTTTTTTTACCAATTAAAGATCAAATCCGTAGATATACACAACTTAGCTCATTTATTTGGCACCAATTCTCAACAGAAGATGTGATGTGGTTTGCATCCATTTCAGTTCAAACCCTGTTTCAATTCATTTAGCTTATTCTGTTAAGTCTTATCACAGAATCATTCTGATTCAATCTCAATGTGTCCTATTTATTATATGCTGCAATCAGATACAGTAAAAAATTTAAAGCCAGTTGGTAAATGGTTTATTTATGAGGGCATCCAGATGATTTTCTTTTATCTTTGCAGCAATATATCCTACCAATCAAGCATGTGGCAACTGTAATGAAGAGAAATTAATTTTAATAGGAAGAAACCTCTATCACAACCTGACTCTGTATCTTCCAAACAAAACCTGCTTTATGTAGGAGAGAATGCTCAACATGGAGCTACAGGCAAATGCGAAAGAGAAGAGCGTGCTAATACAAAAATGAGTTTGACAAATTAACAATCTACAAAACCTCATTCACTGTTACTTTGTACCCAATATTTCCAGGATAAACCGACTGTAAGCAAAGACAACATTTTTCTAACATAACTTCGTCCAGCATGCTAAGCAATGAGTAGACTCTGAGCTCCTCTGTAGATGTAGGCATATCAGATGAAAAAATAGCAGACAGGCAGCATGCCATTCAGAAAGTAGCAAGAAGACTTAAGCTTTTTAAACAGACGGACGAGGTTTATTTAGTATGTTCCATGTGTTTTGCAGATCATGTGTGAAGCAGCAGTTCTGTTTGATGTGACTAGAATCCGAATCAGAAAAAGCTTTGTTGTTGGCAAGTATGTTGTTTGGACATATAAGGAATTTGTTTTGTTGTAGTTGGTACATGAAAAATATCTCTAAATATGAAAAATATAATTTCAAAGTATTGAGTTAACAGTAAATGCAATTACTTTGTTGGATTTTTTTACTGTTCCTTAGACACTAGTGTTACAGACAGTGTTTTCTTTTGTATTTTAGCGGTTACTGCAGATTATGCTGAAACTTGGCTGAAAGTTACAAGAACAATCTTAATAGACTGTAACTTGGAGGGGGGAAAGACTACATGTCGATGACAGGTTTGTGGGTTAAAAGTTTTCGACAAATTCAGTATCAAGACTTTTGAACTGAACAGTTTACCACTGATTTTTCATTCAGTTTACAGCTAATTGGTTTTGGCTAAATGTTTGGTTGTACTTAAGCTTTTCTTACATCTTGATGCGTAACACCATAACAGGGAGAATGTTTTGTCGTGTCGAAGGCAGACCAAAATGCAGACTGGAAAGCCTTATTATTTTACACATATATAATGAAACTAATGAGCAAACCTACAAATGCAAAGCAGACCGAAACAGAAGAACAAACAGGGCATAACAGAATAAATCACAGAGAACAAAAAAAAGAACAAGCAGGGACTTATCCGCACTGAAGAGCTTACATACTGATGGAGATGTGAATGTAACAAAGGGACCAGAAGAGCAATCAAAGATGAGTAGAAGCAGAAAGAGAAGCAATCTGGCAGAGGACAGAGGAAAGTATAGTAGCTGGCGGGATAAGGAAGAAACGTAAATGAATCTGAGACACAGGAGAACAATAGATTTAAGAAAAAAACCTTCCATTAACAAAAACAGTGAACAGAACGGAAAACTAATCTGAGGACCCCAACTCATCTGCACAAATGTATTAATAATCAAAGAGAAATGAACCAAGACAATCTTAAACATAATAAATGAATTATCAAAGCTAAAAACATTTCTGAAGCTTAAAGTCCAAACACCTACAGATCATAAGAATGTATAAACAAATAGATAATGATGTGGGGGGGGGGGGGTTTAAGGCTAAAACTTTAAAATACATTGAAGGGGAGAACATTTTTTTTGTTGGTGTTCTAAAGGCAATTTTATACTCCGTTTAAATGTCCTACTAAACACTAGCTCTATTAACATTTATAGACCTGGATGGCTGAAGCATGTCCAGCTAAAAAACCTCACAACAAATTTCTCAAGTCATCCTTTTCTTCTTGTACCCTACATACTAAGAAACACACAACACGAATTCATTAGCCTCTCATAGCAAACACACTATTCAGTCACTTTAAGCTCTCTGTTGCAAAACGTTTGGTTATAACGCTGCTTTAAATGGGACCACGGGTCTCAACAGAGCCGCAGGGTGGCTGGCTCAGCTTGGGTTTTGTTATTTTGTCAACAAGTTAATGCTTTGTTCTATTTATGGCGGAAAATTAACAGAGCCAGCATGGTCAGTTAGCCAACATAAGCTGTGATCTCCCTTTGCTTTTGTTTCTATTTGCTGCATTTCTGTGGTTTCCATTATGGTGGTCAGGCTAAATTAATACCAAGCAAAGCTTTCGTTCTCATACTTCATGCCCATGGCAGAACAAATGCAGCAACTTAGATACATAATTTACTGTTGAACATCTTTTAAAACTTTTTTATTCCGTAGTTGCGCATAGTTCCATGCTTGACTGGCAAATAGGACATACTGTATAGTATAGTTATCCTTGGGAGGGTTGTAGACCAAGGGAGCTGAGATCATGGGTCAAAGACTTCACAGACGAATGTTATGAGACCACACATGGGGAAAATGTAACCAGCTGGCCCTCATGTCCTCAAAATCAAACAAACCTACATCCAGCAAATAAATAAAAGAACTGCTTTTTATTAAAGTAACCAATTTTATCAGTTGTATCATTACATATTAAATATGTGAACATGAGCTTAAATTGAAACACTAAGTGAAAACCATTAATAAAAGGCAGTTCTCGAGTTCCAAACAAACACAAGTAATAGGCAACCATGACGACAAAACAAATGTACTATAGAAAGCAAAACTTATTGACCTGAGGCTGAATGTCTGTCCAGCGTCACAGAGGGTGAAAGGGGTGGTTTTTCCTAGGGCCTCAGTCAACTTTCTCTCATTTGTTTTGAACAACTTCCCATCTCACCAGGTCAAAAACCATGGTTCCCTTCTGCTTAACAATTGTGTTACAATTTGTGGTCTTTTATGGTTTGGTTATATTTTTGTTTACACATGTCAGGTTAACTAATCCCCTTTTCTTCTCCCTCCAAGTGGCCATGTATGATAATTTACATGTTCTTCTTTCTGAAAATTCATCCTCTGATTTTGTTATTTTTCGGTTCAGTTCTCTTAGCTCAATGAGGCAGCATGATATCCACTTGTGCTTGTGGTTCATTGCATGCTTAAAAATAGAGGAAGAAAGCCTAATCCAGGACAAAAGAAGAAGCATCTGCCTAAAAATCTTTTCATTTGAATCATTTTGCCATTTCATAACCACAAAAGGAAAAGTCTAGCCTACTTAAATTAAATAAAAAAATCTTAAATCTAACTGTTGTGTTAAGGCCTCGGAGGTTTGTTGGAACACATTAGTGCATAAACATCCTCATGAAAACACAGAAACACAGCAAATTGGTCTGGGATATTTATTTATAAATTTATAAAATTTTTAAGTGTTGAGAATCTAATGGACCGATGTTCAATCATCTGGACAAAACAAAAACAAAAAACTAACTAGACACGGTTTACAACCTTAAGGGAAATATTGGGATGGAGAACCATCAACCATATTTTAAGCTAGAAGATCTATCAACAGATCTATCAAGTGTTGGTAATGAACTTCTCAAATCTGACCTTTATTTTGAAGAGCAGCGAGAGTTTCCTCTTTCCAGATCTAAGACCTCCTTGTGCACATTGCCATTTACTTTGTTATACCTCCGTTCAATAAATCTACTTAAATTGCTTCCTGTTCTCCTTAATTGCTTCCTGCATGTGGGTCAGAACCTTATTTAAAACAATGACAAAAACTATTCCTGCTTTCCACAAAAAAAAAAAAAAAAGATCATAAGAGTCAAAAACAGAATTTTCTGGCTTACATTCAAAATACTGTGTGTGGTGGGAAGAAATGAAAAAAACATTTCACGCTGAATGCACCCCCCAACTGTGAAACATGGTGGTAGCTGCATGATGCTGCGGGTATTCTTTTTGTTTAGTAGGGACCATAATACTCATCCTAAAAGTCATAGAAGCTGCAGAACGTTCAACGCTGATCCAAAGGTTCATTTTCATGCGTGCAAAGACTTTTAGCCTGCAAACTGAGGTACAAGGAGACGCTTTAGACGAAACTATATTTAGTCGAGGTCCAAACATAACTCCAAATAAGAGTCTTTGGCCAATCAGTACAGAATACATTGCTTCTAAAAGAACTTAATTTGGCTCTTTCTGTTTACTATACCTGTACTCCATGATAGAGATTACTTATTTGCTCTTGCTCTTTTTAAACGTTTCAAAATGTTTGGTTTTTTTCTCCTGGAATATATGAGACCTTTTATATTTGTAAATTTGTTTACTTCATTTTATGAAAATTTTATTTTCCTTGCAATGCATCTGGTTAAACAATCACACTCAGAAGCAGGAGGAAGGATTACTATGTTACAGACCTGAGAACCAGTTCCCAGATATTTTTCTAACTATAAATCCCCACAAATACATGCCAAGAACAAAACTTCAACACAAGATGAATGTTAAATTAAACTGTAAAAATGAAATATGTGGAAACCAGCAGATTGTGTTGATTGGCTAAAGCCTGTATGAAGAAACAAAAATTAGAGTGGAAATTCAGCATTGAAAACCCTTGAGTCTCTTTAATTTGAGTAACAGACCCCAGAAGGAGGTTTCATCACCTTTAATCTGAAATTTTATTCAATCTAAAGCCTGTTACTCACAATAATTGCATATGGAATAGTCTTTAATAATATAATTAACCAATAACTCTTGAAATGACATTAGTTAAAAAGTGACAACAAGGATTTTTTTGTGTGTGAGGTTTTTGTTCTGTATTTTCATTGGACCACTAATCCTACAATTACAACCATTCCTCTATTCAACTATTCTCATATTTCTAGCAATGTCTTTCCCTAACTGTTTTATATAGTATATATATGTTTTTTAAAAGCTCACTTTAAAATGAGTGGGAAACAGCTTCAAATGCATCTAGAACTTGGTTAAAATGAATGAACTATCTCACATCTGTCTTTAGAAAAAAGTTTAAAATTAACATGGCTGACGGGGCTTTGGGATATTACCAAATGATGCAGCCTATTTATTATTTGTATTTGAAAATTTGCACCTGATTTTTTTTAATTTTGAGGTTTAGATGCAACATTATTACACGTAAATTTTCACATCACCCCAACCTAACAGTCATTCTAATCCATTACAGATTACTTGTACTTCCACGCTGTTTGCAGTACATTCAACACATACATTGAATTATTATTCTTGACTAGTGCATTTGTCTTTCTGTAAACCTATGATTTTCAGTCAAATCCTCTGAGCGCATAAAAATCACCTGAAGAATGCATAATTTTAATCATTTGTTTTTTTGTTTTTTTAATGCACTTAACTGCCAGGTGTATTTTCTTTTTCGTCACATTTAGCTCCACATAATGACTAGAATACAACAGGTTTGAAATCAAACTCAATTAAATTGAAATTGACAGACTGATGATTTTCTTTGATATCAACTCAATGGCGCCATCAAGTGTGCAGGGAAGGAGGTAGCAAACGCTACCTCTATAAATTAACTATCCCCCACATGCATCCAAAACTTAACTTTGATACAAACGAATAAGAAGCTCAAAGAAAAGCTTCAGTGAGATTTAAACTTTATTTTGAATTTACTTACCTTTTCTTATCCATGTGACATTTTGTTTTGCATCTCATGACTCAGTCCCAGGTCTGCTGCAAAAAAAAAAAAAAAAAAACACATTCATTACTATAATAGTATAACAAAACTCCTGAAATATGGTTATGGCATTTGGCATGCGGTGCTAAGATTACTCACAGTCCCCATCTTGCCACAGCATGAAAAACTTCCTGAAGATTTTTTTTGTTCTTTATTTTGTTCTCTGTGATTTATTCTGTTATGCCCTGTTTGTTCTTCTGTTTCAGTCTGCTTTGCATTTGTAGGTTTGCTCATTAGTTTCATTATATATGTGTAAAATGATAAGGCGTTCCAGTCTGCATTTTGGTCTGCCTTTGACACGACAAAACATTCTCACTGTTATGGTGTTACGCATCAAGATGTAAGAAAAGCTTAAGTACAACCAAACATTTAGCCAAAACCAAGAAAAATTAGCTGTAAACTGAATGAAAAATCAGTGGTAAACTGTTCAGTTCAAAAGTCTTGATACTGAATTTGTCGAAAACTTTTAACCCACAAAACTTTTTATTTTTTTTACATTTTCTTTGAATTGAATATACTGGAACACGTACAAGTTTTTTTCCTGATTTTTAGATGTGAATCATAAATTGGAGGTGGACCTGAATTCATTTGAATCTGATTTAACAAAATATTTCTGTAAGAATTTCAGTTTAAAAAAAAAGAACCTCAAAAGGTGACTTGTTGGTTCTTGAGGCAGTGACTCCATCCACTGTAAAAGATAATTACTGGAATCCAACGCAGTTAAGTAGGAAGCATGAGTGAGGGTAACGTATAAGAGGAGAGGCTCACCAGTCATTTGGTGCTTGCAGTGGTTAACTCAAACCATTTTTGCACGCGTATTTTCTCCTTCTGTGTTTCATCTCAATTTTAGTCCTGTCTGTACTGATTACTCTCTTTTGTGCTCAACTCAGACTACTCTCCTCTCGTGAACCCTTTACTGAGGACCTCCATCACAGCCCAAACCTTCTGTTTACCGTCACGGATTGTGGATCTCAACCACGAATGGCTTCACTCCTTACTAGAGCATGACATTAGAAGCCTCTACTCCTGTCTCTTAAGCCACATTGTTAGTTCAAGTCAATCAACTCTCACCCATAAATGCGCCTCACCTAATACTCACCTTATTGTCTCTTTTCAGAGCTCCTGTTTCCCCATGTCAATTCTCCCAACTGGACTGGCACTCATGTACTGAAATTTTCCTATTATCCTCAATACACTACCTTTTACTGAATCCTTTTCTCCTGTGCATCTTTCCTGTACGTTCGTCAAAAAACCTATGGCTAAAATTAAAAGTGTTGTGAAATGATTTTGTTCCGGCAATTTTACATTTACAAATACACAAATGATAACTCCCATGTTTAGTGAGGATGTGCAGTACAGATATTTTTGGCACTTTGGGAACTCCACATAGCAGGCTCCAGTAATTTATATTCAAAGACAGCTTTAGCATGATTGGCACCCAGAAGGAACCCCTTCTTCAGTCCCACGTTTTTACAGCTGTCCTAAAATTCAGTGCAACGTAAAGGAAGTCTCAAAAATTATCTTTTTATGTCTTTGTGCGGTTCCAATGTTAAAAAGCAGTTGATCAATACAATTAAAGACACTATTAGTTTTGATTTTTTTTTTTTTAAGAAAAATGAGAAAAATTTCTAAATGTAAATTACTGTGACGTTTAACCACTTTAGATATCTCAATTTTTAACAAGATGGTCAAATACTGCCCAAAGTCCCTAAAACCTGAGAAAATACTCTTTAATTTAGACCCTGTTTTTGTCACCTTTTCTGAGCCAACCTTTTTCTTTCTCTCAACTTTTCAATCATTTCCTTTTAGTTTAGCAGTCTGTGGAAAGCCAACCTGTTTAGCAAGGACCTCTTGAAGCTTTTGTGATGTGAAGCACCATGAACTGCCTTGCCACTGACATGTGCTCTTCAAATCAAAAACTCCTTAGTTGAGGATGTCAGTGACAACTGGACAATAGTCAGTCAGCAGTCGTACCGAGATTTTATAACTCATAAATATGTGTATTATTTTGTGTTCAAAATCCTTTTGATGGGCTCTATAGTTGTTTTTTTGTTTGCTTGTTTTTTGTTTTGTTTTTTGTTTGTTGGATTTTTTGTAGTTTGGGGGGTTGGATCTAATTTACTTATGGCATAATGGTTCAATTTAGCTAAGTCATAATTATAAAATATTAAATCATTTTTAAGAGATAGTATCTAATAATATTGAGATATCTAAGTCATAATTACGAGAAAGTACTATAAAATAATACTAATCAATGTGAGATTACTGTGATAATTATGAGATAGTATCTCATAATAATGACATATCTAAGTCACACTAATGAGATAGTGACTTTTAATTATGAATGGCTACATCATAATAATGAGATAGATACTTAGATACTATCAGATAGTATATTATTATGAGATATTTAAATAAAAAATAATGAGGTAATATTTCAATTAGATGATTAAGTCCTATTTATGAGATAGAAAGATCTCATATAAAACATGGCAAAGTCATAATTATGAGATATCATTTTTTTTTTCATCACAGTGGCGCAAATGGGCTTCCATACTATTTCTATGTACAAAAACGAGCCTTTGAAACATTTCAGTCAGCACTCGTTTTTGTGCTGTTCCAATACAAATCAGCAGAGGGAAACATTTCTCTGTTCTCTTCCACCTCAGACAAAAAAAAACAACAAATAAAACAAGGCGAAGCCCACACAGGCAGCAGCATCTCATCTCGAGTCAAAGCCAAAACCGTCCGGGACTGAAACGAGGGAGAACTATGGGAGCGCCGCTGCTGATCTGGCGAACAGAGATGTAGCTGCAGACATGAAGCCACGCCGCATCTCCTGTTTGCTCCTGGTCCTGTCGGTCTGGGAGGCGCTGGCCAGATCTCTGCCGGATCCGGGACCATTTGGTAAGCAGCGGGGGGATGTAAGCACAATGAGATGGGAGTGGTTGCTTGTTTCTATTGCTTCGGTCGACAAAAACCTCTGCGGCGCTTCGCCTCCTGATTTAATGCTGATTTAATAGGTGATCGTGGAAGCGCTCGCAGAGATTGCTGCATGTCGGATCGGGGGCTGGCTCTAGTCTGATGGTAGGGTTTGGGGGAGAGGAGGCCTGGGAGTGCTGCTCCTTCACACTGCAGGCCTTCATTGTTGCTGTGCACACTGACAACTGAGATCAGGAGGGGCTGAGAGGCTGGAAACGTTTAGATTATCCCACCAACCATCTTTCTGCTGTAAAGAAGAAAAAAAGCAGTTATTTAAATAATGCACTATAAGAATGAGATTCTCCTCTATTGTCTATATCTTGAAGGACATTATATAATTACTGTGTCTTATGCATGCCTAGAGCTGTTTTGAGATGCATGGATGGTTACAGACTCTGTCTAGAGGAATGCAGAAACCCCACACACACATACACCCTTTTATATGTGTTGTTTGCATTTATTTCAGTTGTTAAATTAAAGCATTCATTGCAACCAGCTCTATATATATATTGACAATACTCCGCGTATCATTCATTCTTTCTCTTTTTAATTGTCAATCAACAATTAAAAAAAGGTAAAAGTGAAGTTTTATTTTGTTTTCCATGTAGCAATTACATATGAACAACAAATTCAGTCTTGTGGCCCATTTTTTGTCTATAATTGAAATATGAAAAATCAAGCATTTTGTTGTTTTTCTTGTTAAAAAAAAGAAGTCACTTTTTCCTTTTTTGTCATTTTTGATGATACACAGATTATCGAACGACAGGCTTTATAAACATAAAACACAACAACACCATTAAATATGCTGTTTAAGAAAAATATGGGTTTATTTAGCTGATAATACTTTCATTTAGAAGTTTGCTGAGGTAAATCTATATGAAACCCATAATACAGCATTTAGTTTAGAATTGCGCAATGTTAGTAAAATATGTAATTTGGAGAGTATTGCAAAGGAAAATACATTTTCTCAATCTTTTCTTTTAAACATATCATTACACAATGTCATCACTTCTTTACATATGTTTTGTTATCACAGCCCAAATATATCTTACGTATCACAGAACAAAAACATGACTGGGTCTCATGCAACACATAACAGATTTAGTCACTTAAGGATGTCTAAAACTAAAAGTTAAACATATTGTATTCGTAACTGTCCTGATCCAGTAGAAAACTTTGAATTCGGCACGCTTTCTCCAAGTATGTTTGTACTAATTGGATCAAGAATGCATCCAGCTTCTATACATGTGATTCACAGAAATGACTTGCTTCGTAAACTGAAATCAATTTCTTCAGATTTAAACCCGTGCAACACAATAATGATTAAAATGTACTAGCAGACACAGCACATGACCCAAATGTTGTGAAGGTAAAACTAAAACATTTACATTTCAATGAATTGATTCCACATCATATTTATAATCTTATCAAGTGATTTTAAGTTTTTTCAGCCGGTATAAGACCAATAGTTGAACCCAGGTATTGTCTTTATTGAAGGTCGTCCATTTATTGTTTACTTATTACATCGGCTCCAGACTGGTGAATGAAACACAACGGCTGTAATGAAAAGAGCTCAAATACAATGTGAAGTATTTGAGCAGGTGAACATGCATGGGAGGAGTTGTTCATGCGCTCCCAGTTGTCCGAATAATCAGGTGTATTTACTTTTGCCTGACAGATAAATGCTGCTTACTGTGTTGACTAGTGTATTGTAGGGGCAAAATAAACAGTACAGTCGGATTATGATTAATTTAGCTAATTGAAACGTAAACAAAAAATAGATTTGTGAATTACTTATCTTACCATATTTGCATTTAAAGCAACCTTAACCTTGTGAACTGCAGGTGTAAATGCATCTTATAAAAGCATGTTTAGTGGCTGCAATTGTTGTTACTCTGAATAACTACTAAAGAGCTTTTAAGAGTGAAAATTCCCACTGTGTGAGACTGTGACTCAGTGTATCTATCAATGGAGCTGCTTCTAGCCAGTTTTTCAAGTGTGGAGCCCAGACTGAGGAAATCCTCTACAAACACATGCACAAGGGGGCCATTATAGGTCCAATTATGCTAATGTGTAACAGCATTTAGCCATGTGAAATGAACATGGCTAAAGGGTTTTAGATATACATGGCCTGTAGCTACACAGAAACTTATTCGGGCGAGGAAACAACAAGATAGCTTTGGGAGACTCAAAGTGTAACCATAGAAACAGCTTGACCCCATATCCACTCCGTCCAAAAGAGAGGATGAGAAACTTGGTGTTTTACGCCTGGAAACCTGACAGGGAGATTTGTAGATTGTGTGTCTTAGGTCACATCGTCTCCGGGATGTAAATCTGTCTTTTACTGGAAGTGATGGCATCAGCATTTTTTTCACTTCTAAAATCTAATCATGAAAAAAAATAAAAAATAAAAATCACCGTCAAGGATAATTTTATTTTTCATGTAATTATTAACAAGTAATTTTTAACTTTTACATTAAAAAAGAGACTCACAATGTCCCATGTGTTAAGATTTATCTTCAGTATTATATTTAAATAACAGATTTTCTAAGGTAATGGTTGACGTTTTCTGAATTAGTCAATACCGTTCAAAAAGTCAATATTAAAGGCTCTAGAAAGACAGAAACGGAGATATTTCTTCAACTACTTTAGATAATTTAAGGTTGATGAAAGACGAAATGTAGCTATTTTTACCTTAAAAATGTTTATATGTAAGCCGGAATACATTTCTTATGTCTAATATTCTAACCTAGTTATCTTAGTAATTTTATGTTAGAAGGTTTAAAGTGGTCAGATAGTAGCAGACAGATTTACATGTTGTATTTAGAAGATATGTTGTTTGGTTAAAAAGCAAAGTTTTTGATTCAACCTTCACAACCTTTAATGCGTTTTATCTGCATAAGATGATTCTCAGAAGTCAGAACATGTTTAGAACATTACGCTTCATAATCCTTATACAGTTGTAGCACCTTGATAAGTAGCAGATTAATCAGACTACAGGACAGTAATTCAAGCTTATATCCACTAGTGGATTTAATTTATTTCATGTAGTATTATGAAGGAATTTTGTCTTTAATCAACACATTCAATTTTTACTTGGACATCAGTTACACTATTATATTTCTTTAGTTTTCTTGCCTAAATCTTCTGTCTTTCTCCTTTTTTGCAGAAGTGCAAATAAAAGTCCAGGTTTTTGACAACAACGACCTCTCGCCGTTAGCAGAAGCTCAGGTAGAAGTCCACGGCAATCAGACACTTTTGGCATCCAGCCACGCTGGCGGCGACGGTGTGGTGAGACTGAACTTCCTGTACCGAGCGGGCACATGGGTCATCATCACAGCCTCCAAACAGGATTACATCACTAACTCTGTGCCGTGGCACTCCAGTCGGATCCCATGTAGGTTTACGACATTTTTACTTTCCGTCAGCTTTACTTACAAACATGATTTAAAATGTTAGCTGAAAAATATTACGGGTCTGGACTGTCCATTACAAAATGTGTTTTTAAATGACTGCAGCTTGATTATCAGATTATCAGAGACTAATTGCAGAGAGGCACCAATTGTGCAACCCAGGGCTATGAATAGTTTATCCCACTTGCGGCAGCTTTGTAAGAATTTATTCACCGTGTTCACACTTTGTAAAATAGAGAAAACACAGCAGTTTCTTTGTCACCGCAATGTCAATGTTGGAGAAGTTTGTGCGTTTCAGAACACCAATAGGGATCTTTGTTGGATAATTCTGTCTAAATTAGTCAACCTTACTGTCCAAGATCATCTTACAGTAGTCACTATTTCTCACTATTTTAAAATTGGTATTGTATAGTTTCTTATAGTCATCAACTAGGAAATTAATTGCACCAATTTTAGCTAAAGGATCAAACATGCAAAACTACTTTGCAGTTCATCATGTTCTCTTAAAATTATAATTCGAAAAGAGGCCGAAAACCATCAAAGTCTTAAGACCCACTGATTTGACTCAGCAGTCAGTTGCTCAAAACACAGTTTTTGACTTTAAAACATATATAGACCTTGGTTTTGTCCCTTTTTGTATGAGACCTTTTATTTCTCTTTTTGAATTCCTCCTTGTCTCAGTGTACGCCTCAGTCAGCCTGTACCTCCTGGTTGAGAGGCCAGGAACTCTCATCCTGTATGACGATGTCCTGCAGGTTCTCTCCGGATCCCCAGGTAAGAAAACAGGGAATGATTATTAAATCGATGGTTATAACGTTTTTATTATGTACAATAACTTCTCATTAGAAAATCATTTTAAGTCATACTGTATCTTTAAACAACGATTTGTTACAGCCTCAAAATTGCAAGTATTTTATTGGGACTTTTTGTGATAGTTCAACACAGAGTGGCATGTTACCTTGAAGGAGAAGGGTTAGGGTTTTAAAACATTTTTACTTATTAAAATCTAAAAAGTGTGGCAGGTACGTTGTCTCTGAACTCCTAGAAGAATGTAAGGAGAAAGGCATTGTTGGAATCCACAAGCAGTTCTACTTGTTTGCTGTGTCCTTTGGAAATCAAAAATGTTGTTTTGTAAAATAAAATTTGTTTGGTGGGGGAGGGGGGGGGGGTATATTGCAATGATGGTGTCTGATATTATATTTCTAAGTAACCCACACATCTTAAACTCAGCTCATTGGTGTCATTCTTGTATTTGACTGGAAAGACCCATAAAAAGAAGATTCCTTTTCATGAAGCTTTTTAAATTTTTGTTAGGAGCTCGTAACCAGCCGCTGGTTCAGCTGAAGAGGAAGTCCATTCAGCTGCCTCCCAGCTCCAACTACACGGCGCTGTATGCAACTCTGACCACAGCCAGAAGTCAGTATGAGATCAGTGGGTTCCCATTTCTTTTGGGCCAGGAGACCAACAGCTCAGGTTAGTCTTCACATGTTTGGTGTTTAAGGGTGTTGATTGTGTTGTAAAGCAGATAAGTAGCCAGTGGAATCTTGAACAATGTGTGACAAGTTTAAGATTAAAACTTGGCCATGTACAAAAGTTTTTCTTTCAGTCATAATTAGGCCCTTTTTTATTCTTGGGGTAGTGGTGTGGTAGTTTCAGTATTGGCATCTTTTAATTGTTTCCCCTGCTTTCAGGGAACCCATCCATGTTGTTTAAATACATATATATAGGGGCGATATTTGCCTGCCAAACACTTTAATTTAAGAAAATTCATACCCATAATTCTAAAAAAGATCCTCTCTTGCTTGCTACACAGTTTCATAATCTTTTGAACTGTTTGTGTGTCTGTGTAGCATTTGAAAAAAAATACCCATCTTGGTAGTTTCTCTCCCATTATATCATCCAACGTAGAGCTGATGCTGAATTTAGTGATATTTTCTCTTCAGGTGCAGAAACAGGATGGACAGACCTGACAGCTCTGGCGGTCTTCAGCGTTCAGCTGTTTGATAAAGATGGCAGTACGATCCAGCTCTCAGATCCAATCCACATTTCGGTGCCTCTGCCGTCCGACACCCGGAACAGGATGGCCACGAGCGTCCCCACTTGGCTTTATCAGCCCAAGATGGGTAAGGCAGACACATAAATCATAGATGTTGTGGGAGAACAAAGCTGACAGGAGGTTACGTAACGCTCCTGAAATAGAAATTCGTATTCAGTCTCAGGAAACTACAAAGTCCAAATATATATGCAAATATGAAAAAGATTTGGTTTTAACAGCATTTTAAGTTGTGATGATGACTTTGTGTTAATTTTTCTAGGACTGTGGGTTCGGAACGGGACTGGCTATATAAAAAAAGATGGAACGCAGTTTGTTTGGAGTGCAGAGATTCCGCAGATGGGATACTGGCTTGCTGCCTTTCCTTCATCGTCAGGTACACCCATCAACCTGAAAGTCTGATATCTTGAACTGTCAATGATGTTGTGGACCATTTAGGTTTGATTAATTGAATAGTGTGCTTTGTCTGTTAAATGTTTACATTTAAATGAAATCTTTTGCAGGTTTTGGTCTTTCTCATCCAGGCTTGAGGGACATCACCACCTACCACACCCTCTTTCTGCTGTCTATCCTGGGTTCCCTGGCTCTGTTGGTGCTCATCCTGCTCTGTGTACTGCTCTACTACTGCAGGTGTGGCGAGTATAGGCATAGGTCTTATCTTTAGGTTTATTCAAAAGAAAACTTAACATGCATGTTGCTGTATATTTTTCCCACAAATTATGACATCTAATGTTTAATTTACAGGCGAAAATGCTTAAAACCTCGTCGGCATCAAGGCAAACCCCACACATCCAATCTAAACGGTGCTAAAAGAGACCAGGGAACATCAACTTCCCGCCTGAATCTGATTTGTGGAGGCCATGTGGAATCAGGCCCCTCCAATGATAAATCTGATTTGTCTCCATCTCGAGACTATCAGAGTTCAAGAGAAGACCTGACTAAGCATGTTCCAGCTCACATGCTACGTCATGCCAAAGGGAAAAGCACCTTGGGTTCCCAACGTGGAGAGAGCTTCCCTATGAAGGTTACACGAGCCACCGAAACCAACAACCTGGACAATCCTTTATTACATGAAGATTACAATCGAAGCTACAGCCCCAAGGAGAGCAGAGAGTCTGAATATCATAGACATCATAACGCCAATGACAATCGAGGATACTCGTCCGATCCTCCATCCCCACCTCGCTTCCAGGGCTACGTACCCAGTCAGTCTGACAAACCTCCAGAATATTCAGCTGCAGCATCAGACGGCCTTGCTAGACCGACTTCCCTCAACACTCAGGCAGGTCAGATTATCTTCTGCAGCTCCATCGACCAGATGAAAGAGAATATGTACAGGAGCATGGTGCCAACCCTAGTTATCCCAGCACACTACATGCGTCTACCTTCTGAGTTATCTGGTAAGGATGGGAAAGACCCAAAGGATCAGGACAAAGATGGGACACAGATGGGAGGAGGCCAGCAGCATCACCACCACTCCCAGAAACAAGGCCAGCAGCAGCAAGGCGGCTCTCAGGGCGACGACTCTGAGGACCCAAGTTGGGCCTCAGATTCCTCAGGTGGAGCCGTTACCATTCCTGTGCTCTTCAACGACTCCACCATGGCTCAGATGAACGGGGAACTGCAGGCTCTAACAGAAAAGAAGCTTCTGGAGTTGGGTGTCAAGCAACACCCACGAGCGTGGTTTATATCCCTGGATGGACGTGCAAACGCTCACGTCCGCCACTCCTACATCGACGTTAGTAATGACCTCAGCGGTGGCGGATTCGGGGGTGGCTCCAGTAGCGCGCAGCGAGATGTGAACCTCGAGCCACCTCTTGAATCTCAAGAGAGAAAATCATCTGGCAACCGTAAGGGAAAAGATGAACGCTGGGGAACAGGAGGACGGAAAGGCCATGGCATCAGCAGCAGCAGCGGGGCTGGGAAGAATTACTCCAAACTTGCCTACCCTGACCACAGCGAGCCCAGCATCAGCGAGGGACGCCCGGTGTCACCTGAAGAGAACTCCCTCACTCCTCTTCTGGATGAAGGGTCATCCTCTCGTGGCTCAACCATCACTAGAAGAGGTCGTAGCCGAGGGAACAGCAGTCGCAGCAGCAACAGCGAGAACCACCGCGACTCCATGACGAGCCCTGAGGATGATCCGGATGACAAAGATGGGAATAAGAAAAGTCCCTGGCAGAAGATTGAAGACAGACCTCTCATGGTCTTCCACCCAAGGAAATGAGATTCGTAAACTTATTAGATACTGGAACTTTGATGAACATTGAGCTGGAGTGACTTTTCCCCTCAGAAAGTTTCCAATAAGCACAACCACTGCTTCACTGGTCCACTTTCTGATTGTCGTTTGATCTCTCTGATGATCATCTTAGTTGACCTCTCTGGATTCAGCTGTTTTTGTCCAGTTCATTGTCCATCCTGTGACATCACTGAACCATCATCTGAGCCATCCCCTATAACGACTGCAGAAATAGCCATTTTGTGAAATACAAGATTAAAGCACTTAAACTTTGATAACCAATTTATTGATATTTACCAAATGTAACCACACGGATTACTTGTTTTATAGGAGTTTTTATTCGTATGTAATTGAATTAAATTTGTCATATTGGTTCTATATTTAGAATAAAGCACACTCTTTTGTTCTAATCAGTGATAAGAAAAGGACTGTGCGTAGGAAAGAGCTTTTAAAAAGTCCACATGGAGTCTTTAAATTTTTTTTGCTAAAGCACCTATGATCAAATGTAATGTGTTTTATCTACTTTGCTCTTTTAAGGAAGGATTTTCTTCTTCCTGTTTTACTGTTGATGTATTGTGGTCACTTATTTAAATTGTACTGGTTTGAAATTTTAACCATAGTCTTTATGTCCCCTCTGTGTCACTGACCTATCCCAGTGACGTACTGTACAATTTTTTGCCAAAATGTCTGCCCTTCTTCTGTTGAGATTTTTTCAGCCAGGAGAACCTTTTTGTGTAAATAGACCCTCAGGCATTTGAGCGACCATTTGTTATAGGAAAGATTGCATGCGTAAGAATGTATGAAGCTAACAGAAGGCACCAAAAGCCCTTGCTCTACTGTTCATGTCCATTAGGCTTCTGTGTAGCCAGTCCCAAATCACCACAAAATGTCTGCAACTCAGCAAAACCACTAATTTACTTGATTCAATGCTGAGATCCACATGGTGGTTTGTAGACAGGGCCTGTACCACTTCTCTCCTGTAAGTGCCTTCTTTCACATAGAATTGAACGATAGGCATTGTTTTTAAAATGCAGTTAGTTGTCACCTAAAACACGCTGCATTGGGGTAACAACATGTGACACCGGGGAGCATGCATGCCATATATGACGGTTTTTCCTTTGGCTATTCTATCCTTGGATATCTAACTCCTTGTAATTATCCTGTTTTTCACCAAACTTGTAAAGGTTATGAATTCTATGAGATTTTATGTGTATAAAACGTGCATGTAACTTGTAGAATAGGGTGTTTTTATTAAAACCTGTTTGAAAATGTTAAGGTATTTGGCACAAAACATCACTGTTGTAGTGAACTCTGTTGCCAAATAAATCGAGATACGTTGACTTTTTCTCCCTAAAGAGATAGCTATTTGCTTTTTTTGGTGGCGTAGTGTGGGGAAAACTTTGGATCTGTGATATCTTGCCAAAGACAACTCCCAGATGAAAATTGGCTTAAACCAATCAGAGGAATTCCCAGACTACAACTAATGCCAAAAACTAATGAGTACCATTAATTGCTAGTTAAAGTCAAGCTAAAAGTTTCTTTAAGTCAATGATATATAGAATCAGTATAGAGCCAATCTAATAAATGATCACACTTTCGTCAACATCTTAGCTGGTCTTAATCATTAATCAGAGCGAAGTAGATGGCATTAAGAGCTCACTGTGAACCTAATTAGAATCAATCCACTTACTTGAGATTAATTTAGTTTAGTTCCATATACTTAAATAACAACAATTCAAAACATGTCATCTCAAGGTGCAAGAAAAATGATTTGAATCCAATAATAAATACATTTCAATAGATCCTAGTAATCAAACAGCACAGAGATTGAAACTTGGCCTTTAAATTCATTAAAACTGTTTGAAATCTAGGGAAACAGAGCAGATTGCGTCAAGAAAAGTTACTCTAATAAATAACCATGATTAAGATCAGATCTAGAAGACGCCAAAACAACAGCTATGCGGTCAATTTTGCAGCCACTCAAAGTCCAGCTAAGAGTTACTGAGTCAAGCTAAAATAAACTTTGCTACACAAAGGTCACAACTTCCCTGGCTATCCAGGTATCTGTTAGCTTGACCCTTCCATTGATTTTTTTTTTCATTCGATTACCCCCACTGAGTTTGCTCCAAGTGCTTTCTTACAAAGGCAAGATACTGACTGCTCCCACTTATCCCACATACACCTACCAAAAAAAACACAATCTCTTTAACCGTGCTGTAACAAACTTTACTTCCGGTCATAAATGTTTACAAGAACAACATACTGACCAACATGCTCCTATCGTTACTACCATCACTGCCTATGATTCATACGCAACCGTGAACTCTATAAAACTAATGTTTTTGTTGTTTGTTGCAGCGTAGTCAATCGAATACACGGATATTGTTGGGAAAGTCATGCTGGAGTGTTTTTTACCATCCGCTTGCTGTCCGTAAACTTGTGTCACATGCCAACAGTATACACTGACAATGCCATGTAATTCTAAGGACAATAATAAAAATAATTCGAGCTGACATATGTTGTTCACCTGGTAAATATTGTTTTATATACATAGGCCTATTTGAAAATATATATTTAGAATTTTTTTTTATAAGTTCTGAAGTTGTCACTTACTTTGCTGAAGTTTCTTTTACATTATAGACTAGAGTTTTTCGTTGTTCCCCCCACTCAATTTGGAAAAGATGTATATCTCAATCATTGTAAGTGATTCACCCAATTAAATTTCCCTGTGGAGACACTTATCTACAGTGCAGTTCACTTTGTTGGATTTTATGCGCTAAATCATTCGCTTCATGAACCTGGTCAGTTGTTGGTAAACTGTAAAGTTGATTCTTTCTGTATTTTAGACAAGACACAGTACATTTATTCCAACAGTCTTTATGTGTTTGGCATGTTATTTTTAAAATAATATCTTTATAACTTGAAAACTTGCATTACATTGCTTTACAACAACATATACATGTTTTAGATTGCCTTTTTAAAATAAAAAAGAAGGAATAAAAGATGACGTATTTCTAAATATTTCTCAAAACGTGAACATAAAATCTAATTCAGCAAAGGTATCAGAAGAATTGTTAAAAACTATAAATATGACTTGTTTTCCAATACACTTCCAGAAACCTCAGTTTTTCCTGTGGATCTGATCACATTGCAAGCAAGCATTAACATTTTTGGAAGAGCCTACGATTAAATTGTATGTCAACAAATAAACAATTGAATGAATTTTAGCTTGTGAAGATATTGGCTGAAACAGTATGGAGGTACATTTTAAAGACCCCTAACTGACGAACAACCAATAACTCCAAAACGCAAAAGCTCAGAGATTCATAAAATAGCATAACTTTTGGAGACATGTCTTGCATTGTAATAAAACAAGAAAACTAAAATTAAAATAAATATGTAGAACCTGTCCATTTTCACAGAAAAAAACAAAAAAAAACAGGTTTTGTCAAACTAGTGTTAAAATATTGATATTCTTATTAATAGGCAATATATGCTGTCGATTAAATAAAAAACTTTAAGATTGCTTATAATGGGAAACATTTAGTCTGTAATTTATTTCAGATTGCCAAGCTTTCCCACCAAGACAAATAAAAGAGCAATGCATTATTTCTAAACGGTTTATTTGCAATTAAACATATAAACATTATATTAACATATTTCACATGAAAAACACGTCTTTTCATCTCAGGGAAGCTATTCTAAAAGGCGTACAGTACGTAAACGTAAAGCCCAAAAATATATGGTACTGTGTCTTTAAAAGCTGGTAAACGTTGGAGGTCACGTGTAAGCTCATCACGTGATAAAAGCCTTTAAAATATTCGTCGGTTTGTTTAGTTTTTTTATTGGATGTTTGTTAATGTGGTAAAAGGAGGACATTCTACCTTTTCTACGTTTTGCGTCTGTCTTAAGAAACCTACAAGGTAAATGCGCCATGTTTGTTTCTCATCACAGAAAAACGAGTATTGCTAGTATTGAGGCTAGCAACCAACCACCGCTGAATTAGATAGGATAGCAACAGCTAACGGTGGCCAACCCAGGTTTCAGTATATATATATACATATACACACACGTGTATATATATATATATATATATATATATATATATATATATATATATATACACGTGTGTGTGTTTTTGAATGCACAGAAATGTTTCGCTCCTTATTTCTTTATGCTAACTGTTGTTTTCCCAGGTTTTGAGAGGAGCATGCAGAACCCAGATCTCTCTTAATAACGTCTGAAGTAATATTGCCTTTCTGACGCCTTCTGCTCATAATGGTGAACCTCAAACAGAACCCGAAGCCTTTTTTCCAGGTTAAGTGCAAATAAGACATTTAGGTAGTAGCTTTACATTCAGCTGAACGTCACTAATTCAACTCTTATTTTTCAAATAGAATAGGTCTGATTAGCCTCGTTTGTCCCTCACCAGGAACACATCCTTGTAGCTGCAAAGTTAACTTGCCATTTAGAAAAATGTTATAAACCTAAAATAACTACCAGTTTTCACTAAAAGTAGAAATCTAACATCTTGGAGTATAGATCTTATTATTGTTCCTACTTTGTAGATTTAGCAGTTACAATTTATTTACCAGGATAGAGAAAAGCGTCTAAAGTGTGTAAGCTTTTCCACTTCTGGGGAGAAGATGATTCACTAGACAAATAACTGTGAAATGTCAAATATTAAGAACATTTGGGATGGATTATGAACAGCTGCTGGGGTTATTGTCATTATCCAAACATCAACCTGTCAATCTGATAAATTCACTTTAGTATCGGTTTATATATTGTATAAGCTCATATTTATTATGTATATTTTATACTGTTTTATGCGTCTCTTCTATGAGTATTCATTATGCTAGTGAACCCATTTTTAATTTACGCATTTCAAACTTCATCTATAAGTACAAATATTTTTATAAATCAGGATCTTAACTAGGAATCAAACCCTTCTGTAAATCTGGTTCATCCAAAAATCACAAAATTAGTTCTTAAGAGAGAAAAAAAGCTTGAGAATTTTGTTTGGAAAAGAGCTTTAATCTCTTTAGTTGTTATCAAACTGTAAATATGTTTTTACTGGAAATTTTAGTTTCTTCAGTGTTGAAACCACCTTATCAACTGGAATGTTTGCAAAGCTGCTGCACGAAGTTCTTTACACTGAAACCGAGACAATGATGTGCCGGGTTTATATGAGAGGGCACTTTGCATTGCATATAATTTTTTTTGTTTTTTATTATTCATTGTGTTCAGAGTCTTCAGATGGGGATCTTGGTTCTGGCTCTGCTGGGCCTGAGCCATGTAATGGCGCGGATCTGCCCCGACGGAGGCATGTGTGAAGATCAAAACACCTGCTGCATGAACGCCCAAGGAAGTTATAGTTGTTGTCCACTACCACATGTAAGCTATTCACCTTTTATATTATAAAGTTTGAGTCAAACTACATGCTTCTTCTTTTGTACATATTGAAGTTACCTTTGCTTTTTAAGCATAACAAAACAAAGCCATCCACACATGGGTATTTTTGCTTTTTTGCTTTACATCTGTTCAAGCTTCATTTTCCTTAAACTCTCCCTTCTGTCTTGAATCAACATCCAGGCAGAGTGTTGTTCAGACCACCTCCACTGCTGCTATGAGGGGACGGTGTGCGATCTTATTCATCAGAAATGTGTTAATAAAACAGTGTCACTTCCGTTGATAAAACGACTGCCGATGAAGCAGCGATCATCTCCCTTTCAGGTAACAGAACGCTGTAGTAATTCTCTTATGTGTTCCTTTTTATTTTTATTTTTTTTTGGAGGCACAAGAGTGTTTCACCAATAAGTTTAATGACCTAAAAGCAGCTTTACATTTTTCCGCAGGCTGTTTGCTTCTTGATATTTTGTCGGCCTTTTTCTCAACGTCAGCTTTTAAGACCAAAGTACAACCTTAGCATCTGAAAAAAAGCAGAAGCAAGCATGTTAAAATTTGTATAATTTACTTCTATTTAATTTTGTCTTTCAGTTTTTCTGTGGTTGAGGCCAAAATGAGCAAATAACTATTTTTTTCCCCTATGAATGTTAGACTTCTGTCCACTGTACTGTGTTTTGAGAATACAACCTAACAACACTTTCAGAATCAGACGCCGTTTCATTTGTATTTCAGTAATTTTGCAGTTTTAAAAGAAGTCTAAGGAAGCGCAAAATGTAATCAGTTTTATAAGAAAAGACAAACTTTTTTTCTACAATGTGCTTGTTGACTCTCCTCTGAGCTCGTGGAAAAATCTTGGGTATTTAATGAATCTGAAATAATAAACAAAATCTGACAATCTAGTGAATCCCCTTTGGCTATAGTCTGACCAGGAAGTGTTACTTTGCATTTTTCCTTGAGTCAGGTTTATGAGATTAAATTAAATATTTAAAATTTCTCTGATATAAATTATACAAGCCAAAATTATCCGAACTGGTTCTAAGAGGCCTTTTGTTTTTTACCAAAAACTGAACTCCAAAGGTTTCTACATGTTTGACAGCAAATGTTTCTTTCACAATATGTTAACAGAATTTGTAAATATTTTGTTGTAAGAATTAACCCAATGTTACTCTTCAAGCAACAGAAGATTAAGCCTGCATCGTTCTTCTCTGATATGTTATTAATGACGTTTTATTTTGATTTTTTTAATGTGATGTGATTGTTGCAGTTGGTCAACAGACTAAAGGCGGTCATGTGTCCAGACCACGAGTCCGAATGTCCTAATGACACCACCTGCTGCCAGCTTCATGACTTCTCCTGGGCCTGCTGTCCGTTACCCAAGGTAATAACATTTTAACTTTTAAGGACAGCTTAATTAATATCTCTGTTTAAAGATCAATCACCATCTTTTTTAAAGGTATGTTTATTTTCTGTAATTTGATGAGTAGATATTTGTGAACATTACAAAAGAGATGACCTTGTTTGTGTTTCATTTTGATCCTTGAATTTTCCGCTAGGGTCAGTAATGGATTGCAAACACAGCATATGCTAATATTAGTACATTGAAAATGTACATTTTGAGGCATAAATCATTAATTTTTTTGTGTAAGTCTTGTGTTATTAACCACTTGAGAAGTTGACTTAATTATTACATTAATATTAATACAGATTTTTTTGTTTTTGCAGGCAGTTTGTTGCGAGGATAAACTTCACTGTTGTCCCGAAGGATCAAAATGTGACCTCATCCATTTAAAATGTGTTTCTCCATCACTTGAGTGCTTACCAATGCTGGAAAAACTACAGGCGACAAGATCAAACAATAAGCCAGGTTGGGACTTTATGCTGCAACCAAACACCCTTAGGCATAACTTTAAACCAGATTAGGAAATTCTTCTTTTGGAGTTATGTCTAAGGGGTTTTAATGAGGGCTGAACAAGTAAATAGATATGCTTGATTTTACTGACCTTGATACTTTTCGTATTGTCTGCTGCTGCTTCAGTGATTTGTCCCAGTGAGGAAAGCAGCTGTCTGGATGGTTGTAAATGCTGCCTCCTCTTCAGCGGAGAATACGGCTGCTGCCCTAACCCAGAGGTATGCTTTAACGCAGTTTGTCAGGAAGGAAACGCAATATATAAATCATGAAGTTTGAAGCTTGCATTACCCATCATGGGCAAAAAAAATATAGATTAGTTTTTGGCTTTAAATTGTTTTGTTTAAACCTTTGTTTTACAATTCACAATATATTTTAAAACATGAACCATGTTGATTTGTATTGAAGATTTTCTCCGATCCACTGATTAAAATCTGTAATTAAAATGTCTGTAATTGACAGATTGCAAAACAAAAGTGTAAGTCGGGAATAAAAAAGGACAGGCAAGGCTATGCGGTTGTTTGCGAAAAACCATTGAGAAATCTACCTTAGAGGACTCAACATCCAGCATTTTCATGCTGGATGTTGAGTGAAGAAGCTGCATTGCATGGATTTTGCACTTGCAACTTGATCCATAAACAAGCTTGTGAAAACTTGAAACATGTTTTGATCACATATGTCAGGGTGTGTATGTATATCTTTACGTCATACCTGTGAGGTTATTCCCCTGCAGTTTATGAGGTTGCTCATTGGCTTTGATTCGCCTTCTACGCTGAAGGTGTTTAATCTATTTATTTATTTATTTTTGCACAGTTTTACCAAAATTTTATGACCTAGGCAGTTTTACAATAATTAACCCCAAACAATGTTGTCGGAGGATAGCAGGGTTCCTTTTCCTCAGGTAAGGGTAGAAAAAAGGGCAACCGCTGATTGGTCAGCTGCTGACAAACCAACTGGATTGATAGACAGGACGTCTTGTGTCAAGTAGGCAATCTGATAAAGACACAAGCGAGATACTGATGATGCTGAGTCTGTCTAATAAGCAGGAGCAGCATTCAGGTTAGCTAACTGGGAACATTTATGGTGCTCTTATACAGAGAAATTGAATTGAACAAGTGAACTTTGTTGCACAGTTGTTCTTAAATTAGATTTCTCAAACATTCATCCCTGCAGGCTGTTTTTTGTGTATTTCTCTTTGAACATTTTCTGGGTTTTTTTTGTAATGTTTACTGTTTTTAATCATGTGAAGGCCACCTGTTGCAGTGAAGATCTCCATTGTTGTCCAAGCAACGCAACATGTGACATGACCCATGGCGTCTCTCGGTCTGGGGGAGCCGACGTGTCGCCGTCAGAGAGGATTCCTCGTGTCCCCAGCCGTGGTAGGCTGTAACCACTGTGATTCAAATTTATATAAGCATTGCTAATAACCTTTTGAAAGTAAGGGAAGAAAATGCAAGTGAATGTTTTGTGGTCTTTTGTAGTCGACTGTCCAGATAAGAAATCTTTCTGTCCTGAGCTGACGTCATGTTGTCAAATGACCAACGAATCGTTTGGCTGCTGCCCTATGCCTGACGTAAGCATCGCTTATCCCTTGACAAGGATTTTAAATAGTTTAGTATAATTTTGTTTAGTTCTGGCGAAAACAAAACACATTTTATGCAAGTACGTTTTAGCAATATGTGTTTACTTAAATGTAATTGCCATTTGAGGTAATCAGACAATTGATTGCTACATGCACAATACATATATCTATCACATGCACAGATGTTTTATAGAACCTTTAAGTTCCAGTTGCAGGGATGAGTGCTAAAGTTGTTTTTTTCTTGTTTTTTTGCAGTCCGTCTGCTGTTCAGATCATATCCACTGCTGCCCTTCAGGGACACAATGCGACCTCACGCGCAGTGTCTGTGTGTCCATCCAGGAAAACACTCCCATGCACATTCGGAAGCCCCTAGCCAAAACAAACCAGGGGCCAATTCAGAGCAAAGGTCAGCAAAGAGGTCATTGTTGCAGGACTCTGTGATTTCCCTCTGTGTAGGCTATTGTTAGCTTGATGCTAAGCTTAATGTTGTATTTGCATCGTGACTCTGTATCACCAAAGTAGTTTACTTGTAGCGTAAAAATATGGGAGAGGATCATCAGCTCATTCTCATTTTCGCAACACTGCGCATGCGCCACCTCATCTCCAGTAACCCGTCTTGATATCGGGAGCGCGCACGTCTTTTTTTCTCAGCGACTTCAAACACTGTTTTTCTCTTGCGAGCTTCCATTTTCGCTGCCGTACGGGGAGAACCTCTCTTCAATGGTGAATGATGCGTCTTGTCCGTCCCGTTTTACTTCCTAAACAACAATCTGCGCATTCGCCAATTCAAACATGAATTGGCACTTTGTACGGGTCGTGTGGGTGGATACATTAGTGATATATGTCTTTGCGTGAATTTTATTACCGCATTGACAGCCAGTTATTTTTCACCACAGGTCGTTTTTTTTATTGGCTTTCATTTTTCCTTTGAAAAGATCCTCTCCACTCCTATGGACGACATAAAAAGGTTACTGTGGGCACTTGCTAATCCCCAAGATTCCTCTATATACTTCTAAGGGAATTGCATCTCTTAAGTATCGGGGCTTAGCTACAAAGTTGCAAAATGTAATTTTATTTTGGCTCATTGTCTCTTTATATGTGTCGTTTCTCTGAAACAGATTATTCATGTCTTCATTAATTTTTAATCTGTGGTGCTGTACAGCTGTGATATTACTTAAAACTCTCAAACTTTATTGCTTTTGGGGCCAAGACGCATTTAGGAAGGGTGTAAAATTGAAAGGTGATAAATCAGCATACTTGCTGAAACTAATAATTTCAGGTTTGTTTTCCAGTCCACGCCATTCCCTGCAATTCCTCTGTGGCCTGTGCTGACGGAAACACCTGCTGTAAATCCCCAAAGGGAGAGTGGGCCTGTTGTCCTCTACCTCAGGTACAGTCGGGGTTCTGCTTATTAGGGGGTTTCTCCTTTGCATAAAACTAGTTTAACACCTATCTGCTGAGGGTTTTAAATCTTTCGTGCATCTTTCTGTCTGTCTTTTTGTCTAACATTACCTTATTTTTTTTTTTCTTTTATAAAATTGTAATTCATCAAATCGGTAGTTGCGTTGTTGCTCCACTCCGCAGGCCGTGTGCTGTAATGACCACCTGCACTGCTGCCCCAACGGCACGGTGTGTAACCTGGCGGCCTCCACGTGTGATCACCCCTCAGGCCCAGCACTGATGCCGCTGCTCCCCAACATGCCGGTCTTCCCTTTGCTGACAGAAAACAGCAAGTGCGACGAGTCGTCCTCGTGTCCTGAAGAAACAACCTGCTGCAAGACGGCGAGTGGTGCGTGGGCCTGCTGCCCTCTGCCAAAGGTAACATGGAATGCAGACAGGTCGTCTTCTCTGCTATTAATCGAACTTTTTGAACCACATCTGATCTCTTTATGCTTTCTATCAAGGAAATCAGAATTTCTTTTAGTATCTTGGTGAACTTGATAGCTTCACACGTTTTTTATTTATTTATTTGTAGTTCTTTAGACTTTGTCTCCTTTTTCTTAGTTTTATCCATCAAACTGTTCCATTGTTTATCTGAGATTCACCTAAAGAATCCATTCATGCCTTCGCCACTATTAACTGTCAATAGGTTTATCCATCCATTTGCCTTTTTATCCATCAATTCAAATGTTTTGCCACCTATTTATATATATATTTTACTTATTTTATTTTATTCTATTTATCCCTTCTTCTAGTAGTTGTCTACCTACACGTCCATTTAGATCTGTATTGGGCCAGTCTGTCTATCCATTTATCTGTCCGTCTCTCTCCTCTTGTGTTTGTTGTTTTTGTTTTGCTTTTTTATTCAGAAATTAATTTGGATTTTAGTCGAATTGTGTTATTGTGCATCCTTCCTCACAGTTTGTTGTTTTTTAAAGTCTTTTCAATCTTTACCAATGTGGAAACATCTCCCATAAATTAAATGTTAACCTTTTTTTTGCATGAGATATCTGTATTAAGTAATAATTTGCAATTGAGAAGTGTTCTGCAACATAATTTTTTATATATTTCAGACTAGTACCAGCTAAATAAAATACGAATATATGCATTGAAAAATTAGAAGCAAGTCTTGCTACTTACAACTAAAGAATATTGAAATCAGTATTGAGACATTATTTTAGCCCAGTAGTACGTATTCAATGTATAAAAATAATTGAGACCCAAATTGAGTTTGTTTTTATCAGCTCTAGCTTAAGGTCGCATTGAATGAGCGAAGTCCGTCAAATACAACACAAAACTGTTCATTTGTGTATCTTGCAGGCTGTTTGCTGTGACGACCACACCCACTGCTGTCCTCACGGCACCGTTTGCAATTTGGAGAGCAAAACTTGCGATGACCATTCTGGTGTATCACCACCGCGGCCCCTGCTGACCAAAGTTTCTGCTCTGAGCAGTCGAGGCCGGCAGGATAAAATCGCGTGCGACGCTCAGACTAGCTGCCCCAAAGACACGACCTGCTGCTTCATGGAGAAGAGCCACCAGTGGGGCTGCTGCCCTCTGCCAGAGGTAGGAGACTGTTTGTTCAAATGGACCGTACGATCAGGACGGTGAGTAACACTTCCTGTCTTTCAGGCGGTGTGTTGTAAAGATGGAAACCACTGCTGCCCCAGCGGACACACTTGTGACCCCCACCGGTCGTCGTGCTCCAGGGGTGCTCATCAAATCCCCTGGTTCACCAAACTGGTCCCCCTGGCCGAGCCAGGTGCGTTGAGCGACGTTAAATGCGACGATAAAAGCAGCTGCGCTTCAGGAACGACCTGCTGCAAACTGCAGAGTGGAGAGTGGGGCTGCTGTCCACTAGTGAAGGTTTGAGCTGCTCTGATTTGGATCCTCAACTGTGAGCATGAAACGCGCCCAGCTGTGTTAAGGTCTAACCACTGACGTGTTCCACGTTTTCTTCAGGCTGTGTGCTGCGCTGACCACGAGCACTGCTGCCCTCAAGGCTACACGTGCAACATGCAGACGGAAACGTGTGAGAAGAAGGGTCTCAGTTTTCGGCTCGCCGTCCCGCTCCTGTGGGAAACGGGGCAATCTGAGATGAGAGAGGCGGTGGAAGATGCAAATGTAGCCTGTGACGGCACAGGGCTGTTTGTTTGCCCCCGAAAATCCACCTGCTGTAAGATTTCAGTGACAGAGTGGAGCTGCTGTCCCTCTGCCAAGGTATGTTCGCTGTGTCTTACTGTATGGGAAGATTTTTGTTTGGGGAGAGTAAGTAGAGCTTTTGCAGAAATAATTCAGAAAATAATACACAATTCTGAAAAACTATACATTTCCTAAGCAAGAGGACAGTACTTTATTTTCAGACAGATGATTTAGCTTAGCCAAACTGCTTTTTTTTTTATTGTATGTCCATTTAAACATTTGTCAATTTAGCCATCCATGCATGCATGCTATCATCTGGCCAATTAATCATCCCTTCATCTGTCCATTCACTGGTCTATTCATCTGTCCTTGTATTTTTCCACACCATTCGATCTGCATCTGTATATCAATCCATCTACTCGTCCTCTTCCGCCTGCCAGTCCACCAGGCTCCACTATTTGGCCATTAGTCTATTCGTCTGTTCACACAGCCATTAATCAGCCTCTACACACGTTTGGTTTTCACTGTATTTTCTAAAAGTGTATAACATTTGAACATTAAATATAGTTGAGGCTAGAGTGTGAGGAAAGGTGGTCATTCTATCCTTCTTATGTTCAAGCCTAAATTAAGATAACTATAAATGTGGCTCAGGATCTAACAGATCACATCTGTTAGATTCATCATTGGAGGAGTAGGACATAAAGGAACCAGAATTTGTTACATAAATGTTGAGCCTGGTTTAGAAGAAGAAAAGTCACAGACACAAATCCTGTGAACCTGCTCGCAATATCTCCCTTAATTGTTCACATCTGTATATTCATGTGAAAACAGTCTGATCTTTTAGCCACAAACAAGAAGGCAGTTCCCTTTAATCTCATTAACTGATGATAAAAAGCAACTTTTCTTCACGTGTGTTTGTCTTCTCCAGGCTGAATGCTGCGCAGACTCCAAGCACTGCTGTCCAGTTGGGTACTCGTGTGACCTGAAGACTGGAGGTTGCAACCAGAAGACAAACCTGACCTGGGACTCTCTGATGGGGGACAGACACAAAGACGTTGTCCATCAAGGACTCTAACCTGGCTTAGTCTTAGACTTTTTTTTTCTTTCATTTTCTATCAGTCCGTTAATGTTTCTGTGAAAAGAGAGTCGACTTAAATTTCCATTCTTCCTCTCTGAATTTCATTCACTGTTTTTGTGTGTTTTTGGTTCTTGAAGCGTAGTGATGAGTGAAAAGGTTCGGGTTCATGGTGTGACCTTTTAATTAATGTATTATGAAGCAAGTTCTCTCGATGTTAACATTTCTTTATCAGTTCAACTCTAAATGTGAACCATTTAGTTTTCTGCCCCATTTCTTAAAATCACTCTGAATGTAAAAAAAAATAATAATAATAATAAAAAATAACCCACAACATTCAGAGTGCAACAAATTCACATGTCACATTTCAGTTGGCATTTAACACATATATCTTCTAAACTGCTTGTATCAAACACACTGGGGGCAAAAAAAGTGTAGTCAGTATTACACAATTAGTTTAAGCTTTGAAATGTTTTTGTTTTTTGGGATATTTTATATACATTTAAGAGGCTAGACTGAAAATTTAAATAGAAGACAGAAATTATATCTTCAGATCTAAATAACTAAAATTGTTAAGCATTAACTTAATTTAAGATTAACATTCAACCCATATTCCTTTCCAGTCTTTTGTGGTGGCGAGCTTCTTTTTTTTGTTGTCTTACATTAAGTCACCAACTATAGGCCAGATGTTCATTTTCTTTTCAGTTTTTGTTCACAATATTGCTTCTTGTATATGTCCAGCTTTTACCGCACACTAATATTGGGTGGGTTTTGTTTTTCTCCTGATTTTTGAATGTTTGACAACAATTGCTAAATTCGTCATCAGACTGGTTAGTTACTCTAAAATTGTGGATGATGCAATAGATATTTCCTCCAGTAGTTTATGTTTTTTGCACAAATAAGTGAGTGTTTGATTGGAATAATGAATTTTCTTTAAATTTCTGTATGTCATCTTTGAGTGGGAGTGGGAATTTCTTTTATTTTAATTGAACCAGTTCTCTGTTCTAAATTTGTGACTCTTAGATTTTTAATTTTTTTTTTCTTGATTATAATTGAAATAAAAGAATAAGGTGTGCCTTATTTAATATTGAGTGGATTGTTTGTATGCTGTTTATTAATATTAAAAAAAACTGCACATCTGTAAATTAGCCTAATTTATAAAACTTGTAAGGTTTAAACTCATTTGCATGGGTCCTTAAAAAGGTTGACTTCAACAGTAATTTAAATATTTTTATTTAGGTCATGATGCTTACCTGATTATAGTAAATAATTCCAATTGTTTTTGCTCTAAACATGATTTTTATTTCTGCTAAGAATACATCAGAAAACAACATATTTACATGCAATGTAAAAACAGGCAAACCTCTGGCTTGGCTTCTTCCTCTGTTATTGGCGTTTCAGCTCCTTATGGTACAGAATTTGCTTTACTGAAGATACTGACACTTTATTACCAGCTATAGCCATCTTCTCACTATTTTTTCCTATTTTGCATTTATTTTTAAATTTAGTTTTATTTCATCATGGGGCATACATTGTTGTTTTGTTTGTTTATTTATTTTTCATTTCTAATTTATAGTTAAGACGCAGATACAGGAAAAGAATAGACATTGTGTTAGTCTAGATGTTTACTTGCAGCTTATCAATTTTTTTGTTTTTGTTTTCATTTGGGATTTTACTTTTTATATGATGTTTTTACTTTTAACTTTTATTTGCTGAAACGTTTTTTACTGTTCAAATCTTTTCAGTCAGATACAGCTAAAGTAAACAAGTTCCTTCCTCTAATTCTGGTGAATGTGATAATTAAGCTCCATGACGTGATCCTGCAGGTCCCACGTCAAGCAGCCCCCGTCTCTTCCTCTGGAAGATCCTCAGCTGCTGGCCGTCTGAAGGTTGCTATGGCGACCCCAGTAAACAGGAGACAACTGAGCGGACATGCAGCTGTGGGATCTGTGCCATGCCTTCACTTCAGAGCAGCAGGACAGACATTCCAAGGCTTCTTTTTCCATCTCCGCCCCCTAGTGGTTACAGGTAGATATGACAGCGCCTCTGCTTGAGGTAAAGATGCTCAGTATCCATTCTCAAGAAAGTGGGATCCTGTTCCATTGGGACAAGCTTCTTGATTGTTTTATATCAAGAAAAAATAACACAGTTTAATACGTTATTAATTTTATTTTTTAATTTATTTTTGCCACGGACTAGACTAAACAAATTAAACGTAACTATTTGGTGCTACAGAAATCAGTCATTTATAAATTTATGTGAAAATACAAATGAGTTTAAAACTTGTTTTTTCATTTATTTTTATAAATCTATAATGTAGCATCGGCAGGTGTGCATACCCTCTTCATGAGAATAAGTGTCACTTATTCAGTGCTTTACTGATTTTAATTTAACTCTTCTTTTTCCAAACTTGAATGATTGCACAATAAACAACTTTGGATATTAAAAAAAAAAAAAATTGAAATTGCACGCACAAAGTTCAGATTGTTTTTTTCAGATACATATACCTCTAGCAAACTTTAATTAAACATCCCAGAACAAAGTGAAATCAACAAACGTGTGGCATGGGTCAGTCTGGATACTCGACTCTTCTTTTCAGCACTGACACGAGTGGTAAGCTATTAAATTTTGCAGTTTTGGGAAAGCGTTTCAGGCTGCTTGTGTTTGTGATTAGAATACTGGTTGGACACCTAAAGTGTGCCAGGTTTTAAATGTCTATCTGTTAAATAAAGATGAAGTTCTAAAATGTGCTGAAAAAAGGAAAGACCTGATGCTTTCACAGCCAGGTTTAAAAGTTGGTGTGTTTTACTATCATAAATGTTTTTCTAGCCATAAAGAATTATCTTTTCCTGGAATTAAAAATTTAATATATTTTTTTCTATAAGCTTTTTGGAAAAAACAATTTTCACTGTGGATACTTACTTCACTTTTATAGCAGTTTCCAGTTCATAGGAGGCTTGAGACTCACCAATGGTTCTTCTTCAAAGTTTAAAGTTTGGTATAGATGGTTGAAACTTAAAAATCAGACAATGTTCTTACTTGTGTTTGACATCACTAACTTTTGAGTTACCAGGAAGAATTAATCAGGTATTGAAATGTTTTGAAATATGTTTGGAATGCTGCAAAGTGGATTTTTTTTTGGCAACTGCATTTCAGTAAGTCATAAAAATATGACCTAGACATACTTTATTGTTTCCATGAGAGAAAGAGGAGAAGCCTTTCCTCTTTTAAGTTTATCTGAACTGCTGCCCTAACAGCAAAATAACTAAAGTAAGGAAAAACCCGCTGACATTTGAGAGAATTGTCTGCACAGCTGCTCCTTTATTGCTCCTTAATCCCACTCAGATGTTGCCAGGGAGAAGGAACGTCCACCTAAAATCCCACCCTCCTCTGGAATTCTGCTAATTCCAATCCCAATCTGTTACGGTCAGCAAGCATGTTGCTGTGCAGGATGCATTAAGTAAATTCAGTTTTGGAAACTTACAGAATGTAACAGTGTTGTTGGTCACCCTAAATCCAATTAAAAATAAAAGAACAACTTTATTTTATGCTCAAATGATTTCAATTATTATTCTTATTATTACTATCAAATAATTCTGTGTTATATTTATGACTTCAGAAGGTGACTGTTTCTTGGACAATACACTTTTATGAGTTTTCACGGTAGTTTTTGGCAATGCTCTAAAAGACCTAGCAAACCTAACTGATCTAGCTAAATTCAAAGCTTTCCTTGATGAGTGAAATAGAAGATGTCATTTTCGCTTCTTTTCTGGGAAGAAGATACAACTTAACTATTCAATTCCAAAACCATCAGGCGTCTGTGTGGAGCAATCTTTACAAACTTAGTTGTATAGCTGGAAATTATGGATTTGATTTAAAGACTGACGGAATACATATAAATATATTTATTACACTCTTTTCTTTTTAATATGTCTAATATTAAAATAACTTTGATCAGAATAATTTAAAAGTGTATATATATATATATATATATATATATATATATATATATTCTTTAACTTCATGTTCTCAGAGATCACTGTTCTATACAAAAGCATTCATATAATTTGTTTTTTCGTTATCAGATCATAATACTTGATCGTTAAACAAACCTAAGCTTATTTTTTAAATGTGCCATACATAAAATGAGACCCTACAAGCAAAGTATTTTTCTTATGCAAATAAAAGTGTTGAACTTTAAAAACATTTTCTCTAATTTTGTTGCACTCAAATCCGGGCCAGTAATTTCTCAATTTTAGTTGTAAATGGTATATTTCACAGCCTTTATCGTAATATTTTTCATTAATTAGAGTTAATTCGGGTGATAATGGGTCCAGATTTGTTTTCAAATGGGTTATCTGAGTAGTTTTTTTCTCCACTGACAGATACAGCATATCAAGCAAGCTCAGAGTGCCACTGAGGGCACTTTGCATTAACTCGGGAGCATTTCAAAGCTGCTCTCTAGATATGTGGGTTGGGGGGGTGTCAGTGGGAACTCATAAGCACTCATAAGTCAAACACATGGAGGGCCAATCAGAATGGCCTGCATGGGCAGTAAGCCGGTAGGTTACACTCAGGAAGCTCTTACACACTTGGCAAAGGACAAACTCAGACTGAGAAGTCTTTTTGGATCAGCGGATTTGACCTGAAATCTACAACAACTCATCTTTTACTCTGAGGTAAGGAAGGTTTCTTTCATTCGGTCAGTGATGTCATAGAGTTAAAGTGTTTTTCTTTTATGCTGGTTTGGTGCTTTTATATTTCTTACAGGTTTTATCTCATGTTTATTACATCAGCTATAAATTATTATCAAGCAAAACCCCCATAACTGTTGAATCTCACCAATTACATAATCTTATTTTAACTAACTTCAGCACTTTATACACTCACTCATGCATCCTTTACAT
>JAVLVB010000001.1:3247166-3281122 GCA_032876305.1 Orestias chungarensis | reverse complement strand
TCTCTCTCTCTCTCTCTCTCTCTCTCTCTCTCTCTCTCTCTCTCTCTCTCTCTCTCTCTCTCTCTCTCTCTCTCTCTCTATCATCTTGTCGGTATTCCAAATATAATTATTTTTCTGATGTGTTCTATTATTTAACAGTAACGCTTATGATTTAAAATCATGTCATGTTATAGTTATGTAATGTTATTGCCTTGCTTTCTTGCCTTTGTTAGCTACACAACCAACTATTCACATAACTCTATTTTTAATTAGGTTAACTGTCTGTATGTTCTGAAATATAAAGGAATGGTGAGTTTGGACTCGTTGTGCAAATTCTGGTTGTTGTTTTTGTTTTTCGATTATTTTCCTGCTTTGGTTCTTTACCCTATTAACTTTTTAAATTCTCACCAGGTTTCCAACTGGATTTATGAATCTCTTTTAGCTGACATAACACAATACTGTTAAAACTTACTTCTCTTTTTTCCTAGTTTCCTAGTTTTTTCAAGTTTCATTCTTTTTATTTCCACTTGAACAATGCTTTGAATGGTGCCCCAAACATCTGTACCTATAGCATTTTGTAAATATTTGCAGCTCTAACAAACAAGCAGAGATTGCTGGCTGTTACGCTTCAGGAAGTGTTTCATGTATCCATGTAGCTTGTCACATGTTTTCCATGATAAACAATCATTGTGTAACCCTTGAAATGGAGCAGTGTTACTTCTGAAGAAACGGAAATGTTGATGTTATGTGCTACTTGTTGTTGTTTTAACAAATAAAGAATAATTTAGTTGTTTGTTGACTTATCGATTGTCAATATTGAAAGTCCGTGATATTACTGTTTGTGCTCCAGTTCATTTTGTGCCCTTTAACTGAACTCTGTGTGACTTTCAAATACAACCAGCGTGTTTGAGTTTTTTTTCCCTCTCTAGTCTAATTTCTGTGAAACTTTCTATCCTGTGCTCTTTTTCAAAAAAAAAATTCCATATTTTTTGTTTTGTCTTGTGAATTAAATATGCAGTCATAATGTGACTTTAATCTACACTCTGTAGCTATAAGGTAAATATGAACTGTCTCTTCCCCGAGGGGGCCGTTTACCCTCAAAGGCAAGCATGCAGAACTTCTTGTGCTGGTGTTGTAATGTCAAAAGCATTCGCAGATGTTCACAGAGCAATTCCCAGAAACAACACACTATGAGCAACAGAAAGTTGGAGTGTCAGATGGAGAATGTTGCCTATTAGATCCTCAACTTTAGGAAGGCCTGTCCTAAAAACTGGAATGACTTGTTAGGTCAAGTATGGCAGGTAACATATTTAACACATAATTTAACATTAGTTGCTTCTGTTCAGAAACAATATTTAATGTCTCATAGGTGCATTTTATGCTTAAAATATCCAGGAGACGCACTTATGATTTATAATGAAGGGGTTTGATTTCAAAAATTACACACTTGGGTAAAGAAAGGAGCGTGCGTGTTTGGTTTGTGAAGGATTTTATGGTACATTGGCTTGTCCTACTTGCATCACTTCCTCGACATTTTGTACACTGTTCCTATAAGGATGTACCACTGCGCTGATTGGACGATTGGACAAGTAGGGTGGGTCATCAGTTACACTATCTGCGCTCCGATTGGCCGTGGCTTCAAAGTGGGAAGTACGCCGGTGTCTCCCTGGTTGCGCAAGACGCCATTTTGGAGTGACAGTGAAAGATAACGCAAGGATCGGGTTGCCGTCTTGGTAAAGGTAATAACTTAAAGAGAAACGTTAGTTTTTACTTATCTGTCGTGTTGTGAGTTTTGTTGCTGTTCGTGTTTGAACGGATCGATTTGAGCGGTGTTTGGGGTGACGTCACGGTACTGTCGGAGAAGTGACGCGGCAGTTCGCTAACGTCTGCTAGCGGCGCTAACAGCAGTTCCTGTCAACGGCCCACCGAGGGTTATCCTAGCTGAGCTGCGCTTCGTTTACAGCTACATTTGTTAAAAGTCCGTAAGCGTTGATAAGTCTTTTTTTTTTATTCATTAATGTTTAAACTGTTCGTTAAACTGCGCGAATTTTAAAAACTTGAACAATTCCGTTTAGCGAAGGCATCCGCCCTTGGTGAGCTAACATTGCTAAAGCTAATTGTCGTTTACTTATCATTTAATTGTGTTAATTAATTCTTTACGTCATGCCACTCCTAAATATGTGTTTAATTTAAGGAAAATTCATTAACAATCAATTAAAACAAAACATTTTAACATTATCTTGTCCCTAACACCAAGTTTACTAGCCGTAGCAGGCCTATGATAGCAAGTAGCTTCTTAGCCTTTAAGCTTATCCTGGTGAACGAAAGCTCGATCAGTTTAGGAGCCTTTGAGAGCCGTTTCAGTTTTTTTCTAATTTCGTTTTTTTTATTTTATTTTTTACTATTCGTCTAAAAATTTGTTCAAATAAATTGATAAGTTTAAAACAAATTATTAATGTGAATTCAAAAACAGCTCAGAGAAATATTCAAGAGTTTTTGATTATCATAAAACGTCAACAGAAACCGAAAAACTCGTCTCCTTGAGACAGTTTATCTAATCATAGGCGCTTTCAAATTTTATGGTGACTTTTCTTTTATAAAATTTAAGTTTTTACAACACCGTACGTCGAGTATCGTGTACCTGTGTTTGTCTTACCATTCGCAGTTTTGCATCCTAAAAAATTGTAATCTAAAATCATCTATTCTGATGATTCTTATTGCGGCCTATGTATGTTGTACTCCAATTACATAGCTCTGTCTGTGCTGTTTACGCTGCATAATTCAGCATTGTAGACTTTTATATGGCAAAACAAATTAGCCTTCCTCTCCCGACAACTGCAGGGTATCAACAAAAGAACAGGGTGAAAGAAAAATTCTAACACAACAATAAGTGTGTTAATATGTTAAGGGAGTTTGAGATTAGTTTCTATCTGGTTCTAAAATTATTATTATTACGTTTTTATGTACAGACCTACATCTATTTATACGGACCAAGCTCCTTGGATCAGCATATAATGTTTTAGTCATTCAACGTAAGGTGTTGATAACTTCTATTTCGTAGCAGTCGTTTTGAGTCATTATCTGCTGTAAATTTAACGTCTTACATTGAATTATCTTTTCTTTTTTTGTGTGACACTGTACTGTTTTAGGAGAGTCTTATAACATTGGATTTGGAGACATTTACCTATATAGATATAATCACGAGATTAATTTTAGTTCTTGACTTCCTCTCTGTAAATATCGTACTAAATTGAAATGTATATTAGTTTAGTATAGTGAGGTTTCTGGAGAATTTGTACCTTCATTTTATATCCACAGGTTACACAGGCCATCCTGAAAATTTTTTAGTCTGAATGTGCTTTTCTTAAGCACTCGTAAAAAGGGTTTTCTACTGAACTGTTGAGTTTTATTTGAGAAATAAATATATAATCTTTATTAGTCATTACTGTTTTGTCTGTACATTTTTAATGTGCCCAATTTATTTAAAAAAATTGTTTCGATCAGTTAAAAATTATGTAGCTATGCATGCAGAAACATGAAGAAATATGGTTCCCCATGCTGATTGTTTTCCTCCAACTAGAAGTACTTTAAATTATTACTCTATTTTTCCATAATTTCCTCTTTGTGAAACCGAATTCCTCCCTTTACATTTTACTGACTACCTGCTCTTATTTCTTATTTCAACACAAAAAATTAATGCCTTAAGCTGAAGCTCTATTAACGGCTTTCCTTTCTTCTCTTACAGCTTTGCCAACATGGGGAATATATTTGCAAGCTTATTCAAGGGCCTGTTTGGCAAAAAGGAGATGAGAATTTTAATGGTCGGCCTCGATGCTGCTGGAAAAACAACAATCCTATATAAATTGAAGCTCGGAGAGATAGTCACCACCATTCCTACTATTGGTATGGATTTCATTTTTTGGGCTTTTACAGATGACAAAAACATGTTTGTTTGTGGTGCATATAAGATTATAGAATATTATAAAAGTTTCATTAAGTTACAAAATAAGACAGTACCATGGTGTTAAATGCTGTTGTAATGCACTTAATTCACAATTAGGATGTAACTGAATTTGTAATTGGCTGAAATGCTAAGAGACTGTACAGGTTAGATTTAAAGTTTGTGTGCAGTAAGTTTTTAGCACCTTGGCGTCTCACAAAGACTGTTAAGTCAGTGACTCATCGGTGCCATTTCGCCTTTTCCTCTGCAGGTTTTAACGTTGAAACGGTAGAATACAAGAACATCAGCTTCACAGTGTGGGACGTGGGCGGTCAGGACAAAATCAGGCCGCTGTGGCGCCACTACTTCCAGAACACTCAAGGTGAGGGGGGAATTTATCTCGGTTTGCAGTGCAGTAAGGGTTCACTACTGCCTACAGGAGGCATTGTTTGTGCATGGAAGATGATCTTGAAGTGAACCAGTGACTCACGCACCATTGTTCGAATTCTCAAAGGATGTATTGTTTTAGCTCCTCCCTTTCCTGTAATCTAATTCATCTGAAAAGGCCGTAAGACTAGAGTGTGAGTGCCTTCTTGAGTTATTGGAGAGAAAAAAATCCCCCACCTATAATGTAAAGTTTTGTCACAAAAATTGATTGATTTGGTAGATATTGTGATGAAACACTTAGTTTTGACATCTTAAAGACTTTATGTGACAAAAATATACAGTTTTCATGTTATAAGCTAAAACGAATTGAGCAAGTTATTCTTTGCTCCGGATAATGGACTATTAAAATATTTTTTTAGAGGGATTTTGCTTTGAGATTGTCATTGGTTGGGTAAGTTGTTTACATTTGAGTAGAAAATTACGTTTCATTTATCCCATTAATTTCCAATTTAAAAAATCAAGAAGTGGAAAAAATAAATTCCACCAGCCAGTTGGATTACCTTGTCATCTTCATCTTTATAAATGTGAGTTTGTCCGTTTAATTAAAAATAAAAAAACTGCCTCAGATTGCAGACGTGACATTATTCTCTATCTGTAAAAAACCAATGACTTTGATGAATGCATTGATGGTAAATTGTGTTTTTAGGCATGCTGTTTTTCTTTTGAACCTATAAAGTCTCAAAGTTTATACAATGCCATATATTGATTTTAAGTGTTTTTACATTTGTTAGCCTTAATAGTTAGTCATGTTATCAATTATGTTAGTTTTAAATATATTTTACTTTGTTTTTCTGCTTGAACCAGGTAAGTCGTTTCAACTGTTTCAGACTCTTCACTATTATCCTGAAATGATTTTGTATATTAAATGTCCGACAGTTGTTCCCAAACTTCAGTTAATTATTTATGTAACAAAGTCCATGAATCTCATTTTTAATGAGTTGATAAATCTGAAGAAAGCAAATAAAAGTAGACCTGTTGTAGGTCTACCCAACACACTGCAAATGCTTATCGTCATCTGAATATACGTATGTCCAATAGGTACAGTAGTATGCAAAGGATAGTTTGTATTAACATGTTTTTTTGTTTTGTTTGTGTAAACCAAATATGTTGCTACTTTTCCACCATCAGTATGTGCTCAGATTAAAGGTGGTCTGTCTCTGCAGGGCTTATTTTTGTGGTGGATAGCAACGACAGGGAGAGAGTGAATGAGGCGAGGGAGGAGCTGTCCAGAATGCTTGCTGAGGACGAACTGAGAGACGCCGTGCTGCTTGTTTTTGCAAATAAACAGGTAAGGCACACTTTTTGTTCCCTGGTTCACTCTTATGTAACTTTAACTGTAGGGTTTTGAACAGGACTTTATTTTCTAACTGTTTCTACAACTAGTTTATTTTTCTGTCTCGCATAATGTATAACTGGATTACTAAAGCAGAATTTAAAAAAGAATATCGAGTTTTGAAATTTCAGATCGTTCTTAAACACAGCTACATAGGAAATGTAATTATGAGAAACAATTTAAATGTTAGTTTGTATTATCAGGGTTTTCTAGCAGTAGGAACCAGAGAATTGTCTGAAATGAGCCTATTCATCAATATTTAATTCCCTCCTTTTCAGGATCTCCCAAACGCAATGAACGCAGCAGAGATCACAGACAAGCTCGGCCTACACGCTCTCCGTCAGCGTAGCTGGTACATCCAGGCCACCTGCGCCACCAGCGGTGACGGCCTCTACGAGGGCCTGGACTGGCTCTCCAACCAGCTGAAAAACCAGAAATGATCCATTCCACTAGTTTTTTTTGTTTTGTGGTTTATTTTTATTTTTCTCTGTTTGACACCGCTGCAGCACCGGACCCCGGCCCCTCTGCTCCATCTCTCCCTTGTTCCCTGGATCCGGCTCTTTCTTTCGAGAACTTCCTTCCTGCTTTCTCCTGTTAGTGTGTGCTATTGAGGCTCGAGCCTGTGCTGCTTGTGACTGTCTGTGTGCATGCGTGTGTGGGTACGGGTGCTGTGTGTGTGTATAAGGGTGAATGCGTGTGTGTTCAGCAAGTTTGCGCGTGGGTGTGAAGTTGTCTCTGTGTGTGTGTCGGCTGGGATTGGGAGTAACCCTGGCGTGCCTTTTACACACCTGTGGAATCAGCAGACCCTTCTCCATCCAACGTCAGCCTCCTCCCCGCTCGGCCTACTACCCCCACTCTAAGTCTTGCACGGCCCCCTTCTCCCCACCCTAACTTTGCAGAGGAAGCATGGTTTTCATATGGGAAGGAAAGAGCAAGGGTGTAAACTCCCCCCTCCCTTTTTCTGATCTTTGTCAAGTAGAAACGCTCACCCAGTGTAGATTGAATGCTAAACGTTCCTTTTAAACACCATTTGATTGCGAAAACCCACCAGTAAGAGATTCAGTAAATTGCATCTTAACCTGTATCAGGTGAAAGCAAATCAAAAAAAAAAGTTTGAAAACACACAAACTAAATAGCAGCTCATCGTTCTAGTGTCATTTAAAATCATGCCGTTTGTTTTATTATTATAATTATTGGAAATATAGCAGATTATTCTTATTGATGGCTCTCCAGTGGACACTAGCTTTCTCCCCGAAGCACAAGCCAACAATCTTCTGAATAAAAATCTAATTCTGTCAGTTTATGTATGCGAGCCCTCGTTCTTTCGGCTCCCTCGGTTGCCCTTCTTTAATTCGCCGGAGTAAATGGATCTTTGAATCTGATCAATTTTTCTGATGGCGTTCCAACTCTTTCGCACTCACGCCTAAGAACAGGAGCTTCCAATTATTCCTCTGAGATGTTACAGATGTTTGTTTTCTTTCTTTCATTAGTTTTAGCATTTATAATTGTACAATAACTGCTGAACCAAATGCATTTGAGCAGTATGACAAATCCTGAACATGGACGTTTTAAGAGCATCTCTGAGGGCCTGACCGTATAAATATATATATATATAAATGTTTCTTTTCCTTTATCTTCACCAACGGTTGACAGTTTTTCTTTAAAACCTGAAAGCATCCAGCTGTTAAGTTTTCAAAGTTGGGATGAAGGATTGGCACCAAAAATGAAGGCTCTTTAACTGTGAACGGTCTAGACTAGAAAACAGGAAAAATGGCTGGTATGTCTGGGTGTTAAAAGGCTAATTCTCATTTATGTTGCTGCATACTTTAAGATGGAGGAGTTAGAGCATGAGTCCTCCTCCTTTTCCTCCTCCTCCTCCTCTGTTGGCAGCGAGCTGGAAGGACTTGGTGGTAGACCTGTAGAGGGGAATCGGTTGCAGTCACCCGGTGCTGAGACTCGGCAGACGTCCTCGCTGTTGGACCGTGGTGGTAAAAGCTGGCACTTCTGTCAAGAATGATTGTAAATCTGTAAGTTCCCCTTTAAACTGTTTCTGCGGGGATTTCCTGAACACATTAATAAACATGATTTGATCCAAACTCAAAGAGAACTCTTGGTTTTTATTAATACAGAGCAACCATGTTCAGTTTTTCTACTTAATAGCTTTGTGCAAAAACAAATAACTGGTTCATTCTTATGAACTTGCATGTTGGTAAAATGCACATGCACAGATTTGCACATGTAAAATGCACATGCAGTTTTTTTTTTTTTTATCTAAAATTGGTTTATTTCCTAGTTTGCTTTTGGTGTGTAAAAAAAAAAAAAAAAAAAAATTACAAATTTAAGATTTTATATTTTCAAATGATGTGCATTAAATGTACATTTGCGCAAGATTATATTAAAATAAATCTGCTTAAGCTTGCTTCCGAAGATACCTGGCTCGATTCAAACTAATTAGTCCATGTCTACAGTTTTAAATTGTTTTTAACATTTAAGCAAAAGGTTTTGTCCTTTCATTCCAATTTTCCACTTCATTTATTGTCATGTTCCTGGAATTTTGTATAATTTTGTTTAAGGCCACTCAACACATCCAGGCTTGAAAATTGTCTGAACCACGTGCAGCTTCTACATATCTGGGCAATTTGGAAAAGCACAATTTTACCATGAATCTTTTACATTACTTGTCTGAGAGATGCATACATTTCTTAATGTTGAGGTAAACGATCAGCCCGAGAAGTTAAGAACTTAGGACATGGTTCTTAGCATTAACATTAAAAAGGCTGTTTCATAGCATTTGGAAATAACCATTTGAATCCAATTATCTGTTCAAGTAAATATTAGATCAAACTGTAACAGCATTAATATTTATGGCTAATATGCAACAGTCCAGACCCACCGAAAAACCTGTTAAGCAAACACATTTTTAATACCTTAATGTATGAGTAAAGTTAAATTCAGTTAATATATGTAGTGCGAATTCTCAACAAATGTCGATGCAAAAACGCCAACTGGAGAGACATTGGAAGTAAAGTCATTGCGGAAAAATCTTCAAGAACATAAGAGGGCTCAAGATCTATCAGAGCCGAACTGCCTGGGGAAAAGGGGGGGGGGCACAGGTCCAGATAGGACGAACCCCACAGTATTGGAGATCTCTCAGCTCAGCACCTTAGTTACCTCAAGACCGCAGGAGGAACGAACCAGATGCCATTCCAGTGAGCCACACCTTGCAAGGGAAAGAATACAATGTCCCAAGATGAGTGATAACCAGGAATGGAACCAACTAGATCAAGACCTCGATAGGATACTCGAAGCCACGCTGGGAGGGACAGCCGAGCAGAAAGTTAGTACTCTTACAACAATAACGTATAACCTGGCAGGGGAGCGATTTGGAGAAGATGAGAAGAAGGTGGAAAGTAAGTCGGCACATCAGCCTAGCAGAAAAGAGAGACAAATCAAGCGCATGAGGGAAGAAATAAAGTCACTGTCCAAGCAATTCAAAGAAGCCCCAATGGAGGAAGGGAAGACATCAAGGACCTGACGAGTCGAATCCGGGATCGTTTACACAGACTCAGAACAGCAGAGTTCTTAGGAGAGAAAAGGAGGGATAGAGAGAAGAAACGGGCGCAGTTCATCAAAAACCCTTTCCAATTCACCAGAACATTTCTAGGTGAGACAAATTCTGGAAAGATGACCAGCTCGAGAGAAGAAGTGGAGGCATTCTTGGAGGAGACCCACAATGGCATCTTTAGGAACCAGAGCCTAGAAGTTAACCCAACCATCAGCAGCTGGGGGCCCCAGAAAAGGAACTCAATATTAACGAACCAACTTGGAAAGAAATCCAGGAGGTAGTGAAGAAGGCCAGAACAGGATCTGCCCCTGGCCCAAGCGGTATACCCTACAAGGTATATAAAAAGTGCCCAATGTTCCTTCGGTGGATGTGGAAGTTGTTCCGAAGAATTTGGAGAAAGGGTGTCATTCCAGCATGCTGGAAGAGTGCAGAAGGACGCTTTGTACCAAAGGTAGATAACTGCTCAACCATTGAGCAATTCCGAACTATATCGCTACTAAGCGTGGAAGGCAAACCTTGTTTTCTGTATTGGCCAAAAGAATGACCTCTTACATGACACAGAACAAGTACATAAACACGGCTATCCAGAAAGGCGGAGTCCCTGGCTCTTCTGGATGCCTGGAACACACGGGTGTTCTCACTCAGATGATCCGTGAGGCCAAGACCAGAAACGGCAACCTAACAGTAGTCTGGCTGGATCTGGAAAATGCCTAAGGATCTATTCCTCATGCCTTAATTCATACAGCACTAGACCACTACCAAATCCCTCAACACATCAAGGGAATGATTACCAGCTATTTCGGAGGATACCACATGCGATTCAAGGCAGACCATTTTACAACACGGTGGCAGAGCCTACAAAAGGGCATCGTTACTGACTGCACAATCTCCCCTATCCTTTTTGTCTTGGGAATGAATTTGCTGATAAAAGCTGCAGCAAAGGAGGCAAAGGGTATTCAACACCTTTAAAAAGGGCTTACATGGATGAACTTACTGTGACAATCAGGACTCATGTGAAGGCGAGATGGGTGCTAACAACTTTGGACAAAGCGGCAACATGGGCCAGACTGAAGTTCAAGCTTCAAGAAATCCCGAAGCATGGTGATCAGAAATGGAAAATTGACCGACAAGTTTAGGCTGCATGTGCAAGAGGAAGTGATTCCATCATTAGGGGAAAACCCCATTAAGTGCCTCGAAAAGTGGTTTGACAACTCATTCGCCGATCAGAACAACATCGTCAATATGGAGAAGCAGACAGGACTTCCAGGGAAATTTAAAGCGTGGCTCTATCAACATGGGCTGCTGCCGAGACTCACATGAGAGAGAGAAATGTCAACAAATATCTCCGGAAGTGGCTGGAGATTCCTCCAAGCTTCACTTCAGTAGGCCTGTACATAAGATCGGGACAACTTCAACTTTCTCTGACATCCGTGGTAGACGAATTTAAGATTGCAAAGTGCAGAGTCATCATGACCTACAGAGACTACCATGATGACCATATTAAACACGCCGGGATCGTTACGCGATCCGGCCGCAAGTGGGGAGCTGAGTCAGCGGTCGCACAAGCCGAGAGCTTGCTTAAGATACACGACATCCTCGGTGCACCATGCATACGAAGGCAGGGCCTCGGAGCAGCCCATTTCCAGCAATGGAGCAAAGCAGGAACCAGGGATAGAAGAGCCATGATTCAGGAGGAGGTTAGGAGTTTGAAGGAGGAAGAGCGAAGGTCAAAGGCTGTGGCGCTATCTTCCCAAGGAGCCTGGACCAAGTGGGACCTCCCAAAGCGGAAGATTACTTGGGCAGTCTTATAGTGGCTGGAATTATTCCGTATTTCCTTTTTACTGCGATCAGTGTATGACACACTCAGCAAATTTTCACAGGTGGAGACTGACTGACAGTCCACAGTGCAAGCTCTGTGGGGAGAAAGAAACCATGGGGCATATCCTGTCTGGGTGTAAAATCGCACTTGCCCAAGGAAGGTACATGTGGTGCCATGACAAGGTGCTCATGACACTTGCTGACACCCTAGAGCAGGAGAGGAAGAAGAAATGGCTAAAACATCCAAAGGCAACAGCGATCCAGTTTGGGAAGGGAGAAAGCCACCAACCACAGTTACAGCGACACCCAGTCTACTGCAAAAGGCCCAATCCTGGGAAATAAAGGTCGACCTGGGGGGTAGGCTGCAGTTCCCACAGGTTGTCCAGACATCCCTGAGGCCGGATGTGGTACTGTGGTTGGAAGAAGCGAAGAAGATCATCCTCATCGAACTTACTGTCCCATGGGAAGAGTGGTGTGAACAGGCGTTTGAAAGGAAAAGCGCCAAGTATCAGGACCTTCTGCATGAGTGTAGGGAGAAGGGATGGCATGTTTGGCTGTTCCCTGTCGAGGTCGGCTGTCGAGGGTTCCCTGCCCAGTCAGTGTGGAGAATGTTTACAGCCATCGGACTGGGAGGGAGGGAAAGAAGGGTTGCAGCTCGAAGGATGGGGGAGGCAGCGGAAAAACCCACATGCTTGTTATGGAGTAGGAGGGACGAGGTTAGCTTGAAGCCAGGAGGAGGAGATTGGCAGTGACTTGGCCACCACTGCCGACCCACCACCGGGAGGCTGTTGTGGTTGCGGGTCGAAACAGCCAGTGAACGGTGGATGCCACCTGATGACATCAATCCCTCGTGGCCAAGGCTACATTCACTTAAGGTGAATGAACGAGAAGCATCCTCTGATGTAAATGTAATCATTGCAAGATAATTCTGTTTAGTCTGTGAATATGTAAACACAAATGGTAATGGTGGATTAACTATCCAAGGACTCTGATTGATCAAACTGGAGATAAATGCAACTCAGTCACTTAAGGAATTGTGAGTTTTTCTGGTTTACGCATTAAAAAAGACAAAGTGTCCAAAGAAGTGGTTTTTCAGTTCAGCAGGCTCACCTGCTCAATTACCACCTCCGTCACAGATTGGTTAAATGATTTAATGGCCATCCACCTGGCTACAGATCTTCCTAAAGCCTATGAATTTATATCTACATTACCCTTAGATAACCAACCAAAAACTGCCCAAAGTTTCTGTTTAGCTCCAATCGCTAGGGGGAGACAAAGGACGGGTTTTCTCCTAACCTCTGATTTTCTGAAACACTGACTAAAAAAATTGACTAGTTAAAGTAAAACAAAACGTACTTTTAAGAGGAGTCTGGACCTAAAAGGTTAAAGCAAATCAAAAATATATTAAAGTTGCCTGGTTATGCTGCTTATGTATTAAAATTAAATAAAACTTTAATAAGTTTAATCTGAAATTACTAAACAATGAAAATTTAATTTTTTTAAAACAAAAATTGTAATTTTATTATATAATACATAACATTTTGTGAAATATTTCACAGTCCAGAACGTTTTTAATTTACATTCATTCACAGTCCCATATTGTACATTTTGTGTATTCACAATCTTATTCTTTTATATTTCTTAATATTTTATTATATTATTCTTATTTTTAGCTATTTCAAAATTGCTCTCAGGGTGTAAACTGGACCGTGGGATTAAAATTTCGTCCCACCTCTTGTACCACATGTGATGTGATGACAAATAAAATTCCTTGAATCCTTTTGCTTTTTCTAAAAGTTATATAATACACAAATACGTTTCAACGTGCAGAAGAATCATCACATAAGAAAAAGCGTTTCAACTCCTATCAAACTGTTACCTGATTTACAGAAAGGGGCGTTACTTGTTGCCCTCACCTGTCTGACAGGCTCCGCCCACGGTGACGTCTGTGGCAGCGCGCCGCTGTCACTTCTCTGTCACGGCGTCTGGTTTTTTTCGCCCATATTTGAAAAAAAAAAACAACAAATATGAAGCTGAGTTTTAACCGTTTAAGGTGACGGATGCCCTATAAGAAGCGTCGCGTTCAACGTGAAGGTAGGAACCTTTCAAAAGTTTTTGTTTTGGGGGGTTTTTCAAAGTCAGATCCCGCTCAGGAATGTCACCTTACTGAGACACAGGAGAGATCTCTGCTCAGTTGGAGTTTAAGCTCGATCAGGAATAATAAATGTGACAATAATCCACCGTTTCTTGTGATCTCGGAGTTTCATATAGTTCAATTCAGAGGCTTAATAAGTTTTAGTTGCAGTTTATTGCAACAGCGACACGCGTGGGTCATAAAACCTTGTTCACGAGTCGCGGACAGGCAAAAAACTGATTTATGTATTTATTTTATTTTTTTGTTTGATTTTCTGTTAAGGAATTACTGAAACATGTGATTAAACTCACACACTATTTAGGAATAACTTTAATCCTTATTAAATATGATATTCATTTGGTGTTTATGATACAATAAGTTAATTTATGAGTTTTTCGTTTAATTTACTCATTTAGAATTTGCATACAAAGAACACAATGTTACACTGCATGCAAGTAATTGCTGTGCTCATAATTGAACCTACTCACTTATGATCATATATTTTGATTATATAGTTGTATTTGTTACCATTTCCGTTCTCTTTGTTCTTCAGAAAGAATTCAAATCAGATTATTGCTTAGTATTTATTTTATTTTTTAAATCAGGCTCATTTATCCTCATAATTCAAACGTTATTTTAAAGCACTAAAACGCACATTCTTTCTAAAGCAGACAACACAACAAACAAGGCAACGTCAATCAACAACCCAAAAGCTTTTTGCAAGTTAAACACTCAGAAAGCCTCAGAGAAGGATCAGAGGAAAACAACAAAGATGAATAAAGAGGTCAGAAATAAATAAGCGAAATTCGAAACCATGGCAGGTCTAATGAAACCAGAAAATATTTAGGTTACCTTTAATAGTTTTCATTTTCCCTTCATTTGTGATTTAGAAGTGCAACACTATAGTCCTGATCCGGTATAAGTTTCATTTCTTCTTATAATGTAAGGTGATTAGTAGTCATGAATACCATTCCTTCTGTCACATCTTGTTGGCTCTTTATCTCGGTATTTGTGTATGAGTTAATTGGGTGAATGTAGCTTTACTGTAAATCAGTAAGTTGAATATAAGTTGAATCTTTTTTTTTGTTTTGTTTTTGGTCAATGATTTCTATTAAAAAAAACTGAGGTCCACACAAAGCTGGGACCTTTCAAAATATGAGACGTTTCTTAGGACGTTCCTAGGACGTCAAACTATTCTCAAATACTGTGTGGCATGCCTCCCCGCTGATGCAAACAGAGTGTTCAAATTTAATTAAAAACCACTTTGCTCCAAACCCTGGAAAAGTGAGGAGAGTTACATTAACTACTCAGATTCAGGCTTGAAGCCTTTTTCAATAAACCAGACAGATAAACTGTTACATTAATTTTGTGAGGCTTCTGTATATCTCACAGGTCCTGAGCTCAATGATTACAAAACGATTGACTTTTTTAGGCTAAAAATTTAACTCTACATGAATACTTCCTACAACTCCTCTCCATGACCAGTTTAATTAGAGTTTTCATAAAATGAAGTGCTGAGAGAGAAACTTTTGTACGCCACGGACAATTCTTATACGTCAACAGGTTTATTTTAGTGTACTTGTCTTCCGGTTTTGCGTTGCGTGTTTGTGGGATTTAAGGAGCAGATTTTTCTCTGGCTCACTGCCACTTGAGTCTATTTTGAAAGGACAAAAATACTTAACTGAACCGTGCTGTTGTTCCTGTTTAGTAAAGCCGAAGACTTACTGCCGTTTGTTTGGCTCGTTTCACTATCAGGAACAACAACACGAGAGATGCCAATCAGGTTCACAGAAGTCTAGACAGGTTAACAAATTATTATGTTATTCTTATTATTAATATTAAACTTAAATTAAGGGCATGAGATGGAGAATATTAAGTTGTTGGCAGCACAACTAGCTTATGTCTCCTGCCGGGAGAAAAACACGAAGGTAACAGCGGAAAGTAAACTAAGGCAGATTGGATAGATGATGAAGAACAAGTAGCAGAGAAGTGGTCAGATTGTCCTGCAGCAACCTAGGCCTATAGCAGCAAAAAAGTAGAAAAAGCTTTGGATAAAACCTAAATCTTTAGAGTGAGACATGAGGCAGGTAGAGCAAAGAAGAACCACCTGTCTACCACCAACTAGATTAGGGCTGGGTTCTCTTTCTCTTCCTGAGTATAAGATTTATCGAAGATGAAGGTTTTAAGCCTATAGCCTCAAAACTAGAAATAGTGTCTGCCTTGCGGACTAAAGCTAGAGCTAATTCCACAGGAGAGGAGCCTAAAAACTAAAAGACATTCCAAGGATTTTACTTTTAGAAATTCTAGGAACCACCGGTGAACTTGCAGTCTAAGAGGGAACTGTTTTGTTAGGGACATAAGGAGTAATCAGATTTGTAATGTATGATGGAGCTTGATTATTGAGGGCTTTATAAGTCAAAAGAAGAATCTTAAAATGTATTCTGCTGATGAAGGGAAGCTAAAATAAGGAAAATATGATCTCTGTTTAAATTTTTGTCAGAACGCTTGCTGAAGCGTTTTGGATCATATTAAAGGTTTTAACAGCATCTTGTGAAGGAAACCTAAGAGACTGGTTTGATCTGGGATTTAAACAATGTATCCAACAACAATTGTTGGGGTTGTAACCTGGACCGCTATAGGAGATCTCTCCTTCCCACATCTATAATAACTCCTTAATTAAATGGGTTAACTCAAAAACATTTAATTTTGATTTGGGATAAAATATTTCTTTATTTGATTTTTGATTAATTGATGTAATCTATGCAGCTGATTAGATTAATAAGGCTTTATGGATAAATATAGCTGAGTATCATCTGCATAACAGTGGAAATTGTAATGGATATATTAATGCATAAAGGGATTTAGGGAAAGATGCATGGAAGAATATTGAATAACGTATAAATATGCTTGGTTTGAGCCACAGTACACCAATGATGGACAGATAATAAGGCCACTTGCGTGCAAAGGGAGAATATGCAAGCTCCATATAGAAAGGCTTCAGGTAGGGAGTTGAACACTTCTTCCTGCTGGACATAAAGTCCTACCCACTGTACAACTGTGCAGCCTCTTATATGACATCTATGACAAACAAAAATATTTCCTCTTGCACACCTTCCAGTACAGTATTACATTAAATGGGATTTTGCCGAAATGTTTAATACTTTTTTATGTAATCTTCTTTAAAAGCAATAAAAAATGGTCTTAAATATGAAAAAGAAGCATTTTAACAAAACCGCCTGTCAATGTTTTCAGATTTCCACCTTCGCGTTTCGATTTCCACTAACTGTTCACAGCCTAACTGTCTGATCTCTTCCCAGATTCCTTGAGAAAACGCTTTTGAGGACTTCATGATGAGGGATTCAATGGATGGGGAAGAGGTGTCGCTGGGCAGCTCCACTTTAACCCTTATTCCTCTCGTGCATGACTCACCGGCTGTCCGCCGCTCCCAGCCCATCTTAATTACCCCAAACAGGTAAGACCGGCCACACACACTCGCTCACAACAGGGTACCTGTGAGTCACTGGGTTTCTGGAGGAGGTCCTGGGTGCTGACTCAGTATGAGGTCACCTTATTGTTCAAAGAAGATTTCCTGTTGAGGTGGTGGATTATCGTAAAGATGTCAAGCTGTGGCCAGACTGTGGAACTATATAAAATTTTAAATCTATTTATCTGAGAAGAACACACAACCCCTGTTAGAACTGTTAGAAAGGTATCTTCAAGAAATATCCTCTATTTTGCTCCATACCATCTTCTAAACATCTTTGACCACGTTCCCTGCTCAGGCAGAAAACAATCAATCCCAAAGCGTGATACTGTCACTGCTGTTCTTTATCATGGAAAAGGTTTTTGCAAGGTTTGGTGCAACGTTGACTTTACTCCAAGAATTCTTACTAATACCCCTCCTGTGACTAGATTTTCCCACTTGATAAGTAGATCTCTCCAGCTCTGGTGTCCTGTCTACTTCCCTGAATCAACCTCCCAAAGTCAGTTTGGGAGGTTGATGTGTTAAACACTTACTGTATGGTTAGAAATCGAATTTACTGCCAGATGTTTAAGATGTTTAATATTATTTTATTTTAAGATTTTTTATTATTATATCAATGTACCCTTTGATTTGATTTACCCTTTGATTTTCTTTTAGGAAGAAAGGAGGAGGGTGTTCTACTTCATCCCTTTCGCCGATTCCGAACCCCTTTCCAGAGTTGTGCAATCTCCCCAACGTTTCATTGCTCAATGGTTCACTTCCAACAGATTCAAGTGACAAATGTGTGAGTATTGATGGTGAGCAGCAATGTTACTGATAAATGTGTAATGACCACTCTGTGAACAAAAAACAGAATGAATTTAGCTAAGAAAGAGAATAAAGTCATGATTCATATGAAATTTCTCTCTTTTGACCCCTACTTTTGCCTCTCCCCAATTATTTGAAACAAAGAGATCCTATTTCCATTCTCAACAAGCAGATGCCAACTCTCTGTTGGAAGGCATGTGCATAAAAGCAATAAAACACTGGGCCAAATGAACCATATTAAAAAGTGTCACTGCCTTAAATAAAAAAAAATCTTAAATGCTTTCTTTTGCTGAAACATTGATGGAATTAATTCTGTCCTTCAGGTCATTTGGTCCCATTACTGGGAATTCTGTGGATTTTTAGCACCCAAACATACCTAGCTATAGAACTGTTATATTTATCAAATATAACAAAACCTCAGTTTAAGTTATTGTCCCATTATGTTTTTTAAATGTTACCTAAAATTATTTTTTCCAAAGACCAGCTAATTAGCTGGCTGGACGTTGGCTAAATAGCTTACTAACTATTAATGCTTTGTGGGTCCACCTTACAAAGAAATACTTTTTAAATTCAAGCACTGTACTTTTAAGTCTTACTTTGTACAACACCTCATTCAGCTAATGTAGATTTTTAAACGCTCCTTAGAAATAGAAATTCACTGTGGATTGGGACCTTTCGTTTTTGTCGCAGTGCAGAAAGGCTCCCCTAATTCCATTTCTATTTAGCTTCTTAAAAAGAATTTAACAGATAATAAACATCAGCCATATTTTCAGCTCAATTTTTAAAAGCTTGTGTTTCTAAAGGCACTAAAAGCTCTAAATGGACTTGTTACCTCCTGATAACATATAGCACTCAGTGTGTGTTACTTGTATAATCCGTGTTTTAATTCAATGTTGTAGGTAATGTTAAAAGCTTTTCCAGGATACTGCAGGTAATTTAGAATTTGTAAACTGTGTTGTAGTTCAATGTTCCACCCCGTTTTACTTTAGATAAAAGCTTTTGCTAAATGCATAAATGTATATGTAAATACAGTGTTGCTAGGGTGAAAGGGCGTATAGCTAGAATATAGGTGAATTAAAAGACAAAAAAACCACGTAGGCCACGCAAAGTCTGGATTTTTAGTAGAGTTTAGTATTTATTAGCATGCCTTCTTTTTTGATGTTGTAGTAATAAACACAGTTTATGTAGAAATTCTTTTTTCATTGTTGTTTGGCTTTCCTTAAATAAGAATTTGTTCTGACTTAGTGAAGTGAGTCAGTGTGCAGAAAGAATGTTTCCTTCGACAGAGGTTTTTCACTCTATAAACCTTTCTGGTGTTAATGCGGTCATTATTTCTGCCTGACTGACTACAGTGCTCATTCAGCCAGCCTGACAGATTCTTGGTCGAGCAGGTTTGTCACCTTTTTGCCTTAAAACCTGTTGCTGGATGGAGACGGTGTCTCACCCGGTTAGAGCTAATCCAGCTTGGTTTAAAAATCTGCGCACAGTTGGTCACTCTGTGCGTGTACAGCTGCTTCTGTGTCTGGAGGGATGCAGGGAAGGCTGTAGCATTTAAATCTCAGGAAGAGGCAGATGCTTTAAGTCAGCAGGACTGAGGCCAATTCACGCTGAAATCGGAAACCAATTAAAACCTCTCCCTGAGCTTTGAAGATTATTTAGTGCAAGGTTTTTAATCTTTGTGTTGCCTTGAAAGGTTCTTAGTGTAACAGTTTAGCCTTTCATCTGAAGTTTGATACTTAAAATCTTCTTTTAGATACTTCAACATTTTTGCAGGTTTACAGTTGCTATTAACCATGTAAAATATAAAACATTTTCATACTTAAAAACCATAACTATCATTACAATATATGTCTTTGAATGATATTTATCTCTATATTTGAGGGAAAAAGAGATTTCTATCCCATCAAGAAAGCAGAAATCACAAAGTAAATATAATAGTTAATCTCCTTATGAACTAGTGAAGCTAATAAGCTTCTTACCTCCTTTGTTGTAAATGCATCAAAGGTGGTGTATAGATTCTACAAATGTTGGCTGATAGATATGCATCTCATGCTAAGGATATGATTATAAGTGCTTAATAGCTTTCTAGTGCTCAAAACGTGAATTACATTTGGGTCGAGCAACAGACAGATCACATGGAACTTTGCTGATAAAGTCAGTAAATAAGTGTAACTCTAAACAAGATTGTACAATAGAAATAATCATTTTTACTATGCTACTTTTAATTAAAGGATTGATTTAGATTGTAAATAATAATATGTATGTAATGATGAATAAATAATTTTGTACATAAATCCATACCGAAGTATAATTTTTCTTTTATCTTAAAACAGGGGATAAAGGCTTTTAGGAGGTTAAATGATTATTTTATTATTTAGCTGTATTTGAAAAACTACAGGATGAATACCAATTATTTAATGTAATCTGTAACAATGACTTAATGTTGCAAAAAATTACCTTGGAGTTCAAGGTAGCAAGGAATTGTGCAGTATTTAGCTATAGTTGACACAATGTAATGATGCGGGAGCAGTGGTTGTTCAAATGATATATTTTGACTTATTTACAAACTCTTGTTTGAGCATTAGCAGCATAAAAAATAGTCATAATATTGAGATTGAACAGCTGTTCCATTCCTTAAAAGCATATTGGATCTATTTACACAAATTTACACTAATGGTAGGGACAATGTACACATTTATAATCCTACTAATTTATCTATTGATGCACAACAAAAACACAAAAATAATCTTGTTTTTTATGTAACTGGTAATAGTATTAAATGATTACCCTCTCTTACCATGAATAGAGGTGGGAACTATGCTTGAATAAATGTCCACTGAAACGAGAGATATTTTTTGTGAATGCATTTTTTATTTTTCAAATTTGGTATTTGAATCTTTAAACTCAACATATAGTCTAAAATGAGATACATTTATCACAATCTTCACTAGAATAAAAATGAATGAAAAAAACAAAACATCTAAAAGAGTGTTAGGCCAAAGAAAACATGAAAGCCTGTCTTACAACTGGCCAAAATGTTAAGATGTTAAATATGTTGTAAAACTAACACAGCATTTCAAAAAAATAACATCACACCTGTCAGAGATAGCAATGGTAATTTCATATAAGGTTCACTTTGTTCTCCCTTTTATTAATAAAGTAATGTTTATTCTGATATTAAGCTGTTTAATGATCTAAAAACATTGGGTCTTTTTTCCACTTTTTAATTTAAGTGTGACAGAAAATCTAAAGTAAAAATGGCAAATGTTTTATCACTGTATTGTAGCACTATTACATCTCCTATTAACCAGAGGGTATGTTACGTTATAATATCCCTCAGTTGATTAGAGTCTATGGAGAGGACTGCTGCTACAAGTCTGTGCTTGTTCCTCGACAAGCAACAGCCAAGGAAGTGTGCCACTTGTTGGTTGAGTCGGCTCACTGCAGTGATCATGAGAACTGGGCTCTCATTGAGGTCTATCCCACCCTGGGCCTTGGTAAGCCTTAGTCACTGAATCCACACCAACCGATAGGTAATTATTATGGTTGAATAAACGCCTTAATCCTGACTTCTCCAGAGAGATGTCTGGAGGACCATGAGATCGTGCTGGAGGTTCAGGCCACCTGGACAGAGAAGGTCGAAGCGAGGTTCATATTCTCCAAAAACTATGCCAAGTTTGAGTTCCTCCGTAAACAAACGGTATGTAAAGCCTGGATTCATGGTGATTAGTTAGTCTGAGTGGCATTTTACATTCTGTGTTAAACAGATAGCACTACAGCCCTCCCAAACTGAGACAGTCACTCTCTGAACAGGGTTATGTTTGGTTTTATTTAGTTATTTATTTTAATATATGCCCAAATTAAAATAATATTTTTATTTTAGGTACTATTTTTGTTTTTAATAAAAAGGAAATGTTATGTTATAAAATCTGTTATAAATGTTATACATATGTTATATTGTTATGATACGTTATCATACACAGTCCCAATAAATGGCCCCTTGAGTCACTGAAAAAAAAAAGTGTCCCCTCATCATTTCTTTTGAGTACCCCTTTCCTATACCATTCCTGTGAAAAGGTGTGTGGAAAGGGAATTATATGATTTAAAAAGTAATAGAACCCAGTTGTATTCATCCAAAAGTACGGGCAGTGCTTCCACACTGAAAACACAAGTGCAACACATGCCTCCTGCTGGGATGGTTGGACATCTGCTCAGTTTTTTTTGTTCGCCCTTCACATCTTTTACCTGAACCATATTCAATGACTCTTAAACAATAATTATAACTGTATGTCAGCGCAAAAAAAAGGTTTAAGATCCCCAGTTGCAATAATTAGGATTTTTTGGTTTGGTGTATCCATGTTTTCGAACAGTCTTTGTGATTTCTCTTGCAGCGCTCCTTTACAAGTGCGATGATCGCAGACAGTGACAACCCCACAAAGAAGATGACGTCTGAGGCGTTTATTTCGGTACTAAGATGTTTTATAAGAATAGAATGGAAAAAAGAGAAATTATTTTGTAGCAGAGGCAGTCAAAGGCAGATATTAAAAAACCAAGATAAATAAAATGAACGTAAATAAGAAATACGATTTTGTACAAACTGGGCAAAGAATTTAGCACAAATACTTTGCAGTTTTAATGTGTGTCTTTTTGAGAAGACATTTATGTAAAATGAACAATGTATGGTATGAACCAGGAAAAAAATGTTTAAGTCTGGGACTATTAATGGTGGTAAATCATATTAGCTATATTGAAGGTGCTGAAATAAAGCAGAAACACGGTAATCTTATTTGGTTGCTCATTTGACAAAATACAAAGATGGAGTTAACAATTTAAACTGAGCTTCATAGATTCTTCACAAATCGTGGTCAGTGTCAAACAAAAGTTTTATAGTTGGGAACTATTAAAGTTACATTTCTGATTGTAAAGTAAAACAACACCCTGATCAAGACAAAAGTCTATGTTAAAGTGCTGCATTAAGTAAGAAAATAAATTCTGATGGAAAGCAATTATTAATAAGTTAAGATATGTACATTTCATCAAAAGTGATGCAGAACCACATTAAGTTGAGTTCATGTGTTTTACAAATAAATTACAGACTGAAATGCATTTGGTTACTTCAACAGGCGCTGACATCATCTGAAAAATCACCTCAGATCCAAGGTTTTTTAAACTTAAAAGGATACTTTAAGAAGTCATGGAAGAAGGTGTTCTTCACCCTCCGACGGTCCGGTCTCTACCGATCCACTAAGCGCCCAGAGACGGTTGGGGAAACTTCTGATGTTCTCTCTGCGACCTGATTTGTTGTTAAGATTCTAGATTTTCACACTGTTCCTCCTTATCATGTGTTGCACAATCTGTGTTTGGGAATCAGGATCCTCGGCATCTAAAGTGCATTGCTGATCTTCAAGTTTCCAATGTGTACAAAGTGGTTGACGGCTGCAAACTGTACGGAGCTCCTACAGACTTCAACTTCTGTATCAGGGTAGAAAATGTCTCTCCCTGATTATCTTTGTAATGTTAAACAAATAGATCAATTATGGACTTGTAGACTAATGACTTGGTCGAGGTTACATACAAACAGCCAGGTTATATTTAATGTATTGTCAACTATGTAATCCTCCAAATGTCATTGATGAAATGAGGCAAACCTCCCATGCCAATGTGTGTGACGTTTCTGTGTTTACTTAGCTTACCAAGAGTCAAGGCCAAGGCAAGGATTTAAAGATCATGTGCGCTGAGACTGAGGAGATGCGAACAATATGGATTTCTGCCATCAGATTGTTTAAAGTATTTATTCGTAACATTTTAAAATAAATATTGAGATTTGAATCAAATAGAGTAAAATAAAAGGTAGACATACTTAAAAACGTGTTCTTTTGTTCTCAGTGTGGGAGGAAGATTAGGGCTGACTACCAAGTGTATACAAATGTAAAGTTGGATCTACTGACACCAGGTGACCCAAAGCTCACGAACGACGAAGTCAGTTTTTCTCACATCATACAATTTTGTAGTTAACCAGTCAGGTGTGCATTCAATGTAATTGTACTATATGTGTGCTGTTTGCAGTCACAGTCGGAGAACAGCTTGGTGGCAATGGACTTCTCGGGGAAAGCTGGTGGACGTGTCATTGAAAACCCGACAGAGGCTCACAGTGCAGAGCAGGAGGAAGGACAGGCCTGGAGGGTAAACCACTGTCCCTCTATGGTCCTATGTTCTTTTTTAAATTCTGTCTTTGCAAAGCTGCTATTCAACGACAACTGTGTTTTTGCACTGATAAACGAACCAACAGCATTGGAAATGTTAAGACTATCGCATTGCCAATTCTAAAGAATGTCTTTGAATGGAAAACTTTCCTGTCCTTTTACAGTTTGAAACATGTATTTTTCTAATCATTCATTGTTTGCAGATTAGTTATCAAAAATCAAGCACAATCTTCTGTTAGTAATTTGGTGTTTCATATCGGGTCGAAGTACTTAACTGTGTTTTAAATTTTTTTTATCAAATATCAGGTACAAAGACAAGAAAAAAGCCATTTATTAATCCAAACTGGCAAATATTGTTTGGAAAAACTAACTACAGTCCATGATCAGATGGTCGTAACTCTCAGTCGTTGTTTTCCTTCTGCACATTATCCGTCTCTTACAACCCTGTGGAAGGATTCAAGCTTCTCTTTCCACTGTTGCTTAATTTGTTGTATGACCTAGTTTGGACAAATCCTTAGCCGTTGGACAGATGACGTGATATGTTACTTCAGGGTTTATTTGGTATACAAACAACTTGATGTACAATTAAATGAGTAAAGACAGCAAAATTAGTCCAAGTCATCTATTAAGGTGCTTTATCGTATCTCCAAGATGTCAATTTTACTATTTCATGTATTTTGTTCTTTGAATTCCATGTTCTGCCAAATTTTTGTTCCAGACGTTTTGTGGTTTCATTTTGACGCAACTTTTAAAATCAAAATCATGCTGCCATATTGTCTTTAGAGGAAATAAACTTTGGCTTTGTCCTTTAACATCTTTCAGAAAACCATACTTCCATATTGTCAAATTCGCTCTTTTTCTGTCATGAGCTTCAGAATTTAATATCTCAGGCCTCCAGAGAATAAGAATGGAGCTCTTGTGTTGTATTTTAATTATTTTTTTGACACCTCTAAGCTGTTCATGGTTTTACCTTGGAGCAAATGTGTTTGGCACGTTCACTGCTCGGAGGATTGGAGATGTTTTATCTCTGAGAGAAATCTTTCTTTGAGCAATTCATTTTTAGTTTGTTTGGAAGTGGCACTGTTACCCTTCTTACACTCATTAGTGGGGACAATCGCTCCTCTAATGTTTAATGTCTCTCCTTCTTGGATCATGTTAAACACATTAGATGCTCCAGACCGTCATTTTATCAGCTGTTTAATTACATTAATAGAGACTGAATCTGCTTGTATTTGTTGTTCATTTAAGGTTGTATTTCACAGCTTCCGACGCCATATAAAGGACAGCTCCTTCTAGTTTTGTCCTAATCCACTAAAGTCTAGGATTTCTCAGCATGTTATATGTTTATATGTAAAGGTTTTTGTTGTTTTAAATAAACCACAAGGTATCAAAATAAAATAGCTATCTAGAGAAGAGAAATGATGTGACATTTACTGACCTTTCCTGTTGCTTGTTTTCTGACAGAAGAAAGAGACCTTCAAGCTCTACCAGTCCAACATCAACTCAGAGCCACAGGAATTCTGTAAGTCTATATAAGATGGAGGTGGAAAAGGGTTTTTTACATCCACACATCACTCCATAAGGAAATAAGATAAATTACTAAAATATCTTTATTCATAGCTGTTCACGAAACTCACCCATGGTTCCATGGTGGACTGACCAGAAAAGAGGCTGAGAAGCTAATAGAGAAGCAGGGGTTGGTAGACGGGTGAGGACTGCATTGTATTGCTTTGTTTTTCATAAAAGTGGTGCTTGGATTCAACGAGGATGTTTTTTTATTTATCATAGGGATTTGGGCGCTGGTTTAGTTGATGATTGAAAATGTAAAAATTGAGGGTTTGTATTCTTCACATATCTACAGCTTTTTTTAAATTTATGGGTTAGAGATCAGCAATAAACAGAACACTGTAGTTCCTAGTGACATACTAAAACATGTTCCCTGAAGAAGAAAGATTCAAAAATCTGGGGGGACCTCCAGTGTTTTTCATTTGTGGTGTTTTATCATAGACCAGCAGAAAATGGTGCCTAATTGTGGAATTGAAAAAGGATATGGTTTCCAAAAGCTTGTCACGAATCAAAAAATGAGAAAAGTGTAAAGGGCAGCTGTATTCAGCCCTCACGTTTTCTTATATCCCCAAATAAAATCAAGAACAATGACCAGCAAAATTCTCCCTAATTTAATCTCAGTACAAATACAGCTGTTCTACAGAAGCCTAATATATTAATTAGTGTACCATAGTGAGCAGTTTAGCTTAATACTGTAATATTTAATCAGAATCATTATAGAATATCAGAGCTGTGGGTGGGTTGGATCTCCTCTTGTGGGCTTATTGCTGCAGATTATAAAATTCCCCTGACCGGAGATGTTGCATTTGAATTGTAGTGTTTTAGAGTAGTGGACCGGATGTTGGATTTGTTCATAATTCTTACAAATTTGATGAAGCAGTCCTCTTTGTTAGTATTTTTTATCCGGCTCAGACATTTCTAAGAAGAACAGCATACTTAAGTGTCTCTAAGGGATACTTTGAGCACCGTTCTTTACCCAGAGGAACACATAATTGATTTTTATGAATTTTGAGGAATTTTTAACCAGAGTTAGGTTATATAACAACCTGATGACCTACATTTTTTTTTTTTACTGATATGCCATAGCTGAAAAAATAACAAACCTTGCTTCCCACTTAAAGTAACAACTTCAATAAGAATATTAAGCAGAGAAGATGCTCAGAGGCAAATGCACAATATTTTAATATGTAAAAAAAATTTTTTCATGCATTTGTAGACAGTTTAATCGCATTACTTTGTGTTTTCTGTTACATAAAATTCCAATATTCTTATAAGTTAACTATGGATAACAATAAAAAAATGAAAAAGGCAAAACCCTTAGCATTTTGTTTGAAAAACAGATTTATCCTCATTTAAGGTTTTGGTTTACATCGTGTGTGACTCTTCAGGGTGTTCCTGTTTCGTAGAAGCCAGCTGCATGAGAACTGCTTTGTGTTGTCGTTATGTTACGAGACGAAAGTGAGACACTTCATTGTGGCGCCGGTGAGTTCCTGTCAATCTTTCTGACCACATTGTTGATCCTAAATAAGCCATGCGTACTATATATAATAACCGCATCTCTCCAGTTGTTTGCAGATGGCAAAATGTACCTTAGCATAGACAGCGGTGTTACCCGTTTTGTCGACCTGCTGCAGCTGGCAGAGTTTTACCAAATCAACAAAGGCATCCTGCCTGTGCGCCTCACACGCCCCTGCATCTGCGTGGCTCTGTGATCTCTCTCGGCTGTCTGGACCTGCTTCATCTCACACTGATGTACATCAAGAAAACAGATCATCCCTCCAAGATGAAGCTGCCTGAGCTGTGGGCATTAATACAAGCCAGAGATTAAGCTTTTTTATTTGTTCCTTCTCACTTCGGGTTTTTAAAAATGATTTTTCCCCAACCTGTCCTGCACAGACGCTGATTGGTTTTTATTCGAATTAATGAGCAGCGAGGCCCACGGGGATGGCTTAATTGGCCACGTTGGACAGGCCTTTCAGCACTAGGAGGGGAGTGTTAGGAGAAGATGGTACTTTACTTTTATTCAGTTCCTTGCTGTTGCTGTGAGAAGGCGCTCAGCAGCTTTACATGATGAGGAGCAGCAAACACCTTTGAATGTGTCAGAGAAATGGAGACAAAAAGAACAACTGTGGACGACAGAGGGCAGCCTGAGTAGTGTGAAGAGTGTTTTTTTTTTTTGCAAATAAAAAAGGAAGAAACTAAAATTGCAGTAATGCAGAATATAAACCTCAGAAAGCTATTCATTAGTTGCACTTGAAGGTTTTAACTGGAGCAAACTTTTTTTCTGCTTTTAAAACTTAAGAACTGCACTGCTTTATTGTGGGATATCTGATCTGCAAAGTCTTTAATTTTCCACACCAAATACATTTAAAAATGTCTAAATGTATGTTAAGTTCAAGGATTTCTCAATGCTGCAATGAAAAACTATTACATTATCTCAGGTTAAGAGACTCAGGAATAACTTATTTTTTAATGTCTGTAGCTCCTAAAGTATATTTACAAGTAAATGTCTAGGGTTACAATAACAGTATATACATTCCTCATCAATTGTAATTTTGGAGAAAATGATATAATGTATGTGCCTGTGAATTAAAAACAATAATTTGTAGTGATTTATTTATTTTTACATGTTTTAGTTTAGTTTTAATGTTATAAATACTCAAGTAGAATTTTAATTCTCAGTACTTTAAGTAAATGCATAAAAACTAACCCGTTCAAAGCCTAATTTCTATGTCCCAGTCGCTGGTGGTTTCACACCCAGCTGAAAATGATGTGTCAGATCATGAGAAGAAGTAAATAAATGTTTTTAATAACAAATGAAGCCCAGGCTGCAATGTCCACAGGCAATTTGAGCCATGAATCAATCACAGCGATATGAATTAGAATGTAATAAAACCTTTTTTAAGAAACCAGTGCACGAAGCTGTTGCTGGAGCGCCATGAAAGTCTGCCCTCTGGGTTCCCGTATTCAGATCCAACATAGTCCGTTGGGTGTCATTTTTTCCCCCCCTTCTTGTCTGACCTACTATATATATCAATGTTCAAATCCAAGCCTGCTCCAAGCGACCCTTCCCACCAGCACATTGCAGATTCATTGCTATGGCAACAAATTTTCATCCATCGGTCTCGATGGGCAGGTAAATTAAAGGGTAAATGAGACAGAGCGGAGACAGGTCAGAAAGGCTTCAAAGGGAACTCTTGTCAGTGCACTGCAACACAGTTAGTGATGGATAATGACTGATTTAATTTGTGCAAAAGAGCTCTTTGATTATGACTTTCATCGGCTGAAATGGATATAAATTCAACAAAAGGAGATAAAAGCATAATTGCATAATCCCTAAGTTTCTTTTCAATTGGTTATGTCTGTCTTTTTTATTATATTACAAGAGTCAAATACTTACAAAGGTAATGTGAAAGACCCTCATTAGAGATTTAAAAATAGGATTTGTGGTGTATTTGTGTACACAAGATGTGACTTAAATTCATGAGTAAATCTTTAAAGGTCAATTATAAAGAATATCCAGGTGTGAAAATATGTCAAGGTTAATAGAATTGTTTGTTGCTTTTAACATCTTATGCAATATACATTCAAAGTCCACCCATCGTTCTGTTCAGATATCCTCAACGGATCCAAAAGACGAACGTAACAAGTACAGGAGGTACAGTGCATCCGGAAATTATTCGTGGTGCTTTACTTTTTCAACATATTGTTACTTTACAGCCTTATTCCAAATTGTATTAAATTAATCTCTTTCCTCAAAATTTTACACGAAATAGCCCATTATGACCATATAGAAAACGTTTTCTTGAGAGTCCTGAAAATGTATTAAAAATAATAATAAAGAAATCACATTTACACAAGTATTGACACCTTGCTAAAACCTTTTTAGATCAACCTCTGGCAGCAATTACAGCTACGAGTCTTTTTGACTATGATGCCACAAGCTTGGCTCACCTGTCTTTAGGAAGTTTTGCCCATTCTTCTTTGCCGTACCTCTGAAGCTCTCCAGGTTCGATGGGAGATGTATGTGCACAGCCCTTTTCAGATCTCTCCAGAGATGTTTAACCGGATTTAAGTCTGTGCTCTGTTTGGGGCACTCCAGGAGGGGTCCTGACGCAAGTCCTTTGAGACCTTGGCTGTGTGCTTCGGGTCGTTGTCCTGCTGAAAAACATTCCGTCGAGCCAGTCTGAGGTCAAGAGCATTCTGGAGCAGGTTTTCATCCAAGATGACTCTATACATTGCTGCACTCTTTTCCCTCTATCTTGACGAGTCTGCCAGTTCCTGCTGCTGAAAAACATCCCCATAGCATGTGGCTGCGACCCACATGCTTGACTGCAGGAATGGTATTGGGCTCATGACGAGCAGTGCCTGGTTTCCTCCAAACATAACGCCTGGTATCAGGGGCGCAAAGACATATTTTTGAGGTGGATACGAACAGGTCACACCGGCGCCCTATCCCCAACGTAAGGTTGTACAAGTGACCCAAACAGCCACTTCTGTTAGCCTGTGTCTCTCCTATGGGCTGGAGGTCTCAGGCATTTTATTAGCATGTTTTCCTTCATTCTTATAGCTTGATAGGAAGCCTTATCCAAACTGGCAACCCACATTAATAATCCTAACAAACGTTTTCAATGTTCCCTTCACAATATTTATTCATTTACTATTACCACCCTCTCCGCCCCCGCCACCCGTCTCATACAGCTTTCCTCCCTTAGTCATGCTCTTAGAAAATACAGTAGTCACATTATGGAAAAATTTTTATGTTACATATAATATCAGGTGATCAATTCAATCATAAGCAAATACAAAGTTTAATAAAGTACAAATTTATAGTTGTAGTGGAAAGTAGTGTTTTGGAAAAAACACTCTTCTCTGATCTTGGATATGGGCCATCAGAAACTTTCTGTGGGCCATTTTCAACCATGTACTGCCTAAATGTGTCCTCCATTTGTGTGTAGTAAAAGCCATTCAGATGGATCTTCTGAATAAAGCCTTGCCTCAACCCTCTCTGCAGCTCTGTGCTCCTTTCCCCCTTTCTTCATCTGGACCTCTCTGCTCCTCTCCCTCTTCATCATCTGCACCTCTCTGCTCCTCTCCTTCTTCATCATCTGCACCTTTCTGTTCCATATTCTCCTTTGTGGTGATTGACTCGCCATGTCTGCCTGCACCAATTTTACCAAAAAGAACACAATGAAAGATGGTCATCAGAAATTCAAACCATCTTGGTATTTAGGTTTTTGTTGCCTCCCGAATGTAATTATTCCTACCTGATGTCATCACTTTTCTCTTCTACCACTGACCTCATGTCTGCCTCTTTCACCCCTTGTCTGTTGCATTCTCCACTAAGTCATATGGTCAAAAAAGCATTATATATTAGTTGTAGAAATTACAGATCTTAATAGTTTTTAAAATGATGTTTAAACATTTTTGCTTGGGATTAAGTAGCTGTTCCTTTACCACCACCTAATATTAGAACAATCTGTTGCCTTCCCCTGTCTTTCCTGATTCTTCCTCTTTCATCTTCTCTTCTTTCTCTTTCTCTGTAACAGCACTTTTTCCTTCTTCATCATTTTTTGTGTTATTCTTTATCTTTTCTAAAACATGGCTCTTGAGTGAAAAAGGAGGAATGCCTCATCCTGACCAGGGATCAGTTTAAGTGTATTTTTGTCTTTTTTTTACAAGTGATGGTAGATTAGACCAAGAATTGGTTTAAATAAATAGGCTCATCCTATGTTATACAGATCCAGTCATGAGTAATAAAAGAGTATGTACGCACGTCTGTCTGTGTTCTAGGATAATATAAACTCCCTCATGCATCATAGACCATCTTCCTCAACTTCTCCCGGTTGTTGCTCCCTTTAGGAGAATTTCCAAGGAGGGCCAGGAGAGTGAATGCATGAAGCATCAATCACACTAGCCTGGGGAATCCATTGGTATGAGCTTATATATTTAATGATTTTAATGGATCTTTACCCACTGTATTGAACATAATCAACATGTGAAATTTGTAAACAGGGGAGTGCTTGTTGAAATGTTGTTACTTTGCTGAGATTGGTAATGTTTGCATCAATACAAGGACGTTGATGTGCTTTCATGTGACCTTACCTACGAATTGTATAGAACTGTCATAAGATCCTATTTAAACATGTGACAAGGACTGTAAACTGCAGTACAGAATGAGAGCAAAAGAAAGTGAGCCTCCTAGAGACTGTACAGTTGTGGCAGAGATTGGAACGTTGGAAGTCTTGAAATACCTAATATAATATTTTGTTTCAGCCTTGCAAAGATTTGGTGTTTTGAAGATGTAGAATATTAAAAAACTATTATTAATAATTATATCAATTATTATTATTATTATTATTTCCCTCATCGTTTTGGTCAACAAGACCGAAAAGCAGCTCACAACTACAGATTTTGGATTTCTAAATAAATTGAATTTATATAAAGCTGCTTAATAATTTTAATCATTCCAAAAATTAAGGGACAAAGGTATCCTTTTAAATTCGTCTCTTTTTTTCTGATGAGAAATGAATTCATCCAATTTACAGAGCAAAGACTGACCTGACCCCAGACGCACAGCATCAAACGTAATTCAAACTAAACATCTACAGTTTAGCAACTTCATTAACAACAGGGGTGTTTATTTCCCTGACCATGTTTGTGCAAACTAGCGTTTATTTCTGTTGTGTTGGTGTGTTTTTACTTAAAGGAAGTAAGAGGAAAATGAAAAAGATCGAGCATTCTAAATAAATTGTAAGTAAATTGACCTGAATGCTACATTGATTCTGTTTTAACATTAATCTCCAGCTTTAGTCTTTTTTTAGCATCTTTTTGTTTGTAAAATATTTATCAGCGTCCACCCAGTCAACAATGTACAGTATTTCAATTAAAATTATACCATTTATATTTTTGCTTCACTGTGGACAATGAATTAACAGGAGACAGGTTGACATGAACAACGTGTTTATGTTTGGATGTTGATTATTTTCAAGATATAACTATATAGTTATTGAAAATTACCATTTGTATTGTTTATTTTCAAAATTTTTATTTAATAAAAATTGTATTGTGCCTTTTCAGATGGCTAAAATAGATATTGGTTAATTAGGCTTTATCCAGCAAAATTTTTTTTTACATAGTTGCAATCTTAACTGGAGGCAGAAAAAAATATTGCAAGATGTTTTTTTTTTAACGCCATACTTTTCTCAGACTAAATAAATGAACAAATAATGTGTCTAATTGTTTAAACCTTACATACACCTCAGGTGACAGGATGTGGCAAAATATTCTTGTTTATTAACGTTTTAGTGTAGATTTAAAGGGGGAGCTCGTTGCAAAGGAAAGTGTGAAACTGACATTTTACAAGGTATCCTTAAAATATTATGACTAATCCTACTTCAACACTTGTAAATAATTTAATAAAATCGGTTTCCTGCTTTTGAATGCATTTTTTTCTTCCTTTAAGTTCAGTTGTGTCTTTATTCTCCCCTCTGGTTCTACACTTTTCTTAGAGCATGAAAATACATTAGGTAGAAGTGAGGTGGAGCTTCAGAAGTGTCCCTTTTTATACAAATACGGGCGTGTTAACTTTAAACCAGCTGTGCCAAAGGAAGAGCTCGGGTTATTGCATGGAAACTGCTTAGAGCTCCTCTGACCTCAGCATTTGCTGTAAAGGATGAAAATACAAAGGCTCCATGCTCATTGCTGTCAACAAGCTCTAACTTGAACACACTTCTTTAAAGATCTGCTGCTGGGTTCATTTCTACCTAGTTAGCCAAGTTTATTTTGTAATTCAGTGTTAACGATAGCTTGTGTAGTGTCTTTGGTATTTTCAGTAAAAATGGAGAGTGCTTGGCTCACTCCACCTCAATAGTTGTGTGTCTTTCACATTAATAAAAGTTCTGCAGTCTTTTAAAATTTAAAGCAGACTAACGCAATCTCTACGTCCACATCAGAATTTCATGACGATTGTCTAACTAACCCACTTTGGGTTTAAAAATTTACCCCAGGCTGGTGCCCTAAGCATTTCACTTCATTTTATGGGGGGAAAATCTCGAAGACAACTGATTTTAAGTAGGATAACAACGGAAATATGAAGTCCAAAAAATGTAACAATAGGATTATAACATTCATACAATACTCCACTATTTAGTAAAATTATAATTAGCTTATATCGTGACAATCAAAATGGTACTTGCTTAAATCATTACAAACAAATGTTGAACTAACTCTTAAAATCTGAGTATTTCTTTCCTCCATTCTTTCCATAAAATCTCCCAGATAAAAGTGTTTTATCAACTGAACTTTGGCTTTCACTAATCATGTTTAAAGTTGCATACATTTTTACCCAAAGGCTTTTTGCTTGTTCAAAATAGAATTGTACTTTGTTTTTGCAGATTTCTCTGAACAAACTAGAACTGAAAACAGTCCATGTAGTAAAAATGCGACGTATATTTAGTGTCTTGTAGGCATTTACCTCTGTTGCTATAGATTTTAAATGGCTGTCACTGCTGTCTTGAGCCTTTTTAGGTAGTGGCACCCAGATACATATTCTTTGTTTTAAAAAAACGCTTCCAGAGCGAAAACACACAATGAAAAAAAATGACAAAATCTTTTGATGTTTTCATTATGAGACTGAGAACATTTACTGACATAAAAGTGTGCTTTTGAGAAATTATCT